>JANRMT010062856.1:58800535-58816238 GCA_026402145.1 Polypterus bichir lapradei | reverse complement strand
TTTTTTGTATCTGTATTGCCACTGATTTATCACTTTCATTTAAACCCATTTTATAGTACTTTCTGCCATACTATCAATGTCCCAGGTTCAAGGACAACTGCAGCCAACCTCACTTAACTTTTCCCAGTACCACAAAATGTGAAGCTGAACTACAGTATTTACTGTAATCTCGGCAATTCTCTTGATGCCCAGGTGCTCTTTCATGGTCAGAAAATTCTCAAACCATTAAAAAATAACATTAGCAAAGGGTCCCCTACTTTTTCCAGTGCTGCTATGTCCTTTTTGTAGCCAGGAGACCAAAACTGTACACAATACTCCAGATGAAGCTTTAGAACGCAGTGGTTAGACCTCAACTAGAGTACTGTGTACGGTTTAGGTCTTCAGGCTAGTAAAAGGACATAGCAGCACTAGAAAGAGTGCAGAGAAGAGCGACTAGGCTGATTCCGGGAATACGGGAGATGAATTACGAGGTAAGATTAAAGAGCTTAGACTTTCAGTTTAAACAAAAGGAGATTAAAATGAGACATGACTGAAGTGTTTAAAATTATGAAGGGAATTAGCACAGTGGATTGAGACTGTTACTTTAAAATGACTTCAGCAAGAACAAGGGGACACAGCTGGAAACAAGTTAAGGTTTTTCTTCACTCTGTGAACCATAGATATGTGGAATAAGCTACTAAGTAGTGTAGTAGATAGTAGGAGATGAGAGGATTTCAAAACTCAACTTTATGTTATTTTAGAAGAATTAAGTGGATAAGACTGGTGAGCTTTGTTTACAGTAGCTGAATGTTCTGTTCTCATCTAGATTGTTGTAACATTCTAATGTTAACCTCAAGCCTGATCAGCTCAGCCCACCAGGAAGGTTTTTGCATACACAGAGTCAGTTTGGAGTTGTGATTTAACTTAACAAGTCTGTCTTTTGAATAGGGGAGGATACCCTAAATACTCAGAGGAAAACCCACACAGAGACAAGGAGAATGGGCAGATGCTACACAGTCAACAGCCAGAAGCAGCAAATGATCAAACACAGGGCCCTGGACCTGTAAGACAGAAGCACTAGCTATTGCACCCCCTATTATTAAAACATAGAGTAATTGTGAATTGAAACATGCCACAAGTGAATGGTGGGATCAGGGATATGAGAGCAGCATAAAGCTCAAAATTCACTGAATACTTACACAATTCTCGTGCTGTCACAACAAAAAGAGTGATGAACACGGGAAACTTGAATCTGAGACATGTAGTCAAACCCACTATACCAGAAGGCTGAACAAGCATGGGTGACTGTGTTGTGCTTCTGTGGAGATCAGGATGAATGGTGGATAGAGACCACCCATACAAAATTCCACCATGATGGTGCAGGTGAGGTAGACAGAGAGCCCTCAGCCATTCCAGACATTTGAAACAACAAAAGGCAGCAACACTTCCATCGAGTCTTTTTGTCACATAATGTACTTTGTCATCGAGTAGGGGAATGACACAGCCCAGAGATGTGAAAATTTGGGATGCCAGCCGGGTTGTGCATTTTAATTCCAAAAAATGAAAACAAAAAGCATGTGATGGTACAATCTTATCAATAAGGTTCAAGTAAAAAAAAAAAATAGCAAAGGATGGCTGTTCTTCTGTTAGTCTTCTAAGTCAGGATGCAGTCCACGCAGTCCAACAGCAGACTACCTCTTCCAGGGAGCCAGAATTTTATAGTGCTCTGATCAGAAGGGGCGGGGTCAGTTGCTCTCACGGGGGAAGGGGAGATAACACGGCAGTTCACCCTCTCACCCCAGGGTGGTATGGCATACAGTACCTCTGATGAAACTTAAAGGTGCTTCTCCAATGCACATGACAACTCGCACTGAAAACTTTATCTTCAGGGCTTTACATAAAATCACTAGCTCCTTTATTCATTGATCTCTAATTCCAGACCCAGTTAAACAAACATGTACATCTTCTCTACACATGGAGAAAAATCTGAGCAGATCAACTAGAATATGCAAACTGTGTGCAAACAGTGCCCTGCCTGAACTCGATTTCTGGAGCTGTGAGACAGCATGTGCAGACCATGCCACCATGATTCCCATCCTAAGCAATTGAAATATTCTATTAAGAAAACAACATTATTGTACCAGCACTACTCAGACAAAATCAGATACCATCTAATAGTTAAGGATGTTTTCATTTGAAGAAAGAAGCATTTCTGGTCTTGTTTTATGTGTACTCATATTTCAATTGCTAATAATATAATCCCTTAACAGGATCATTTATAATCATTAGTTTCTAGCAACTGTCTGATCCAAAGTATCCCAGATGTGACCTAATACCATACTAATGAGTCTTTTTGGATGAAGTAATTGTTTTAAATGACTCTGCAGTGCTTTTTCTGTAGCAGGCTATGGCCTACTGCGCTACCAATGGACAAATGAGGACAACTGAGACCTCAGAGGCTTCGAAGAATGTTTCACTGCTATAGAATTCTCAACCTTTTATGACTAAATATTTTAGAATTGATCGATCCATGGATACTTTTTGTGTGATATTTTCAACGATTCACACAGTGGAAAAGAATATGTATTCAAGTTTATATTTGAATGAGATATGATAAAATTACTCAGTCTACACACATGTACACTGATGAGCCAGACAAGGATGCTACATTTAGTTTAAGTAACATTTTCAAACGGTTTACTGTTAATTAATTATTCAGAACTGTGAAAAAAATTCTGGTACCTCTCTATACATAGTATATAAAATCCAATGTCTGTCTGTCTATCTTTCTGTCCGCTTTTCATATGACAACTACTTAATGGATTTAGATTTTTTTTATATAATTTGCTTGAACATTATGGTTGATTTTGCGACTTCTCTCATCACGCTAAGTATCATAGTTCACTTGCAGGAGCGAGTTATTCGCACTAAACCTAGGCAGAGGCTATGGACCAAGGGGTAGGGGGAAGCATGATGTCAGGAGTAGGGAGCCAGGTGGGGCCCTCCTCACTTACGCGCTAGCCTCTGTTTGAGTTGGTTTACCTGTTGCTGCGTTTTGGAGTGTACCTTGCATCCGCTTGGCTGGCGATACCTGTTTGTTGATTGATTTTTAAAGTTTGTCCTGTTTCACTACTACGAAGGACATCAGGAATGGGGAGCCGGGTGGGCCCTCCTCATGTACGCGCCAGCCTCCATATTGAAGCATACCTTGCCTCTGCTTGGCTAGCGATACCTGTTTGTTTACGCTGTCACCTCCGAGGTGTGTATGAGGTATCTGACCGATCCTCTTGCCTTTGCTCGTGTATGCATGATTAGCCAAGCACACCCAATTGGAGTTGGGACTTCTCAGGGCACAATTATTTATTTAAAAACTGCACTGCACCACGGACCACTTTTCAGGGAACCAGAGTTCAGGGTATTACTGTGTGTGTGGTAGTTGGCTTCTTAGTAATGCTGCCATAGCCAGGTATGTCCTACAACACACAATACACCATTTTAATAGAGAAATTAGACAGGCTACACACTAAGGCAATTCAGCAGCTTCAAGGTTGCAAGTTACATGGGACACTAGTCTGTTACAGCAAAGATAACAGACTTTTCTCCATTTCTTGGAGGTTTGTTTTCCTGGTACTCCAAATTCCTTTCCTGTGTATGGTTACTTGGAAACTTTAACCATGCATTTAACATGGGGGCGTGTGAGAGTGTGTATGTGGGAAGGATGCCCTGTTGTTGATTTTTTTCTGGGCTGGTTCCTGACTTTTGGCCACAGATGCAAGAATTCTCTGTCAGCCCTTCAGTGGAAAAAGTTGATTTTGAAAATCAATGGAATTATAAGTATTTTAATGATCCTTTTTATTTTTGCTTTTTGAAATTTATTTGATTGTGTTAATATTAAAGATCAACGTATAGTGGCAGGAATTACCTACAGCCAAATTCAGTAAAGTTTACCCTGCCTTTTGAAACACATGGCAGCACAATGAACAAAACACAGTTTGGCGAGACGCACAAACCTTTTGTACAAAGAACAAATTACACCAAGGTCAGTTTTTTGGTACTGAAAGAAATGATGTAGTCACTCATGCACTTGAACAAGAAATAATTTGACTGTGCCACGAACAATGGCAGCATGCCGGATGATCCTTTTGTGCAGATGTCTGGTGTGCTGTTGTTAGTTTAATAAATTCATCTGCTTCTGAAAACCTCTTTTAAAGAACAATGTGAATGTTCTACACCTTTTCTGGGAACTTTCATGATCCAGGCTTAAACCGACTCAACATAAACAGTCATCTGTTGAAGAAACAACCATTTGAAAAGCTCAGAGCAGATACTCTGCAGCAATTCTGAGCAATCATTTGCAGTAATTAGATAGTCTTTACAGGTTTCCTTTGATTTCTTTTTTAAAAAAGATTCCTATTAATAAAATGGCATGCCATATTCTTGCTCTGGTTGTGAGGTGTCTCAGGAATTCTGAATTTTAGGCAATTTTTTTTTTTTAATTCCATGCCATGCAATGTATGGAAGAAGCTAATTCCCACTCAGAAGACTTTGCCAATAATAAACTCTCTTGATTGGACCTCCTGGACTAATTGGCCATGCACAGCACATATTGTAGGACACATTGGGGATCATTGGAAGGGGTCTAATGAATGTCGGCTCACAAGATTAAGCAACACTTGGGTTAGTGGTGTCAAGATGGATTGTGTTGTCAGAGAAATTGTAAGGAAGGAAGATAGCAGAGAATATGCTAAGTTGTTAGAGAAATGTAAAGCAGAAAGTAGTGGAGTCTTACATGAGAGAAGGAAAGAGGAGATGGCAGTGAGGAGTCTGTTGTTACAGGGGAAATGATGTTGAGGTCGACACACTTGTGGTCAGAGCTCTACACCTGATTAAAGATACACTATACCACTTCCAACTTCCATAGAAGAGTGAACTAATGTTAAATATTCATCTGCAATTTGGAAAATCGAAATGTTTCACTTTGTTTGGTGTAATCTCTCAGCCTAAGGTCATTCGATTACACCTAGCCGTAAAAGCCTCACATCATCACCTTCATTGTTTTGAATCACGATTCTGTTAAATTGTTCCCCATATATACTGCTGCGTGGTTCGGATAAAGACAGTGACTGTATAGATTTTTAGTTGGTGTGTTACACACAAAATGTAAACAAATGATCCAAACAACTTGACAGTGGAAAGAGAACTGTAGTTACGCTGGTTTTGAAATGATGCTTCTAATATTCATTGCTAGTCTGTCTAAAAACCCTTTGACATTGAGGTGGTAGTACAGCGACAGGGATGGTTATGATCTCAGCTGGCTGTTCATGCATAGGCACACACTAGAATACTTGACAGACAGGCATATAAATCTAGGTTGAAAGAAACTTGTGCCTGTCCAACATGCAGCTAGCACGTGTATAGTAGCAGCTTTTTACTTGACAAGTTTTCTCTATAAATATTTTTAGTTTATCAGCACAACAGAAATTTACATTACTCAACTAAGATAGAATGTATGGCACTAAACAAAAAGGTAATGGCCTTCTTCAGAGAAAGACTTGAGTCTTTCTATTTCCTTCCTCTTTCCTTTTGTATTCAGCAGCAAAATAGTTCCCACTTTATTTCTCGGGAGAATTTTCAAAAGAAGAGTTTAAAACAAGGCAGGATGCACTTAACAAAACAGTGTATATACACTAACACACATCACACAGCTGTCCCCTCCAAGGATTCCGCACTCATTGCATCCCCCCACAACAACAAGTAAATCAAAATATGTGCTTGTAGATTGCATCATGTCCTAAACACTAAGCTAATCAATTGTAGACATCTGTTCAAGTGCAAAGATAAGCAATCGATGAGACTAGTCCCACAGTGATTTAGGCGTTTCTATAGCTAGAGTAACTTGCTCAGGGACAACAGTGGTGCAAGGCACCCTTGTGATTTGAAGTGCAATTTGCCACACAAACAGCAATCCAGAATAAATTATAGATTATTCATTCATTCTCAAACACACTAAACCCAGTACTTAGTCACAGGAATCCAGATCCTGTCCCAGCAACACTGGGTACAAAGCAAGAAAAGGCCCTAGACAAAGTATACTTGTACTAACACAGGCCAGTTTGGAGTGGCCAATTAACATAACGTGTGCATCTTTGAAGATATTGGAAAACCCACACAGATAAGGGAAGAACATTCTGGTCGCACCTGGATAACGGTGGGGTGTGGGATGCAACCTCAAGATGCTGGACCCATGAAGTAGCAAGGCTAAACACTTCACTGCCATTGTGCTCATTTATGATCATTAAACCTTTTTACTTTCTTGTATATGAAGTATATGGAAAGCATTGTAATCGTCCAAAGATTTGATGTCGAGATTTTGATGAATCTCGACATTTTAGAAATCCCTGACTTTCTCGTATACAAAGTATAGGGAAAGTATTGGAATCCTCCAAAAATTCCATTTTGAGAAGTTGATAAATCTCAATGTTTTACGCCTCCTTGAGTCAGAAAATACCATTTTTGGAATTATGTCTGTGTGTCTGTCTGTGTGTGTGTGTGTCTAAGTAAACACAATAACTTGAGTACACTTTCATCTAGGACAACCAAATTTTGCATACAAATATTAGGTACAAAACGTAGATTTCTGTCAACTTTTGGGCTATTTCTGCTAAATGGAAGTTGTAATTTTTTCTTCATGTAGCTGCAAAGTCCGATTTATTCAACTTTGCTTTTTTAATAATTGCTCAATATATTATTAATTTGATTTGATTTGTTGTTGATGGTTCTTTATTGTACATAATATAAAACTATAATCGTTTTCTTGTGATTTACTCGCTCTACTCAAATATCCATCCCCATGTCTAATTATACGAGAAAGTCTAGTGGAGACCACTCCTGATTTTTTATAAGAATAATTTGATTACTTGATAAATCTCTGGCGTTATCAGAATTACTAGATGCTATAAAGTCACTCCAAGGCGGCAAAGCAGCAGGCCCTGATGGCTACCCTTAAGAATTTTACAAGAAATTCTCTGCTCAGCTAGCTCCCCTCCTATTAGAAACATTTACAGAAGCCAGAGATAACCAATCTCTTCCACAAACCTTTCGCCAAGCACTAATCACTGTATTTCCAAAACAAAATAAGGACTTATTACAATGTGCATCATACAGACCAATTTCACTTCTGAATAACGACGTTAAAATACTCTCTAAAATCTTAGCCAGAAGGATGGAGAAAGTGCTCCCCTCGGTAATATCACAAGACCAAACTGGATTTATTAGGGGCCGGAACTTATCTTCAAATCTTTGACGCCTGTTTAATGTAATATACACACCAACTAAATCAAACACCCCAGAAATATTATTATCATTGGATGCAGAAAAAGCATTCGACATGATTGAATGGAAATACCTTTTTACTACATTGGAGAAGTTTGGGTTTGGCCCAAACATTTGTGTATGGATTAAATTACTTTATACTAACCCAGAAGCTTCAGTTTGCATCAACAACATATGCTCAGACTACTTTAAACTAGAACGTGGCACTAGACAAGGATGCCCCTTGTCACCGCTTCTGTTTGCGATTGCCATTGAACCACTGGCAATACATTGTCGAAATACTGATCAGATAAAGGGGATTAGCAGAGAAGGACTGGAACAGAAAATCTCATTATATGCAGATGACATGGTACTGTATATATCAGACCCAGAAAATTCTGTGCCTGCAGTCTTAGCAGCAGTCACAGAATTTCAAAAGATCTCTGGTCTTAGAATTAATTTGAATAAAAGTGTACTCTTTCCAGTAATTTCTCAAGCATATAATATTGGTTTAGATACCCTATCTTTTATCATTGCAGAACAGTTTAAATACCTCGGGGTAAACATCACAAGTAAACATAAAGCTCTTTATCAACAAAATTTCGGCGTCTGCATGGAAAAAATTAAACAAGACTTGCATCGATGGTCAACCCTTCATCTCACACTAGCTGGAAGAATTAACACTGTTAAGATGAATATTCTTCCTAAACTCCTTTTTTTATTTCAAAACATCCCAATATACATTAATAAATCATTCTTTAGGCAATTAGATTCAACAATAACCTCATTTATTTGGAATTCAAAACATCCACGCATCAAAAGAGCGACCTTACAAAGACAAAAGGAAGAAGGCGGCATGGCTCTACCTAACTTCCAGTTTTATTACTGGGCAGCAAATATACAGGCGATAAGAACCTGGACACAAATAGAAGAACATACACAGGCTTGGACCACAACAGAAGTAAAATCCTGCAGTACTTCTTTGTATTCCTTGCTCTGTGCTCCAATAAACACACGCTATCGGCAATATAAAAATAACTCAATTGTGCTCCACTCACTTAGAATCTGGAACCAATGTAGAAAGCATTTTAAGACGGAGAAGCTTCTATCTGTGGCACCCCTGCAGGAGAACCACCTCTTTCAACCTTCACAAACATATGCAGTTTTTAATATCTGGAAAAAATTTGGAATTAACTTGCTTAGAGATCTTTATATAGACAACGTCTTTGCTTCCTATGAACAATTACATTCCAAATTTAACATTCCAGCTACACATTTCTTTCACTTCAAATCAGGAACTTTGTTAAACAGAACCTTCCAGATTTTCCTCATCTTCCACCCTCATCCATGCTGGAAAAAATATTGCTCAATCTCAAGGACTTAGACTCCAACTCTACAATATATAAAATCATTTTACAATCCCTCCCTTTCAAAGATCCAAGAGGACACAGGGAAAAAGATCTCTCAATTAATATATCAGAAAAGGAGTGGAAAGTAGCAATGCAGAGAATTCATTCGAGCTCCATATGCGCAAAGCATACAATTATACAACTCAAAATTATATATCGAGCACATCTGTCTCGACTAAAACTCTCCAAAATGTTTCCAGGGCAAGATCCAACCTGTGAACGTTGCAACCAAGTCCCAGCCTCACTAGGTCACATGTTCTGGGCCTGCAACAAATTAACATTATTCTGGACAAAAATTTTTAATTACCTTTCAGATAGCCTTGGTGTCACAATCCCTCCAAACCCATTAACAGCTGTGTTTGGTGTTCTTCCAGAGGGGCTTAAAGTGGAGAAAGACAAACAAATTGTGATTGCATTCACTACACTTTTGGCACGCAGACTTATTCTGATAAACTGGAAGAACCCAAACTCTCCTCTTTTAAGTCAGTGGGAAACCGATGTGTTATATTATTTGAAATTGGAAAAAATCAAATACTCAGTTAGAGGATCCGTACAGACCTTTTTCAAAACATGGCAGGATCTAATCAGTAATATTTTAAAAATAAGTTCATGAAGCACAGAGAATTTATTAATTTAGGTATGTTTAAAAGCTGTAAAATTTTTATGCCGTTTGGCTTGCTCTCTCTCTCAAGGGTGGGGATCGATTTGTTCTTGACTCTAATTTTCTTTTTGTAAAAACTTGATTGCTTTGTATGGAGTGCAATAAAATTAATAAAAAAAAAAAAAGAAAAAGAATAATTTGATTATTGAAATTACAGTTACTTATCTGTTAGTTTGGTTGTTATTTATTTTTTTCCAATAATACTTTAAAGCATTAAATGTATTACACCTTGAACACATTTTAAGCAGAAAAACTGAAATCAATTTAATGTTGAAGTGTTCAATAATGGGCATGCATGCAGTATTTTATATTGTAATGTTCTTTCTCCTGCACAAAGACTCTTCTGTTTTAAACTGTGTTAAACTATTTGACTATACTTCTTTATCTTTGTGAAATGAACTGAGATGAATTTTAAAAAGGTGCAATTTAAATAAAATGTCTTATTACAGCAGTCTTGTGACTGCAATTTACACATCCCTTTACTTGCTTGATGCTGTAAAAAAGTAATAGATTTCAAAATAGCAAAGCCAAGCACTCCAGCTACTTTTGGATCATACCCTTTTTTATATTAAATTGATATAAATATGACATACTGTCAGAAAGGTAATTTCATTTCCTGTGACATCTTTTGCCATAATCTGTGTTTTCTTATCTTTGATATAAATAACCTTGGCTTCATGTTTAAAGCTACATACTGTACTTGTGTACAGGTCAAAACATTTTATAATTTAATATTAAGGTTTTTTTTTGTAATATTCTACTTATGTATTTTATAAAAGCATTTGTAGTTATGAATATATAGAAACCCCTTTCTTTACAGTTCACTTGATATTGATGATTAGGTTTATATGCTAAATCTTAGTACAAATTGACTTCTTCTCAGCTAGGATCTGTCATTTCATCAAATATACATTATATGCTTAATTAAAAATTAATATTAAATTGGAAAACGTTTACAAAGGATTTTTTTACAATGTGGAAGGATGGATTAATATTCTCCTCACTCTCCAAGACATCATTCTTTTATAAAAAAAAATAAATCTAAATTACAAAATGGAAATGTTATTTCAGCTAAGTCAGGGATGTCCGACTCCAGTCCTGGAGGGCTGCAGGTTTTCATTCTAACCATCTTATTAATTAGCAAGCCATTGTTGCTATTAATTAACTTCTATTGCCTTAATTATATTTGACTTGACCCAGACCCCTGAATTGTTCTTTCTTATTTTTCCTTAATTAACAGCCAAACAATAATAAGAAACAAAATGAGCTGACACATGACCAGCTAACCTGCTTCCATGCATTCACATAATATCTAAAAATAAAGAAAGGTGAAAGTTTCAGTAAGGTTCATCTGCCCAGGTCACCAAAAATGTTTGACAGTGTTCTTAAAAAAACCAGAAAATCAATAACAAGCCATGGAATTAAATAACAGCAAGAATTAGCATCTCATTTAGTAATTGGTTGAAGTTTGAAGCTTTGATTTAGCTGGTCATTCGTTGGCTCGCTTCACATCTGTTTGGCTGCTTAATAAAGAAAAGAATCAATTAGGTAGTGTGGTGAAGTGGTTAAGGCTTTGGACTCCAAACCCTGAGGCTGTGGGTCCAAATCCCACTACTGGCACTGTGTGACCATGAGCAGCTCACTTGACCTGCCTTTGTTTCAATTGAAAAACCAAAAGAAATCTAACCAATTGTATCATGTATGTTGTGCGTTGCTCTGGATAAAGGAGTCAGCTAAATACATAAAGTAAGGACCTACCTTTCATGAGGTGATATTCAGAGGACTGAGTCCTTCAAATTAGGGCTATTAAAATGAAGAGAAAATAAGCTATCAGTGTAAATTTTCTTACTTCAACTGGTACTTGCACCAGTTGATTCAGATTGTAAGGTTAGGGAACTGTCAATTATAATTAAAATTTGTAACATAGAAATTACTTTATGTATATGAGGTGAGACACAAAAATAACCGGACTGGGCTTCTGGCTTTCCTGGAAAGCCGTTTGGAGGTCGGCTGGATGTGAAACATAGCATTATATCTCCTCCTACACGCCCTCTCAAACAGCCGACCGGCTAGGTATACCCTGTGAAATCGCCCGGTCAGTATTTGCACAACAATCGCTACGCGAGTTGCCACGATAATGTTGGGTGAAAAAATCGAACAGCGGATCAACATCAAATTTCTCATGAATTTTCTCATTTTGCGTAAAGCAGTTTTTGACTGACAAAAACATTCCTGTCCTCGACCATCCGTCTTATTCGCTCGATTTAGCTCCCTGTGATTTTTACTTGATCCCGAAAAAATCAAAAGTGACCTGAAGGGAACACATTTCTCTTCAATGGATGAAGTGAAGACAAAAAGCAAGAAGCAAGAAGACTTCCAGTACTGTTTCAATCAATGGAAGATACGTATGGAGCAGTGTAGAGATCGGGAGGGGGAGTATATAGAAGGTGACAATGTTTAAAATTCTGTAATTCATCAATAACATTTTTTTTTTTCTGGTTATTTTTGTGTCTCACCTCGTATATAAGCAAGTAGCTGCAAGTTAATAATTGTAAATGTTACATATTATGTGCATATGTGTTTGTCTTGATTTTTACTATATTGTTGTCACTGTTCTGAGGAGACATGCAAGTAGAATTTTGTGTCCTGCGTACACAAGACAATAACTTAGAACTTGTGCATGGGGATGAACTACATGTGTCAGGTAATAGCTCACAGGTCACAAGATCTAATGACATCATGCTGTCAGGAGATAGGGAGAAAAGCTGCAGAAGACAGGGTACAAGGGCCAGTATTATGGGCTAAGGTTCTAACCACTTTAGAAGAGGAGAAAAGGGGACTGTCAGATCTGTTTTTCTTTTGAACCAGCAGCTAAACATTGACGGTAATAACAATGTGTTTTAACAGAGTGTTGAATTCTGAGATGCAAAAAGATATGTAAATGTAAAGTAAATGTTAAATACAAGTGTTTATGCTCAGATACAGTAAACTAAACAGTGTGTATATGCTTGTAGGAAGATGGAAGCTTAGTTACCGTGCATCTTATAATTAGCTTCACTTAGAGGTAGCAAAACCAAGGGAAATTCTCAGTAGTCTGGTTTTTGACAAATATCACTTTCTAAAAAAAAAAAAGCCATCAAACCACGGCACATGAAAAGTCACCTCAATTGACATGATGCAGATGCTGTTCAGCTTTTCAGAGAAGCAGATGACATACAGTATGACCTTTGATATGAGAGATGTGAAAGGCATTGTTGGTATCAGAAAGGGATGGCATAGGCAGTTTTAAGGCATAACAAAACATCATGCTTTCATGGGATGAGTGTACAGTTTCATCTTCAAAATGGAAATGTTCACCAATGTAGAAGTGTTTTAACTTGGTAGAGTAATATATTGCTCTACTTTCCCATTTGTATTATTAAGATGTAGCCTAATCTCACAGACTTACCACTGTTTATAAGATGTTATTGTATATAACTTCTCCCCACCTTCCCTTCTATATCTATAACCTCAGGCAATTAGATGTAGTAAAAAGACAAGCAGGAGTTACATTACAATTTAAAATAATGTATTATTGGTAATATTCATAAATAATAACAATATGCAAAGTACATTTGAATATTGGGAACCTTACAACCTGATTAAATGGTGATGTGTAGTTTCAGGCGGCACACAGACTTGTTAGTTATTTAAAATGTCTCTAGTTAAGGCATCATTGGTGCTCTGCTTTCTTCAAAACAGACTGCAAGCCTGTTCAATATGGCTGCCAAGCTGTGCTCTTCATTGCGTTGTCTTCTTCATCATATGTTAGTAAGAGAGAGATACTTCTTCATCATCACAGGTTAGTAAGAGAGAGAGAGATGCTCCTTCATCATCAGAGATTAGTGAGAGAGAGAGAGAGATAGTGTGAGGTAAAGCAAGTAAATTTATAGATGTTCTGTCCAACTCCTAGAGCCAATAGGGTGTCCTATTACTTAAAGGCCTCTGAGACAAGCCAATTCCAAACAGCCATACCTCAGACCAATGGGGAAATAGAACATTTTAATACCTGCCTATCCCCCAAAACCATTTGTTGAGCTAAAGTTTGCCAGTTAGGCAACCTGGCTTCCTTGCAGGGGGGTGAAAGACTCTAACAGAGTAACACCTGTGTCAAGCACCCCCTTCCCCCAACTCTCGTAAAATTTAAAGAGACTCAGTCATAAATTGGGTTTTGGGGTTGTTTGGGCAAACACGAATGCCTCTCACCAAAGTAACACTAAATTACATTGCTTTGCCTAGATTACAAATAAAGACATACAAAATATTTATCAAGTTATATGCAAAATCTCACATCACAACAAGAAGAGAGGAAAGGCTCCACCAAGGCGCATACTTTTAAAGAACACCTTTCTTGAATTAAGAAGAATGGACTCATTAATTTACAGAGGCATCTCTCTCTTAGCAATACAGACATTTATGTGAATTGCTCTGGTTGTATGTTTTCATGTACGTCTGACTTCCAGTATTTGAGGCCTGGCTTTTCAGCAAATAAATAAGTAATGATTGAAATATGTTATAGTGTCATCTTAATGAAACTGCCTTGTTTACTGATATTACCTGTCCCAATGTGCTTATTCAGGAGAGTCATATGACTTGTAAAAGATTTGTTGTTTGTTTTTTTATTAAGAATATTTATTTTAAAGTTCAATCATTTTTCCCCATCAGTTTTGACACTATTTTTTTTCTATCCAGGCATCACTATGGGGAGATCAGCTTGTCGCCTGTTGACATGGGAATCCTTGCCACAATGATTTTCGCAATGGTGTTGTTTACCACTCATGCAGCCTCACATTTATCTGAGATTAGATAAATTCTTTCCAAGCTATGTACTTTATTTTGAGAATTCTTTGGGGTTGACTTTGGCTCATAACTTAGACTTTGATTTTTGGGTTAGTATTTCTGGTTTATTTATTCTTCTCCTTGATCTTGACGGTTTTAACCATTTGCTTCATTCTCTGACCTTTCTGACCTCGTCCTTTCTCATGTTTTTTTCTCATACAATTTTTCTGACCTCTCACTGAAGTCAGTACGATATTAACTTGTTTAACAATATAAAAAGAATCTTAGAAGTTAAAGTTCCTTTTTCAAATGCCTTTTTTTAACAATAAAACCACCTGTAATTCTCTTTTTGCTGTGTCTTTTTGCAGTATTTTTACACTGGTAAGGAGTTTGTTTCTGTTTTTAAGTATGTTCAGTTTTTAGGCATTTCTTTTTAACTTCACCCTCACTCCCTTTTTGTCTTCTGTGTGTGTGTTTTTTTTTTTAAATATATGCTATTTTGCCCAATTATTTTCCTCAGAAGTACTCAGGAATTACCTGAGAGCCCAGATAAAGACACCTGCTGCCTTTGCCCCAGTGCGGTGGCATTGGCTGCCTTAGCATTGTTCATTGGCTCCAGTTTGTGCTTCATCCACCACAAGTATGCCTTTGCAAATATCTATTTATGTTACGTAAAATATATTTATCAAAAATATCAAGGCCTTGTATTTAAGCAACATTTCTTTAACTATGAGCAAGCTTAAGGAAAACAAGTCTTTCTGACAATGTTACAAAATCATGAAATGACCTGTGGTTTTGCACAGTATGCAGCATTTTCACTTTGAAAAAAAAATTATAATTTTCTTTTATGATACACAGCTTGACATACAGTTTAAAATAGTATCTGCAGTTCAATAATTCTCTCTTAAAGTAATTGTACTAAAGCCCTTATATCGTAATAAGGGTTATTCTTTAAGAATTATTGAAAGGAACAATACATTTTCCTCTTTTTGAAAAAAATAATTTGAGCTTACATTACTAGGGAATTAGAACACAAGTTGTTGGAAATACTAGGATAAACAGAAATAAACAGAGGGCACCTACTTCTTTTTAAGTCTCTCTCTGAGTTTGTCTTGATGTAGTACGGATGAACAGGAAGATAGGGATGTTCCTGCTGCCAGTAGTGGCTGCCTCTGATAAGATCAGCTATAAAAAAAGCAAAAGATGTGACCTCTCCCACTATTTACTCTGCCAGACCTGGCGTCTGACATACTGGACCCCAGCCCAGTGGATGTCATGTTTTCTCTCTCTCTCTCTCTCTCTCTCTCTCTCTCTGTCTTTGGCCAGTGTTTCACAAGGCCTCTTGTAGCCAGGGTAGCGGCACCACACCTAAGGTACAAAGGAAACTTGGCTGACGCTCCAGACTCCGTGGCTTACTCCATTTAAACACAACGCATTTTTTGGGAGAATGAAAGACAGGCAATTTTCACACAGGCCTATTTTAGACAGATATATATATATATATATATATATATATATATATATA
>JANRMT010062856.1:58780618-58797458 GCA_026402145.1 Polypterus bichir lapradei | reverse complement strand
TATCTATCTATCTATCTATCTATCTATCTATCTATCTATCTATCTATCTATCTATCTATCTATCTATCTATTAGTGATTAGCCGGTGATTCAAACTATTGAACTGAATATTTAGAGAGATTTTTGAGTTTCACTATGCACAAAAATAAAATGCAAAACTATATCATTTAATGACCAGTGAAATTTGTATCATTGACCCAGGACATAAGACTTTCAGTCCAGTATATAGAAAAAAAACATTTTCCTTTTATTTCTTCATCTCATTTGCAACCTTATGGTATTGCTAACACAGTGACTACAATTCCCATCAGGCAGTAGAAGTGCACTGGGGCTGATGGGAGGATGCCTTTATTATGCACGCAATGTTTAAATATCAAGTGTATCTAAGGCTACAGCTACAGCTTTTTTTTCTCATCTAATTTGAATTACAGCTTTTGTCTAGGCGTACATCTTTTTGGGTTACGTTTAGCCATGCTGAATTTCCAAAAGACACTTGTCCCCCATGTTTATTTTCATTTTCCTGAGAAGTTTATGGGTCCAAAAAGGGTGTACAGTGTTGCCAAACCCTTAAGGAGCAGTATGTTCCTTTCTTTCCACCCCTAAAAAAATAGCTAAAAATTCCAAGAATTGTTTTTACACATGTGAAATTGCATGTGAAAAGAATTTAAGCATCAATATTGCAAAAGTGTATATGAAAGGAAACTTGGCTGATTTGCTCATCACTGCCTACCACAATCACAAACACAAGGGCCAATTTAGTGTCTCCAGCTCTCCTAACATGCAGGTATTTGTTCAAGTTATGGGTTGGAGACGGTGGCACTGACCAGAAAGCAGGAGACAGAGTTGGCAGTGGCAGAGTTAAAGATACTAAGATTTTCATTGAATGTGATGAGGATGGACAGGATTAGAAATGAGGACACTAGAGGGTCAGCTCAGGTTGGACAGTTTGGAGACAATGTCAGAGAGGTCAGATTGCGTTGGTTTGGACATGTGCAGAGGAGAGATGCTGGGTGTATTGGGAAGAGGATATTAAAGAAAGAGCTGCCAGGCAAGAGTAAAAGAGGAAGGCCTAAGAGAAGGTTTATGGATGTGGTAAGAGAGGACATGCAGGTGATGGATGTAACAGAGCAAGAAGCAGAGGACAGGAAGATATGGAGAAGATGATTCGCTGTGGCAACCCCTAATTGGAGAAGCCGAAAGAAGAAGAAGACAGATACAGAGAGAGGAATATCTATAATAGTAGGGAAAGACTGAGCAGGCATTGGCCATAAGGAGGCAGGATAACCATTCAATCATGGTACCCCTAGAAGTGCAACAAAAAAGAGTGCCATTACAGGAGAGAGAGAGAGAGAGAGACATAGATATTGTTGATGAGAAACAAAATATGCAATGTTCTTCCAGGAATCCCGATGGCAGACAGCACAGTAGATGACTAGAGTCAAGAGAGGAGTGGGGTATATGACTCAATAGCAAGAGAAAGAGGCAAGTGTTATGAAAAAAGGGGCAAGAAGTTAGAAGGGGAAAGAAAAGGACAAGTGAAAAAGCTAACTTGACTTACAAAGAAGGGCATCTACCTGTTGTGGCTGGCCAAGGAGAAGGAGAAGGCAAGGAGACTTCATGGTTTCATTTAATCTTCTCTTTTTCTTTGTCCTTTGTGTTTGAGTTTCATATGCCCATTATTATATGTTTAAGAAATGTAAAGCAGAAATATTTTAATACTTTGACCTCCTTGGGACTACGTATAGCATAGGAATATGATTTTTAATATATAAACACATTCCAGAGAATAACAATACATAATTCAAAGAAGGTCATTAAAATGATTTGCGAATTAGAATGTCTTCCTGTGGTTCTGTGAATGTCCTGACTCAGCAAGAAACAGATAACTAGTTTTTTGAGTTAAACTGGGAGATGCATATAAAAGGCAAAACAAATCAAATAAAGTAAAATAAGTGCCCAAAACCCAGATGAGAGGCAAAAATGACAGACAAATTTCAGGCAAGAAGTCAAAAACAAAGCAAGACATAAAAATCAGTCACAAAGAGAATACTGTAAGGGTTTTGAAGGATGTACTGTATCTGCAGATCAGGTAAAGCTCAGTCCAACTGCTGACCTTTTGTCCCATCTGCTAATGAACTGAAGGTCATGACCCTGGAGACAACGTCCCTAAAAGTATGGGTCGCGACACTAACAACAGTTACACAAAATGGCTTCCATTATAGGAAAAGGCTATAAGACCCCAAATTTCATCCCTGATCTTGACAGTGTATTATAATAGGAGGATGGTATTAAACTATTTTAAGTGAATACAAGTACAGAGAGGTCACTAGGAATCCTTATTTCTTGTTTGATTACTTACTCCAGATAAATGTTATTCTAAAAAGACACTAGATCAAATAAGTGACAGTCATAATGACATAATTGCATTGTGCAAAGTGCACACGCTCGTTGAGAAATTGTTTTGTTATTCAAATTTTTTTTGCTAGATTTCAGTCTCTCTTTTGCACCTTCAAACAAAGATGAAAGAAGATTCCAGTACTAGAAAAGGAAACTGCAATTAAATTGTTAACTGTTGGTTCTGACATAAGATACGTTACCTAGAACAAACAGCTGAAAAAGGAACAACTAGCAGCAAACCATCTGGACCACCAGTTTCTGGACCACTTTAGCAAGGACCGGAGTTGGCAACCACATGGATTTAGACTGGCTTTAGGACTCATTCCAGGTGGTAAGCATCTGATGCAACGCCAAACTATCATCTAAAGAGTGTAGTCACATTTTAAAACTTTTACGATTCTTTTTTTTCTAATAAATTCATCCAATTAAAAGTATTCACATTTCTTTCTACAGACTCTCATTGGCTGCTGTCTCTTTGCAAATTCTGTCTCTCTACATAACAATTTACATCTTCTTCTTCTCCCATTGTTTCATTTCTAAAAATTTCAAATTATAACTAGCGTGAAGGGATACATAGCTGGCAAGAGATTTCCAGATGCAAAGGGCACCATCCGACTGGTATACTACAGATACAGTTCCCACAGGAAGCACCCATAGGAAAGAGAGACAAAGAGACATCCATAGCATATGTTTGAGGCTAAATGTGGGAACTGCTAAGGGATACTATGAAATGTATGTGTGCTGCATGTTATGGAAGAGCATTAAGTGGTCTAAGAGCATGAGAAAGTGAGCTACCGTTAGGCCAAGGTGCATGACAATACGAGACAGCAGTCAATTCCACTTCATGCCAGTGTGCATTGTCCTTTCTTTGAAAAGATAGTGAGGCTGGGGACAAAACACTAGAGGAGGCAACAATAGAAGGGAACAAATGAAACAGTACCATCCTTCTGATTAAGGAGGGTAGTTCTAGCCTGGCATCTCTGAAGCAAATGACTCTTAATTGGGATATAAACAGCTAGCAGGGTGAAGATAGGTCCAACAGCAAAATCACCAGGGTTAAATTAACATTTAATGTGTATATATATATAAAAATTCCTTTTTACATATACACTATTATATAAAGTTGGGAGTGCAACTATTATATCAGAGTTAATTTAGCTCTGACAATTTTACTCTGCAGATTTTGCAGAAATATTACAGAGGGAGAGAGAGATAGAGAGAGAGAAGGGATGAGGGAATGCTTTGCTGTGGTGGGCAGTTTAATGTGGACCCCTATGAAGGAAAGGGTGACTTGTATAGTCAAGCCTAGAGTGGCAGCAGTATTGTTTTCTTTCTATTTTTTTTACTTTGCATGTTACTTTTTACTTGTTCCTCCTTTTAATATCTGTTAATAAAAAGGACTATTTTTTTGTATTGTTTCCTCAGAACTTGTTGTTTTAGGTATGGGTTATCTTGTATCACATTGGCATTGGGCTTTTTGCTCTTTCAAATGCAGTTTAATCAGTTGTGTTTTAAATAAATAGAGCAACAATAAAGACCAATATACCTGTACAGTGCCCCTCATAATGTTAGGGACAAAGACACATTTTTCTTTAATTTACCCCACTGCTCCACCGTTGAAAATTATAAATCAAACAATTCAGTCATGATTAAAATACACATTGCAGACTTTCATTTAAGGGGACTTGCAACCAAATTTTGGTCATATTATGTAGAAATGACAACAATTTTTCTACATGGTCCCCCCCATTTTGTGGCACCAAACTGTTTGGGATATTGCAATAGCAGGTATTTTAAAGCAGTCATATTTATTACTTTGTTGCACACCCCTTGCAAGAAACGACTGTGATTCATAGACATCACCAGGTTCTGAGTATCTTCTCTGGTGATGCTCAGCAAGTTTTCCTTTATCTGTCATTCTTCCTTGGTTATTTACATTACTCAGGGTAGACTTGAATCTTTGAAAAAAGGTGCCAGAATGAATGTAGGGTATTGGTACAGCATTCATTTTAAATAAAAACATGAGTCAACAATATTATGGTTGCTTCACATTTTTACAAATGGATCTAAATTGTGAATTTTTAATATATGGCGATAGCAGTATACATTCAAGAATTTCAAATTTCAATTGAAAAAGACTAACAGAGGTTCTCAGTATATACTATTAGGCTGGTGGCAGTTCTTATGGCATTACAGTGGGTAGAAGATGTTCAGCCTGACCATGTTGTTGTCTGTTTTGAATAAGTTTCTGTACTGTGTAGTCTTAAATTAGGTGTATCTTATAGCCATCAAGATATTATGGTAGAGGTTAGACAGACATTATTAAGACTTCAATATATGGTAGTATATGGCCCTTTTTTGTGGGTACCAGCAACATATGGGAATGGAGGGTAATGAAATAGCTTACAGTCAGTAAAGTTCAAAAATACTGATATACACATTTCATTAAGGAAGGAGGTGGCAATGCTGTTAATTATAGACCAGCGTTTCTCAACCTGTAAGTATTTGTGACCCGAGTTTTCATAACAGTTTTAATCGCGCCCCCCTAACATTTTTTTGAAGCGTAGATGCATATTTTATTATACCTACTTAACTTTTATTGACATTTATCTAACTCTATATTTATTCTTCTAGTATCAGAATGTAGTTTAAGTTAATTTGTTTTGGTTTCAACAGATATTTTTTCATATTTTTGATTCTTGTTTTCTTTTTTTCACATCTTCGCGCCCCCCTTTTTGTTACTTCGCGCCCCCCTAGGGGGGCCCGCCCCACAGGTTGAGAACCACTGTTATAGACAATGTCTCTGCACTTTGGCAGAGGTTATGGAACACACAATAAGGGGCACACATTCATATTAGATCCAGAAAGCCTTTAAAACACTTTGAAGGGAGGAGGATCCAGAAGGGAGGAAGTCATAATAACCCAAATCAGAATTGGATATACTGGTCTAAACGCAACGTTATTTAAAATGCGCAGGCATGTGTCAAGGAAATGTAGATGGTGTCAACTTCCAGGGGCAGTTTTACATGCATTGTTGGAATGTGAAGCTTATGGAAAGGAGAGAAAGCAAACTGTAGGAAATGAACATGTCACAAAGGATACTGTCCCAAGACCTTCCTGCATGGGTCTCCTCCAGGTGTTTCGGTTTCCTCCCACTGTCCAAAGACTTACAGGTTAGGTGAAATGATGCTAAATTGGCCCTAGCGTGTATCTGGTGTGTGCATGTGGATGCATGTTCACCCTGACATGTGTCTTCTCTAGGATTTGTCCCAGGTGCAGTCCAAATCCCCCACACTCCGACCACATCCCTTCTCTGGATTAAGCAGGTTAAGGAAGTAACATGACCTGACATCGGGTACAATGGTTTTATATGGTCAATTATCTTAAAGGTTTCATAAAAAGATATTGAAGTACTTGAAGTTTATTGGGTTACACGATGCTATTTAATTTACAATGGTTGGGTGGTAATTTAATTGTGTAGGTTGTGCATAGTAGGTATTGGATTTACTATCCTGACTCCTCTCCACACTCCAGTTCAGTAGGTAGCTGTAATGCACCTTTACAGTTGGTTTCCCAGTTTTCTTTTCATCCTCAGAGTTGAACACTAACCTCCCAGACCTCCACATAGGCTAAATCCATCTCAAAATCCCATTATCACCAGGAAGAACTGATCTCATACATTCACAGTGACTATGAAAAAAAATCTTCTGTTTTCAGCTTGCATCTTTAAGGCTAATAAATGGGGCTACCCATGCAGACATCTCTATTTCTTCTTCTTTACTGCATGAAAGTATCATTCCACAGACAAATGATAATAATTTCAATTAGAAAGAAGACATTGACACAGCCTAAGTTGGTTTGAGTTAAGGACATTTGCAGTTTAAGATCAGCAGTCAGTTAAGAATTCAAGGAACCTGTCCATCAAGCATTACAATAATCATCTAAGCTTGAGAAAAATTAAGAAGCGTTTCAAGTTCATTATACACTTTGGTTTCTGGTTTAGCTTGTTCAGGTATTGTGCTTTTCCCTTGTAGACTATACAGTTTATCTCCATTTTCTGGATATGTCTTTAAAAACACCACAAAAGTCTTTCATTTTTGCTTAAGCCAATTGAAAGCAAAAGGTAAAAGACTGAGGGTGGAAACACTTATTTTAGCTGATGATGGACTGAGTGACTAATAAATGACAAATCCAAAATGTAGGTAAAACAGTTAAAGGTCTTAAAATAAAGAAGATGGACTTAACTTTCATCACTAAACAAATACAAAGAAACACCAAAGAAGGGAAAAGGATCTTATCATGAACATCAAGCTGAAACATATATCATTGCTAGCAAGCCGCATAAATGCAGTAAATGCTTAATTAGGTATGAGATAAACATTAGGAAAGAGTAGCAAGTGTATAAGTTTTGCAATTCAACTTGATAGATTAAAGCATCAGATATTACGTAGACCTGAACTCAATATCATTTTCTGAACAAGTCATAGTGAGATGGAACTTGTCCAGTGTTTACTACACTTGTTGCTCTTTTAAATTTAACACCTGATTTTCAACCTGAAATGAGGCTACCCTACACCCTAGTCTGGATACTAAAGGAAAAGTGACTTTGGCCAGGGTTATTGTAGGGGCTTGGATGAGGTGCGGCTTTCTCATTAAGAGATGCTACTGAGTTTATGTCATGATGAAAAACTGAGTTGACTGGATCAGTGCTGTAGTATGCACTGCATAAACTATGATATCAAACACAAGACAATGTCTAAATTAGCACAAGTAGCTAGCAGATAAAGCAAAAAACTAGCACTACATTTTTGTAGAGCCTTGCAGAACACAACACAAAATTATTTGGGCTAGTATTTTCTGTTTCAAAGAGCCAAAGAGAAATTTTTTAGTCATGGGTGTAACCTATATGAGGTACCACCGAACCATAAACCCCAGACCCAATAATGCCCAACACAGGTTAAAATAATTTTTTTTTTAATCGACCAAACACCTTATACAACTGGCACAGCCAATAATAATACTAAAACTGAGGTGGCTCTGAGGTTAGGGATCTGCACTGGCAATTTGAAGGTTGCCAGTTCGAATCCTGTAAATGCCAATAGTGACTCTGCTCTGTTGGGCCCTTGAGCAAGGCCCTTAACCTACAATTGCTGAGTGCTTTGAGTAGTGAGAAAAATGCTATATAAATGCAAAGAATTATTATTAAAACAATGAAACACTTGCTTCTTATTCTACCCCCGGTTGAGTGTCACCTACTGCCTTCTGGCTTCCACTGACACGACATTACTTGTTGGGAGCGCGTCTGGGAACAAGGGCAGTCCCCCTTCCATCAGCATCCAATTGTGGTATCCAGAACCCATGACAGGACTGCACTTCTGGACTCCATGTAAAAGGAGGTTGTAACTGCTCCTGGACTCCAGTTTCTGCTTGTCCATCCCCTGACACCTTCCAACTTGGCAAGAGGTCATGCTGTCATCCACCCAGGATCACTGTCTGTTCTCCATGGCTCTTGCAGGGGCCAGGAGACAAGACATATACAAAAGCTGTGCCAAGATTGATAACTGTGAGTCAAGCCTATCTTTTCTAGTCTTAAGATAAACCCAAAACTGAAGTCAGAAAAGTCAGAAAGGGAAGTCTGTAAACCAGAAACACACCTAAGAACAGATCACCAATTCATTTATGGTTTTTATCCAGTCTTGGAAAATGTGGAAACACTCATGCTGACCTTTATGCGATTACATAAGTGACATCATGTGTCACACAGTCCCAGGGAAATCTGAGTAACATCATCATGGAAACAAACCATACTTTTGCCTGAAACATATCATACAATAATAAATTACATTTAAATGGAGCAACAATTTTTTGAGGTTGCAAACCACAAAGTGTGCCTAAACATTGACCCAAATGGCCACCAAAAATTGATAAAAATAATTAACAAAAACTGGTAATGATGAAACAACAAATTACGTGGTGATTTGCAAATTTAGAGCAAACTCCTCATTACTGACTTTGATAGACCTGTGTGGTGAAGCAAATTAAAGTATTTTATGATGGGGTATGAACGCTACCCCGACTCTTCAATTTGAGTGCTGCTTACATCTGGTGCTATCCATCTGCAACTGTTTCTCTCCAACATTAATTACACTGCAATCATATGATTTGTGGAGAAAGTGAAGTAAAAAACACAGACTGGCTTGAGATTTCTGCTATAGAAACTGGCATTATGCATTGCAAAAAGCCTTTAGTCAAGCTGTGTCTTCAAGTCTAGTCCATTTTATATACTGTACATCTCAATGTGCTTTATTGGCTGCCTGCATCTTGACCTCTGCCAGATTTTGAACGTTCCTGTTGGAATTCTGGAAAAGATATACTTCTTATCTGTTTGTTATGGCTCCTTTCCTTCCCGTCTGGGCTATTCTGCTTTTCTTCTTTGGTACATGTAGCTTAAGGAGCATTCAAGACTTTGCTTCATGTTCCATTGTAGTGGCTTGATTTTCTCACAGTAGTAATAATAATACCATATATGCTCACAGATAAGTTCTCCCACGGATAAGTCGGGACTTGATTTTACCATATAATTTCTGGTATTTTATAATGTCGGTCATATAAGTCGAATGCAGAAAACTCACGCTATTGGTCCAAGAGATTATGATATGCTAACACCCACCTGAGAGAGTAACTACGGAGCACACTGTCTTTTTTTTCTGTGTATTGACTGACGTGACCACACAGTAATACCTGAACTATTCCGAAGCAACGTTTGCACTGATTTGTGTTTTTTGCATCTCACACCCTTATACATCTTTATTGTAAGAGCACCCCTTATCTACGATGGAGCGTTTGATGAGAAAAAAATATGAAGGTGGTTTTAAATTAAACGTCATTGAAGTAGCGAAAGAAATTGGTAACTGCGCTGCTGCAACAAAATTCGATGTACCTGAGAAATTGGTGCGAGATTGGAGGAGGCAAGAAGTTGTAAAGAAGAAAAAAACGAAGTGTCATATTTTTTAACGGGCATACAAGTCGGGGTCTGATTTTATGATCGCTTTCCCGGGTTTCAAGACCTGGCTTATACATGAGTATATATGGTAATAATTGTTTTCTCACAGTAATAATCTCTCTATTATATTGAAAAAGTTTTCTGTTGTGTCAGCGTTATTCAGCCTTGACCACTCCCCTCCACCTCCACGCCCAATCATTACTCCTACTGCACACATCCTCTCTCCATAACAGCCCATGACTCTCAGTGCTGCTAACTCACCCTTCAACGCAGTCTGTTATAATGACATGTCAGAAAAGCAAATTATCTCCTCAAGAATGTAGAATTTTAGACGCATCTAGAAGAGAGTGACAAGAGTTAATAATGAACGACAAAAAAAGAAAATGAACAAAAAAGAGCTGCATATAATAAAAACTGAGAACAAAGAGAAAAATATCCTGAACAATATGCAAACATAAATGAAAAAAAGTAATACTGTATTTATAAAATGTAAGTTAGAGGATAACACAATTCATAATGTTGTTTTTGACGTGGCATTAATGTAATTTCATTTTTTATTTACTTTTTATTATTTTTTACTTTTTTTTACTTCTGCTTTTACTCTTTCACTTTTTACTACCTTTTATTATTCATTGGTATTGTCACACATGTGTGCGTGGGAGTCAGCCAAAGGTACTAAAAGAAAGTAATTCCACGCCAGACCAGGTGGCCGCGGGGCACACTAAACCCCTCTCTTTTCTCTCTATAGAACCCAACACGGCAAATCCTGTTTGAATCCTAGAGCATCACTTCCGGTCTGATGACATAATTTCTGGTCTCGGTCCCTGTACTGCTGCCCCGGGACAACAACTAAACCCCAGGTTACCGCATGATTAGAAAACCGCTGGTGTAAAGTAGTTCAATATCGAACATATATCGGGCAACGTGACCAATGCTCGTCCTTTTATTGACCCCTCATAACAAGTCCCAACTCTGCATTAACAACAAGCCATACAAAAAAGAAGAAGCAAAAGAATAACACATATATATTTTACAAAAAAAAAAACAAGCAAACAAATACGTAACAATCGAAACCCCCCTTCTTGGTTTAAGCATGCGATGTTCATAAAGAAGAGAAACCAGTTTGTCTAAATGGCATTACTGTCCTTATTGTGCAGGGCAAAGAGAAACCCTACGGGAATACGCCAGCTGTCGAGCCGATATCAACAAAATTTAATCCTACCGGTTCCAGTATTCCTCAGCGAAATCAAAGGAAAAAAAAGAGACGTGTCTCCCTTGTGTCGCCGAGTCTATAGAAAAAAGAACTTTTTCCAGCAGATCCTTTACTTGGCACTACCTCGTCTCTTTTCTTTGCTCCACCACAAGATGTCTCTCTTTCTCCCCTTCTTTTCCGGTTTTTAAGTTTTCAACCTCAACCGCCCTCACCAAGTTATGACCTCCTCCTTAAAGGTGCATTTACAGCATTCTTCTTCCCTGCAATGCACCCAAAGAGGCAGCAAACCGCCCACAGAATAATAGCATATGTTGGATCCGCTACATCCCAAGGACATCACTTCCTGTCCCGGCCCAGAGGATGTCACTTCCTGCTTCTGCCTCGATGACATCACTTCCCCGACCGACCTTAAAAACCTGCCATCTTCTCTACACTAGTCAGTTCTGTTTTGGACTTAAACCTGTACACATTTGTACTAAAATTTCAACCCTTTTTGCAGCCAGGGAAAATACACAGGTGGCTGACCCAAACCTTTGTTGTGTGTGTCCGGCAGTTTATTTCACAGTACTGTATTTAAAGAGACAGTGTAATATATGGCCAGCCATTCATCCCGGCCAATACCCCCATGCCGCCAGGTGGAGCCCTCCCTGCAGCAGGGAAGTGCCCCGAAGGCCAGCAGGGCATCATGGACATTGGAGTCTTTATTCACAGCCCTGCTGGATACCATGGGGGCCGCTAGGAGATGCTGCAGGGAGGAACAATAATTACTTGCCTTACACACCGGAAGTACGTCCGAGTCACATGGACAAGGGGAATGATGTGCTTCCGGGGTGAAGTAAAGGACTTTTGATCTGACCCATAGTGATAGGAGATCACATGGATTGGGGATTGGAAACACTTCCGGGTCAGGGACTATAAAAGGATTGTGGGAACTCCCAGACAATGAGCTGAGCTGGGTGGAAGGGTGGCAACGCGTCTGGGAGTGGAGGATTGTATTATTATTGATTATTGGTGAATTTAATGAGTATTGTGGAGAGGCTGGTGCTTTGTGCACTGTGCAGTTCAAATAAAGTCAACTATTGGACTTTTATATCGTGTCTGACGTCTTGGACGAGGTGGAGCAATAGCGTCCCCAATCTGTCACAGCAGTTTTAGTGAAATACTCAAGTAACTGATTTTTTTATCTATAATAACTAAGGCCCAAACCATCTTCCTCCCGCGCCCTGCATGCTTTTCTATATAGCATCTCTTTAAGTATAATAGCTTTTTGTAATGGAGAAGCATCCCAATGTCCTTCGAGTGGCTCAGGCGCAAAGCGAGCAGGAGGCAGAGCCTCCTACTAATAATAATAAATTATTATTTACATTTATATAGTGCTTTCCTCACTACTTTTCTCACTACTCAAAGTGCTTTTTCATAGTGAGTAGGGAGTCGTATGCTAACCATGCATTAGCTGTTAAGTGGTCAAGCAGTGATAGTTAGCCAATTAGAGACAGGGGATGATTAGGGGGATAGAGTGAGTAGGTCATGGTGGGCAATTTAGCCTGGAAATTGGAGGATACACCCTACTCTTCACAAAAAAGATACCCAGGGATCTTTAATAATCAAAGAAAGTCTGGACCTCATGTTTACGTATTATCCAAAGGACGGCACCATATTTACAGCACAGAGTCCCCATCACTGTTCAGACCAAAGGGTAAGCACTCCCTGCTGGCCTCACCAGCACCTCTTCCAGCAGCAACCAAACCTTTTCCTGGTTGGTCTCTCATCAAAGTACTGGCCAAGAACAAACATGTTTAGCCTCAGGTGGATTACCTGTCCTGAAATACTGATGGTATGGCTGCTGGAAGGAATAGTGTCAGGAAGGATGGGGTTCTTAGCACTGAGACAGCAACAACCTATGAAGGTGTGGCTGTGTGGTGCATGCGTGACATTATGTATCAGTTCAAATTCATATATGAGGACACATCAAAGTTTCATTGTGATTTCTGCACTTATATTGCTAAATTGTATACTTCTTGATGAAAGTATATTTTTGCACAGAATAATTTTTAATTTATTTTCTAAATATGTCTCTCCTATTTGTATGTGTGCATGAGTGTGCCATGTGATGGACTGGCATCCTGTCCAGTGCTGTTTCCAGCCTTGTATCTGATGTAGCTCTTGGCCTTAATGATCATAAATTGAATTAAATAGGTTTGAGAATGTTCTGTAATATTACATTATGATGTTATTGTTAAATATGGTTCTGAAAGTCATTAGTTTGTGTTTTCTTTCCATGTAAGTGTAACATTTCTGTGTCATTTGTTTAGTAGTTTGTAGTCAATATTACCACAATACAAATTAATGAAGTTATGTTGTTATCTTATGTATGACACAGACCACTAGCCAAATTTACATGTTAGTATCTTCTTATTTATTTTTCCTATTTGGGTAGTCTCTGTTGATTCTTGTTTATGCTTTGCTTCAATATTCTACTATCAGGCTGTGAGGATGTGTGGCCGTTGCACACAAAAAGTAATAAATCTTTACATAAAATTAATTGGGCCAGTATTTCCCACATCTTCACAGTCCAGACTTTTCACATGTTATCCTTGCTATTATAGACTATGGTTGCCAGGCAACGCTTGCTCAAACTCCTACAAGCAATTCTTCTCCCAGATTTACAACTAGCTTTAAACTTGCTAAGTTTCAATAAACATTATTTCAGTCTGTAAACATATCTGTGTTCAAAATAAAGATGTGGCAACAGTGCAAGAAAAATATCAAACTGCAAATAGTATGTAATTGAATGAAGTGTTCAAAGAATAATAAGTTATTTTAGTTATGATAATATTGAATATGAATATCACTTAAAGTTTTAAGGTACTGAACCTACACATATAGCTAATTACTTTATTAGGTAAAATGGACTATGGGCCAGTCCAGTATAAGAGAGCATTTACATTTAGGGTTCATTCCTGTTATGCCCTCAGTGCTGCCTTCATAGACTCCATCCAACTACAACACTAAACAGAAAATGCATTTTCAGACAATGTACAGTATGGATGGATAGATGGACAAAAGCAAGACTAAATGGACAATGTTCTGCTGTTACAGTTGGACTTAATATAACATCAATGCCTAAAATAGTTTTCACCTTCCTGGAGGTTTTCACATTTTATTGGCTTTATGCTTGGGGTTGTTGTCTTGCTGGAAAACAAATCTTCTTCTGTGATCCAGGTTTTTTCCTAATTACATCAGGTTTTCCACCAGGATTTCACTCTGTTTTGCTGCATTCATTTTAACCTCTACCCTAACAAGCATTCTAGTACTTGCTACAGAGAAGCGTCCAAATCATGATGCTGCAACCACCATTCTTCACCGTGGGGAAGGTATGTTTTTTATAATGTGTAAAAAGCTAAATTTTGGTCTTATCAGACCTTGGAACCTTCTTCCAGCTGACTTCCATGTGCTTTCTGTCAAACACTATGTGAGATGTCATGTACGTTTTTTTAACAATGGCTTCTCTTTGTGCCTCTCCCATAAAACTGTAACTGGTGAAGCAGCCAAGCAACAGTCTCTCTGATCTCATCCACTGTAGTTTGTAACTCCTTCAGAGTTATCATAGGTCTGTTGGTGGCCTCCCTTACTAGTCTTCATCTTGTACGATCACTCGATTTTTGTGGACTGCCTGTCAGGCAGATTTACAGCTGTGCCATATTCTTTGCATTTCTTAATGATTGAAGGGATATTATCTTGTCTACATCTCCTGACTTGTGCTTGTCAAGCACCTTTTCACAGAGTTGTTAAACCTGTTCTTTTGTCTTTATTGGGTAGGTTAGGCCACCATCATGAAACTCCACATGGAATTTTAACATAAATATGGCTTGTCCAACAGTCTAAAAAAGAGAAAAAAAGAAACTGCAATGACAAAAAGGACAGGAGAGAGTGAAGGTGACATGAGAAGAGGGGGCCAAGACATGTGTGACTGTTACATCTGAACACTAATGAAAGCATCTTATAAATAACCCCTATCCCTAGATCAAAGGACAACATCCAATCCTTGACATTCTTTGTAAGCTTATTCTAAAGGCTATACTGTATATCTAGACTTTCCTATCTATATTTCTTGTATACTTTCTTCTACTGGTATTATTATTCTTTAATAAACTAGGGGGCTCTGCCCCCTGCTCACTTCACTCTCCCACCCCCAGGTTTGGTTTACCGGAAATACAATTTAAAGAGATTCTTATTTTCATGGGAATTGTTACATATGCATTATTTTCAATTTAACTTTAAAACTTTTGTACAACTAATATTTGTCCTTTATTTCCTGCCCTGGGCATGATTAAATCTCTTTCTCGCAGGGTGTATAATGCTGCTCACTTTGTGAAGGGTGGAAGTGAATGCACGCTAAGGAGATAAGGTCAGATCAGCTGCTTGCTGCTGTTGCTGCTGGTGAGCTGCGTGATTTGCTTGTCGCACTTTGCGGCGATCATTTAAAAGCCTGTAAAGCAGCTGTCCTTTTGCCACTTCGTGTCTCTCCCGCTCGCATTGTGAAGGGGGGTAGCTGAACGCACACTAAGGAGCTGCAGACAGATCAGCTGCTGGCTTTGCGTTTTTTCTGCCAAGGTGCGTGTTCTGTTTGTCTCGCTGCATCTCAATCATTTAAAAGCCTGTACAGCAGCTGTCCTTCTGTCTCACTGCCTTGTCTCGCGTGGCGTTAAAGTGTCTCTTCCGAGAAGATCACGTCTTGTCTCCCTGCCAAGATTTTTTTTTATAATAGGCAGATACCACATTGCTTTTAAATTTCTATAATTTGCCTTTATAGCTAGTCATTGAAGTAATAAAGTAAATATTAAGAGCACCTGGAGTAGTAGGAGGTTGCCATACACTCTGATCTGTGGGTTTTATCAGGCTGAGGAGGGATGCTTCATCCAATAGAAGAAACAATACTGTAAAAGTAAGACATCATTGGCTGATAAATGGCCTATAGCTGAGGATGTTGGACCTTTGTATGTTTAAATTTATTCTTAGAGACCAAAGTAATATTTATGTCTGAGGTATATTTAAGATATTGTACATTGTTTGTGCCAATGATAAGTAAGACTCTTAAAGTGCTAGGGAGTGATGGGCTGTGTTATTCATACGGCACTTATGCGATTAGGGTCTGTGCGATTTTGTATATTTTTATGTATGTGATTGTTGATCTTACGGTGCGAGAACAGACCAATCTAGTAATGAACTTTGTGAGTCCACTTGGAAAACATATCTGGGCCCTACAAGAAAGCAAGTAAGGGTACTTTGAGGGTAATAGAATAGGGTAATAGCACAATAACACAAGGTGGATACTTTTTATGGGCACTGTATACATAATGACATTTTATAGAATTTATTGAATTCTACAATCTTTTTGATGAGCACCTTTTTCACGTTGTAAACACTTCCATCTCACAGACCTCTTCAATACATAAAGTAAACACATTTTGAGAAAATTAGCTTAATTTCTTGATGGAGCTAAGATATTTATGAAACTTCTGGAAATATTTTCTCTGCATTAGTGTACATTTTTGTCAATATATACCCACAGCTAGTGAAATTTATATTTTTAGATAAATAATATGTATTACATGAAATGCATCCATCCATTTTCTAATCCACTTATCAATGTCAGGGCTGCAGTGAGTTAGCACTAGGTAGCTCTGGGCAGAAATAGAAAATGGGGTATCAGTCTATTACTGGGGACACTCATTCACACACATCTGTGCTCACTTACAATCGGCCATTTTTAGAGTTGCCAATTAACTTTCATAGTATCAAAAGAAAACGTCATGCAGAGTTCATTTTTGGGAATCAATCCCAAGACTATGGAGTAGAAGTATTAACCAATATGCCACCCAACATACTTGCTTGTGTGAATAATTCACATATATAATATAAATTGGTAACATAGTGTATTGTATACTAGGGACTTGCCTAATTATGTTCTTGATCCTTTTTTGTCAAATTGTATTTTAAAATTTGTAACTGTTTATCATGTGTTTTGAAATTAATTTTTTGACTGTGCATTAATATAGGTAGTAAAGGCATAGTAAGGAAGGAGTAGGCTGCCATTTGTATCTATAAAGGATTTTAGCATACCTGGAATAGTTCCAAAATCAATTTCTAGAAGTAATTGCATTGGAAAAACATCTATCTATCTATCTATCTATCTATCTATCTATCTATCTATCTATCTATCTATCT
>JANRMT010062856.1:58745206-58766905 GCA_026402145.1 Polypterus bichir lapradei | reverse complement strand
TATCTATCTATCTATCTATCTATCTATCTATCTATCTATCTATCTATCTATCTAAACATAGCCTGAATACTTAGCTTCATTCAGCCCAAAATAATAATTTTCTGAGGTTGCAGATGGCGTGTAGGACAGCCGACTAGTGCCATACAAAGTAGGCAGCACATTAGGCATTATGAGTTTTGAGCAGTCCACCAAATGCTGGAAAGTGGCTGGAGCAGTACATGCAAAAACTTTTTTCTTTTATTCCTTAACTTAATGGGTCAAGGACATCTGTTTATATTCTTTCGTAATGTTAATGGTTGACAGGTACTGGGTACCCCCTAAGCACTCCAGGAGGTTATCCATCCTTGGCGTGGGAAAGGCATCAAACAGAAAGACCAGGTTAAGCCAAAAAAAGTACTTACAAAAGTACCAAATTCTATTGGGCTTGGGTATAAAACTATAGGACTATACCAGGGGCTATGGCTTTCCTTGATAAGCTCCAGTTCCAGCATCCACTTGATTTCCAGCTCCACCTATTTTTTCTTAATTTCTGGGAGTCAATATGACCATTCCCTTTCCACAACCCCTGGAGGTGCCCTTCAGGTGCCCCAAAGATTTATCCTCTCTTGTCTTTTTTGTTACAATATCCAAAAAAGGACAAGAGAGGATAAATCTTTGGGGCACCTGAAGGCCAACTACACATATAAATGAATAAATTAAGTGTATCACCGTAGGTCTCCAAAAACATATTGCTCAAGATGGAGGAACTTCCGGTATTATTGTCTCCTGGCAGGAACAAATGGATCCATAAAGTTTTATCTGTATAATATAATAAACATATTTTGCTGCATTTCATCTTAAAAATAATATTGTCATCATATGTAAATACGCGCTTTATAAAGTGGCTCAGGTTGCGCAATATTATAACTGTAGTGCAAGTTTACAGTGAGATGATTGTACTTATAAGTACAAAGCATTCTACAAGGAACACTTGATGGACTGATTGAGTGAGTTTATAGTTTTTGGGATGAAACTGTTTCTGAACCACGAGGTCCGTACAGGAAAGGTTTTGAAGCATTTGCCATGTGAGAGCAGTTCAATAGACAGCATGGCTGAGGCAGTGTGTGCTTGATGCTGTATACCAATAATTCTCTTTCCGATCAGCTGCTTTAGATCTGTGATTCCCCACTCTATCTCACTATAGTGATATAAATACTCCGAGTGGTGCAGTGAGAGTAACCTGGAAAAAGATGATCCGCTGTGGCAACCCCTAATGGGTGCAGCTGAAAGAAGAAGAAGAAGGTGCAGTGAGAGTAACAACGCTAAAGCAGTTATGGTATTTGGAATAGTTTGACCATTCTATGGATCATTATATTGTTACAGGTTAATTACAATCAGATGCCTTAAACTAATAAACAATATGCTGTTAGTTTTCAGTGTATACAGTATGATAAAGCCGTGTCAGGGATGTGGATCTAAAAAAGAAAGGGTAACCACACAGGAACAGTATCACTGCTTTGACGCTGGGTGCCACCAGTTTACAAAACCGAGCTGAGAACTTGCGTATGCCAGGGTTTTAGCTAGCGTGAAAATGTGCGTGGCTTTATGCCAAGTTTAGGTTTTATACATCGCGATTTGAGCATGGAAACGTTCGTACACAACATTTTTGTGTGTATGCACTGTTTATACATGAGGCCCCAGGTGACATTTTTCAAATCCTCACTTGTTTAGTTTGTCAAGTCAAATATATTCATAAAAGCACATTTAAAACAACAAATGCTGAACTGAATTGCTGCATAAAGGGACAATAAAATAAACACAATACAAACAATAATGTAAGAACAGATTGATAAAACAAACAATTAACACCATCCTTCACACCCTTACACACATAGAAAGGCGAAAGAGAAGAATTGGGTTTTAAGCCAAGTTTTAAAAACCTCAACAGATGAAGAAGACCTGACACAGAGAGGCAGATTATTTCAAAGCCTAGGAGCAACAACTGAGAAAGCTCTGTCTCCCCTAGACTACAGTTGAGATTTTGGAACCGAATGGGGATGAAGGAGATCATAGATGTATTTTGGAGCAAGACCATGCAAGACTTTATAAACAAACAACTAAATTTTAAAATCAGCACAAAATCTCACTGGAGGTAAGTACAGGAGAAATATGATACTTTTTTCTAGACTTAGTTAAAAAGCTAGCTGCTGAGTTTAGAACCAGCTGAAGGCACGACAGAGTAGATATAAAGAGTTACAGTAGCCTAGCCAAGATGTGATGAAAGCATGAATGACTGTTTCCAATTCCTTCTCTGTGAAAAAACATTTTAGTTTTGAGGTTTGCCTCAGTTGGTAAAAAGTGGTCTTTACTACCATGGAAATTTATCATGAGGACTCAAAGATGTTACTCAGGTTCCTGATATCATCAGGTATTGCTGCTGACAAGGAGCCTGAGTACCAATTTCAGCAGTGCACCTCTGTTTTATTTTCATTTAGATGTAGGAAACTTTATGCCATCCAATATTTAATATCATCAAGGCACTCCATCGTTTTTTTTTACCTAAGACATTGATGTCTGACTTTGAGGTATAGGTGGGTATCATCAGCATAGCAATGGTAAGCAACACCATGTTTTAGAAAGATGGTCCCCGGGATGGCAGATATAGGGGGAAATAAATGAGGGGCCAAAATAAAACCTTGTGGAAACCCTTGTATGAGAGGTACTAGCTGAGAGAAATTACTATGTATGTTAACAGACATAGATCTCCCTTTAAGGCAGGACTCAAACCATTTCAATGCACTTCAAATTCAAGCTGCTTTAACAGAACCCTATGGTCGACTATGTCAAATGCTGCATTAAAATCCAAACAAAGTGACATCACACAAGAACCCGAGTCCAAGGTTAATAGAATATCATTTGTCTCCTCCAAAAAAAAAAATTTCTATACTGTGAAGTTTTTAGAAGCCTGTTTGAAACACATCACATAAATTATTATGATATGAACATAAATGCAAAGAAACCACATTTTCCATAATTTTGGATGGGAACAGGAGCTTCAAAATATAGTAGTTTGAAAGAACTGTGGGTTGAAGAGTAAGCTTCTTCAGCCATGGTTGAACAATTACATGTTTAAAGTTGTCTGACATTATACCAGATTTTAGGCAGTTGTTAATAATCGCCAAACCAATTGGACTAATTACTCTGAAAGTATCTTTAAATAAGCATGAAGGTAAAATATCTAGAGAATAATTTGAAGGTTTCATATGCATCCTCATGTTCTTAAATGACAGGATTGGAACACCAAGGAGTGGTCTGCTTCTGTAGCCTATCATCTTCAATGTCCACTACATTGTGGATCTACAAGTGCCCTTATCTGCACTATTGTTGCAAAGAGTTGATATTTGAGCATTTGTAGCCTTTCTCTTATCAAGAATGAGACCGGTCTTTCTCGTCTGAATGCAATTATTAATATGTTGTTTTCACCCACATACTGTAACTGCTACTCTTTATTTTTGCTTACCATATCATATTCTGTATGTTCTGACTCCTGTAGTGGCAGTGTTGTATGACATTTTCAGAAGGGTTACTGTTTCAGAGAAGCTGGAACACCAAATTTTGCAATACCATTCATGCCACAGTCAAAGTTCCTCATATCATGCATCTTGCCCATTCTAATGTTTGGTTGAACAACAAACATCTTGACCATGGTAGAATGCTATAGATTTCAAATTGCAATTTTTCATATGTTCTTATAAATCTTTGATCATCAGCAATCAGTTGACCAGGTTTTGTTCAGTAATATTAACATATTCTAAAATATACCTGCCACCAAGAGCTAAAAAGGTTTTTTAACACTGAAAGAAAATCACTTGGCAAGACCTCCAGTTGCAATTGGCTTCTCCTCTAAGGAAGCAGCTTGGTCTCTCTGCTCAAAATGACTAGTGAATGTACTAACCCCTTCTCAAAAGCAAATCAAATATAAGATTATTTCATATTCAGTTTTATTTAGATGGAAGACTGCCTTAATTTAGAAATGCCAAAATAAACAGACCCCACCTGTAGTGCCCAAAAAAATCATTATGTTGACAGTAAGTCACATGCAAAATATATGACCAGCTACAACTACATGCATTTTTCATTTGTATTGTAGATTGTGATAGGAGAATACTGTAGAAGTCAGCCATACCTTCAGCATTTTTAAATATTGCTGATTGTTGAAGAACATTACATCTTACGTCTTCAAAGGTAAGAAGACTATGTTCTTTAGGAAATCCTCCATTTAGAAAAGCAGCATTTCAATATTTGTATGTCTGCAATGCCAGGCTTTCCTGTTCTCTGGAGGGTCATTGTACATTCTCATTTGATAACTTTCTCTGTCCTTCCTATATACTGTAATAAAGGTGCTCCAAGATAGAACCTTACGGACTACCTGTACCCTTAAATAGGGTATGTGGGGTTTATGGATGTAGTTTTAGCTGGAGCCACCACAAAGCAGCACTATTAGGTAACGGAAGTCTGCTCTCATCCTCCAAGTAGCCCAAGGCTAAACAATAAATAACTGGCCTTCACCAAAACAAAGAAAACTCCCAACAAGTGAAAAAGGAAAAGTGGCAAAGATAGATTTTGAGTGAATATAGGAAAAAATGTCAGCTTCTTCATTGTTATTAATATTTGTAATTAGGCCTGAAAAAGAAGTTGCAGAGTTTTTGCATTCTATTGTATTCCTTATGATTTTCCCAGAGACTCTCTGTATTAAAACAAAATATTTACTTCATAGGCTGAGTGCTGGCTTAATTTTGTATGCTGCAATAGGATGTTCCAATAACAATACAATATTTTATTTTAGTGTTTTTAGGAAGCATTTTAAACTAAACAAAACTTGTGAAACAATACAAAAAACACAATTTACTTTATATTGCTTTAATATTAATACTCATTACACTGAGACTACCCAAAGGAGTTTTGAAAATCGAGAAAACAATAATAAAAGATGTAGGAAAGGAAAATGTACCTTTCTTTGAAAATGTAGAAAAATGCAGAAAATGTTATAGTCTCAAACCAAGTGAACATGTGCATGGAAAAGCTTGTATTTAAGGAAATGTTGGGATTAAATAGGTGTGCTAGTAAAATCTGTTTAATTCATGCTAAAGTTAAGTAGCAAGGCATAACATCCGCAAACCCGCTAAGTGCTATTTATGGTAGAGGGAGGCCAAATCCAATCCTGGCAGCCTCTGGCAGAAGGTAGGAACTAGCTCATTGCAAGATCCACATTGCCCACACCCACATGGCCCATTTGGTAGCACTGACCAACATAAAGGCATATCTTTGGAGGGAAACTGGAGTTCCTAAAGGAAACAAAACTCACGCAGACTTGGGGAGGATGTGCAAAGTCAATACTGGCAATTACTGGGCGCATGACATAAAGCCAGGCTGCTGGATCAGTGAGGCAATGCTCACTAACGTGCCACTATGCCACTGGCTTTCATTTAAAGTTAAAGCACAATTGTCTGGTATTATTCCGTAGTTGTTATTTTATTGTAACATGATTGCAATATTTCTAGACACCTGTTTTAAATTGAAAAAGACCATTTCTGCTGTGATACATTTTAAGCTTTAGATTTCTCTGGATCATAGTATCTAAAAATTTTTTTGTTGTAGCGACCTAATCTTGCCATTTTTTGTTGTATGTCAACACAATTGTGTATGGGGTTTGAGGTTCCCTGTGGCTGATCATCAGAGTTTGGCTTTGGATTGGGGGTTAATTGAGGGTGTTCGTTAGAGCAATGCTGATTAATCAACCTGCGTCAACCCACTTTGTAAACCATTCTCAACCCATTACCAATAAGTACAATAGACCCTCATGACCTGTTTTGCATCGTGGCCCAGACCTTCAGAAACTCTGATTTAGATGAAGCTTTTACCCTAAAGTAAAATGCAGTGGTCTGTTTATCCAAGCACTGTCAGGTTAAGCGACTTGCTTATTGTCACATATTAAGTTGTTCATTGGGAATAAACTAGCATCCTTGATGTTTATAGTCCAAATTTTTATCCATTTGGCTACACTAACATACAAATGATGGGCTTGCTTGTAAGTTATTAATAGGAATAGGAATGTGTGTTTAGATAATTATAATTTTGTGTTTTAATCTACTTTTTAATTTGATCACAATTTTTCTTAATTTTATTTCTATTTTAATTAGGAAGTTCTTGCTGTCTTAGAAATTAGTTATTAGTGCTGCTTCTACTATTATATGATACTTAGTGCTCCTATAGTTTTAAATTTAGTCTATTTTGTTTCTACATTTAAAAAGCAGTTAATTACCAATAAGGCTATATTTGAGGTAGAAATGCAAATAACAAATCATTTAATTAAAAAAAAAAACTTTATTAAGTGTGATGGATGGCATACTTGGGCAGGTGTTCCAGCCAGGATGGGGTAAGGTTCCTTACCCAAACAGGAGGCCAGCCCTTTGGAAGCAAGAAAAAGAAGGCAAGGATCATCCTGCATCAGCCAGGGAACAAACACGAGATCCCCAAACAGAAGTAGATACATGGGCGTTCCCTGCCGGGACAGCTTCAGGTTCTTTACCTGGCCAGGAGATCAATATAATGCTAGAATCAGAAGAGTTAACCTGCTTGGACCATTTGCTTCCCTGATACACTAGATGGCTACATCTCTGGGCTAGGATTCCCACATGGACACCCGAAAGAGTTGTAGTCCTGTGGGGCAGCCGGTTCCATGGGAAGCTATCGGGATTAATAATCCCTTCAATAGGGCTTCGATTTAAGATGGAAGTGCTTCCAACAGGCTATGCCAGATCATAGATTACATTTACTTATTTGGCTGACACATTTATCCAAGGCAACTTACAACATTTATGGTACAATTGGTTACATTTCTTTTTTTTTTTGGTTTTCCAATTGGTGCACAGGCAGTTCAAGTGACTTGCTCATGGTCACACAGAGTTTGAAGTCCAAAGCCTTAACCAAAACACTACACTGCCCACTTGATCATAGATAGATAGATAGATAGATAGATAGATAGATAGATAGATAGATAGATAGATAGATAGATAGATAGATAGATAGATAGATAGATAGGATATAGCTGGTTGGGTAATGGATGGATGGATGGATAATGCACTCACATCCACAAAATATTTCACAACAGAATGATAAATGAAACAAAAATCAGAATGTCCAATTAAAATCTTGCTCGATTTACCACAAGACTTGCCTTCTCATTAAGAAACCAACTGGAATGACAACCTGCAGCCACCATGGCCACCTGTGGTTTAATCACAATGAGTGTATTCAGCAGTATTTAACTTTTGCAATGTCATCAGTTTGTCCATTTTCTTGTTTTCAGTTTGTTAAAAGAATGAACTGTAAAGATTTCAGACCTGAAGGATCCTTTTGTTCAGCAATTGTTGAATTTCTCAAACTCACCAGGAGAAGGCAAATGAAAAAAAATAAAAGAAATGAATTGATATTTGCCTGTCACATTTAAGATTGAGAGGATAGTTAAAATATTGCAATTTAATTACATTTTTTTCAAGCATGTAGGAGACAAATCCACACAACAGTGAAGGTGAATCAAAGAGTTGACAATTTCAAAATATCTAAATGTACAGTATATGGTCGTGAATAATGATGTTTCCTTAATGAGATATACAGTAAGTGGAATTTTTTTTTTATTCAGCAATATTTTCTGGATTAAAAAAAGGTATTTTGAATTCCTTCATGACTTTTTTTTTAATAGATTGCAGGTGGAGCTGCATGTGCATCTGTATTTTTCTGGAGACAATTTGACATCCTCATTCCATTCTTTTAAAAAGTGTCCTAGAGAATCCTAGCAACAGACCATTTTGCATTTCTTAGTTTAGCCCCTCTGAGCAAAGGAAGTAGCCTCACAGTTACATTCCATTTTTGTTCTATTATTAAAAATCCCCTCTGGACACTACCTTTACAAATCTATCTGGTTAGCAGGCAATGTAGGAAGTGTTAAATGGGAAAACACTGTGTGAGAGTTCAGCACCGCATACCTTCCCACAGCAGGATTTATCAGGCTGTATTCCATGTCTCTGTTTTCGCCAGCCAAGGGGAAATGTACTAATATCAGATCTCGGCAGGTCAAGGATGCTGGTTGGGAGGAGGGGCTGGTGGGGGGGGTGCTGGTGTAATGGGGGTGGGGATACAGCTTCTCCTAAAGCTACAGAATTTTCAAGGCAGTGTTTGGAATATTACTTCCTTTGTAATGTTGATAACTTCTCCGTCTTAATGTGGGAATCTGACACAGCACAAACCTGCGTTATAACCACCCTCATGAAAAAAGTGAGCAATTTGTCATGGGTCACTTCTAAGAGAGTCCTCCTACCCCAGTAAATAAGATGGACGTCATGGTAGGTTGCTCCAATTTCATGTAATTTTTTTACTCTTCCATCTGGAACTTACATTGGTGTTCTATGTTGAATAGTATTAGACATATGTTGAAAGAACACTTAGACCAATGGGAAAATTGCACAGAGGCACACGATAATTCCAGTATGATCAATAAAAATATTCTGATCAATTCATTTTTCGTATGGAATCTCCAATGATATATAAAGATATTAACATTTTCAGAATTTATTGTTTCATGAGTTTTCAGCTCCTTAATTTGGCTGCACTGAGTAGAAGCATTTAATAGAGAGTAGAGCAAGCATTAGTTTGGCATATAAACAATCTTCTGTTGAAAGGCAATATAGAAAGATGCAAGGAACAGTGGTTGTGTCACTGATGGTTTTATTTGTGTGATTACTGAAATTTGCAATCCATGACTGCTTCTTTAATACTCCACAGGAAGCAAATGTTGTTGGTAGTGCAGGACTTTGGAGTGACAGTTTTATTTACTTATGATTTGAAAAACATTATAAATGTCACAAACCAGGTGCCCAATATGAGCTTGCACTTGGAAGCTGGATGATTACAAATAACAGCTAAAAATACACTTTTGAATGCTGATGTGAGCATCATATGGTGAATAGAGGGGAGCAATAATCATTTCAAAAGTTACTTCTACTAGTGGGCGGCACGGTGGTGCAGTAGATAGCGCTGCTGCCTCACAGTTAGGAGACCTGGGTTCTAAATTGTCCCTTATGTGTGCTTGGTGTGTGTGTGTGTGTGTGTGTGTGTGTGCCCTGCAGTGGGCTGGCGCCCTGCCCGGGGTTTGTTTCCTGCTTTGCGCCCTGTGTTGGCTGGGATTGGCTCCAGCACACCCCCGTGACCCTGTAGTTGGGATATATCATGGATGGATGGATAATGGATGGATGGAATGGATGGACTTCTACTAGTCATCCTTGTTAGCCATTATCAGTTGGCCATGCAGGAGCTGATTGAGTATTAAGGGATGTACAGTGGGACAGACAAAGTTGTTTGAGTTTGGCAGAAGTCATATAAATAAGGAGACAACCTAACTGGTTATGGGAGAGCATATTCTAATGCCAGTATGGGTAGAAAGGAGCTTTCTTATTTAGGATAGTCTGCTCCTAGTCTCTTCTTTTGCCTGTAATTTGCCCTTGGTGTCATGATAGGTACGGCAAGAAATTTAAAAGAAAGAACTTGTGTAGCCACTTTCAAAGTTGGCTGTGTTTGTTGTGACAAACCAACAAGTCAATCAAAGGCAATAATGGTATTTTTACAGACCCAAAGGTGTTCTTCTTCAAATTAATCATAAGTTTCCATGTTTTGTCTACTCTCGATCAGTAGTAAAATATGTGATTTGCACATGTATATGCCAAGGTGAGCAGCACGTCACAGCTGAGTGAATCTGCTTTTATCAAAGATCAGCGAGTCCCATACAATGAAAGGCTGAGGTTCAGAGCATTCCAATGATGTATAGTTGTCTGACTGGTCATTAATATTACATGTCATAGCTGTGAATAAAAAGCAGGAAATATATTGCTTGTGCGGCCATTATGCACAAGCTTTTATCAGAGTACATAGGATTGTTTGGTGAAGTGTAATAAGACATGAAGTTTATACAAGGGAAATGTCTTCTTTTTCAAAAAAGAAAACAGACAGTTGAGGAAGTCCTACGAAAGAATGCTAGTGATACCAAATATGAAGACCTTGAGTAAAATTCTGATCACAGTTTTGAATATTGAGAAAGTTGCATTTGCTCAAGGACTTCATGCTACACTAGATTTGTAAGAATTGTACATAGTACAAGTTAGAAGCATTGCAGCATGCAGTTTTACAGTTTAAGCATCATTACCATACTCGAACGCTGTCTGCCATACTTTCTCCCTATGTTAGTTTCCTGACTAGTGCTTTTCCAGTTTCATCTTAGGGTACCAGCAACATATCCACTCACAGATTCACGTGGGGACCCCACTTGATCAAACGTCAACTGAATCAAGCTGCGCTAACTTTCACAGTGGACCACTCTTCAATTAAAAGTACTTATATTGTGCCACACCACTCACACATTCACATAGGGATATATATATGCTATATATATGCTTCCCCTTGGCCATATTATTCGTAGCTATGGACTGGGTTATCATTTTTATGCAGATGATACTCAACTCTACTTAAATGTTAAAAGTGGAACTTCATCAGATCTTTCTCAGCTCACAATCTCCCTTAGTGAAATTAAAACCTGGATGGAGTAGAACTTTTTAAAATTAAATTGCAACAAAACTGAAGTCCCACAAATTGTGACAAAATTGTAACTTAATAAAATGAGCTCCTTCCCAGTCCATCTTGGCGGTGATCTCATCAGACCTGCCTCTACTGCAAAGAATCTTGGTGTCATTTTTGATTCCTCCCTCTCTTATTCCGGCCACATAAACCACATTAAGAAACTTTCTTACTTTCACCTCCGTAACATATCCCGTGTTCGCTCTTTCCTCTCCTTTTCTAATGCTGAGAAACTTGTCCATGCTTTTATCACATCCTGCATCGATTATTGTAACTTGCTGCTGGCAGGTGCCCCTTCTAATCTTATATCACAGCTCCAAGTTATTCAAAACTTGGTTGCAAAAGTCTTTACTCGAACCAGCAGCGGCAAGCACATCACACCCATCCTGTTCCATCCACTGGCTCCCTGTGTCTTACAGAATTGAATATAAAATCCTACTAATAACCTACAAAGCCTCAAATAACCTCGCGCCAAACTACATCAGTGACCTTCTCCATCACTTTGTGCCTGCCCACCCACTAAGGTCCTCTGATTTTGGCAATCTTGTTGTGCCCCACACTAATCTACACTCCATGGGTGACAGGGCCTTCAGCTGTATAGCGCCCAGACTCTGGAATGACCTACCGAAATTAATCAGATCAGCTGACTCCATGAATTCTTTTAAAAAACAACTCAAAACTCATCTGTTCAGGTAGGCTTTTAGCTCTACTTGACTTTATTACCCTTCTGTCAGTTTACCTCTCTGCCAAGATGCTCATGTAACCTGTGTGTGTGTGTGCTAGACCATCAATTATGTTGTCTGTTAGGCTTTTCTCTTACTGTCTTAATCTTCTTTATTTATTTATTTGGTTTGTACAATGCTATATACTGTATACCCAGTCGTTCTTTCTTATATTCTGTAAGTGCCTTGAGCATGGGAAAGGCGCTATATAAATAAAATGGATTATTTAGGGACCTCCACACCCTCAACTTAATGTCACTGAATTATATCGTGTTAACTTGCACAGGGGACTGCTCTCCGATAAAATATACTTGCACTGTGCCACACAGCTCCACGCTACTTGCAGTTTCATCTTTCCCCAGACAATTGAATGTCAGTATTCTACTCTAATGTTTGATAGATAGATAGATAGATAGATAGATAGATTATGCCCATTTTGCTTTGCATGCCATAAATGTGCTGTTCAAGTTGTTTCGACACTGCATGTTGGCCCCAGTGTGAATGGTTTAGGTGCATGTGTGCGTGAGACTACAGTAGCTCTAGTGACCTGTCCTGGGCTTTTTTTTGCCCTGCACCCATGGCTGCCAGGAATGGCATTACCTCCACCCATTGACCCAGAGCTGGAAGAAACTGGTATGAGAAGGTACTTATGCATTTAATTTATTCCAAATGTGAAATGCAAAAAAAAAGCAACAAAAAAAAATAAATAAAAATATATTAGAATTTTATGAATTGTATGAATTGCAGCACAAAAACCTCAACCTGTTGTAAAAATCTAAGGTTTTGTAGTGGTAAACAGAAATAATTTTGAAAGTAAAGGTTTGGATGAGTACATAATTATACATACATAGTTACAAATTGTATGTATAGATGTCAGGTAATTGAAAGGAACTACTCTGTGTGTCTCTCTCCTAGGAGGTTTCGTTTTGCCGATGTGGCCACCTCACTTGTGTATTAGCTGCGGGATGAAAAGTAAAAGGGATACCGTTTGCTGATATGCTTGCTTCGCTTCTGTATGAGCATCTAAGCGAGTGGCTCTTTCTTTGGAGGTTTTATTCTGCCGACGTGCTGGCCCTGCTTGTGTATCCTCAGAGGTGGAGCTCTTACCCCGACTCCACCTGTCACTTCCGGACCCGACAGACAGACACACACACTTCCATGTGTAGACGTTTGTATATAAGAGATATATACATACATACATATATATATATATATATATATAGTAGCAGACAGCTGAGGATTCAGCCCAGCTGGGACGCCTGGAAGGACAATACCTCCCCCGGGCCACAAAAGGGCAGCCGCCCTGGTCTGCATGGGGGCCACTGCTTGGAAGCTCATCCCTGTTGGGGCCCGTGGTCACCATAGACATATATAGGTAGACGCCGCATTCACTGTGTTGCCCAGTCGACACGATACATCAGCGCATTCGCCATATTGTGAGTGGCAAAAGTGCCATTTAAACTAATACAGGTAGACGTGGAAACCAGGTTTTCTGCTGAAAAAACAATAACATTTAAAACAGTATCGTTTACATACAACATATTTTGGCGAATCGTTTAAATGCAATTATTTATATACATTTATACACTAATAATGGCAATTAATAATAATAATAGTAATAATTATTATTATTATTATTATTAATATTATTATTATTATTAAACTAGCCAAAGCCCCGCCGTAGCATACGCCGGTGTAAGAATAGGAATGGAAAACGGTGAGAAAGGAATTCAGAAATCAAGAAGAAATAAATACTTCTTGAAAGACGCAGTTGTGAATAGGTGTTTTGGTGGTGACGACAGATGAGTTGAAAGATCTAACCCTAGAAAAAGCCACGTTCAAGACTGGCTGTTAGAATTATTATGAAGAGTAAACAGCATGTGGGTATGAGGAAGGCCGCACTTCTGAAATTGGATTACGTAAATATAATCAATAACAACCTCAAAAAGATTTTGTAGAATGTCTCTAAGTAATTCCTGCAGCTTAATCCAAAAGACTCGTACTACAATATCAGGTCTGTGCTCCGGTCTTTGGGTATCCGACAGTGCATGTAGAATTTCCGGCCAAGCAGGATTACATGTGAAAGTGATAAATAAATGAGGCTGTCCGAACTTACGTACTATGACCATGGCATCCTACTAGTTTTGTTGCATGTGTCTTGGACTTCCTGGAAATGTGGAGGGTAATATGATCATTTTGCCTACACGTACGTTGCTATTTTCAGCATTTGCTTGCAATGTGTCTGACAGTCCTTTGTATTGTTCCACGGGCAAATTTAGTTGATCTAATCTGAGATAGTTGAGACGCGCGCCCTCTGTTTTACAGTTTTTCTCGATTGGTTTGGCTCATTTCTTGAAACCGAGATGACATTCTCAAAATAACATGGACATATCTCCAAACCACCTTGCAAATGTTCACAACAGAATGGCATTTCTCATTGATTTCATCAAATTGCAAATGCCTTAGTACATGTCTCAAGTGTCTCAGTGCATCTTTGCAAATGGTTAAGTACAAGTAGCCTGCAGTTAGCACAATAAGCCCACATTTAGCACATTTTCCAAATAAATAGATCTTGCTGATCTAAACTGATTAGTTGATTCTCAGTCTAATGGTTGTTCTCTCCAAAACATGTCAGCATGATTTCATCGTGTAAGTCATCATATGCACAATAGTCTGTTCAATTGTCAAAATTAGTCAAGAACATAATACCATGAACACCATATATGAATTTCTTGGAACATTTGATAAATTCATGACAGTAATTGACAATCAGGTGAAATTAGAACTTGACCAACGAAGGAGGAGTTTCCCACATCTCAGATGACCAACCAAACAGTTTGTTTAGTTACCTGACAGGTGCTGTCTATTGTTGTGAATGCTGCCAAACGTGTATATATAGAGCTTGGCTAGGGCCAGTACCATTTGAACATGGAGGTACCTCACCAAGTAAATCAAGAAGGGCAACCTCCTGCTCGAGGAAGAAGAAGAGGAGGAGGAGGAGGAGGAAGAGGAAGAAGAAGAAGAGGCGGAGGAGGAGGAGTGAGGATGCGTGGTGGTGGAATAGGGGGAAGAGGCCGAGGAGCACGAAGACACCATGCTGTCCCGGATGAGATTCGGGCCACAATTGTAGACCATGTGGTTAACCATCGCCTGACAATGGCAGAGGCTGGGCGCCGAGTGCAGCCTAATGTGCCTCGCTCTACTGTCTCCTCCATCATCCAAACCTTTCACAGGGAAAACAGGTATGTACTCAGTCAATGATGGAGTCATTACAGTATACAGTACTGTGCATACTGTAAAGCAAGACATGTATAAACTCTTCATTCCGTGTGTGTGTGTGTAGGCCTACAGTACTGTAATATATTACCTCAATGTGATGTTGCAATATGATGTTACAGTACAGTAACTCATTCTGTAACAAATACGGCATACATTACGAATTGTCATACAGTGTTGTCCTTTGACTTCTACGTCTAGGATTGGACGACAACCTCACATGGGTGGCAGAAGAAAACTTCTCAATGAACAACAAGAACAAGAGATCTGTAACATGGTGATTGCAAATAATGCTCTCACTTTGAGACAGATCCGTGATGCAATCCTTCAAGACAATGCCATATTCCAAAATGTCAACTCTATCAGCATCTCCACAATAGACCGGGTATTGAAGAAGCATCAGATGACCATGAAGCAGATTTACAGGGTACCATTTGAGAGGAATTCTGACAGAGTGAAAGAGCTGCGGTACCAGTATGTGCATGTAAGTCAGTTATTGGTTGTCTATTATAGTAACATTACAGTAAGCAGTGGTTCCCAATTTGTTTGGTTTTCAGTATCCTCTTTACCTTTAGAATCCAGCTTTATCTGACTACAGCATTTTGCCTAAAAACTGCAACAGTGTTTCTCCCTCTTTGTGTCAAATACTCCCTGCAGTGCCTCTGCATAGGCCTGTACCCCAGGTTTGGAACCACTGGAGTAGTGGCCAGTAGCAGGCTATATTGAACTTGTGGAGGAGAACATAGAACAATCCCATGTAATTTTCTATTTCTGTTGTGTATGACTCCTCTATATGACTGATTTGATTTTTTTTACTCTATTGTAGAGAATAATGGCATTGGAAGGGAATGAAACATCTCACATCCTTGTATTTGTCGATGAGGCTGGTTTCAACCTGGCCAAGGGCCGCAGACGTGGCCGTAACATCATTGGTCAGCGGGCCACGGTGGATGTCCCAGGCCAGCGAGGGGGCAATTTAACAATGTGTGCTGCCATATCTGAGAATGGTGTGGCCACACACATCCCCAGTTTAGGCCCATATAACACTCAAAAGCTCCTCATTTTCTTGGACCGTCTTTATACACATCTGGTCCCAGAAAATGAGAGAGGTCTCGAAGGGCCTCACCTACCACACTATGTGATCGTGTGGGACAATGTAAATTTCCACCGTGGGCCGCTCATCAGGGCCTGGTTCACCACCCATCCAAGGATGCTCATGGAGCTACTACCACCATACTCTCCTTTCCTTAATCCCATTGAGGAATTTTTTTCCGCTTGGAGGTGGAAAGTCTATGAACATCAGGCTCAAGACCAGAGATCCCTGCTCCATGCAATGGATGCTGCATGTGAGGACATTACAGGGGATCAGTGTAGGGGATGGTTGAGACATTCGCGCCGTTTCTTCCCTCGCTGCATCGCAAGGGAAAATATCCGCTGCGATGTGGATGAGAATCTATGGCCAAACAGAGAGCAGCGCGTGGATGGCCAGGAGGATGAGGATGGTGGCCAGGAGAGGGACGGTGACGACAACAACCAGTGAAAGTTACCTTAGTTGTGAAACTTTATTTACTGTAAGCCCTACTGTAGGCTAGATATCATTTTTCTTGTTTTTTGTTTGTGTTTATATTTCGTACATGTACAGAATACTGTATACATTTTTATGTACTCTAATGTATGGAAGTTACTTTATGTGTGTCAATAAAAATGATTACAATTTCCTTGGAAGTAGGAGTGCAGTGTGTCTGATGTCAAACTTTGGAGGCTGCTCTTACTGTAAAATCCTTTTATTTTCAGTTTTATACATAATTGTATTCTGTTGGCTAGACCTCTGCCATAGTGACAAAACATCTAGGCATTTTGACTTGCAGTGCTTACACGATGCCAAAGGGACGATGCATTTTGGGGGCACTAACTATTTAAATGGGAAAGGAATTTAGTTTTGACACATGGGTAAACTATTTTGGGAGAGATACGAGCTTTTGCAGGTGATCCATGGTGTTGTGCTAAACCATCCAGGTTATTTTGGAAAAACGCACTAAGTGAATGCAAATGAGCCAACGCAATTGAGAAAGATCTTTGACATTTTGATGGTACTGACTCTTTATATGGGAAAGGAATCTATTTTGAAGCATGTATGAACAGTTTTGGGAAAGATATGACCTTTTGCTAGTGAGCTGTAATGTTGCGCAGAACTGTAAGACTGTTTGGCCAAATGATCTTATAGTTTTAAGAATGTAATTTCTGTTTCAAGAAATGAGCCAAACCAATCGAGAAAAACTGTAACATACGCATCTACGATGTACTGTTGAAATAGTTTGCCACTGGAGTGCAAAATATTAAATGTATTCCTCATTGCTAATCTGTATGTGTAAAACTGGCATTGAGTAAGCCTTATTCGCTTTTATCGGGAACATGTTGTAAATCTTTGTGCCAGTCAATGTCTCCATAAAGGAATAAAAGTGGGTAAACCATAGGATCGCAATTCATATTGAGCATGGAAATCTGTTTACAGGAGTTGACTATGGGACAGATGCAAATGTCCCTTTCGGCAGGCGGTTCGCCATCTTCTCCGACGAAAATCGCTGGAACATTGGTGTGACATGTCGGGGCATTGTATCGTCGTAAATCCTGCCTTGGGTTTTCCTCGAAAATCATTCGTACAGATGCTGTTGGATTGGACTGACCGATTTCATGCATGTGTTTGTATGATTTAGTGAAGGGTTTGATGGTTCTGAGCATGGAATCTAGCTGGAGAAGAAAATTTTCGCTGCATGCAGAGTTTGCTTTATTTTGTAAGCGTACTTGCCGAAATGCCGTGTCGGCTGCGTGTGGGCGGGACCAGTTTTGAAGAGGAGCTGCTGGCAGCATGGGGAGGGGTTTGGAAGAGGACGAATAGGAATCGAGAAATGCTGTGTTGGCTGCAGGACTGGTTTTGAGGTGGAAGCAGGATGAACCAGAAAAGAAATATATATAAGAGATAATTCCTCCCATATAAGTAACATTTCTCGGACTGCCTTCTTCCATCTCCGCAACATTTCTAGACTTTGTCTTGTTTTTATGCAACACAGTACTGAAGTATTGGTTAATGCTTGAGTCACCTCATATATAGATTACTGTAATGCTATTCTATCTGGCATCCCACAAAAATGTATCCATCACTTACAACTTCTTCAAACTTCTGCTGCCAGGATAATAACCTGCTGTTCTAAATCCACTGAACATATTACACCTATTCTCTCTCAACTTCACTGGCTCCCTGTTCACTACTGAATACAATACAAAATACCGCTCTTAACATTTAAAGCTCTCCACAGTCTTGCTCCCCCCTACCTCACTGATCTCCTCCAGACTTACACTCCCTCTCGCTCACTCAGATCCTGTAATTTGAGAGTATTCAGTCTGGCAATATGGTACAGCCTTAGTTTGTGGAAGATAGACACAACTAAAGACATGAGCATAAAATGATGGCTGTCAATTTCAAACTGTGTTTCCTCAATGTGCTCCTTGAGAAAAAACATATCATCTGAACCAATCTCAGTCCAAACAAACTGATTGATCAAAGATACACTGACAGCTTGCCCTAATGTCGACTGTCGGATAACACGCTCAACTACTTTGACAGCCTTGACTGTACCCTCTGAAGGAATCATCAAACCTCCTTTGTTTTTAAATGTGAGCAAGTGGTAGCTTTGATCATATGATGCCGGTACAGCATCTGTTACCAAACTAGCACAACACATATCACAGGACAGCTTTCTCAAAATCCCATCTAAGGGCTACCTCCCACTTCTTTCTGAGGTGGATTTCTTTGGGAAACCTTCAAAGTTTGAGAATTGTTAACAGCTAACAGCAATCTACATAGTTAGTCACTAAATACATTTAGCCAAAACATTGTTTGGAGGCTCACTTGAGCAAATAAATGCATAGCTTTGCTAGCTTAGCCTGGCGTAGCTAAAGTTAAGATTATAAAATGGGATTTTCTAATGGCCACATATAACCAAAACAATTGTTCAGCCTTACCTATGAAAAGTAATCCCCCGGGATCTGGTTTGGAGCATATAGCGGTTTGTACAATCCCAAACAACAAATGCTTCAGGCATCTTTATCCATTACTTCACTCCACAGCAGTGCCACTCGCAATATGGTGGGGACGTTGACATACGATACTGCTGGTCATGTGGCGTCTAGTAATTCTGTGTCTATGGTGGTCATCACCAGGGAGCGCCCAGATAATTATGGAGCCCTTGAAGGCAGCACGTCCACCACACCAGGAAGTGCTGCCGGAAGATCATCAGGAAGCACCTGGAGCACATCCAGGTGAACTATAAAAGAGGCCGCCTCACTCCACTCAAGGAGCCGGAGTCGGGTGGATGAGGACAAAGCTTGCGAGTAGTACAGTAGAGGCAGCAATAGAAAGAGAAGAAAAGGACTGTGGTCCATTATTGTGGGTTGGTGCACTGACTGTATTGTGTGAGCAGGTACAGGAGGAATTAAAAGTGTGCGTTTTCAACATCTGGCTGTCTCAGTGTCTGTCTATGTCTAGGCTTCTTTCACTATATATATATATATATATATATACATATATATATATACAGTACAGGCCAAAAGTTTGGACACACCTCCTCATTCAATGTGTTTTCTTTATTTTCATGACTGAAGGCATCAAAACTATGAATGAACACATGTGGAGTTATGTACTTAACAAAAAAAGGTGAAATAACTGAAAACATGTTTTATATTCTAGTTTCTTCAAAATAGCCACCCTTTGCTCTGATTACTGCTTTGCACACTCTTGGCATTCTCTCGATGAGCTTCAACAGGTAGTCACCTGAAATGGTTTTCACTTCACAGGTGTGCCTTATCAGGGTTATTTAGTGGAATTTCTTGCTTTATCAATGGGGTTGGGACCAGCAGTTGTGCTGTGCAGAAGTCAGGTTAGTTGGACGATCATTTAGTTTTCAACAGGACAATGACCCCAAACACACCTCCAGGCTGTGTAAGGGCTATTTGACCAAGAAGGAGAGTGATGGAGTGCTGTAAATGGTCATGAAAATAAAGAAAACACATTGAATGAGGAGGTGTGTCCAAACTTTTGGCCTGTACTGTATATATATTTATATATATATATATATATATATATATTTTTTTTTTTTTTTTCCTAGAAAATAAAAATCTAACCACAACTGCAATACTTGTTTTGAGAGATTGTTTAGGTGTAAGAGACTGAATGTTTCCAAAAAGTCTTTCTTTTAAAATTTTGGACTTTTATACTCATTACTTACCAGCCATTTGCAGCTCCTTTATTACATAAGCAGAATAACAGCTATTCATTTTTGGGTATGTAATTTAAACACAGTAATGCCAAAACCCTTATTAAGCCTTGTGAAAGACTAACAAGGTGAATATGGCATTTGTGAAAGCCTCTTTTCCAGTGTTGCTCTGGCCCTTGAATTTTAGTGTCTCATGCGTTTAGCCCTTTGATAATTTTCTGGTTTTTGTTTTTTTCCTAGTGTTTTCACCTGCTCTTCAAATTAGACTTTTCAAATTTTAGTTCATTGATTTTTGTTTGCTTGTTAGGGCTCTTAAGCTCTCATTTCATCCCAGTTTACACCACAATGTTGTTTTTATGCGATCTGCTGTACTTTATAGCTATACTACAGTCCTGTAGCTCAGCCTTTTCTACAGAAAATATGATGCAGAGAAGGTTTGTGCTTCTGTAACTCCTACCTTTAAATATCCATCACGTGACTGACACCTGACTATTGCTGAATAGCAACAGATACTGGTAGTGCATGCAAATGTCAAAACACAGGCACAAGATGGTGTCAGAGACAGAGGGTTTACTTAATCCTGACATCTATGAACTGATGTGCCCCATAGTTGTTACTTGACTACTTAAAGTCTCCCAAGATTAAGAGACTAAGGGATAGTGAGTGCAGCACCCTGGCAGGGAGTCTGCCATAATGCCCTGGGCTCTATAGCACAGTAAACACATTCTGTGTAGGTTGCCAAACTGTCCAGGCCCTTGCCTTGGGGTTGTGACAGGAGGGCATCCTAAGGTAAGTATTTTATTTCAGACTGCAGAAAAGGTTTAGAGACTTTATCCCCATTAACAATGTCTATCAGTTGAATATAACTTAATTGACTTTGTGATGGACTGCCATTCCATTTGGAACTGGTGAGTGCCTTATGTCTATTGTGGATCTGTTTATGTATTTATTTGTTTAAGGAGCTTCTGTAAAAAGTCAAATTCCAGTTCACCCCAACCCCCTCCGGGACAAATAAAGTTATAACTATGTAAGATTGTTTCTGCTCTCAGCCACCAGGCTCTATAAAGAGTTTCCCCTCGGCTGTTTGCTGAATGGTACTGAACTGATCTAGGAGACACTTTAACAGACAAAAATGGTGTTTGCGGCATTGTGTGCCAATGACGGAAGTTTTGTATGGTGAAATTGAAATTTACAAGTATGTGCAATTCTAATCCATTAACACTTAGTAAATACCTACACTCTGTAACTCAGAGATCATTTTTCTTATATTTGTATTTGTTAACATATTTAAGATTATTGTCATTTTTGTAATATGTATATCATGTGTCTTTTTTGTCTGCTGCTGTAACCCTGCATTTTTTTTTAGGATTATTAAAGTTTCTATCTATCTATCTATTCATTTGGAATAAATTAAGTGCATAAGTACCTTCTCATACCAGTTTCTTCCAGCTCTGGGTCAATGGGTGGAGATAATGCCATTCCTGGCAGCCATGGGTGCAGGGCAAAAAAAAGCCCAGGACAGGTCACTAGAGCTACTGTAGTCTCACGCACACATGCACCCAAACCATTCACACTGGGGCCAACATGCAGTGTCGAAACAACTTGAACAGCACATTTATGGCATGGAAAGCAAAATGGGCATAATCTATCTATCTATCTATCTATCTATCTATCTATCTATCTATCTATCTATCTATCTATCTATCTATCTATCTATCTATCTGTTGTGATGTGAGATTTTACATATAACTTGATAAATGTTTTGTATG
>JANRMT010062856.1:58681681-58745196 GCA_026402145.1 Polypterus bichir lapradei | reverse complement strand
TAGGGGAAAGTAGAGCAATACATATATTACTCTACCAAGATAAAACACTATCTATCCAGAAAAAAAGAAATAAAAAATCTATAATTTTATTTATTGACAGTATTATAATCTGGAAGAGATACTACCCTTTTCCTAAACTCTAAAATCCAAGGTTGTGACCACTGGTGGGCTAAAATCTATTCCAGCAGCTGAACGTAGGAACCATACCCAGATGGGATGACAGTCCATCACATATCACACTCACTTACATGGTCAAACTGCTGCCTATAAGCGACAATTAACTTAGCACATGCATATTTTACATGTAGGAGAAAAAACAGAGAAAATAACAAATAAACACAGAAAACCATGTGAAGTATGTACAGCCAGTGAGTATTCTGACGTGGGACTTCAACCCAGTCTCCTAGAGGCAGAAGCACCAAGCATCATGACACTATGCTGTCCTATAGGCAGTCTAGTCCAAGGAAATTCATTTTTTACAGTATGTAATATGTTTATTATGATTAAATGTGCAGTAAAAGTATGCTGTTGTCATGACTACAAACATTTATCTCACTAGCTAGAGGTGGGTGGCAACATTTGTTACATCGTGAAAGAAACATGCTTGTAGGTCAATAAAAGAGTCTGTTTCACATTTCATATTTTTTAAAAATGGGTAACAAGTACTGTACTTGAAAGACAGTCAGTCTTCATATTAAAATAAATACATGCAAATTATAATTTGGGGAACTGCTCAACTTCTTCTGACTTGTCAGTGTAGCTTGAAATTTAGCAGACAAGCACTTAGCACATTGCATCCACTCACAATATGTGCAAACTGAGATGTTAACAACATTCCATTTTCAATACCACTTAATCCAATTCATGATTGCAAGGTTTGCAAAGCTAGTAGCAGCTCTGGATAGGATGCCAAACCATCCCAGGACCATCTCTTGCACTACCACAGGGGCCAATTGGGAATCACCAATTATCTTAAGCTGCATGACTTTTGGAATGTAGGATGAAAAAGCAGAGTACACGGAAGTCCTTTCAGACACATTGATAACATGCAGAATCAACACAAACAATGCCCTGGCACAGAACTCCTACCCAGGATAGTAGAACTGTGAAGCAGCAATGCTACCAACTGCACCATAATGTTTCCAATGTTAACATATACATTGTAAGGATAAATAAGACAGGTTAAAGAACAAAGGGTTGGGGTACCAGACAGTAACCCCATGTAATAAGGTTAGTTGATGAAAAAGCAAAAGATAATGCATAATTTGAATGAATGAACACCCATTTCCAGTGACTTTTTGATCTTTATAGTGCTGAGGTCACTCATCATCCACCTGGAGAACATTCAAACTGTGGGTGAAAAAGAAGTTGATGTTAATGCAGCACCACATTTTGGCAATGTTGGCCACATCCCCAAAATGCTAATGCTTGCCAGGAGCAGGTGACCCCCCACCCACACACACAGATACACATACATACAGGTCAAATCCTGTTACAGCGAATACAGAAGTAATAAAATTTTCAGAATAATGAATACTTTTGTTGGCCCTGACAAACTTTCATACAACATCATATTAAATGGATTTTGTTTTAATGAAACGTAAATGTCCGTATAACAAACATTTTTTAGACCAAAATGGACACTGAAGGTAATGCTAAAATACTGAATGCAATGCTTACACGTTCTCTGAGTCTTGGGAAACCTGCAACCAGCTGTGTCTTTCTTGTTAGACCGGAAGAAAGTGACAGTCTGTTGTGAACTTTCTGGTCTCGGGCAGTCTCTTTCGTACACTCTATCTATTGTAAATGAAAAGAGTTGGAGGCAGAAAAAGGTTTGAAGATGGTCACCCCATATTTTTAAAAAAAGCAGGTTGAAAACAACAAACGTGTCATTACAGAACGTAGTTCAAAAATGGAACAATTAGATTCTAGGTATTAGATATATATCTTACACAAGCAGGAAGATGTGGATATTCGGGAGGCTGAAAGAGGATGTGATGTCTGGAGATGTGGGTTCTGGACTGGATAAGACATTATTATATGGTGCTGGAAATGATGTCATCAGAGGGAGGAACAGAGGCAGTGCAACTGGGAGGTACTGTCTTCAGTTGGTCTGCAGAGGGACAAAAGGAGTGAGTATTAGAGATTATTACCTCTGTCCTGACTGATACCATTCAATGATGAGATCCCATTCAGGTGTTAAATGCTTAAATGCTAGGAGTGGGGGTTGATCTGTTTTCAACCCTATTTTTGTAAAAATTGATCCATCTGTATGGAATGATTACAATAAAATCCATCCATCCATCTATCCATCCTTATCCGTTTATCCGAGATTGGGTCACGGGGAGAGCAGCTTCAGCAGGGATGCCCAGACTTCCCTCTCCCCAGCCACTTCTTCCAGCCCTTCCGGGGGAATCCCGAGGCATTCCCAGGCCAGCCGGGAGACATAGTCCCCCCAGCGTGTCCTGGGTCTTCCCTGGGGCCTCCTCCCGGTTAGACGTGCCTGGAACACCAAACCAGGGAGGTGTCCAGAAGGTATCCTGATCAGATGCCCGAGCCACCTCATCTGACTCCTCTCGATGTGGAGAAGCAGTGGCTCTACTCTGAGCTCTTCCCGGATGACTGAGCTTCTCACCATATCTTTAAGGGAAAGCCCAGACACCCTGTGGAAGAAACTCATTTCAGCCGCTTGTATTCACAATCTCATTCTTTTGGTCACTACCCATAGCTCATGACCATAGGTGAGGGTAGGAATGTAGACTGAGTGGTAAATTGAGAGATTTGCCTTAAGGCTCAGCTCCTTTTTCACCACGACAGACCGAAGCAGAGCCCGCATCATTGCGGACGCCGCACCGATCTGCCTGTCGATCTCACACTCCATTCTTCCCTCACTCGTGAACAAGACCCCGAGATACTTGAGCTCCTCCACTTGGGGCAGGATCTCGCTCCCAACCCTGAGAGGGCACTCCACCCTTTTCCGGCTGAGGACCATTGTCTCGGATTTGGAGGTGCTGATTCCCATCCCAGCCACTTCACACACAGCTGCGAACCGATCCAGAGAGAGCTGAAGATCACGGCATGATGAAGCAAACAGGACAACATCATCTGCAAAAAGCAGTGACCCAATCCTGAGTCCACCAAACCAGACACCCTCAGCGCCCTGGCTGTGCCAAGAAATTCTGTCCATAAAAGTTATTAAGAGAATTGGTGACAAAGGGCAGCCCTGGAGGAGTCCAACTCTCACTGGAAACTGGTTTGACTTACTGCCGGCAATGCAGACCAACCTCTGACACTGGTTGTATAGAGACCGAACAGCCCTTATCAAGGGGTCCAGTACCCCATACTTTCAGAGTACCCCCCACAGGATTCCCCGAGGGACACAGTGGAACGCCTTTTCCAAGTCCACAAAACACATGTAAAATGGTTGAGCAAACTCCCATGCACTCTCCAAGACCATGCTAAGGGTGTAGAGCTGGTCAACTGTTCCACGACCAGGACAAAAACCACACTGTTCCTCCTGAATCTGAGGTTCGACTATCTGACGGACCCTCCTCTCCAGGACCCCGAAATAGACTTTTCCAGGGAGGCTGAGGAGTGTGATCCCTCTGTAGTTGGAACACACCCTCCGGTCCCCCTTCCTAAAGAGGGGGACCACCATCCCAGTCTGCCAATCCAGAGGCACTGTCCCCGATGTCCATGCAATGTTGTAGAGGCATGTCAACCAAGACAGTCCTACAACATCCAGAGCCTTGAGGAACTCCGGGCGTATCTCATCCACCCCCAGGGCCCTGCCACCAAGGAGTTTTTTGACCACCTCGGTGACCTCAGTCCCAGAGATGGGGGAGCCCACCTCCGAGTCCCCAGGCTCTGCTTCCTCATTGAAAGGCATGTTAGTGGGATTGAGGAGGTCTTTGAAGTACTCCCCCCACCGACCCACAACGTCCCGAGTCAAGGTCAGCAGCGCACCATCCCCACCATATACAGTGTTGACACTGCACTGCTTCTCCCTCCTGAGACACCAGATGGTGGGCCAGAATCTCCTTGAAGCCGTCCAAAAGTCGTTCTCCATGGCCTCCCCAAACTCCTCCCACGCCCGAGATTTTGCCTCAGGAACCACCGAAGCCGCATTCCGCTTGGCCTGCCAGTACCTATTAGCTGTCTCCAGAGTCCCACAGAACAAAAGGGTCCCGTAGGGCTCCTTCTTCAGCTTGACGTCATCCCTCACCGCCGGTGTCCACCAACGGGGATTGCCGCCACAACAGGCACCGACCACCTTATGGCCACAGCTCCGCTCAACCGCCTCAACAATAGAGGCACAGAACATGGCCCATTCGGACTCAATGTCCCACACCTCCCTCGGGACGTGGTCAAAGTTCTGCCGGAGGTGGGAGTTGAAGCTACTTCTGACAGAGGACTCTGCCAGACGTTCCAAGCAGACCATCACAACACGTTTGGGCCTACGAGGCCTGACTGCCATCCTCGCCCACCATCGAAGCCAACTCACCACCAGGTGGTAATCAGTTGACAGCTCCGCCCCTCTCTTCACCCGAGTGTCTAAGACATGTGGCCACTAGTCCGACGACATGACCACAAAGTCGATCATCGAACTGAGGCCTAGGGTGTCCTAGTGCCAAGTGCACACTTGTGAGGTTCCGGCTAGATATATTTGGGTTTACCTCAACACACAGTTTGGACTCTGGAGCCAATCTCCTTGAGAGGGGCTGGACTCTTTACAATAAAATCAATAAAATTAAAATAAATAAATAAATAAATAAATAAATGCTCTTTGTGGACCGTAGGTTTTTGGAGTATGCTACAACCAAGAGGATATCAGAATGATCCTACAGGAACAACCAAACTTTATTTGGGCTCAATCAGAGCCACCTGAATTGATTTTAGGTGTGTACTAACTACTATTTGAGATGAGACTTATTGTGATTTTTTGAATTTGAATGCAACCACATCATTGATAATTGAACGGTATACACATTAATGCAACCAGGTTTTTGCATGATTCTTTTTTCTCTTTGCAGTTTCTAATTTGTTTTCACCTTTTTTGTATAGATTGCAATTTTGTACTAAAGGTGGAATAAGTTCTGGAAGGATTTATCTTGGTTTAATTTTTATTACACAAAATGTGCGATTTTGACAGGGGTGCTTATGTCCTCTGTATATATACTTATACTAGGGGGCTTTGCCCCCTGCTCGCTTCGCTCACCCCGGGCATGCGCTACAAGCCAGCCACTTTGCGTCTCTGCCACTCGCACATGTGGATTTCACGTTTACCAAACAACAAATCTTTTAATTCTCACGGATATGCCTATTCATTGAGAAGAAACACTACTTTTCCCTGATGGCAACATGAATTAGACAATCTACAAGTCTCCGATTTAAAGTTTAAATCCGAACAATATATTCAATTTCTTTTCACCGTTCCATTATTTCACTGAGTAATAATTTCCATTTGTTTGCGCTAATGCAATCTTTATTATCATTTTTTTGAGGCTTTTGAATTTTAGTACTTTCATTATCTCTATCCTACATGTGTATCGCGCCAACATTTTTGAATTATTTACAACATTCTACCTTGTCATCTACTCTTTGTTTTTTTATTTCCGCACCCAGGCATGGTTAAATCACTTAGCACAAAGTTTCATCTCACGAGACTTGAAAGTATCTCTCTGAAAAAGTCATATCTCATCCCAGGCTAAAAAGTTTCATCTCGTCCCTGGATTTTTTTTACATAATAGAGAGATATAGAGAGAGATCTTTCCATGCAAAAGTCTGGACTTCCCTGAATTAAATAACTCATAACTGTACAAAAACATTTATGTAAAAAATGCCAGTGTTTTAATTTGTTTGTGGTAAAAGATGTAATTAGTATTTTTTTGTTTCAAATGTCAACAAAATATGCATCATAATTTGACTAAGGGTGTCCAGACTTTTGCATGGTTGTATAACATTCATTTTAGATTTTTCATAATAGAAAATAATAGATTTCTGAGTAATATACCATTAAACGTGTACTTGATTTGTTGCATTTTCCAAGAAATAGTTTATAGCCTGCAGTGGGCTGCCGCCCTGCCCGGAGTTTGTTTCCTGCCTTGCACCCTGTGTTGGCTGGGATTGGCTCCAGCAGACCCCCGTGACCATGTAGTTAGGATATAGCAGGTTGGATAGTGGATGGATGGATGGATAGTTTATAGCTTTCAATACAATTAATAGTAATGCAATTATGGAATAGAAACAAGTCAGGGTCACATTATAATAACATACTGTACATCATTTTGCTTTATTCTCAGACCATTTCATCAAATATATTTGAGCTAAAATTGTTTAAACTAAAGATTTGTGTACAACTGCTTCACAACTCTTACACTATTGAAAAGTAAAAGAGAAAAGAAAATCCAAAAATGATTTGACAAGCATAAGCATTTTTTTATTTTCATATGGAACATAGAATTTGTGATAAGAAAAGTATGGACTGATTGTATAGCTTTACAGTGCAACAGCAAAGCAAGATGTATCTTGTTGCTGAATGATCAGTGGCTCATCTGGATCAAGTAAGCCCAGAATTATCAATTGATCTACAGTTTGCCTGAAGTAGCTTCATATTGAGAAGGAGTCCCATACTGTATGTTTTATCATATTTTACATTTCACATTTTACTGAGCCTCAAGGAGTTGGTGTTGGCATTTTGACAACTCTGCTACACATTTGGCACTGCTTAGTCACTATTGCTGCTTGTCCCTTAGACTCAAAGGATTTTAACTTGAAGTGTGTTTCTTTCTGTTTCATGCACTGAAAGCAGCACAGTGCCTGTAGGATTTCATGGCCACTCACCTTTTAATCAGGTATGCATTTGGGTCTGTTACTGAACACCTTCTTCAGGTTTGTTTTCCACTTTCTGTGCTCAGACTGTGGGTTCAAAAGGATCCTGTAGTTTATAATCTTCAATTTAAAGATATGTTGTAAACCTTAGTTGTGTTCAAGGAATTTAGCTCACATGACTGTTTTTCTGTCTGTGTAATATGCCTATTGCAAGCAAGTGTTTTGGCTAAACAGACTTCAAAATAAAATAAGTTTAGGTATGAATATCAGTAGTTAATAAGTTAATTTTATATTTACAGACTGAATGAATAAGTAGGGAAACAAGAAGCCAATTAAATTACAAAGGTCATTTAGATGGTTGCAATGAAAAGCTGCAGCTACTGTAATCCTTTGTGGACTGGCTTGAGTAGTGAAGTGTTAAGAGAACTGCCACAAAGTTTAATTATGCTTTAGTTATACAGTAAAAGTACTTTGAGTAGTCATGTGAAGGGAAAAAAAACAAATAAAATAATGTATGGTCATTAAATGATACAAACATAAGTCATTTTGCAAATGAATGTAGCTTATTAGGCTGGCAATGAACTTCAGCAATGTGCCCTAATGTCTCTTCCCGATAGTTCTTAAAAGAAGCTACACTTTTTTATATTCTGACAACATTTAGTGCAAAAAGTGTTAACTAGTTCCCAACTTGGATGCATTTAACATTTCCATGGGTATCCTTCAGTATTTCATTCACTATTTTAACTGAAAGACTTCTGTCAGATCAACTTCATCAATTTTCTTTATACACATAGTCCCTGAAACAATATCCAAGCAAACGCTAACGTGGAGAACTCTCTAGAGATAAATGTCATTTATCTTACATTCTTTGTGCTTTTTAGAATAGAAATAACTTTACCATCTACTAGTCAAGGAGAAGATATTTGTCACTTTTTATCATCTATAAGGCCATCTGAGATTTATTCAAAAGCAGTATAAAGCAACAAAGAGTTTTCAGTATGGCATGAGACTACAGTGAATGTTTGGAGAGAAATGATCCTCTGCATTATATTTGTTCTGTGTACTTCTTTAACTTTACTTCATAGCTATAAGGCAAAAAATATTTTTTCTTATAAGAAATACTTTTAAGCTTTCAATGGACATTTAGAATTAACATGGACTTGTAGTTATCCACTGATTAACAAACTCATGTTGTCATATCCTTACACGCAGAAAGTAAAGTGAGAAATATTTCTTCTCTTTTACTCTCCTTTGAATTGAGTCTTACAGAGGGAATTTCCAGTAAAGCTAGCTGGCTCCTTTAGAGGTGGAGTTTCCTAAAAACAGTGAACCACCCAAACTCAGAACACCCATACTCACTATCCACAAAAGACTCAAGAGAGAAAAGCAGGCATTCCACAAAGTTTACAGAACTGATGACATACAATCAAACTGTTTAGAACGTCCCTTTATTTGTTTTCCAAGAAAAAACACAAGACCATATTTACTAAACCTACTTTGTTTTTACAGAGAAAAAACTTGAAACCGAGGGTGAGACTATTTGCTGCTTTTTAATTGTAAAACGCTTAGGCCCTTACATATTGTAAAGATTCTGTGATTATTTTTCTTCAAAACTGATACTCAGCAAAAGATACTTTTTTTCCATCATTTTTTACAGAGATGTTTTCAGCTCAATCAGTGTGTGAGCTCAATCCATTTCCTTTTGAAATACACACTGTGCATAAAAAGTCAGAGAAAAATGGAGTTTGTTTAGTCACATGGTGGGAACGTAATGGATCATACTGTAGTGTTGCTCACAGCACTCGTCTGATTTGTAGCTAGGGTTCCTTCTGTAGTTCTCATGTTTGCACACGTGTTTCTTCTTGGTGGCCAGGTCAACAGGAGGCTTTAAATTGACTAATGATGCCATGTGATGAACCAGAGTTTTGTCCAGGTCGGATATCTGCCTTTTGTCCACTGCTATTTGTATTGGTTCAGTTTTTTCAATAACCATCCATCCAATTTCTGAACAACTTATCAAGTTTAGGTTCAAAGGAAATTGATGTTTATCGTGGCAGGATTTGCAACAAGGCAATAATCAACTCTGGACAGAGCGCCAGTCCAACACCAGGCAAAGTCAAGCACATAGTCCCAATTGTCTTATTCAAATATATGTCTGTTTTTTTCTTTTGTGCTTTATTTCTTGTAAATACACAAACACACACACACACATATGTAGATATATTTAAAAAAATATGACAAGACAACATGAAGTGTTGGGGCACCTTAAAGATATAACTGATGGAAAAAAAACAACAAAAGATAACAAATATTGATAAGATTTTTTCAGACTCGAGTCAAACAACAGCCTGGTTTAAAATAGTGGCAGAACCCCTTAAGAAGAAGCCAGACTGGAAGAGGCAGGGTTTGGAACCCATGACCCAGAAGTGATGTCACCTGTAGAGGAGACAGGAGGAGAAGCATTAGGCAACAGCGTCAACCCGTGACTTGTGGTGGATTTACCACTGGACAAGCCTTCAATTTGTCGCCCGTTCAAAACGATTAACACCCATTGTAACACAATAGACACAAAAAAGAATGAAAGACATTATGTTTTCCGTCTGTTCACATCAAACGGCTACCCCAAAAAATGTATTAAAAAATATCTATATAGTCGACACCCCAGACCTCAGCAAACAGCCAACTCCAACTTGGTCCCCCACCACACTTACCACACCCTCCCTTATCATTGTGACGTGTCAGAAAGTGCAGCATGCATCCTGTCCAGATTTGAAATCAAGATAGTGCACAAACCAGCAAACACTTTATGGACTGTCCTTTTTAATGCCAAAAGCAAAATGTCAACCACAGAGACAAGAAACGCAGTTTACAGCATTTCATGCAGTGCATGCCCAGCGGTATACATGGGGCAAAAATCTAAAAGACTTGCAACACATATACAGGAACATCACAATGCCATCAGTAAGAAAGAGGAACAGTCTCTGATTCACACACAAATACAAGTTCTACCGGACTCACATTTAACTGGGAAAAGGTGTAAGTAAAATTCAGTGCCAACTCTAAAAGTGCCAGAGATCTGCCTGAATTGTAGCTCTCTAATGAAAACTCCATTAACAGACTTGAACCCAGGATATGCAGGCTTAAAAAGAAGAACAACTAAATAATAAAAATAGACTTTATGGTCAACACATTCTAAACAAGACCTTATTAATCCCCCTCCTTACAAGCCTTTGATTCCCATATGTCTAATCATTTTCCTCTGATGATGGCACCTGGTAGGTTGTTAATAGCTTAGGAACAAAAAACCATTTTAAGATACATGACTCATTTTCTCCCTTTATATATATATATATATATAAAAACACATTTATATATACATATATATGTGTATATATTTATTTATATAATACATATAGTACTATAAGTATAGTATATATAGTTTTGTGTACTGGTTGAATCTAAGAGTGATCTTTGTTTTTATGTTATATATTTGTTATATACTAGCTGTGTAAGCCTGTGCTGTAAAAAGCACGGGGTCCTAAAAACTATTGAAATCGTCAGAAAAAAATTTGAAATGTAGAGATGTCCGGTAATTAAAAGGAACTACTCTGGGCATCTCTCTCCTAGGAGGTTTTGTTTTGCCAATGGGCTCGCCACGCTTGTGCATTAGTAGTGAGAGGAAAAGTAAAAAGGATACCGCTTTGCTGATGTGCTTGACTCGCTTATGTAATAGCGGCTAAGTGAGTCACTCTTTCTTCTGAGGTTTCATTTTGCCGACGTGCTGGCCTCGCTTGCGTATCTTTGGAGGTGGAGCCCTTACCCCGACTTCACCTCTCATTTCCGGGCCAGACAGACAGACACACACACTTCCACGCGTAGACGTTAATATATAAGATTTGTTAAATATTATCAACAATTGACTTTTTAACATAACACAAAAGTCTCAGAAATATTTAATCTTATTCAGGATTGTTGATAGCAGAGCCCACTGCAGCAGAATTAAATGGGGCCAATGTAGCGCTGGCAATTAACTTAATAGGCATTTCTTTTTGGGGGGGAATACTGGAAGGAAATGAATGAAAATTGATAGAAAACCCATACGGGCTCCGAGGATCATACAAAGGAGTAAGTTTTAAACCTGATGTTCTGCTCCATTATGGGGTGGCACAGTAACCAGGGTTGTTGTGTGACGGTGCAGGTCAGCTCCACAGTCCACACTACCACATCCTTCTGGGGAGCCTCTTGACACCTCTGCCACCGATAACATACCTGAGGGATGTGTGAAAGTGACAAGTGCTGTTATTAAAAAATTCAAAAACAAACAACGTTCATTAAATCCAGTGCACTCCATAAATAAATAAAACATAAAAAACAGTCAAGGTGAAGGTTAAAAACAGCTCCAATAAATATCCATTCATCCATTCATCTTCTTCCGCTTATCCAAGGTTGGGTCGCGGGGGCAGCAGCTTGAGCAGGGATGCCCAGACTTCCCTCTCCCCAGCCACTTCTTCTAGCTCTTCCGGGGGAATCCCTTGGCGTTCCCAGGCTTTCCGGGAGACATAGTACCTCCAGCGTGTCCTGGGTCTTCCCCGGGGCCTCCTCCCGGTTGGACATGCCCGGAACACCTCGCCAGGGAGGCGTCCAGGAGGCATCCTGATTAGATGACTCCTCTCAATGCGGAGGAGCAGTGGCTCTACTCTGAGCCCATCCTGGATGACTGAGCTTCTCACCCTATCTTTAAGGGAAAGCCCAGACACCCTGCGGAGGAAACTCATTTCAGCCACTGGTATCTCGTTCTTTCGGTCACTACCCATAGCTCATGACCATAGGTGAGGGTAGGAACATAGATCGACTGGTAAATTGAGAGCTTTGCCTTACGGCTCAGCTCCCTTTTCACCACATCAGACCGATGCAGAGCCTGCATCACTGCGGAAGCCGCACCGATCCGCCTGTCGATCTCCCTCTCCATTCTTCTCTCACTCGTGAACAAGACCCCGAGATACTTGAACTCCTCCACTTGGGGCAGGATCTCGCTCCCAACCCTGAGAGAGCACTCCACCCTTTTCCGGCTGAGGACCATGGTCTCGGATTTGGAGGTGCTGATTCCCATCCCAGCCGCTTCACACTCAGCTGCGAACTGATTCAGAGAGAGATGAAGATCATGGCCTGATGAAGCAAACAGGACAACATCATCTGCAAAAAGCAGTGACCCAATCCTGAGTCTACTAAACCAGACCCCCTCAACACCCTGGCTGCACCTAGAAATTCTGTCCATAAAAATTCTGAACAGAATCGGTGACAAAGGGCACCCCTGACGGAGTCCAACTCTCACTGGAAATGGGTTCGACCTACTGCCGGGAATGCGGACCAAGCTCTGACACCGGTTGTACAGGGACCGAACAGCCCTTATCAGGGGGTTCGGTACCCCATACTTCCGGAGCACCCCACAAAGGACTCCTCAAGGGACACAGTCGAACGCCTTTTCCAAGTCCTCAAAACACATGTAGACTGGTTGGGCAAACTCCCATGCACCCTCCAGGACCCTGCTAAGGGTGTAGAGCTGGTCCACTGTTCTGTGACCAGGACGAAAAACCACTCCAATAAATAACCCAATAAAAACAATGAGGTTACAACCAGAGACAGTCCATAAAGACAATGAGCCCCAATGCTTCTTTCTCAAATCTCCTTCCCTTATCCTGTTCAGACTTCACAGAAGGAGGAGATGCCCACTGACTGGTGCAGTCAACTTTCAAATCCCAACTCATAAGAACAATTCATAGATGAAATCACAAAGAAAGTCATGATTAAAACCTTTGACATTCCAGCTTACAAAGTTCAGTGATTGATCAGAGAATTTACTGTTTCTGAGCATTTTGTGATCTTAGGTAAGAGAAATAACTTTTTTCAGAATTCTACTTTAACACTAATTTCAAAAGTTTGCTGCAGTTAACGAGCTAGCACCTGAATTGGCACTTAAAATGATGCAGGTGAAAGAAATACAGAAATAATACATTACTCTCTTTTTCTTCTCTTCCCTCTTGAAGGTCTCAATCACGACCTAAAGAGAAAAAAAATATTCTCCTATCCTAGAAGCTTAAATGCAAAGACAGAGTTTTCTTTGGACACTCACCTTTCACTTAAGGAAGTAATACTTATGCAGGAATGTGAAAAATTCGGAATAATTCACTAACATTCCAGCACCACCTATATTTGTTTATCCTGTGCCTTCTTTAATTTTATTGGAGTGATTAGTTTATATATTGGATGCAGTTTTCTTGTTTGCAGTACAAAGTATCTTGTGATGCTTCATACTTTTAATGGTACTACATAAAATGAAGACAGATTGACCGATAAGGAGATATACAGTATTCTAAATATGGTGCAGTCATGTAGAGGCCACATTCAAAAGGAGTTGTTTCAATGCCTTTAAAATGCTTTCTTTTTCCTATATATTAATAATTTGCATTTTGCCACCATTGACTCTAAGAATTTCTACTGTTATCATCTTTACATTTCTAAAAACATCTCGTTTGAATTTCAATAGTTAAAAATGTCCAACCTCATACTAACACACACCAACCTTATCTATTTAAGCCATTTTTATTTTGTTAGTCACAGGAGACAGGACACAGCAGTGTCTTTTACTACTTGTCCTCATGACTGGAAATAACGCATATCATTAGCCAGCAAATGACATAAACCGTTTGCTGTGTAGATAAGAATCCCTTATTGAAAGTTGCACTTTGATCATTACTTCCTGCAATTCAAAATGTATACAAAAGAAAAATAATGACTAATTTTTGAACTTTTTAACTAATTTATTGTAAAATTACAAAATCAGCTTGCCACTAAAATTTAGAGCAGGTATTACTAAGGAAAGTGTGTGTATGCGTGTGCACATAGGGGATGTATGAGAAATATAAGATGGCTTTTATAAGCAATAGGCAAAGAAACAGTTTGAGGTGCAGTATCTCTACCCTGGCCCCAGTAAGTGATGTAGTCAGATCAGAAATTAAAACTTTCATTAAAATTGACCACTACAGCAAATCTGCTCACCAAGCTTATGCTTGTTGTTTTCTCCATAAGATGCTAATTCATTACATTATAATATTCAAAAGGATTTTTTTTCCTAAGATGAGATATTATATCTATTGTAGAGAAGTATTTCAGGCATTAGTATACTGAAGTAATCTGAAAGCTGCAGAAAAATGCCAGTTAATACACAGTATGTATAATTTCAAGAAGTATATATTGTTGATTAAAAAATGCAATAAACAATGAAATCCATAAAGTCTTACGTTATAAAGAATATGCAGTTCAGTGTTTCTGACTGCCCAGTTATTAAAAAGTATATGTAATTAGCCAACAGTTATGAAAAATGTATATCTGTAAAAAAATAAATTAATAACAAAAATAAAAAAACAAAAATAGCACAGTGATACTCTGCAATATTATTAAAAAAAAGCTTTTAAGCCTCTTCCATGAATCTTTTGTAGGATTTTTAAATAATTTTAATTGATTAGTGGTATTTTATTTATATTAATGTTAATTTGAATTGTCTTTCTTACGTCTGCTTTTTCAAAAATGAATAAAAATATATCAATTTATCATTATTTTAAGTGCATCATATTATTTCAGTGTATCATAGATATTCTGAAATACACAGATTCCTGTAATACAAAATCTGTACCCTATTTCAAAATATTTTTAAAAAATTTAAATATCTTGATTATATTTTCTGAAACACGTTCATAACAAAATGTTATTTGCTGAGCTCAGTTCTGCATACTTTATTAAATCTGCAAAGCGTAAGGATGAATGAGGCAACAGTGTCTCCCTGTGGAAATGGAAGAGCCCTGCAGATGAAAAGTTTAAAACTAATTTTAAATCTGAAAGGTGTATTTAGAGTAATCCTAAAAGAATGTTAATCAGATATTTTAGCATATCAGTACAATACAATAGATGTTTTATCTTTGTGCAGGAGATGAAAATTCCATTATGAGTGACTTGAAAGACATGAAAATGGAAGACTGCAAACTATTTGAATGCAGATAGGCAAATACATGGCTGTTTTTTATTGAACATTATAAAGTATCTAGGTTTAAAAAAAACAATAAGGAGTGAAGGATGGGATGAGCATATCCTACAGAACCATTATGTATTTTTATTGCTTTCTCAATACAGCAGTGGTTCTCAAACTCAGTCCTGGAGACCCTGTGTGGCTGTTCCAACCAACTTCTCTTTTTAATTGGACCCCTAGCCTAAATCAGCAAGCTTTTTTTTTCTCAATTTCTGTGTTTTTTGGGATCAAATGTAGAAAAAAAAAGTTATGTTTGGTAACTAAACAGAAGTCTTGCTATGGAAGTGAATCACAAAAGACTGGCTAGAAGAAAGAAAGATAGGTCCTCACTGTAATGTTTTCTTTTTTTTGTTACTATTTGTGTGCTCTGTAACCTAAAGAACAGAACTGACAGTATGGCACCATTTGTTGTAAGACTCTGAAGAAAATGAAAAATGATGAATCATCAATTTTATTGTTACATCATCCTGTACAATCTATATACAGTAGGTGTTGCGGTTAATAAAGCATTGGTAAATGTTGGGGGGCAAAATGGTCATCCACATTTAATTCCAATCAAAATACATGAGACAACTCAATGAAAATTAGGGCTGATATGCACGCCAACAGTCAAACTTTTCAAACAAGAGCCCACCAGGCTAAGCAGTAGGAAGGCTGCTAGAAATTAACTCAAGTCTTGCAATAGGTTTGGTAGATCTTTCCAGTAGCAGCAGGAATTATAGCTCGGGGAGCAGAAGGGGCAGAATCGGTTGCCCTCACTGAGTGTATTTTCTGTACTGTGGAGGGAACAAGAGAGGAGAAAGTTAGCATCGGTGCCCCTTCTCAACCCAGAGCGGTATTACATACCATAGATGCAAAATATCTTATATACAAACTAAAAGGATTGCACTTTTTATGTATCAGATATCTGTAACCTTCTGTAATTAGAGATCAACAACCTGCCCACTAGATTGGCTATTTTCTTCAAGTCTTATTAAGCAGATATCTGTCTATTAATCATATATCACACATTATTTTCTAGCTGTTCCTTCAATTTTGCTCTGTTTCCTACTGCCCTCAAGATTATGGCATCCCTTGCCTGCTTTATTCTGTCCATTCTGTTATTAGACTGCCCAGCGCAAACTTTTTGCCATAGAAGGCCGGGCACTGTGGGTAGCAAGTTGGCCTAAGTCTCCAGAGATGTATCTTACTTTTTCTTTTCACTGCATTAAAACTGACCATTGACCCCAGAGGTTTATTTTCTTCAAAGACACTGCTTGTCCAGAGATTTTATTTTTCTCTTTTCTGTTATCAACTCTACATACACTCACCTAAAGGATTATTAGGAACACCTGTTCAATTTCTCATTAATGCAATTATCTAATCAACCAATCAAATGGCAGTTGCTTCAATGCATTTAGGGGTGTGGTCCTGGTCAAGACAATCTCCTGAACTCCAAACTGAATGTCAGAATGGGAAAGAAAGGTGATTTAAGCAATTTTGAGTGTGGCATGGCTGTTGGTGCCAGACGGGCCGGTCTGAGTATTTCACAATCTGCTCAGTTACTGGGATTTTCACGCACAACCATTTCTAGGGTTTACAAAGAATGGTGTGAAAAGGGAAAAACATCCAGTATGCGGCAGTCCTGTGGGCAAAAATGCCTTGTTGATGCTAGAGGTCAGAGGAGAATGGGCCGACTGATTCAAGCTGATAGAAGAGCAACTATGACTGAAATAACCACTCATTACAACCGAGGTATGCAGCAAAGCATTTGTGAAGCCACAACATGCACAACCTTGAGGCAGATGGGCTACAACAGCAGAAGACCCCACCGGGTACCACTCATCTCCACTACAAATAGGAAAAAGAGGCTACAATTTGCACGAGCTCACCAAAATTGGACAGTTGATGACTGGAAAAATGTTGCCTGGTCTGATGAGTCTCGATTTCTGCTGAGACATTCAAATGGTAGAGTCAGAATTTGGCGTAAACAGAATGAGAACATGGATCCATCATGCCTTGTTACCACTGTGCAGGCTGGTGGTGGTGGTGTAATGGTGTGGGGGATGTTTTCTTGGCACACTTTAGGCCTCTTAGTGCCAATTGGGCATCGTTTAAATGCCACGGGCTACCTGAGCATTGTTTCTGACCATGTCCATCCCTTCATGACCACCATGTACCCATCCTCTGATGGCTACTTCCAGCAGGATAATGCACCATGTCACAAAGCTCGAATCATTTCAAATTGGTTTCTTGAACATGACAATGAGTTCACTGTACTAAAATGGCCCCCACAGTCACCAGATCTCAACCCAATAGAGCATCTTTGGGATGTGGTGGAACGGGAGCTTCGTGCCCTGGATGTGCATCCCACAAATCTCCATCAACTGCAAGATGCTATCCTATCAATATGGGCCAACATTTTTAAAGAATGCTTTCAGCACCTTGTTGAATCAATGCCACGTAGAATTAAGGCAGTTCTGAAGGCGAAAGGGGGTCAAACACCGTATTAGTATGGTGTTCCTAATAATCCTTTAGGTGAGTGTATATCATTGATAATATTAAAGGATATACATTGCTAGGATCCTTTCATGTCATTCTGTTTGATGTTGCTTTTTATCCTTCATTTAAATGAATCTTTATATTTATGTATGTGCATTATTAATTAGTAATTTGTAAAGTTTGCAATTAAATTTTATCACCAGTAATAGCTCTGAGGCTGCCTTCAGTGAAGCCCACACGATTCACTCATATATTGATGGTATCCCACTCTAATTTAAGATTAGTCGTGGAACATGTCATGCTTTTGTTCCCATATCTCGCATATTATTGGTTAAGACCCCATTCTGATCCCAATTTTGGAAAAATAAGCATGTTTCATACCAGCATTGCTACCATTCAATTCTTGATTTTTTCTTGAAGTTTATTCTGGGATTACGTATTACATAAGCGAAGCATCCATCAAAACACAAGTGCAAATGTTTTCAGCTAACCCTTTATGCTGTATATCCTGTACCCCAATTCCACCTGCATGCTGAAATGTTAGCCACACAAAGGATTCAATGGTGTGACATTAATGGAGTATGATCAAGTATGATCAACTCCTAAATACTGCAAACGATCCCTACAACTGTAACAGTTTATAAGGAGAACGAAAAGTTTCTTGTAGAAGGCACAGTGATTAGCACTTTCCTCATGGATCCAGGTCTGTGTGTTTGAATTCCATGCCTGACAATTGTGTGGACTGTTCTTGTGTCTCTGTGGGTTTTCCAACCACATCCTAAACACATACAGGTTAAATCACTTGGCAATTATAAAGTGTCCCCAGTATGAATAAGTGTATGTGTGTGTGCATGTGTGCCCTCACTTAGTTAGTGCCCACGTTCTCTATGCTCCCAGGATAGGCCCCAGCCATCTGCAACAATGTAAAGTTTTGAGAATATATGCAGAAATTTGTATTTATTTTTAGGGTTAATTACTCATCATTTGTTAATCATTTTAATTGGAAGCTGCCACAGTCAGAATAAACAAAACAGGATAAGTTGGAAACAGGAAAACCAAATGCTTGATTTCTGTATTTAAAAACAAGGTAAAATCTATATATCTATAAAATTTATATAAAACATATTTTAAGTCTTTAGTCTGATACAAATATTTCAATAAGATGGATAATGTATTTCACTCAGAAGGAGTAATGCAAGTAGTTCAGAGTACATAATTGTGTATGTCTGTTGTTCGGAATTTATGGGTATAAAATGAGCTTGCTTCATTACAAGTCATTTATGGAGTTTGATGGTACCTTTATTATTGAATGAATCTTTGATAGAAGGTAGGGTTGGGCAATGTTCTGAGCAGCACCAATTCTGTGCCACTATTTCTACATCTCTCTAATTTTTAAAATTAAACAGTAGAGAGTTTTCTTTCCAACCTTCCAAATCCATACAGATGACTCCATCCCTCTTGTCACCTCCCTGTGAGTCTTTGTCCCACCTTCCCAAATGACTATGACACTTTTTAGCAGCAACAACGCAAGAAGAATCATTTAAACCACATTCTGAATTTGCTATCAGGTCATACTTTATAATTACTTTTAAGGCAAATGTCTACACTTCCAGGAATATTAGGACTAGGAATTTTAATCTAGTGTTACCTGGTGTCTGCACACCCATGAGTCCTGCTAATCCTTTAAAGCAGGGGTGTCGAACTCCAGGCCTGGAGGGCCACAGTGGCTGCAGTTTTTCATTCTAACAATTTTCTGAATCAGTGACCAGTTTTCACTGCTAATTTACTTTTTTTCCCTTCATTTTAATAGCCCTGTTTTTAAGGATTCAGTCCTCTGAATATATTCCTTTTCTTCATTAAATGACAGCCAAAACGAAATGAGATGTGAAACGAGCCAACAGATGACCAGCTAAACTGAGATTTCAAACCCCAACCAATTTTACTCCAACCAATCTCTTAATGAGAAGCCCATTCTCGCTGTTAATTCAACCCGTTATGCTTGTCACAGCAGACATTTCCAAAAGTGCTGATTTTTTTGTTTTTTCTAAGAACACTGTCAAAATGTTTTGGTGACCTGAGAGATCAACCTTACCGAGATCTTCAACTTTATTTTCAGATATTGCTTGATGGACACAGATAAACTGATCATGTGGTGGCTTGTTTTGTGTCCCATTATTGTTTGGCTGCTAATTATGGAAAAAGAGAGAACAAAGGGGCCTGAGTCACGTTAATTAAAGTTTAAGGCAAAAGAAGTTAATTAGCAGTACTAATGGTCACTTGTCACTAATAAAGAAGATGGTTAGAATGAAAACCTGCAGCCGCTGCGGCCCTCCAGGACTGGAGCTCGACACCCGTGCTTTAAAGGGTGTCCAACACACAAGCCTCAGGAGCGTCTCACTACCATTCATAGTGTAAAAATAATGGGGGCTGATAATTGAGGCACAAATTCAGTAAAAGTCTTTGCCTATTTTCCTTTAGCACGGAGTAGGAAAATCAGATTGGACACTGACGTCACTTCCACCCAAATCACTGGAAGTCCTGTCCCTTATTGTTCCTTTCTGTATATATAAGGAGCAACAGTGTTCATTATAGGTTTGGCTTTTATAGAGAACAAACTCTATGAACCTGCTTCTGAGTGAAGTCTTTTTGTTAATGCGTCTTTATTTTGAACCTGCTTGGGAGAAAACTTAATACCATTAAAAGGAGTACCAGGCTGGAACTCCCAACTCTTTCACATCTTATAAGCTCTTTTGCGACAAGGGTCAGATATCAAAGGTGGTCTTTGTTATGGTTCAGCCAGAGTTGCTGCTCTGGCTCAAGTTCATTCTTTCTTTATTTAATTGCTTTATTTTTCAAATATTATTTGCCTTTTTATGTTACTGATTGTGTTCACAGTTTTGATTTGTCTTTTTATGATTCATGTAAATCATGTTTGGCTTAATTGTTTTATTTGTAAGCAGTTTGCTTTTATGTTTACTTATGTTCTTTATGTTTCGTCTGTGGAATCCCAAGAGGTAGAGCAACCCTGGCATATATTTTGAGGTTGAGGAGCAGATCCGTCATTAACGTTCGAAGGCTGTATTATTAGTTTAAGTATTAATTTTCTGGTTTCTGGATTGATTACTTCTGTATTTGGGTTTTTGATTTTTGGATTTGATTTGGACTTGTTTGCTGTTGGTTGTCTTTTAAGTACAGCTTTTTAGTTATAGTTTGAGTATTTTTAATTAAAAACCTGATCCACTTTTTGGGCCTACGTAAGCCAAAGGCTGCCTGTGGAGTTTCAGGATCACTATACATTACTATAGCAAAATGTTTACATACAGTTTAGTAGTACTTAACTGTTCAGAGTATTTTTTCATAGTAATGAACTAAAGGGTTCACTTACATTTTTTTTTTTCTTCTCAGCTTTTTTTTTTCTTTCAGCATAGGTTGGTGTATGGAACACGCAGTCAATGTAGCATCATGTGTCCATAGTGGCATTGGAAGCACAGTGGTGTTGCTCCAGCTAGAAAATAGGTTAGGGAAGGCCTGCCCCCATGCAAGCTACCAGGAATGGGATTGTCTTCTTGACAAGGCAGCCACTATGCAAAAGAGGCTTATGTATAGGTGGCCAGCAGAGATGTGCAGGCACAGCAGGGTCCACTGGAGAGACAGAAAACTGCAGCAGCAGAAAGGTCATGGTGACAGCACAGTGCTGGGGACCTAACGCATGTGTGAGCATGGGACAAACTTTGAATGAAGCTATAGTAACTTCCCACTGGGTCCAGAGGATGCATCACAGATTGAATGGGGATTAGAGTTACTTTCATAGTGTCCTCTGGGATTGTACAAGCAAAATTCAGCAGTAATATAAAACAACTGCAGGATGCTAGAGGTGGGCTTTGAGTTGATCCCATTGTAGATCACTTAAGGTACAGTAGGGATTGAGCAAAGGTGCTGGGTGGATAGAACCTCCAATTTATAACAGACTGGAGGCAATTGCTGGGAGGAATAGTACTTCTCCTTTGGTGCTATAAATATTTGAATTTATTTTTTTCATATTTTTGTGATTTTTTTTTTCCTTTTCTATTGGAAGGAACTTTCCGGCTTATCTGTTTGAGGGAGGAAGAAACCTTTTTTTTTTCTTTTTGAGATTTTACCAGCAGTCTTCTAACAGTACAGAATTCTGTATATACCTGTAAACAGTCCTTTGCTTTTCCAATTTCATATTTTTGCACTTATGTATTTTTGTTTTGTTGTGGGTGTGTGTCATTGCTGGACTGTGCAACATTAAATTGTATGATATATGTTTTGAATTATTCTACTTGTTTTGTAACAAAGGACAGTACCATTTATAATTTGTTTTATTGTATTTCAGAGGTGGCAATAGTGAGAAGTTAAAAAAAATTACACCTTTTATTGGCTAACTAGAAAGACTACAATATGCAAGCTTTCGAGGCAACTCAAGGCTCTTCTTCAGGCATGATGAGGAGGTAATGATAGAAAAAACATCCAGCTCTTTGAAAAGAATTTCTTGTGTTCTGTTTTGTGTATTGTATTTACCCTGCCTACTTGGAATAGGATCTCTCTCTGAATTGCCATTCCCAAGATTTCTTCCATTTGTTTTCCCATCAAGCTGTTTTTTTTTTTTTTTTGAGGGAGTTTTTATCTTGTCTTCTTAGTGAGTTAAAGTTAGGGGACTGTCAAAAAATAGGACCGTTTAAAGCTCATTGAGGCATTCATTGTGTGATTTTGGGCCATACAAGAAATACATTGTTGTGTATTGCTTGTACTATTTTCGAGTATCTGTGTTATCTCTCACTTATTATTGGTTTTTGTTTGGTTTACAAACTACTAGGAGCCTAGAGGTCATTCTAAAGGTCCAGAAGCATAGGGCTTCACAATTTGGTAACAGAGGTAGGTAGAGGTGATAGAAGTGAGTAGAGGTGGGATTATAATCAGTGTGTAGTGACAATTGTTTTAAGTGAACACAGTTGAAGACAGGAGAGTATGACTCCCAAGAGGATCCCTGAGGTCAGTATTCCAGTCCGGACAAACAGAGTTGACCTGGGTCCAACTTAGGCAGTAGAAAACTCTAGTTCAGGGGATGTAAGTGCACTGGAGGCAGTTTTATGACAGTTTATTGTTGCCAAGGAGGCCAAGAACCAAAGGATAAAACAGTGTTGGAAATATCTGCAACACCCAGTTCAGCAGCTGCAGTCCCCTTGGCCAAATGAACCAGCAGAAAGGAAGCTGCTCTTTCTGACATGGAATTTTTCCTGCCTTCATGCAGTACCAACAGTTGGTGGACATCGAACATTTTCTGTCTATATTTGAAATAATGGCAGTTGTATGTAAGTGGCCACAGACTGGGCAATCCATCTGGTCCCATTTCTTACCTGTAAGGCCAGAGTGGCATTTCTATCTTTGACCACAGAGGAATCACTAGAATATGACTCTTTGAAAAATTAATCCTTGAAAAGGCTGAAATATCGACTTCGATTTTGCTACATAGAGTGAAAGGTGGGGCAGATTCCCAAAGAATTTTTGGCACATTTAAGAGACCTCTGTGTTAAATGTACAAGTATACTGTCAAGCAGGTAATTTTTGCAGATATCTGACTCCAGGCCTAGGACCTAGGTGGAAGAGCACTGAGTGATGATGTCAAAAGAAGCTGCAGATCTGGCTGAGGTGTTCCTAACAGCCCATTGTCCCCAGAACCTGCAAACAGAAACAAAAGAGAGAGTAAAACCAAGCAATATCCAGAGGCCTACATGTACAATATGTCTTGGGGTGATCTGGGTTGTGGTTCACTCGGGGTGGTGAATCTTACTTAAAAGGAAGACATCATACAGGTATAATCAGAAGGGATACATACAGAGATTAAGAAGGAGACTAAGCTATGCTTTCATCCTTGCCCTCTGCCAGACAGAGAACTTGTGGTGACCCAGAAAGTTAAATTGGTCAGGGTCAACCTCAAAGACAGGAAATATGAATCCATAATAAACAAAAGGAGCACATAGTCCTTGGTACGGAAGGATTGCCTGGGTTCCTGGAAGACAGATTGAGGAGAGAATATAAGGTTAAGGTGTGTTCACATAGCAAGACCACAAACCTCTGAAAAACCCCAGAATCCATCCATCCATCCATCCATCCATCCGTCCTCTAAAAGTTATGAACAGAATCAGTGACAAGGGGCAGCCCTGGCAGAGTCCAACTCTCACTGGAAACGGGTTTGACTTACTGCCAGCAATGCAGACCAAGCTCTGACACCGGTTGTACAAGGACCGAACAGCAATTATCAGGTGGTCTGGTACCCCCGACAGGATTCCCCGAGGGACACGGTCAAACGCCTTTTCCAAGTCCACAAAACACATGTAGACTGGTTGGGCAAACTCCCATGCACCCTCCAGGACCGCGCTAAGGGTGTAGAGCTGGTCCAATGTTCTGCGACCAGGACGAAAACTACACTGTTCCTCCTGAATCCAAGGTTCAAGTATCTGATGGACCCTCCTCTACAGGACCCCTGAATAGACTTTTCCAGGGAGGCTGAGGAGTGTAATCCTTCTGTAGTTGGAACACACCCTCTGGTCCCCCTTCTTAAAGAGGGGGACCACCACCCCGGCCTGCCAATCCAGAGGCACTGTCCCTGATGTCCATGCGATGTTGCAGAGACGTGTCAACCAAGACAGTCCTACAACATCCAGAGTCTTGAGGAACTCCAGATGTATCTCATCCACCCCCGGGGCCCTGCCACCAAGGAGTTTTTTGACCACCTCAGTGACCTCAGTCCCAGAGATGGGGGAGTCCACCTCCGAGTCCCCAGGCTCTGGTTCCTCATTGGAAGGCATGTTAGTGGGATTGAGGAGGTCTTTGAAGTACTCCCCTTACTGACCCACAAGGTCAGCAGCGCACCATCCCCACCATATACAGTGTACTGCTTCCCCCTTCTGAGACGCCGGATGATGGACCAGAATCTCCTCGAAGCCGTCCGAAAGTCGTTCTCCATGGCCTCCCCAAACTCCTCCCACGCCTGAGTTTTTGCCTCAGCATTCTGATTGGCCTACTAGTACCTATTAGCTGCCTCCAGAGTCCCACAGGATAAAAGCGTCCCGTAGGACTCCTTCTTCTGCTTGACAGCATCCCTCACCGCCGGTGTCCACCAACGGGTTCGGGGATTGCCGCCACGACAGGCACCGACCACCTCACAGCCACAGCTCCAGTCAGCCACCTCAACAATAGAAGCACGGAACATGGCCCATTCGGACTCGATCGTCGAAGTTCTGCTGGAGGTGGGAGTTGAAGCTACTTCTGACAGGGGACTCTGCCAGACGTTCCCAGCAGACCCTCACAACACGTTTGGGCCTACCTGGCATAGGAGGTTTTCTTGAACCGCTCTTTGTCTCATCTCTCACCTAGGACCAGTTTGTCTTGGGTGACCCTACCAGGGACATAAAGCCCCGGACAACAGAGCTCCTAGGATCATTGGGACATGCAAACCCCTCCACCACGATAAAGCGGCGGTTCGAGGAGGGGAACCCCAGAATCAACTGGGAAAAACAGAGGTTCTGTTGACTCTGCACAGCACTCACCATACCAGTGTACAGGCCAGACATGATATCCGGCAGCTTCGGGGGGGATCCTGCAAAAACTCCAGATATCCCACAGGGCAGCTCAATAAACAGAGTCAAACACTTTATGAAAATCAACAAAGGCTGCAAAGAAACTCTGCTGATATTTGTGTTTTTTCTCGATGTCAACCATGAGTGCCAGGAAACAGTCAATGGTAGACTTCTTAAGCGTAAAACCAGACTGCTCCAGTCGCTGGTAGGTGAGCAGGTGATCATGGATCCTATTGAGGATGACCATAACACTAACTTTACCAGGCACTGAAAGCAGTTTTATCCCCGTATAGTTGCCGCAATCCAGGCGATCACCCATCTCTCTCCAGACATGAACAAGTCCCATTTTACAGTCAGTTGGGATGATGCCCATCTCCCATATGGAAGCAAAAATTGGTTGCAATGCCAGGAGGACAGCCTTGCCACCAGCCTGGAGAAGTTCACCCCGGAATCTCACAGATCCCTGAAGCCTTCCCTACCCTCAGCTGGTTCACCACCTGTGCAATCTCAGTGACACTGAGTGGTTCACAGCTAATTGGAGGATCAGCCTCAAGAACCATGGACCAGTACATGCTTCCCAACCTGACCTGACCTGTGTTCACGGGGATGATGTTAGGTGGACAGGGGTATGAATTGGTTCTTGTGGTGGTGAAATTGTCATATCCAGTGCTGCTTGGGCTGGATGTGCCAGGGATTGAGGAGATGATACAAGATATGTTTTATATCTCAGCCTCAGGCTGGGGTTCAGATTCATGTTTTTTGTAGTCTTTGTTCATTTTAGATTCTTTTCTATGTATTATTTTTATTTGTGTTTAGTTGCTATTGCTTGTGTTTGTTTCGATGCCTCAGCTATATCTTATGAGCTTTGTGGGTGTTTCCCCAAAGGAGTGAGGCCACCTACCACTCGCCACCAGAAGCTGCCCTCTGCCCTATAAATTCCGAAAGTCCCCATAGTGCCTAGTTGTTCATTATGAATGTGCTCTGGAGTGCGTAAATTATTGTATTTTTTGCTGTGCCTTGTGCTTTGTTGTGATTTTCTGTATTTTTGAAAATTTGCTGTTTTTGACCTTTGCCATTGGATTGTGTAATGGAAATTTGTTTGTTTAAGGAATTGCCCTTTCTGCTCTTCGGATTTTTACAATTTTCTGCAGAGTATTTTTGTTAAAAGTAAATCTTTTATTTTTTTATAAAGATTCTTTTACGCCCTTTTTCTGTCTAGCTGGGGATTTGTGACATATCCTACCACAGTGGGTATAATTGGAAGTGCTTTTAGAATTTTCGGGACTTACATACTTTGGAACTCCTAACCTTGGCGGTAACATTGGCGCAGGCAGTGCCACAGAGGGTTGTACCCAAAATAGGTGGACTGCATTGTCATTCCCTGAAGCAGCAGAGCTGGGTATATTCTGTAAGACCCATAGGTATCAGAGGCAGAAATAGCCATGGGGCTGCAAAATTTGGTGGTAGCAGTGGGGTTCAAATCCACACCTCCTGAGGACCTGGAACCCGAATCCTGAAGCCTGTGGTGTTAGACCCAACCTTTGCAGAATTTTACAGAAGGCAGGAAGCAAATCTGGATAGGACATTACTACTTTGTTGGACCAGAAATGTAAAGTGCTATCTTAAATATACTGCTTATTTACTGAGTAAATGGATCAGAGTGCTGTCACCTATTGATTAGATGACATTTGTGGATTAAGCAAGTTAAAATGACTTAGCTAGCAGCTAATCAAATGAGCTTAACGGATTTAACAATCTCCTCTCATTTGCCAAGGCATTAAAATAGTACATTTTATTTATTGAATTAATTACTATTTAAATTTTCAGGTGGCACAGTAGCATAGAGTTAGTGCTGCTGCCCTGCAGTAAGAAGTCCAGGGTTCAAATCCAAGGGGCTCCCTGAGTGGAGTTTGCATGTTGTCTGCATGGGATTCCTCTGAGTTGCAGTAGTTTCCACCCATGGACCAAGTACATGCTGGTTAGGTGAATTGGTGATGCTAAGTTGGCTCTAGTTGGTGTGGATTAGTGCCCTGTCCAGGGATTGTTCCTACGTTGCGCCTGTTGTGTCCCTGTGGTTCTGCTCAGGATAAGCAGATTTGAAAATAGATGAATAAATACAGTATACTACCAGTAAAGGGTCACAGGGAATCTATGCTTTTCCCTGACAGGAAGGAGTGCTAATCAGGAACAGTAATGATAAGGAAGCCATTAAGAAACTCACACACACATACCTAATGGAGCCAGTTTAGTATTACAGGTCTACTTTTTTATCATATATGGAGAATTAGAAAAGAAACAAAAGATTTCTGAGATACACAAGATAACAGGAAAAACATGCACACACCACATAGAAGGTTTTCTGGTTATTGATGAAACATAAAGGTCATATGCTTGTGCTTATTTTATATTTGAATACTGAACTCTGACACATGTATGAAATGAATGGAACCATATTACATTGAGGAATACTTTGACTATAGCCATAAGTGCTTTCTTTCAAAAGAATCATGTTCAGCAATTCTATACACCCAGTAGTTCACAGAATTTTTTTATTACTATGTTCAGTACAAGTACTATCTTTTGTCTTCGTAATTGAAGTAATTTAGCTGCCAAGGCTATTTTGATGGGACATTGTACAAGTGAGCTTTGTCTTAGTTATCACTCAAAATCTCTTACACAAAAGGCCTTGTCTATAATCTGAATAGTTCAGTATCTGTAGGTGCTTCCAATTATGGCATTAAAGTTGCTATTCATTTTTAACATGATGTGACCTTTTCATACTCTTATAAAGATAATGCATAATCTGATAAAATAATGTATGACTTAAAATCAGGACAGCAGAATAATGATCACTTTTGTTGTAAAATAAAGAATTTTTTACCACCTTTAGGTAGTTTTGTGTAGTACACGACTCAATACCTATGTTCAACAAAAGTACTTACGCAAACATTTTAGTCAATCCATTTTCTAAAGCCACTTTTTCTATCTGAAGGTTGAAGGAAACTACAGCCTACCCTGGAAGCTTTGGATTGAAAGACAGGAGCCCACCCTGGATAGGATGCCAGTCCACTATAAGGGTGTACTTGCACACAAACATTGATTTATTCTACCTAAATAATTTAATATAAATGTCTTTGAAATGTGAATGTAAACCAAAATACTCAGAAAAAAACAACTCACAATGGGGAGAACATGAAAAAGACAGGGAGCAGGCTTGAAACTGCACCTAGGTCACACATTCTTAAATGTGTTTTTGTTAATATTCAAGACAAATGCAATATGTCAAGATATCAAGAATTTTTAACATAATAATAATCATTTACAGGCTGAAAAGCCAAAGATAACTGCTGTACAAATTAACTTTAACAGTTTGACTACAGAGTTACATTTACATTAAAATGACAGCTTAAAGCATACTGATTTATTTTCTGAGTTTAATGTTAAGAAAAAAATGGATTAAGTGGTTTCAAAAATGGATGGATGAAAGTACAGTATATGTGGACAGCAAAGAGGCATATTGTTAACACTGCTGCCTCACCATTCCAGAAGACTTGGTATAAAATCCCAAATTGGTTAGCGTCTAGATTATTTTGAGTTTTCAAATTTTCTTGTGTCTGCCTGACAAAAAACACTAAATGGACATTTTAGTGAGATGCAAATGAACATACTAATTTTACTAATTATTACACATAAAAAAACTGCCTGGGGGCGCTCCAGCTCCCCAAAAACATTCAACACAAAGGCTCAGATACAGGTATAAAAAAATCATAAAGAGTCTTTTATTCGTAGGAAACTTCTTTTAAGTGTTTCTTATGCCACAACAACTAGTACAGCCAAGCACACAGTATACAGCATTCAGCAATATTCTTGTCTTCTTCTCTCTCTTTGTCTCTCTCGGTCACTGGTCATTGCCTTCTCTGCTCCTCTCCACAAGCTTCGTCCTCCTTCCTCTTGACTCTGGGTCCCAGAACAATGGCTGGCAGCTCCTTTTATGTCCTACCCAGGAAGCACTTCCGGTGTTCCAAAGCTGTAGTTCAGAAACAATTCTGGGTGAGGTGAGAGCCTGATAAAGTAGGGCTCCTCAATCCCTGCAGCACCCCCGTCAACATCCACAGAACCCAATAGGGCTGACCTGACAAACTCCAAGTTCCATGATGCCCTGTGGCACAACCCAGGGGGGCTGCCATCTAGCAGTCTGGGAGAGGCAATGTCCCATGCATGCTGTCTCCTCTTGTCCTTCCATCTCATGGGAGTCCGGCCAGATAAGGACACCTAGCCTTCCCTGACAGGCCTTAGTTTTAAAATGACTGTAAGGAGAAAACAAGGAATATATATTGCATGATAATCTGAACGCTTTAAGCAAAATATGCTTAATAATATGAAAGACATTACATACAGTAAGTTTCAGATGGATTTAGTCAAATCAAACTTAAAGCACTTTGAACTAGTTCCCTTTTATTTTATAATATTATCACACAATAACAAAAATCCAAATTTTTACCAATTTAAAGATAAGCAATTTTAATACAGCCATAGTTTTATGTCACTATTGCAGTAATTAAATGATATACCATAACTTGCATGTTTGACCATGATAAGTATTGATGAACTACCTTGTAATTGGCACAGACGGCAATTACTGGGGGCTGAACTCTATCACTAAAAAAGAAATTCTAAATTTTGTGCCAGGGTAAATTGGGAGACAGGAAAATAGAAAGGCATGGTGTATTAGTTTAGAAAAAAAATCCATATTAGCAGCATCAATAAATTGGCACTTGTCTGGAAAGTTTGCCTTTGCTCCATTCTCCTCATTACAAAAGCAGATTTACACATTACAGAGTTTGTATATACATTTGTATAATGTATATGCAAATAAGTTAAAACTCAAAATTAGAACAGAAATTCAAAATACTTGGTGGATCTATAAGACAACTTCTTAAAAAAGGGCAAGATCATACACATCTAAGATTATACAATAGTTTCTATAAAGTTCTAATTTCCCCTTGTGGACAAATAAAGTACATCTAATCTAATAATGTACATTTTTAATATAGATGTGTGCAAAAGACAGCTATGGGCTGCAATAGCTGGAAGTTCCAATGGTAAAATAAATAACAATGACGACAAAGGGTAGCACGGTGCTGTGCACCTCATAATCCAAAAAATGGGGAGATATCTGAATTGGTGAGAACAATTACTGGTCATGTACTGACTTAAAGTTCCATTTGGAACCAGCCACTTGTCCGTATGTCAAATTAGCCATATGTCAGTCACAAAGTGTACAGGACATTGTAATTGAAGTTCTGTGGATCTAGTGTGGGACACTGGTATCTATACTTTAACTGCCTTTTTAATTGAAAACCTTACCACAGCTGGACTATTAACATTAACTGGAGCTGCTTACAACACTGCTTATTATCTAATAACAAAGCATGAAAGTGCCACGCAGTAGCGTAATTCCATTGGTCCAGGAAGATAACCTACTAAAAGCAGCACCTGTGGTCAGAAAGAGGAATTGCTGAAAGACTAGGATTTTCCAGAATTGATTATATCATGTAAAAAGTGACAATTCATTACTGTGTTTTTTAAGGGGATGAAAAATAAGAGAATATTCTGTGGCAGATGAGTTCAGTAAATAAAAATCATCTAACAAAGCTGTGTTGAATACATTAAAAGGAGTAAACCCACTGCACTGGTCCTCTGAATAACCAGGTTAAATTGCAGTGGCAGCATTGCCATCAGGAAAAAGAAAAGTGTGGATCCTTCATAAAATAATGTGGTTTCTTCTCACATCATAAAAATTCTGAGACTTGGATCATTGTTCTTTGACATATACATATAACCTACAGTTTATGACAGCCAAGCCCAAATGCAGAAGCCATTTCTTCAAAGAGTGTCTAATATATTCAACTGGATCGCTTCTTTTATTTTTTTTTTCAGGTTAGCACATTATTTTTATACTAATTCTGTGTGATGCATCATCCAAGTCAGTCACCTTTACCCGAAGAGAACTGATCTCCTTCCGTAGTGACAGTTAATGCAATCTTGTCATAGGGAGGAAGCTATTAGAGCTCCACTTCACAAGCTGTATTAGCGCAGATGCTTTTCAACTAAATATTACTGGATCTTGGTTCCATTGAAATAGTATTATTTTATTTCAACTGTAGAGGTTTGCTGCAGTATACATTTTTCAGCTCATCTATTGTCAACAGTTGTTGGAAATGCTAAAAGGTGAAGAAGGTGCTGCTCTAGAGGAGCTACATGCTTTCAAATGAGCACAATGTTTTGAGATAGCAATCATAAAACAATCACTTTAATGAGAATCACTGAGGATTGAAATGAAATAAATTTGGTTATATTCATGTTAAAAGGTACAGAGCACTCTAAAGTGGCCAACTTGCTCAGATTATCACATGAATTCCCTCCACATCTGATGTTAAGTATTCCCAACTGCAGTAGGTAATTCCTGGAAATTATTATGTAAAGTTAATTTAATTATAAACATTTTGGAATTTTATTTCTTCTGATGGCTGTCTTGTGTGCTTTGTGCAGCTTGTTCCTCTTGCCAGGGTAATCGTTCCCATCACTAGGCAGGAGGCATGCCACCCAGGTTCATCACTTTCTGGCAACTGCAGTGATGGATTTAAATAGTCATCCACTTTGCTGTGCTTTTATTGGAGCTGAAGAGAGAAAAAAATTCCTTTGCTAAACAAATCACAAATATTTCTTCTTGTCTGAACAGGGGAGAGTCTGGAACAGGGGAGAGTCCCAAGGCTTTGGAAAACATCTTGTATCACCCCAGTCCCAAAGGTATCACGTCCTAGTGAGCTGAATGACTTCCGGCCTGTTGCTCTGATGTCACATCTGATGAAGACCATGGAGCGGCTGCTGCTTCACCACCTGAGGCCACAGGTCCGCCACGCCCTCGACCCTCTGCAGTTCGCATACCAGGAGAAGGTGGGAGTGGAGGATGCCATCATCTATATGCTACACCGATCCCTCTCACACTTGGACAGAGGCAGTGGTGCTGTAAGAATTATGTTTTTGGACTTCTCTAGCGCCTTCAATACCATCCAGCCTCTGCTCCTTAGAGACAAGCTGACTGAGATGGGAGTAGACTCACACCAGGTGGCATGGATCGTGGACTATCTTACAGACAGACCTCAATATGTGCGTCTTGGGAACTGCAGGTCTGACATTGTGGTCAGCAACACAGGGGGTACCGCAGAGGACTGTACTTTCTCCGGTCCTGTTCAATCTATATACATCAGACTTCCAATATGACTCGGAGTCCTGCCACGTGCAAAAGTTCGCTGATGACACTGCTATTGTTGGCTGCATCAGGAGTGGGCAGGAGGAGGAGTACAGGAAGCTAATCAAAGACTTTGTTAAATGGTGTGACTCAAACCACTTACACCTTAACACCAGCAAGACCAAGGAGCTGGTGGTGGATTTTAGGAGGCCCAGGCCCCTCATGGACCCTGTGATAATCAGAGGTGACTGTGTGCAGAGGGTGCAGACCTATAAATATCTGGGAGTGCAGCTGGATGACAAATTGGACTGGACTGCCAATACTGATGCTCTATGTGAGAAAGGTCAGAGCCGACTATACTTTCTTAGAAGGTTGGCGTCCTTCAACATCTGCAAAAAGATGCTGCAGATGTTCTACCAGACGGTTGTTGCAAGTGCCCTCTTCTACGCGGTGGTGTGCTGGGGAGGCAGCATAAAGATGAAAGACGCCTCACGCCTGGACAAACTTGTTAAGAAGGCAGGCTCTATTGTAGGAGTAAAGTTGGACAGTTTAACATCTGTGGCAGAGCGACGGGCATTAAGCAAACTCCTGTCAATCATGAAGAATCCACTGCATCCATTGAACAGTGTCATTTCCAGGCAGAGGAGTAGCATCAGTGACAGACTTTTGTCACTGTCTTGCTCCACTGACAGACTGAGGAGATCGTTCCTCCCCCACACTATGCGACTCTTCAATTCCAACCTTAGGAGTAAATGCTAACATTACTCAAAGTTATTGTCTGTTTTTACATGCATTTTTATTACTATTTAATTTAATATTGTTTTTTGTATCAGTATACTGCTGCTGGATTATGTGAATTTCCCCTTGGGATTAATAAAGTATCTATCTACTGTATCTGTCTATCTATCTGAATAGATATCTTGGGTTTCTGACTTTCAATTTGTCCTTCTGATCTGTTTTTTTCTTGCTCTTTGTCTTTGTTGTTTTGGTATTTTTCAACTTCCCCCTTTTGATCTATTCCTATTTTGTGTCTCTCTCCTGGTTTGCACTTTAAAAATCTTATCAGTTTTAACCCATTTCTATTTTGTGTCTCTATCAGTTTCCCAACACAACATTCTCAAGGACATGAAGGTAAAGCTCTAAAAATAGAAGGTAGCTCTAAACTGATGTGACTAGTATGACTGATGTGGGTGTGGGCAACAGAGTGCCCTGCAATTGACTGCCACTCTATCTGGGGTTGGTTTCCGTCATCACCCTGAGATGACCATCTCTATGGATTGGATAAATTGGTTAGAAGATGGATAGATGAATGGAAATTATTTTAAAATAGTACAGTGATCCCTCGCTATATCGCGCTTCGACTTTCGCGGCTTCACTCCATCGTGGATTTTAAATGTAAGCATATCTAAATATATATCACGGATTTTTCGCTGGTTCGCAGATTTCTGCGGAAAATTGGTCTTTTAATTTATGGTACATGCCTCCTCAGTTGGTTTGCCCAGTTGATTTCATACAAGGGATGCTATTGGTGGATGGCTGAGAAGCTACCCAATCAGAGCACGTATTACGTATTAAATAAAACTCCTCAATGACATATGATATGCTTCCCGCGTGGTGCTTCGCATACTTGAAAGCCCGAATAGTACTTGATTTTTGATTGTTTGCTTTTCTCTGTCTCTCTCACTCTCTCTGACATTCTCTGCTCCTGACGGAGGGGGTGTGAGCAGAGGGGCTGTTCGCACACTGGCCTAGTGGATACGGACGATACTCTAAAAAATGCTGAAAGACTACCTTCACATTGCTCCCTTCCTTGCAGCTGCTTTGTCCGGCGGTGCTTCACATACTTAAAAGCCTGAACAGCCCTATTGATTTTTGATTGTTTGCTTTTCTCTCTCTCTGTCTCTCTCTCTGACATTCTCTGCTCCTGATGCGCACTCCTTTGAAAAGGAAGATATGTTTGCATTCTTTTAATTGTGAGACGGAACTGTCATCTCTGTCTTGTCATGGAGCACAGTTTAAACTTTTGACTAAAGGGTGTTATTTCATGTCTAGAGGGCTGTAATAATGTTAAAAAGCGTATTTAGAAGGTCGTAAACAGGTTTTCTATGCTCTAACTGCGAAAATATTTGATTTATAAATAAAGAATCCTACTTTGCGGAAATTAATTTATTGCGGTTGAGTCTGGAACGGATTAACCGTGATAAACGAGGGTTTACTGTAAGCACATTTTTAAAGAAAAATAATTGTAGAGACAGAAGCCTAACATTCTTTAATGTAATTCTGCCAATATTTTACTAAATCCTGATGGACTTAAAACAGTACAGCCAAATTGTAGAAGAAATACTAATTATCTGCAGAGTTGTGCCATGTTGGTAAGATGGCTTTTAGGACCATTCTGACAATTAGCATTCCACTCATTATGACATTGTTACAAAGTCTTGACACATCATCATTGTTCATTTACAAATGGCATTCAAGTCAAGTCAAGTTGGGGAGCACGCACTGGTATAGTGTGTTGCTGCACCCACTACACATTGAAACAGCTCATGATCCCGGTTGGCAACTCCCCAGGCAGACACGCGGTCCAGTCCTACCTTCCGGAAACGACCCTCTATCTGCTGCACCAGGTGTTACATGGGCGACCCCTTGGCCTAGTCCAGCCACTTGCGTCCCCAACAATGAGGATCTTATGAGCCGGATCACCCTGTGGGAAATGCGTCACATGGCCGTAGTGCCGTAACTGACGCTCCCTCACAATACAGGTAATGTGCCTCATTCGGGACTGCATGAGCAACCGCTCATTCGACACAATGTCTAATAAACGGTACCCAAGGATTTTCCGGAGAGACACAGTAACAAAGGAGTCCAGTCTTCGTCTCAGGTCACTGGATAGCGTCCATGTCTTACAACCATATAGTAAGGCAGGAAGCACCAGGACTCTAAAGACTTGGACCTTCGTCCTTTTGCATAGATATCGGGAGCGCCACACACTCCTTTCCAGCGACCTCATGACCCCCCCCCCCATGCTCTCCCAATCCGTCTACTGACTTCACAGGAAGAGTCACCAGAGACATGAATGTCACTGCCAAGGTAAGTAAACCTCTCAACAAGGTCAACACACTCTCCGCAAACAGACACACTACTGATGACTGTGCCCAAGAGGTCATTAAAGGCCTGGATCTTGGTTTTTATCCAGGACACTCGCAAGCCCAGACACTCAGATTTCTCACTCAGTCCCTCGAGCGCCCCGATGAGAGCCTCCATTGACTCCGTGAAGATCACAGCATCGTCAGCAAAGTCGAGATCATTGAATCTTTCTTCACCAACATATGCCCCACAGCCGCTGGACCCCACAACCTTGCTCAACACCCAGTCCATACAAGCATTTAACAGAGTATGAGCAAGAACACACCCCTGACGAATCCCAGAATCAACTGGGAAAAACGCTGAGGTCCTGCCTCCACTGTGCACAGCACTCACAGTACCAGTGTACAGGCCAGCCATAATAGCTAGCAACCTCGAGGGTACCCTCAGGATGTCCCACAGGGCAGCTTGATCAACTGAGTCAAACGCTTTGCAAAAATCGACAAAGGCTGCAAAGAAACTCTGCCGATATTTGCGTTTGCGCTCTATGAGAACCCTCAGTGCCAGGATGTGGTTGATGGTAGACTTCTTAGGCGTAAAACCAGATTGCTCCGGTCGCTGGTAGGTGAGCAAGTGATCACGGATCCTATTAAGGACGACCCTAGCAAGGACCTTACCTGGCACTGAGAGTAGTGTTATCCCCTGTAGTTGCTGCAATCACCCTTCCCTTTCCAGATAGGGATAAGTCCCATTTTCCAGTCAGTTGGGATGATGCCAGTCTCCCAAATGGAGGCAAAGATTGCTTGCAATGCCAGGAGGACAACCTTACCACCAGCCTGGAGAAGTTCGCCCCGGATACCACAGATCCCTGCAGCCTTTACCCCCCTTAGCTGGTTCACCACCTGTGTAATCTCAGTGAGACTGGGTGGTTCACAGCTAATTGGAGGATCAGCCTCAAGAACCGTGGACCCAGAGATATCCAACGTCCTAGCCGGAGGATCAGCTTTGAACAATTGCTCAAAGTAGCCAGCCCAGCAGGTCACAACTGCAGTGTCATCCGTGAGGACCGTTCCTTCAGCTGCCCTGACTGCGACTCTCTGAGGAACAGATTCAGATGTGCGTAATGCTTTGATTCCTCTGTAAGCAGGACATGGGTCGCTAGACCATGGATGGTGTGTCACTTGCTCACAGATTCCTCTAACAAATGCCTCTTTATCTGCCCTCAGAGCCCTCGCAGCCACCCTTAACAGTTCCCGGTACAGACCAGAGTTGCCATTGAGCCATGCGCTGCGACTCCTCTCAAAGATATCCAGGGTGCCCTGCGAGATTAAACACCTCCTTCTGGGAACAGCGGTAACAGCAACACAACCCTCAGCAACCTTCAGGGTCTTGTCACGGAAGGTCTCCCACATCACATTAGGATTGGCAGTCATACCCAAATCTGAAAGTTCCTCACACAGACTTCATGCAAACTCACTAGAAACAGCCTGGTCTTGGAGTCTGGCCAAGTCCAGGCTCATTTTCCAAGTAGGTGGTAATCTACTGGGCCTAAGCTGGATCCTAAGAGTAGCAACAGCAAGTCTATAGTCAGAATTCACAAACTGGGCACTTCTGTAGACCCTGCAGTTTTGCAAGAGCCTCCAGCATCTGCCCACGAGGATGTGATCGATCTCCTTCACCGCACCACCAGTATTAGAGCACCAAGTTTAAAGATGTGGTTCAGGCCACTGGAACCAGGATCCAGGCACTCGCATCATGAAGGGGATGGGGAAAAGCCTTCACAAGCCCCATCCCCGGAAGAGTCAAAACAGTTGAAGAGCCAATAGGGTCAAGTCTGTTGGGGATTGGAACTGGTGTGGTGCTGAGGCATCACCTGCTGTACGGCAGCACTCAGGTTCCAATTTGAGGTGGCCCATACGGGTGGGCGCATGGAGTGTCTTGTCTCTCCAGCAAGATGATCATCTTCCTCTGCTGTCGGAAGAGCTGCATAAACCCTGCATTTCAGTGGCGGCACTCTCTGTAGGTTGATACACCTTTTATTGGTCTGGTCAGTCTGATGGCTGTCATACTCAGGGAGTAGCTGATGCTGTAGCGGATTGGCTTCTTCTGATGGTGTCCGATGTCACTCCTTTCAACGAACGTATTATGGGACTCAGATTATGGCATGTCTGTTGTCTCAGTGTATGTTCCAACAGTGGTGAGTGATGCCTCAGCAAGGGAGACATTTTATTCACAGCTTTGCTCGGTGGTTGATGGATGCCCATGAGGTGACACTCCTCTGGTCATGGGCGACTTCAATGCAGCCGCTGAATGACTGGAGGGCTCTGTAATTACCAGAGTGTATTCCTTTGCTGACATACAGTGGGTACGGAAAGTATTCAGACCCCCTTCAATTTTTCACTCTTTGTTATATTGCAGCCATTTGCTAAAATCATTTAAATTAATTTTTTCCCTCATTAATGTACACACAGCACCCCATATTGACAGACAAAAAAAAGAATTTTTGAAATTGTTGCAGATTTATTAAAAAAGAAAAACTGAAATATCACATGGTCCTAAGTATTCAGATCCTTTGCTCAGTATTTAGTAGAAGCACCCTTCACAACAACTCCGTGACTGTTCTTGAATGGCCCAGCCAGAGCCCTGAGTTAAACCCAATTGAGCATCTCCGGAGAGACCTAAAAATGGCTGTCCACCAACGTTTAACATCCAACCTGACAGAACTGGAGAGGATCTGCAAGGAGGAATGGCAGAGGATCCCGAGATCCAGGTGTGAAAAACTTGTTGCATCTTTCCCAATAAGACTCATGGCTGTATTAGCTCAAAAGGGTGCTTCTACTATATACTGAGCAAAGGGTCTGAATACTTAGGACCATGTGATATTTCAGTTTTTCTTTTTTAATAAATTTGCAACAATTTCAAAAATTCTTTTTTTTGTCTGTCAATATGGGGTGCTGTGTGTACATTAATGAGGGAAAAAATTAACTTAAATGATTTTAGCAAATGGCTGCAATATAACAAAGAGTGAAAAATTGAAGGGGGTGTGAATACTTTCCATACCCACTGTATATACTATGCCCGCTGTACACCTGCTGTATGCCAGTCCTATGCCTCAGACAACCTGTCACAATACTATATGTATGTGTCTATCGTAAATATGCTTTGCTATTGCAGTACTGGTATCCTATTAATTTCCATTTAGTATCACCCTGGAAATGATATTGCTGTAACGGGGCTCAGCATTCCAAAAATCTGTAATGGTAAACAGTGGTTTGAAAAAAAAATGGATGGATGAATGGATGGATGTTTGTATTATAGTAAAGGGGTAAATTGATTTATTTGTTTTTTGTGCTCTTAATTTTTCTGACAGACATTAACATCAGCAGGGCCGGATTTAGATGAAAAGAGGCCCTAGGCTATTCCACTTATGAGGCCCTTTCACCTCCCATTTTTAAGTTTGTTCAAATTGCTAACAATTTGAATGTAGGCCCCTCTTGATCTTGAGGCCCTAGGCTGAAGCCTAGTTAGCCTATAGGAAAATCCAGCCCTGAACATCAGTTACAGCTCCTGCTCCACCCATGAAAGGATCAAAATGCACACAGTTAACAATTTTGTAAATATATAGTCTCATACAATAGCATCTCCAACAAAAAACATCACAGGATATCCTATCTTGAACCCAGCATATAAACATATTCTCACAGGATTGACTGATGTTATAAATCTCTCGTATATCCACATAAGAGTAAATGATTGGCTCACTGTTCCACACACAGGAGAGAATCCACATTACTTCACCTGAAACCAAGGTTTCATACTGGTCCAAATCTCATTTCCAGTATACTTCCCTGGAAAGGCTGAAGAGAATGATATTCAGTAATTAGAAAACAAGCTCTGGCACCCATTTTGAACTGAGAACCACTATTCTAGTTTCCAATCCAGAAAAAGTGTACAGTACTCACCGTTTGTGCCACACTAAAGAGATATAGTTAATATTGCAAATACGGTGCCTTTCGCATTTCTGAAAAAAAATACATCACTTTCTTGCCATTGTAGAGCTACTCAAACAACATGATCTCAGTTACAGATGCCTAGATACTTTCACAGTTGTCTGTTCTGTGGAGACTACTGAACGTTCACCATATTCCAGAACTCCTTAAAGTGTTACTGCATTTTCTGAAGATATCTGAAGTCAAGGAGACCTTTTCTCCCCTCTTGCTATAAACAGCTTTATTTACACTCAATCTACCCTTTCTGAGACATTGAAAGATAAGCTTCAAAAAGATCATGTTGACTCTCTAGCCTAGACTAGACTAGACACACCATATCACTATAAAATGCTGTCTTGCTAGAAAACGGGTAAGTACAGGTCTGGAAACCGGAAGAATGAGCTCTCTTCACTCACTTTACCTCTGATTCCTTTTACATTCTTATTTGCTTCAAGCCAACCAACAGCTACACCTGGTCAATGTGACAAAAATGACAAAATGCAAGAAGAACAAGTAATCTTCTTCTTCTTTCAGCTGCTCCCGTTAGGGGTTGCCACAGCAGATCATCTTTGTTGTCTGCATATTGATTTGGCAAAATTTTACACCGGATGCCTTTCCTTACGTAACCATCCCCATTTTTCCAGGCTTGGGACCGGCACGAAGAAACACATTGATTTGTGCATCTGCTGTGGCTGGGTTAAGATGAACATCCATCCATCCATTATCCAACCAGCTATATCCGAACTACAGGGTCATGGGGGTCTGCTGGAGCCAATCCTAGCCAACACAGGGCGCAAGGCAGGAAACAAACCACGGGCAGGGCGCCAGCCCACCGCATTAAGAAGAACAAGCAATAATAAATAATAATAATTGCTTATACTTGAATAGCGTTTTTCTATTAGTCTATTATTTAATGTATTTCTCTCATTTGTGACAAGAGAAAGGAAGAAGGAAAAAATAACTGTGCAAATACCGAAAACAAGGGAGGGATGATCGTGCAATTACATCTGAATTTATTTCCAAGCTACATATAATGTTAGTAGCACATCACAATTTACCAGTGCTGGCAATGCTAACTTGGTATCCGTCGTTCAGGCATAACATCTAAGAAAGCAACCCTACTGATCTGCATTGGTTTTAAAATAAGACGCTTATATCTGATGTCATAACAGCTGTTATCGATCATATGCTTGGAACGTGTGTTCAGCAGACCTAAAAACTGTACTGTCATTCCGCGATAATGCAAATGGAATTAAGTACATAGCGCTTAAAAAAAGTGTGCAAGAGTTACTGTGCCATTTCTGCCGTTATCATTTATTTCTACAAATGCAACCTGATTATTTCCACAAATAAAGTTAAAATCACTCAGAGGAAGATAACATGACATCAATGACCCTCGTGCAACCATCAAGCAATGCGGAAAGTACCAGCGCCGCACTCCACTGTTTCGTTTCCAACATTCGCGATACGTTCTACTGTGCTTTCCGTTAACTATTAGGAAGGCCTGTTCGAAGAGACAGGGGGGATGGAAACTACAAATCCCAGATATCCTATGCCGTACGATTGTTTGGTGACTGAAAAGTCATAGCTTGCGACAGGTATTGCATTGCGGGTGCCTAGGGAGCCGAAACCGAGCATTCCGGAGGTTTATGGACCTTGCGCTACTCCGTGTATCCTTTCATCTCTCCGTTGACGATGGGGAAGGCCGAAGAAGTGATACGCATTGCCAAAAAGCTGGACAAGATGGTAAACAAGAAAAATACGGTGAGAAATGCATCGCTTGTCCCGGAAAATAAAATGTAGTTTCTGTGGAATTTCTAGAAACTGTAGTGTTGTCTTGTTTTGGTAAAATTAAGTTAATGCTGTTCAATCCTAACATGTATCGAACAAAATCCATTTTTTATTCATTCACAAATCGGTACAATTGAATATTGACGGACTACTGTAAGAGACGTCAAATGAAACTTTTTCTTTTAACCAAACGTTTTGTTTAATGTGCAGTTCGACGACATTGGTGTTAACGTTATAATACGGAATTACCGTGTGTTAGTAAAAAATAGCTTTTCATATTTTTATATAGGGTTATAAAATCCGTAAGTCTGTCAGTTACAGAAGCTTTTTAGCTTCCAATTGCAAATCAGTACGATGTATTGTTTTACTTCCCATTAACCTTACGTACATTTTTTACACGAACCATCTTCGTGTAACAACAAAATAAACATTGTCACATTAAAGTACTGCATACATTTCCAGTAGTTATTTGGATCCACTAAAGCTGTAGCTTTAAATATAATTTGGAGCTTTTGACAAAAATATTTGCTTGCTTTTCAGTATCTCCTTATGTCTTTCACAGTTTCTGTCTATTGATGATAATGAATTGTATTACAGTGGCTATCGTTTCTCATCACAAGAAAAAAAACTTGATCTGGGTGTGTTGAGTTGAAAAATGTTGCTTATTAAAGTTTGGGTCAAACAAGTAAGAGATTGATTTAATGTAGGCCCATTTTATGTAACCAACATACTAAATTTTATTGTAATACACTGTCAGGCAAGAAATAAATTGAGATAACTATTAGGGAAAGCTGACAAGAGATCAATAAGGTTAACTATTAGGAAAAACTTGGAAAAATGTACAAAATAGTAGTATTAAGAAGAGAGAATTGTATTGGACTCTTCATATTAGCTCATGTATGTATAGATAAATGATCATCTGCCAAATGCTGGTTCTTATGTAAAGTTTCATAAACACCAAAACATATAACTTATTTTGTTTTTAAAAGGTGAATAAGGTTAGGGCTGTTCAACTATTAATCAGTTATAAGTTGCAAGGTTATATATATTTTTTGCAGTATGAAGTTCTGTAAAGAAATAGTTTAATACATCCTGAAATGCCGTTTGCACAGTTTTCACTCACCCTGTTTATAAACCTGACCTCAACTCTTGTTCCAAATTGCAAAACACTTTTATTATTGGCCGGGTGTTTCCATAGACGATCCTCCACACTATTACAATATATTTTTATAAAGGTGTGAAGTCATTGATTTACAAATCCAGCATCCCCCTAATGGTTTCCAAAATTGAGGCATTCCATAATGCAAGTGCGATTTCCTTTCCTTAATCAGTAAAATTTGCTACTTTTAAAATACGGATTGATGTACAAAGCATAACAGGTGAGTTTTAAGTTAGTAGGTTAAAAACTTTTCTTGTACTTATCACTTCTTCATGTAACATTTCTGTAGTTTCAGGCAGATAACTAAAGATAGACTTTGCAGTTAACTTTACATCTTTGGTTCAGGGTGAGGAAATTAAGCCTGAAATAATATTTTATCAAGTTTTTTTTAACGCTTTGACAGAATAATAAAATAAGCTAAATTATTTTTTTCAATAATAATTTCTAAAACATGCTAAAATGTTTTTCCAGTTATTAAGGTTCTGCCCATCTACATTGATAAAACAGAAATGCAGCCATTTTTTAAATTTATTTTAATACAACACTGATTTTTGTTTGATTTTTACAATTTAAAGCCTCAACATAACAGTGCTAGTAATTATGCATGTCTGACCAGTCTAAAGCACTGTAATTTCCTAAAAAGAGTAACCACTGTGTTTTTTTAGCTTCCAGTAGATGAGGCATGTAGCCCTTTTTTAAAATGAATTTCCTGATCCACTTTGTAATTCATTACCAATAATTACAGCCCCACTGCTAAATGCACAGTACGTAGAAAACACAGTTTTCACCACAAATGTATTACTTTCCAAGATGCAAAAGAACAGGGAACTCTTCAACACTTTGCAGCATTAAAATGCATGCACATTTAAAATACATAGTTTGAAGGTTTGTAAGCAGCCTCACACTGTCTGTACTGTACATCATCATGTGTAAGGCGGAACCTGTGTTTGATAGGATGTTAGTTCATTACAGGGCACATTTTATTAACACAAAGGTTCCATTTTGATTTGATTTTTAAAAATTTTCTATACTTTATTATAGTTAATCCACCAGCTTGGACCATGAGAGGAGAATGCATTTTTCTGTAAGAACCCAGGTGAACAAATGAACAATTAAACTTCACAAAGACCGTACACAGATTGGGAATCAAATTGGGGTCAGAATGCTGTACGTTGCTACTGAGAACAATAAGACTTGACAGATGCTGTAATAGATAAGTACTTACATGCATACACCTCCAATGAAACCACAAGGTAAATACAAATAAAATAAATATTTCCATGATATAATTTAAAACAGAACACTAGAGCAGTTTTAATGAAAACAGCCCATTCAGCCCAACAAGTTTGCCAATCCTGTTCAATTAGATTTTCAAAATAACATTGAGTTTAGACTTGAAGCTTCCTAAAGTACCATGCTATACCACGCTACTTTGTTACTCTTTCCATGTACCTTTGGTTCTTGGTATGAAGAAAAAATTTCAAAAGTGTATGTGATATATACTCTTAACACATTTCCATTTCTGTCCCTGTTTTCTTATTCTAACACAGTTTATGCCAAATGATGTGTTTTAATATCTAATTGTAGCTGATAAAAGATATCTCTGATAGGTTTTTCTGGAGCACAGTGTTAGTATCCACCTCTTGGTTCAGGTCTTTTGCATTTTTATGTGGCATTTTTGAGGATCGATTGCAGCTCATCAAAAATCATCCTTTATAATACTGCCTTCCCAGAGTCCAAACTAGTCCCCAAAACAGAGTCAACCTTCTTGGATAAATTGAAAAAGATCTAGTTTCTGTTCTTACAAATCTGTCCAAATTTAAAATGAATTACAGCATTTTATTAATATGCAAAATTAAGCAGAGGTTTACACTGCTCTTGAACTTGGCATTTTATATAATACTTGGGGATTCTTCAGTTCTCTAGCCCCCAATTATAGACCAGTGAGCTGCGTTTTCAACACTTCATGGCTCTTGTACAAAATGATGAAAAATATAACCAGACTGAAAGTGGAATATTCCTGTTACCTGAAGACATTTATCAAGCTATACAAAAGCCATAAAGTTTACAGTTTTGGGGGAAATTATTTTAATTGACAGTTTGTCTTTTTGTTTAATTACATCGATTTAGAAACTTTGCCACTGAAAACAATGACAGTGATTGCCATTAGAGCATTTATTACACTGCTGGCATTATGTTTTAATTACATAATTTTTTAGTGGTTGAGTACAGATCACTTTTCTGTTAATCCATTATTTCCTGCATTCTTTAACTAATATCATAACATAAAGTACTTCCATAATGTGATACAGTATGTACTGCACAAAGCCCCTTGTGAAATACTTTTTGAATGTAGTATTCCTGGTTGAAACCATCCTTGTATGCAACCCTTGTTTCACTGCTTGATAAAATACTTTTTTTTTTTCATTCCGCCATGTCACAGTACTGACCCTATAAACCAGAAAAGACAACTAAGCTGTGCTTAGCAGCTGTTGTTATGTTTTTCTTTTTGTATTTTTTTATTTTGCAATTGCTGTGTTTTAAATACCCACTTTTATCTGTTACAGGATGGGGCATTAAACTTGCTTAAAGAGCTTAAAGACTTTCCAATGTCACTGGAAACACTACAGGTAAAGTAGATGGCTAATAATTGTTGATGGAATAATAATAATAATACATTTGGAATAATAATAATAATACATTTTATTTATATAGACCCTATCCCATCACACTCAGATAAACTTCTAAACATGCTGTTTGTATTTCCAGGGTCCTTTATGTCTGTTCGTTGTAGCATTTAATAGTATTTAAAGTATTCTTTAAATAAAGCATCCAATTTGTACAAGATTTGTGAAGTGATGATTAGCTCCTGAAAAATGTAGTTAGTAGCATATTAAGTAATGCTTGATTAAAGGTAACTTTTATGAAGATGATGTTCTCTACCTTGCTGTGAAAAAGGAGTCCAAGGATGCCTTTTATAGCTTTTATAGCTGCTGTGCCTTTTTTATTGTTTTCCTGCAAAACTGCACATAATATTCCAGGTGTAAACCCACAAGTTATTTTTTCAAGGAGTATCTTGACTTGCTAAGGAATTAAACTTCTTAAGTCTTGAATACAACCTAATTGGGGACCTAATGAAGGTCTGTGAAATCATCGAAAAATATTAATAAAGTTGTTCCAGCAAATTATTTCAATTAAAAAGTGAATTACATACTTGTGGACAGTACTGAACATTAGACAAGCTCTAAGGAAGTCCTTCTTTAGTCAAAAGGTCATGGGACTCTGGAACAAATTGCTGTGTTTTGTAATCAAAGCAGAATCCTTGACTACTTTTGAAAAGGATGAGGTACTTTTATGGATGAGATACTGGAGCATCTTCTTGTCTAAGTAAATGAGCTCAGAGGAGTAAATTGTCACCTCTAGTTTGCTAAATGTTTTATGTTATACAACCCCAATTCCAATGAAGTTGGGACGTTGTGTGAAACGTAAATAAAAGCAGAATACAATGATTTGCAATTCCTTTTCAACCTATATTCAATTGAATACACTACAAAGACAAGATATTGAATGTTCAAACTGATAAACTTAATTGTTGTTTTGCAAATCTTCACTCATTTTGAATTTGATGCCTGCAACACGTTCCAAAAAAGCTGGGACAGGGGCATGTTTACCACTGTGTTATATCACCTTTCCTTTTAACAACACTCAATAAGCGTTTGGGAACTGAGGACACTAATTGTTGAAGCTGTGTAGGTGGAATTCTTTCCCATTCTTGCTTGATGTACAACTTCAGTTGCTCAACAGTCCGGGGTATCCGTTGTCGTATTTTGCACTTCATAATGCGCCACACATTTTCAATGGGAGACAGGTCTGGACTGCAGACTCTACTACTGTTTTACTACGAAGCCACGCTGTAACACATGCAGAATGTGGCTTTGCATTGTCCTGCTGAAATAAGCAGGGACGTCCCTGAAAAAGACGTTGATTGGATGGCAGCATATGTTGCTCCAAAGCCTGTATGTACCTTTCAGCATTAATGGTGCCTTCACAGATGTGCAAGTTTCCCGTGCCATGGGCACTAACACATCCCCATACCATCACAGATGCTGGCTTTTGAACTCTGCGCTGATAACAATCCGGATGGTCCTTTTTCCTCTTTGGCCCGGAGGACACGACATCCATGATTACCAAAAACAATTTGAAATGTGGACTTGTCAGACCACAGCACACTTTTCCACTTTGCGTCAGTCCATCTCAGATGAGCTCAGGCCCAGAGAAGCCGGCGGAGTTTCTGGGTGTTGTTGATATATGGCTTTCGCTTTGCATGGTATAGTTTTAACTTGCACTTGTAGATATAGCGACGAACTGTGTTAACTGACAATGGTTTTCTGAATTATTCCTGATCTCACGTGGTAATATCCTTTACAGAATGATGTCGGTTTTTAATGTAGTGCCGCCTAAGGGATCGAAGGTCACGGGCATCCAGTGTTAGTATTCGGCCTTGCTGCTTACGTGCAGAGATTTCTCCAGATTCTCTGAACCTTTTGATGATATTATGGAAAGTGGTTGATGAAATCCCTAGATTCCTTGCACTTGTACGTTGAGAAACGTTGTTCTTAAACTGCTGGACTATTTGCCCATGCAGTTGTTCACAAAGTGGTGAACCCTTTTGTTGACTTCTGTTTTTAAATGTGCTCTAAATTGAAGTGCAGGACTAAACAAATGATCTACCTATAAACATCAACGAGATACCAATCTACATACATCCACATGTCGACATCACTTAGGCTAATTGAGTATCAAAAGCTAATTGTTCAATTGCCTAAAGGCTTGACATTATTTTACGCAATTTTTGGAGCTGTTTAAAGGCACAGTTAACAAAGTGTATGTAAACTTGTGACCCACGGGAATTGTGATATAGTCAATAAGAAGTGAAATACTCTGTCTGTGAACGTTGTTGGAAAACATTCTCTTTGCCCTGCACTAAGAAGATGTCTTATACTATATGCCAAATTTATAGTTTTGTTAATGGAAAATCTGTGGAAGGGTGACAAAGTGAGTTTTAAGGAATTCACCCTACATGCATGTAAACGTCTGACTTCAACTGTACAAACATGATCAATTAGATACTACTTTAATTTAGCTTATCTTGCACTCTGCTATGAAGCAAATTTTGTGTTTTTTGTGTATGGAATTGTATGACTTTTTTATTCAGTTTTTAATCCCACTTTTACAGTATTCCACTACAGTGTCACTTAGGGCTAAAATTAATAATCAGCATTGATTATGAAAATAATTCCTTGATGTGTCACCTCTACGTATGCTTCTATATATCCATAGTGCAAAACAAATACACCTAGTGGGGAGCTGGGGTGATAAAACTTCAAGACAAATGTTTACCTGCACCATGTAAACTTTTCTGCATCCTGTTAAAACAGTTAAATGTAACATTGGTAAAATATAACTTGTTTTCCACAGCAGCACAAACATTTAAGGCATAAATGTTCAGGAGCCATTGCATCAACCTCTCTGAGTAGATACATGTTAGTGGTCTAATAATGTATTCCTGAAATTGATTGAAACGTCTTGCATGTTCAGCCAATAGTACATCTTATCAAACAATTTGAAATTTTGTTTTATGAAAAAATAATACTATATTTTTACCAAAGAGATTTGAGTAGCATGATGAAAGGAGATATTTTAACAGATGGCTGACATACTGTTTATGTGAGCCAGTTAAACCCCGTACTCTGTGTGTAACATACTTGAACACAAAGGAGGGGGTTCAACCTGCTCACACAGACCTCCTGTTCGTTTGTACCAGAAAGCAATACAGCAGAAGCTCTTCTCTGCCATCACTGGCAAATAAACAATACAACCTGTGCCGCGTGAGGTGGACGTGGAATGAGGTGTTTTCAGGCTGCAGCCAGACTCTTCCCCATCTCGTCAGCGGCCAGCATTAGTGCCACTGTGCTAAACCAGTCTATAGGTATCCAGTCCTTGTTTCAAAAGACTTACCATGCAACTTGTGTGAAAACGTGGCTAACAAGCAGTGTATAAAACAAAGAAGGTATAGTATTTAGTACATAAGTGTAGGTAGGGTCAAAATCAAGTGTGCAGTGCAACCATCTGTCGTTATCCAAAGAGGAAAAAATAAGTTGAAATATATGACCTTTATGTCAGAAAGCATTGAATTAAGAATCTCCCGTAATGGGCTTCTATTTTTTTCTAGGTTATTTAATTACTTGTTCACATTCTTCCCTGCAATTGAAATGTAGAAATGACACCCCGGGGTAAAATGTTTCAGAAGAGACTTTGTTTTAGGGGTGAATGTTAATAATCCGAAAAGTGCTGTTATTCCAAGTTTGTCAGCTGTTTGAAATTCGGGAATAACAGGATATACTGTATTATGTTTGGAACATACTATTTTAACTGTAATAATAACTCATCTGTCCCTTGAAATTCTTTTAAGTGATACATTAAAATTAAATAACATCTCTCTGTTATAAAAGAAAATCTTGAGACTAGACGGGACTATTGCTTACAGATTTTTTCAAGTCCTGCCCCCCTCTCAACCATTTATGGTTAACAGCCCACACCCCCACGGTCCTCTCACCTCTCATTTGTTTTATGAGACACAGTTCCTGCACTCTCAGCTCTTATAAATTTATGTTTTCCTCACTTTAAGCTCCCAATAAAACAAGTCTTATTATGTCCAAATCTTACTGAAGAATGTCATCCCAAAGGGTTATCAACAGAAGAAATGAGTACACAGGCAATCCTAGCACTGAGAAATGATGAAGTCAAACGAATTAATGCGAAAATTGTCGATTGGTTACAAGGCAAATTTGTTAAATGCGTATCAATAGACTATGCTGAAACAGTTGGTGGTGATGGTGTGGTTTAAGCTGATGAAATCATTAGCTTACAATATCCCGTAGAATATCTACAACTGTTAACACCGTCCAGTCTTCCACCGGCCGAATTACTGTTGAAAGAAGAATGTATTGTAATGTTATTGCGTAATTTCTGTATGAGTGATTGGCTATGCAATAGGACAAAATTAGTTCTATTTAAAATTGGTCGAACAATTCTGACATGTAAAATTTTAACAGATGACAAGAAGGGTAATGTAGTACATCTTCTTCGGGGATAACATTACATACCAAAGGAGATCCTGATATGCCATTCATATTAAAATGTTTACAATTTCCTGTTAGACAATTAACAAATCACAGGGACAAACATTTGAAATAGTCAGTTTATGTACTAGAGAGAAAGAAATGATATTCACTCACAGGTAGTTATACATTGCATTGTCACGATGCAAGTCCAAACACGGAACCAAAATTCAATGCGATATTGATGAAAAGTTAATTCCAAATGTTGTTTTTGCTGAAGTTTTACAGTAAAAGTGTAAGGTTAAAAAGTATTTGCATGTTAATTTCAAAGCCAAACAGAACAAAAACATATAACACAACAAATACCTCTAACGCAACATGAAAGAAAATCATTTTCTTTCAATTTATTACATTTTGTTATTTTTTACTATGGTTAATTACTTGCTGTAATGTAAAATAGTTAGGTCTAGGGGGAGTAAGATTCCTCGTGCCCCAGAAAATCAGCTATGACTGACGGCATTAGCACAGCTCAGTTGAGAGAGGTGATGGACACTGTGCCTGTCAACCCTTTAGAGAATTCCTATGTTTCTGATCCCCACCCACCTTTCCTTCCTTTGGTTACAACAATACATGCAGTGAATGTTAATATTTGTTGTGAATGTGTTTGTTTATTCTGTAAACTTCCTGTCGAAGAGCATGTTGGCATGAGCATTACTCCGACTCACACTGTGGTGTCATATACTGAAAATCTCATGACACCTTTTACTCTCCTCATAACAAAGTGGTACAGTCTCTCTGTACGGACTCCCCCAGTTCTTCATTTGAATTTCACCCACCAACTTACTCATTCTCCTCTTTTCAGCTTCCTACTTTCTCAGAAATCTCAGATCTTGTCTGTAAGTTTAAGCCATCCACCTGTCAAGTGGACCCCCTTCCAACAGTTGTAGTCAAAGCCTGCCTCCCCTCTCTGGTCCCCCTTATCTCTGCTATAATCCACTCTTCTCTCACTACTGGTACCGTTCCTTCATCTTTTAAAACTGCTGCAATAACCCCAATACTGAAAAAACCTGGTGCCGATCTGACTAATTTCAGTAATTTTCGTCCTATTTCTAATCTATCCTTCATTTCCAAAATTCTTGAAAAAATAGTGGCTATTCAACTTCATTCTCATTTATCTCAAAATAATCTGTATGAGCAGTTCCAGTCTGGTTTTCATCCCCACCACAGTACAGAAACGGCACTTATAAAAATTACCAGTGACGACCTTATGGCAGCTGATTCTGGTTTAATTACTATTCTCATCCTCCTTGATCTGAGTGCAGCCTTTGACACTATTTGTCACACGACTCTTCTCAATAGATTATCTTCGATTGGCATTACCCACACTCCACTAGACTGGTTCAAATCCTACCTCTCAGGCTGCATTCCGTTTGTTCAGCTTAAAACTTTCACATCCTGACCCACCACTGTTACTTCAGGGTGCCCTCGGGCATTGTCCTGGGGCCCCTCCTTTTCATTATTTACCTCCTTCCCCTTGGCAGTATCTTTCATAAATATAACATTAGCTTCCACTGTTATACTGATGACACCCAGCTCTATCTCACTAGCAAACCTACTGCTTCCTTTCCACCCTCCTCACTTACTGATTGCATAGCAGAAATCAAATCCTGGTTTTCCTCAGATTTTCTTAAATAGTGACAAAACTGAGGTTCTCCTCATTGGTACCAAATCAACATTATCCAAAACTGATCATTTTTCATTTGTTATTGATAATTCCTCTGTCTCCTCTTCCCCACAGGTTAAGAGTCTGGGTGTCATCCTTGACAGTACTTTATCCTTTCAGTCCAACATCAATAACAACTTCCGGTCTGCATATTTCCACCTGCATAACATTAATTGTATTCGCCCTTCCCTCATTTTCCACACCACTGCTATCCTTGTTCATAGCCTTGTCACTTCTCGTCCGGATTATTGCAATTCCCTTTTCTTTGGTCTTTCTTGCAAATCTGTTTATAAGCTTCAACTGGTCCAGAATTCAGCTGCCCGCATCATTACTAGAACCCCCTCTATTCACCATATCACTCCCATTTTGCAGCAGCTTCATTGGCTTCCAGTTCAGTTCCAAATTCAATTCAAAATTCTCCTACTAACTTTTAAGGCTATCCACAACCTTGCCCCTCCATATCTGTCTGACCTCCTCCATGTTGCCATTCCCTCCCATACCCTTAGATCCTCTTCCTTAATCCACTTGACTGTCCCCTTCGTCCATCTTACCACTATGGGAAGCAGAACATTCAGTTGCTCTGCTCTCCAGCTTTGGAACTCACTACCACCTGAGTTTAGAAATATTGAAGCATTTTAGTTTTTCAAATCTAAACTTAAAATTCATTTGTTTAAGACTGCTTTTTCTCTTTGATTACAATTGCTCTGTCTGATTTTAACTTTTGTATTTTACTTTTATTTATAATCTGTGTTTTGTCTATTGTTCGGTGTCCTTGAGTGTTTAGAAAGGCGCCTACAAATAAATAAAATGTATTATTACTATTATTTTTACAGATAGGTTCTATTAAACCTAGATTTATATTCCATTGCGTTTTTACATGTAATTCCATTCTCAAAACTTAATCCAATTTCTGGCCTCCTGGATCAAGTGGGTGTTGGGGTACATTTTACTATGGCGTGCATGCATTTTAGTATATAAGCATTTCAAATTTGTCATTAATTGATTGGACTTTCTAAATGTGCAATGTGTAAAAGTAATGTTTTTTTTAATGAGTTAAAGTAAAACACAGTGCAGTGATACAAATTTATTGTTGGGTTATGGCAAAAAAAAATGAAAATTTAAGCTTGAACATTCAACCCGAGGAAAAACATGCAAAGTAGAGCTTGAGTGAATGATATAAACATATGAAAATAATGGGCGTATAATTATATTAATAGTAATTCATCCTTCCATACATTTTCTGAGTAGGTTTGTGGAGATGCTGAAATCTATCCAGGCAAGCATAGTGTTCAAGGCAGGTGCATTTAAATACTTCAGATTCCCATTATTATTACTGATAACAAAGGAATACAGTTTCCTCTTAAATTGTGTTTCACATTGATCTTCAAAAAAAGACAAAGTTAGTCACTCGGACTGTTTTACTCATGGCCAATTTTATGTTGTGCGTTTTAGACTAAGTGGCTTCAGTGAACTACAGTAATAACGGCCTCTGGAAAGAAAAAAAATCTTCTAATACTGTATATTGTGAGACATGCCCGAACACCACCAGACAGACACCGCATCTATAAAAAAGCACCTTTTTATTGCCACCAAAATACACAGTCCTGCACAACACACTGTGCTCCTCACACCAATCACCACTCCTCCGGGATTCTCTCTCTGTCCTTGGACCGCCTTTCCTCTCTCCACGGGAGCCTTGTCCCACTCCCACTCCCGACTCTAGCTCCCAGACTGTAGGAAGGCGGGCCCTTTTATTCTTACCCGGATATGCTCCAGGTGCTCCCTCTGACGACACTTCCTGGTGTGGCGTAAGTGTCGGGAGAGCACTCGGTAGCACTCCGGGCGTCCCTGGAGGGATCCTCCTCCATCTTCCCGGGTGTGGCGGAAGTAAATCATTCCCGGGCCCTCTGAGACTCTGGGCGCCCCTGCCGGTGGCCACGGGCCCCAATAGGCTTGAGCCTATTTGCTCCCGTGGTTCTCCTCTGATCCAGGTTGGTGACCCCCTCGTGGCCCGGAGGAAATACATGCCACCTCCTGGTCCTTCCAGGCGTCACGGCCAGGTCGCAGCCCCAGAGACTCTCCACAATATTAAAAAGTACTTTGTTAGTTATAGTACTTCTGATACATCCGATTAATGTACACATTATAGCCGAGGCCCAGCCAGGTGTAAATATATATAAATCAATCATTTAAGCATAAAAGTTGCATGTATACATAGAAAGATGTAAGCATTCAAGTTGTTTATCCATTTTCTCATCCTTCTTTTGCATTTACAGCCATAAACACTGTGCACCCGTCCAATATTAGCCTTTCCACAAATGCCATTCCTTTCTCATGAGTAATTGACTATTTCATTAATCAATTTAAAATATAATTGAATTAAATTGTCACCAAATAAAAAACTAAACATTTAATTAAAATTAGATTGCATATAATGCAAAACAAAGTGAAATATAGGGAACCCTGTCAGAATTAATTTTCCTCCCCAATAAGCATAGGTGTGTGTATGAGTTTTTCCTAAATACATAGCTCGGAGCGCATGAGTTTTGACAGATAGCATTCTCGGCATGCTTGTTAAAGACATTAAACCACTGTTATTGTTTGTGGATGAGGGCTGGTTGGTTGAGTTAAAAAAGAAATCAATCCAGAGTACACTTTGACTTCCAGAACTCATTTTATTAAATTTGTAGAGCCAAAATATAAAGCGACACTAATTGGTGTTGATGCTATAAAGGGAAATAAGAGCTAGGATGCACTCACTGCTTACACCTGGACTAATGGGCGCACTGAGGTATGTCTTGGTATACTTTTAACTTTTTAACGGATGACGCCAAGCTGTCTAGTTTCTGCCTTATAATCATGCCCCTGAAAAATGGGCATCTACTGTAGAAAGCCTTGCTGCATGGATTGAGCAAGCTGTTGTAAAAACTTGAAACTCCTATCAGCAGAATTGTAACTGTTTTCCTTAAATATTGGTCAATACTGCACTGATTACAAACAGTGCAGTTTTTTTGTGTTTGGATCATTATTATTTTCATCGGTCAATAAAGGAAAATGAGAATTAGATCATTAGATTGTTTGAGTCAGGTCAGGTTGGAAGCATGCACTGGTAAAGCATATTGCCGCATCCACCACACATCAAAACACCTTAGGATCTCGGTTGCTAATCCCCCAGGTAGACACGTGGTCCAGTCCCACCCTCTGGAAATGACCATCTATCTCCTGCAGCCAGTTTTGTTGGGTAGGTGTCCCCTTGGCCAATGAGGATCCTGCGAGCCAGATTACCCTGGAGTATCACACCACATAGCCGTAGTGCTCTAACTGACGCTCCCTCACACTGCGGGTAATGTGCCTCATTCAGGACTCCATGACAAACCGCATTGTTCGACACAAAGTCAAACTAGCGGTACCCAAGGATTCTCTGAAGAGACTGAGTACCAAAAGAGTCCACTCTTCATCTCAGGTCACTGGATTGTGTCCATGTCTCACAACCATATGGCAAAACAGGGAGCATCAGGAAATGCATGTTGCTGCTGAGGTAAGTAAACTTCTCAACAAGGTCAACATTCCCTCCACAGGCATACACACAGCTGATGGCTATAGCACAGAGGTCATTAAAGGCCTGGATCTTGGTTTTTATCCAGGACACTCACAAGCCCAGACACTCAAACTCCTTGCTCAGTCTCTCTCTAGCCCTGATCAGGGCCTTCATTGACTCCACGAAGATCACAGCATCATTGACAAAGTCAAGTTCAGTGAATCTCTTTTCACCAATAGATGCCCCACAGTCGCTGGTCCCCACAACACTGCTCAACACCCAGTCCATGCAAGGATTAAACAGAGAAGACGCCACACCCTGATGAACCCCAGAATCAACTGTGAAAAACACAGAGGTTCTGCCTCCGCTCTGCACAGCACTCACTATATCAGTGTACAAGTTGGCCATGATAGCCACTAACTTCGGGGGATTTCGTGAAGTCTCAGGATGTCCCACAGGGCAGCTTGATCAATGAGTTGAACACTCTAAGAAAATTGACAAAGGCTGCAAAGAAACTCTGCCGATATTTGTGTTTGCTCTCGATGAGAACCCTCAGTGCCATGATACGGTTGATGGTAGACTACTTAGCTGTAAAACCAGACTGCTTCCATCACTGGTAGGTGAGCAAGTGATCACGGATCCTATTGAGGATGACCCTAGCAAGGACCTTACCCAGCACCGAGAACAGTATTATACTCCCACAGTTCATTAATTAATTTGATTAGTTGAATAATAAAATAAAAACAGGTGAATCAATTATGAAAGTATTCATTATTTGCAGCACTAGTGGTGGATGGGAGTCAGTTGCTGCTGGAATAATGCAGTCCATCACATAATACACTCACCTATATACCTACTGTCATTCTCTTGGTAATTCTAGACTCTGCAGTCAAAGTACCATTCAAAATTTTGGGGATTTAGGGGTCTTTTATGTGTTTACATTTTTATAATGTAAGAAGAAACAAGAGTTCCCAGAGAAAACTCACACAGACAGAAGGAAATTACAGTATCTATGCAGAAAGTGCCCTTGGTTGGATTAAAAAGAACAGGACTCTGGAGGTATACTTAGTGAATCCTTGTTTTCGTTTGGTTTAAGACTTAAAAACACACATCACTTTCAAGATTCATATTGCAAAGCAAATATGATACAGTATAAAATGATTAAAACAGAGTTAACTTTGCATTCTCTCTCATTACCTGGGTTTTAGAATACAAGTTTTACAGATTAGCCATTCAGATCTGTAATTGTTTTAATGACAATGTAAGTTTTTTTCATTATTAAATAAAGTTCAAATGTTTATGCAACTTATTGCTTATTTTAGTTAGTATCAGTTTCATATGGAAATTGAATTTATTGTTCCATTACATTTCGGCTCTGTTTTGGATGGGATGCCTGTCCATTGCAAGGCACCTAGCCATGCTTATTCACCCTGAGCCTATTTAGAATCACCAGTCAATCTAACATTATTCAGTTTCATTGAAAGAACATGTTGCAATCTCCCAACAGAAACTGTCCAGACTGGGTTTGGACTTAGGACACATGAGCCATGAGATAGCAATGTAAACTGCTGTAACACCATATCACAATATCACCATATTCTAGTAGTTATTTCAAAGTAAATATTTTTGGTTAAAAAATAATGACTGAAAATGGAATATCCCATTGTGAAATATTTGGTCCAGCTTCTGATAGTATAGATAAAGGGGGGGGGGGGGGATATAACTTTTTCATTAGTTGCTTAGTAAGTAAAATACAAGGATACAAAGGGACTTTAGACCATTCTCTCTGCACAGGAATTTTCCATATCAGACTGGAGACAGAGAGAGGCATTGTTTTTTGATTTTGTAGTAGTTAAGGTCATTGTTATGTTTAAGGTCCAGCTGTGACCAATTCACAACTTCGGGCATCCAGTTTTTCAGCCAGAATTTCCTGACACTTAGCAAAGTTCAGAGTGACATTTAACACTAGAATCCATGAGGCCTACGAAAAAGTCGTTATCCTGGTCCACCTTAAATTCCTTCTCATCTCCTCATCAATGTCTTTGTTTTGCAAATGTGTCAATCAGCACAAGTAGCCTGCTATCTCGCACCCAACCCCGAAGTATGTTTATCTGGGTGTGAGGTGCCTGGAGTTGTATAGGGTAAATAATATATCATTATTTGGAATAAAACACTTTCACAAAAGGTCTAGGAAAACAAGTGTGCCTTTATTCAAAAATATAACCGAAGAAAAAGAAATTCAGGTGGCCCTGAATTACGACTTTTTTCGTAGGCTTCAGGGATTCTAGTGTTAAATGGTATAGGAGGCAGTAAATAGACTATTTAATATTAGTAAACCACCATTATATAGCATGGTGGGTTTAATTTTTTTTTTCTTTGTATTGATCTTTCCAGGATTAAAAAAAAAAAGCATACATCTAAACATATATCAAAAATATTTAGACTACCATTTAGGTTTTCCTTCCTGAAATGTATTTTTTCTGTTGTCCTTCAGCCAGGGAAATAAAAATACTTCAGGGAGACGTATGACATACAGTATATAGTTAGTTTTCTTTAAATACTTTCAAACCAGAGACGTGTGCATTCAGCAGTCAACAAAAGTAATTATTTACCTGTTTTGTTAGAATTAAAGTTTATGTGAAAAAAATGCAATATGGGATACCTTGAAAAAATCCCTGCCAGGTTTAAGGAATCTAGTACAGGCAGTCCCCGGGTTACGTACGAGATAGGGACTGTAGGTTTGTACTTAAGTTGAATTTGTATGTAAGTCTGAACAGGTACATTATTTTAATAGATGCTATTGTTGACCAATTGTAACCAAGTGCTCTGCCAATAAATGATGGAGTTTCACACCCTCTGACTTTTTTATTATTTCTACTTTATTTTCAATGGTGATGGTTTTTCTCTTCTTTACCGTATGACTAGCACTTGCATCAGATTTGTGTTTCAGAGACATTCTTGAAGGGTGAAGGTAAAAGGTTAAGATGAGCTCTTCTGCATAGCACTGTGCATGTTATCACAGCAGGAAGGCACCAGACGTCAACACGTCTGATGTATAGGGTGGTCCAGATCTAATTATGCAATTTTCATTGCGCTTTAGCTTATTCAGTTTATTACATAGAAAATCACCCGAAAAATCCCGGACCATCGAGAAGTGTGCGAACTAACGACATGAGGAATCATCTTCGCGCCAAACTGGAATCGTCCCTGCATAAATCAAAGTCATCCAGACGATCTGGATCTGCATAATTAGATCTGGGCCACCATATACTGACAAGAGTATGTGCTATGTGCGTAACACTACAAGCAGGCTTGCTATTGATAATGAATGGGGGCAGCGAGGGGCGGTTCACCAGCCCACCTCACAGTCACCTCCACTACAGTATGCTGCCTGCAATGTCTGCCGCACCACTGCCACCATTCAACACGCAGCCATCCGAGGCACACTACAATGCTACCCAACGCCACCCCATTCACCCTCAATGGCCTCCGTTCAGGCACAACCGGGTCACCTCTTGCAGCATTACCAGCCGCCAACCTAGAATGAACAGGCAACCATGTGTGGTAGGCGGGCAGTGAAACCGTTTGCCGCCGGGAGCCGCCCGAGGTGACGCTACACTGCACGAGCAGCGAAATCGCCCCCCTCCAGCCTCCGTCCAGCCACCACTTGCAGCGTCCCCAGGCAGAAGATGACGGAGCGGATGTCCCCCCGATGTCCCCCGTTCGTATGTCGTAGATCGGATGTCCGTAACATGGGGACTATCTGTATTTTTAAAAAGTGATAGTTCACTTTAGGGGCGACGCGCAGTTAGGAGACCCGGGTTCACTTCCTGGGTCCTTCCTGCATGGAGTTTGCATGTTCTCCCCGTGTCTGCGTGGGTTCCCCCTGGGTGCTCCGATTTCCTCCAACAGGCCAAAGACATGCAGGTTAGGTGCATTGGCGATTCTAAATTGTCCCTAGTGTGTGCTTGGGGTGTGTGTGTGTGTGTTCTCTGCAGTGGGTTGGTGCCCTGCCTGGGGTTTGTTTCCTGCCTTGTGCACAGTGTTGGCTGGGATTGGCTCCAGCAGACCCCATGACCCTGTAGTTAGGGTATAGTGGGTTGGATAATGGATGGATGGATGGATATTTCACTTTAGCTACTAGCAGTTACTAACATCTTTTGCTTCTTTGTGCTCCTAATGTGTGATTGTATGTGAGGAGTATTCCTAGTTTAAGCATTAATAATAAATCCTTTAAAGATTATCTGTCTGGTCCTATGTTTTATTACTTTAGCAAAAACTTTAAATAATATGACAGGAAAATGCAAATAATTAAGTTGAAAAAATAGGATAACCAAGTTTTATTTGCAGTTTTACTTGTTAATATATTTTTTAATAAAATTTACTTTATATAGATTAATTATTAATTGTTTCTTCAATTTAAATGGCCCCATACACATTTGCTTTTCCTTTTTTTAGATTTTTTTTATTGATTTTATTAAAAGCAAGTAACATTCCATACAATCAAATTAAGCTTAACATAACTAAATTCAACCCCCACCAAAGAGAAAGATAGGAAGGCCAACAGCAAGAGTAAAACTTTTAAGAGTAGAAAAGAGGGAAGAGAATCCTTTTCCCTAATATAAATGCTTATTCTAAAATGTTATTGATTAGATCCTGCCAGGTTTTAATAAAGTTTTGAACAGATCTTCTAAGTGAGAATTAGATTTAACAGATCCTCTAAGTGAGAATCAGATTTTTTTCCCCAATTTCAAATAATATATAACATCAGTTACCCTCTGACTTAAAAGAAATAGGATAGGATTCTTCCAGTTGAGCAAGATAAGTCTACATGCTAGTAAGTGAGGTAAAGGCAAATACAGTTTGTTTGTCCTTCTATACTTAAACCCGTCTGGGAGTACACCACAGCTGTTAATGGATTAGGAGTTTCGCTCCAGAATGATGTTAATTTGGTGCACGCCCAAAACATTTTGCCCAGTGAGGCTTGCGATTGCAATGTTCATAGGTTGGATCTTACCCTGGAAACATTTTGGACAATTTTAAGTGAGATTATGCTCAGTAAAAATTTTTAAGTTGAATAATTGTATGTTTTGCGCATATGGAGCTAAAGTGAATTCTGTGCATGGCTGCCTTCCACTATTTTTCTGAAATGTTGAGTAAGAGATCCTTTTTCCAAAGTACTGTGGGATCTTTGAAATGAAAAGACTTTAAAAAGTTTTGTATATTTTATAGTAATTCTGTGTGAGTCTTCAAGACTGATCAATATTTCTTCTGGAATAGAAATAGGTGGGAAGTGGACAGATTCCATTTGGTAAAGTTTCTAATTTGAAAGTAGTAGACAAATTGTGTTGACTTTTATTAGATTTTTTACTAAAAATATACATACATTATCTGTTTGTTTATTTTTAAATAGTCTACTAGAATTGGAATGTCTGTGAATGCTGTTAGAAAGCAAAGTTCTGAAGAAGAAGTCCAAGCATTAGCAAAGTCGCTTATTAAATCCTGGAAAAAGCTGCTTGGTAAGAGATTCCTGAATACTGTATTTCTTATTTGTTAAATTGTTTTGAAAATTTCTTTGACTTTCAGCTTTACTACTGGCCACAGATATACATAATTTGAGACAGTGAGATATAGTAGAAGGTATTAAGAATGTTCCTGTTTGTTTGAACTAGTCGAGAAAGAAACTCTTGCTCGAATTCCACTTTGTATGCCTAGCTTTGTGTTCCAGTCTAGTCATCAATAATCATTAGTTTGCTATCAATCAGATCACTTACTCAAAATTTCTAAGCAGTTTTCTGCATCACTTGCTTAAAATATGGAAACAAACTAACAAACACTTTAAAGGCAGAGATGAATAGTTTCATATTTCACCCCTCATCAATTGAAACTGCATTTAATTTATAAGTCATTTGGTATCTTTATCTTTTGAGATCTTGACAGTGTGTTTGAATCCTTTGATCATCCCTGTCATAAATTTAGAATTTTCTTAACACATTATTCTATTTACAAAGTAGAAGTTTTATTAACCTACTTAACACTCCTAATCTTCCAACCATTTTGAATTTTCTGTTATCTAGGAAAGTATCAATTTATCAGTTATTTACATGACATGCACTGCTAGATCATACAAGGAAGCACTAGGAAAGGGATGTCTCTATTAATATATCTGGTAAGGGTTGGAATTCACTTAATACTAATATCCATTCTTCATCAATTTGTGAAAAACATACTGCATAAACAGATACTACTTATGCAGAAATTTTGTAGTCAAAGTAAACAGGGTAATTTTACATTATGGACGAATACATATTAAATATATTCATTTGTATTTGGTATATATACAGGGTGGTCCAGATCTAATTATGCAGATCCAGATCATCTGGATAAGTGGGGACGATTCCAGTTCGGCGTGAAGACGATTCTTCATGTCGTCAGTTTGCACACTTCTCGATAGTCCGGGATTTCCCGGGTGATTTTCTATGCAATAAACTTAAGTTATAGCATAATGAAAATTGCCTAATTAGATCTGGACCCCCATATATATATAATATATATATATATATATAATATATGTGTATACAGTAATCCCTCCTCGATCACGGGGGTTGCGTTCCAGACCCCCCCACGATAGGTGAAAATCCGCGAAGTAGAAACCATATGTTTGTATGGTTATTTTTATATATTTTAAGCCCTTATAAACTCTCCCGCACTGTTTATAAATATTCCCCGCAGAGTTATACAGCATAATCCCTTTGTATTCTCTTAGATATTAGGTAAGATTCATTGAAATTATGTATATAAACACACTCTTTATATACAGTAAAACCTAAATATTATTTTAAAGATATTGAGTGTCTCCGATATCACATATGTTACAGCCATTACGATAGACAGGTCACCAGCAATAAATACGTACAATGCAAGAAAAATAGTACAATATACAGTTAATGTGTGTACAGTGACACTAAGCGTATGTACATGTACTAAGCACTGTAAGAAGAAAATTAATTATGGTTACTCACCAACAATGACACGATGACTTGTCCGATAACAATGAGTTTAATTTTACTGCACAACAAAGGAGAGCGTTACAGCCCTTGTAAAGGAGCCACTTCTTGTAAAGGACGCTGCAGCCGTAGATCTTATATTCCTTTCCTACTTTTTAAATAAAAAGAATCGTAGCCTTCAACAAATCCAAAACGTTTACCTTTTCGGCAATCGTTAACATCATCTTCTTGCGCTTGGGCACGGCCCCTGAAGCAGTAGCAGATTGTTTTGGAGCCATAATGAAGGGCTTGACTATGCACAAAGATAAACACTAAAGAGCACAACTCTTTACACAGCGAAACACGTTGATGCTGAATGAGTGAGACGAGACTTCCTGGTTAACACTGCATTCAGCACGCAGGAGCTCAACTGCGTGCTCTGATTGGTTAGCTTCTCAGTCAGGAGAACTTAACTGCGTGCTCTGATTGGTTAGCTTCTCAGCCATCCGCCAATAGCGTCCCTTGTGTGAAATCAACTGGGCAAACCAACTGAGGAAGCATATACAGGAAGTAAAAAGACACATTGTCCGCAGAACCCGCGAAGCAGCGAAAAATCCGCGTTATATATTTAGTTATGCTTTCATATTAAAATCTACGATAGAGTGAAGCCGCGAAAGTCGAAGCGCGATATAGCGAGGTATTACTGTATATATAATGTGTGTGTGTGTATATATATATATATATAGTGTGTGTGTGTATATGTATATATATGTAATATTATTTGCCAAAATTTATACAGATAGCTCAGAAAGCAAAGTAGAAGAGAAGAAAAGGGAGTCTTCAGGTTTGCCATCACCTACAAAGGATAATCCTGAAACTAGTGACCAAAGGTACTAATTTATATTGTATTAATTAATTAAGCATAATGTTTGTAGCTGTCTTTATTGTGTTACTGCGTAGTTACACTTCTTCAATGATGTATTTATCCTATAAAATTCATAGGCTTTAACTGTTTTGTTTTTATGTAGCATTTAAAAGGTTTGTGAGAAAATGAGCTTTTATTTTTGTTTTTGAAACACAAAGATACCGTAAAGTCAAAGTATATGTTTTTCATTCCAGCAAAGTACAAACGCCTAAGACTCCAACTACTCCCAAAATTACTACATTCCCTCCACCACCAGTTACAACAGACAATGTGCGTAACAAGTGCAGAGAATTGTTGATGACTGCACTTCAGACTGATGGTAAGAATATTTGCTTATTATTATTACATTCATGAAAAGTGGTTTCTTTTTGTGAATATTGTAGACAGCAATTATATGTAGTGTAGACTCTTCTTACAAATAATTTTTGTACCTCTTGGTTAACCTTTTCTGCTATTATAAGACAAGTCAACATCCCTATAATTTTATTGACTAGGCCTCTTAAACTGAGATTCTGATAATCACTTTAAGAGGTTATGTGTTTGGCCTATGGGAGAGGTTCTTTAAAAATGGGTTTCTGCTTTGATTACTTCTATAATCAAACTTCAGTGTCAGTGATAACCATCTAGAGCTTGTGAAGTTAGAACTCTATGCCAATATTGAAGATACCATTCATTGCTACAAAGTGCACAAGGGTAGTTATTTTTTTTTATTGAAATAGTATTACTACAAAATCCAAGTTGAGAGACAGGCACATTTTATTTAGAATTCATTAGGTGCAACATCTGAAAGGAAATAATTGCTTTTCATTGTGTGTTTTTTTTTTTTGGCTTTAGTTTATGGTTATTTTCAATGTATGTAGTACAGTGCTGCTTATTATTCAGTTTAGTAAGTACAGTGGCTTGCAAAAGTATTCGGCCCCCTTGAACTTTTCCACATTTTGTCACATTACAGCC
>JANRMT010062856.1:58604168-58676681 GCA_026402145.1 Polypterus bichir lapradei | reverse complement strand
ATTTGAATTCAAAACAGAAACAAAAATATCATCCCTGGTTAAAATTGAGCAGACTTAAAAATAAAGTGGTAGTTTAAGTACTTTAAGTACATTTTCAGAATGGTATTGTCTTTAAATAATAACCAAAATTTCAACAGAAAGTGCAGTTTTTCTTCTTAAAAAAATAAGTCAGAAACATAAAAGGTAATTTGACCAACTTAATCTTTAAACTCTGAGTAACCTTAGCCAAAATAATTTTGTACATTAGGCTAAAACAGTGTGATCATTGAACATTTTGTAATTAGATGTAATTAGAATTACTAACGGTCACGGAAGTCCAATGATCCCCAGTAAGAGCCACAAAGTCCGCTTTCTGTAATGCATCTAATTTTGCTCGGTTTTCACTGTGCACAAAACCATGCTTTTATCAAGGCTTCGCTCGGGTAGTTTTTTGAAATTAAATTTTCCTCCGATCAGGAACGCGCTTCATTCAGAGTGTAACATTTTTGTAGCTGTGATGTGTGCATCAGTGTAATCGATGTACCAGGAAATCATGCATTGACAAAAGTTCACCTTTGCTTGGAATTGAAAATGTGATTAAATGCGTTATTTTTTGTTATGGAGTACATGCATCGAAGCTTCCCAGCTGTGCTTGTGCTAAGAATAGGAAAGATTTTAAAAATAACGTAACCTGATTCTGCGTTAACTGCATATTTTTTCATACGTCTCAAACCAAGGAGATGCGAGGTTAAAATGAACCGAGAAGCACGCGTACATACTCAGTACATCCCCTCTCGGGAATCAAACCTCGGATGTAGGCGATAGAGGCGAAGCCTCTACAATTACGCCACGGTGTGTGGCTTATTTATTTGAGAGTATGTAGATCGGGATATATATATATATATTCGCAGCGGAGACGTAGTGTGTTAAAGCAGCTATGGAAAAGAAAAGGGAACATTTTAAAAATAACGTAACATGATTGTCAATATACAGTAATTGCTTTGTGAGTGTTGCTGTGATCAAGGATTCGATTATCATTATTTGTTTCAATCAGGGTCGTATTTGTACGATGTGTTGTGTTCAAGTTACATTCTGTGTTTGTCAGTCGTTGTAAAGATTAAATTCTGTAATTACAGCCACATTAGCTCCACAAATGAGACACACAGGTTTACCGGCAATGTCAGTAAACATATACTCAGCCTCCCATCGGTTTTTAAAGGCTCTATTTTCAGAATCAACGTTTCTCTTCGGCATCGTGTGGGCTAGCTTGCAGCAACGCGCTAAGGCCTTGTTCACACGGGCGTTAAAATCGAGCGTTTTTTTTGCGTTCGTAGCGTCCGGTGAGCGTGGATCAAGCGCCGAGTGTTTTCTACACGTAGGAGTCAATGAGAGTGTTCACACGGGCTTTGGTGACGTGCGTTTGTCCGGCTGCGCGTTTATACGGCATCAAAAAAACGTTGCATGCAGCTTTTTCTTGGCGTTCAAAACCCAACGAACGCAAGGAAACCGCTTCTAGTTCGTTTTCTGCGCGTTTATTTTACGCTTCGGAGGACCGGATATATCCCATGGCGGGGGGGTGGGGGGGGCATTTCAGTGCATAACACCGGTGTAAGCGCACACTCGACTACTGTTTCCTTACCTCAAAGTGACAAGTAGTCTCTCTTCGGGGCTAACACCAAGTCGCATATTGGTTGATCGGCGTGCAGTGTGGCATTGCACCAGCTGCAGCAGACAATCAAAAGTGGAAACTGACATTCGACAGTAATTAAAAAACTTGAGCGGAAATTTTCGCATTTCTTCATAAAGCACAAAAAAACTTCCTTTAACCCGACGTTGTGCAGTCAGAGGATGAACGCAGTAGCGGCGGCGATTTTTTCTCTCCCTACGTTGCCGTATTTTTAAAACAAGAAGATTAATATCTAACATAGCAAAATGGTCCATATGAAAGGAAGCACCTCAAATAAAACGACAAGGGCTTTCATATCCAGTTCCCGACACTGCCTCCACAGGTTAACACACAAACTACAATTTGGGCTGCAGGCTGGCGTTAGACAGAGACAAACGAGCGCCGGTGTAGAAGTCAATCGATCGCCACCACAAAATGCAACATAAACGTCTAGGACGTTCAGAGCAAGTTCGTTTATCCAAAAACTTAACGCCCGTGTGAACAAGGCCTAAGTGTTTGGCAAGGCAGGTGAAGCGCCGCATTATGGGATCTGTAGTTTATTGTGTTACCAGCGCTTCATATACCCGGGCCATTAATAACAATAATACAGTATATAAAATGATCTCGCGGGCCGGATATAATTACACGCCGGGCCGGATGTGGCCCGTGGGCTTTGAGTTTGACTCATATGGACTAAATTGAACTTGAAAAGAAATATTTTTTGGAATGTGATCGCGCAAGTCAGTACATCGAGCCCGTGTGCTATTGTGGTTTTGCTTGTGTGCTTCAGTAAGTTACCGTCCCCTCGCTCTTACTTTTTTACCGTTCATCTAATGAATACACTGAGTATGGCTTTACCAAAACAATCATTGATCGCGAATAAAGTATCCATTATTCATGAAGCTTCAATAGGTGAATAGGTGATCTGTCTTTCTGCGTTAACCGCATGCGTTTTCATACGTCTCAAACTAAGGGGATGCGAGGTTAAAATAAATCGAGAAGCGCGCGTACATACTTAGTGCATCCCCTCTCAGGAATCGAACCTCGGACGTGGGCGCTATAGGCGAATGCTTTACCATCGCGCCACTGAGTGTGGTTTATCTATTCGAGCGTAGCAGTGTAATTAGGTTTTTGTTCAGCACTGTTTGGAACTGTTACTTTTTGTCTGCGCACTGCGTCAGTTCACGTGAGCCGCTGAATATGGTTTTATATGTCAGTCGCTCGTTTCTAATTGTTTCGCTGCCTTCTTAATTATATAAGGCATGTTTTCTAAAGCGCGTTTTGTAGCTCTTCCTGGCTTTCTACGTAATGCGTGATTACGTGAGAGGCGTGATTATGTCATACGAAACTCCGCCCCTCCAGCTCAACTCCATTACAGTAAATGGAGAAAATCAACTTCCAGTTATGACCATTACGCGTAGAATTTCGAAATGAAACCTGCCCAACTTTTGTAAGGAAGCTGTAAGGAATGACCCTGCCAAATTTCAGCCTTCTACCTACACGGGAAGTTGGAGAATTAGTGATGAGTCAGTCAGTCAGTCAGTCAGTCAGTCAGTGAGTGAGTGAGTGAGTGAGTGAGTGAGTGAGGGCTTTGCCGTTTATTAGTATAGATAAACTAGTTTTTTTTTTTTAACATTTGGTCATGTTTTCTTTAAGGAAGTGAAAGTTTTCTTCCCATGTTTGTTTTATTGTGTTTTTTTAAATACAGGTAAAATTCCGTTGCAACGAATATCTTTACAATGAAATTTTTATTACAACAAAGTATTTTTATAGTCCCGACAACTTCCCCATATGACACGAGTCTATAGAAATCTTGTTACTATGAAGTACATTCAGCAGATCCTTTCATTACAACAAAGTGCACAAAAGACCTTGAAATACCTGAATGAATCATCCACAAAGCAGATAGTTCTGTGGCTGCAGCTCAGTTGTGTACAGCGATCCCCAAACAGAAACACTTGTCATTTTTTTTTCTTTCTTCGAACATTCCTCATACTTCTTTTTTCCTTTTTTTGTTTCCTGCGGTTTTCAGTGATACCTTTTGATTATTGCTCATCAACATTTGAAAAACATCCATTTGAATTTAACTGATTGTCACCCTCCTATAGAAACGGCCGACACGAATAAACGATAACAGTTCATATTAGAAAAAAAACTTAAATTTTTTGCAGCTCTTGATTGCAGCAAAAAGAAAAATGACATTGCCAGTGAATTCGGAATTTCGCCATCGACACTGTCAACTTTCTTGAAAGACAGAGCAAAAAAAGAAAGAAAATCTCGGGTTGCAAACGTATGTGAACTGCTGCATTTAAAGATGTCAAATAAGCAGTTTTTATGTGGTTCATTGATGCTCGTTCAAGAAACTATTAATGCTGTACTCATTCATGAAAATGTGAGGTTTGTAAACTCTCTTGAGACCTCCCCCAACTAAACAGCATGCCAAAGAGTGTCCTGAAGTGCGATCTCCGCATCTGTACGGGACAATAACAGACCCACAGCTATGCCGCGTCTCTCCGCCAAAGTAAACAGTAAAGGTTCTCAATGGGTGATGTAAGGTTAGGAGCTCGTACATTGTAAATGCAGATAACAGGATTACTTGGTCACTGACCTGGCCATGACCCTGCCTGACTGCTGTGTCTGTGTTTAGCAGAGTGGTAGATCACGCTACAATAAATAACTGTGCTGTTCCTGTTTCCAGCTAAATAAAGCTGGTTTTGCTCAAGTACTGAGACTAAGCCTGGTGTTTTGGGGGTGCCAGACAGGGACTTATAGCTCAACCCCGATCTTTTATGATTTGCTTCTGTGGCGCTACATTGCACCGCTGTGAGCCTCCTATTGCCCTGCCCCAGCAACGGACAACCAATCTTCCACAGACGCTGCAATCGCGCTTCGGGACACACTCCAGCGTGTCATTCCCGTTCCGGTTGTGTGGGGGGGGGTTTGGGGGTGGGTATCAAAAGAGTTCAGAAACCTCACAGTATGAAGAAGAAAATGATGATTTGGCTCCTGATTGGTAACTGTACTGACCACAACATGCTTCCACATTTAGATAATGTTCGCATTGAATTCCTCCCACCCAATTGTACAGCAGTGCTTCAGCCTGGATTTGGACATCATTCGCACCCTGAAAGTGTATTATCGCAAGGAAATGCGTCAGCATAACTTGTAGGCAGGAGGAGATTAAAATTAACGCGAAATGATTGCAAACGCCTGGGTACAAGTTAAAGAAAGCACTATGGTAACAAATACAGAATCTCATTACAACAAAATTTTCGTTACAATGAAATGTTTTTAGGTCCCTGAGAGTTTGTTTTAACGGAAATTTACCTGCATAAAAAAATTTGGCTGAAGTTATTTTATTTTTGGTACAGGATTGTTACTCTGCAGTTAATAAATTATCTTGACAATTTTTGTACATTTAGGCTAAACCAGTACTTCATCTCTCAAAACGGTAATATTTGTATCCGTTACTTATGCTACATTGTTTATAGTGATTGGTGAGAAAAACTTTTTATGTTCTCTTGGACAATGGAGATCACAAAATTCCTAGTGCAATAAGCTTAAATGTAGACACACCTTGAACACCTGCAAACAATATGAAACTATCCTTGAAAAAATTTACATTATTTGTGTCTCGTAATCCAGTTTTCAGGTATCCAGTATTCTCGCACAATTTCCTAAATCAACCACCTCTATATGGTTTTGTGTATGAAAGAAAAGAGTGTTCAAAGGTTTTTAAGCCACAACTACAGTACTTTGAGGTTTTTCAATTTTGAATTGATCTTTTGCTTATTGGCTATGCAAAAGTATTAGACATACATGATCATATTTTCACTTATTTCTCTTTAACTTTTAATCTCTCCTGGACAATGAATGATGGTAGAACAGTGTATTCAATTCAAATGTTTGATCCCATTTGTGTTCTGACACCTTTTGAAGAAGTGAAACGTAAAGAAAATAAAGCACAGCTAAAAGCCAGAATAATCAGGCCTATCTTTCAGCTTGTCAAAAAGAATATTAAATAAAAAACTAAATCAAGGAACAGAATATAAAGTCTTAAGCCTAGAAAACAAGTGGGTTAAAAACAAAGAGAAATTACAATTTTCACAAACCATTAAGTATCCAATGCCAGCCTTTATACATAGTTCTGTGATGTCACACATTTTTGATTGCCCTTACTTAGCAAGAAAGACAAAGAGCCTAGACCTACTGTTAACCTTTATTTTAAGGCCTATAATATATAGCTATAGTTGTTCAGTAGACTAAGAATATTAATTGGCCTAGAAAGCTGTGTGTTTCCTAATATCCTATTGCTATAATATCCTATTGTTTAGTTGACAAGTGCCTTATCAGTGTTAACGTTGGTATTTTCATAACTAAAGCTACAGACTACAGGAGTTACCTGTAATTGTTTGCAGCAAAAATAAATTCCAATAATAATAAATAATAATACATTAACTTATTCATAGGCGCCTTTCTAAACACTCAAGGACACTGAACAAGATGAGAAGATAAAAATCACATTTTAAACAAAAACTAAAAATGCAAAGAAATATAAAAAAAAGTTAAAATCAGACAGAGCAATTGTAATCAAAGAGAAAAAGCAGTCTTAAACAGATGAGTTGTAAGTTTAGATTTGGAAAGTGAAAATGAATCAGTATTTCTTAGCTCGGATGGTAATGAGTTCCAGAGCTGGTTGCAGAGCAACTGAATGCTCTGCTGCCCATAGTGGTAAGACGGGTGAAGAGGACAGTCAAGGGAATGGAGGAGGAGGATCTCAGGGTGTGGGAGGGAACAGCAACATGGAGGAGGTTAAACACATATGGAGGAACAAAGTAGTGGATAGCCTTGAATGATAACAGGAGAAATTTGAAGTCAATGCGGAAATTAACTAGAAGCCAGTGAAGCTGCTGCAAGAAAGGAGTGATATGGTGAATAGAGGGAGTTCTACTAATAATTCATGCAGCTGAATTCTGGACCATTTGAAGCTTATAGAGAGATTTGCGAGAAAGACCAAAGAAGAGGGAATTACAATAATCCAGGTGAGAAGTGTCAAGGCTATGAGTAAGGATAGCAGTGGTGTGGAAAATGAGGGAAAGGTGAATATAATTAATATTATGCAGGTGGAAATATGCAGACCGGGAGATGTTATTGACGTGGGATTTAAAAAATAGAGTACTGTCAAGAATGACACCCAGGCTCTTGACCTGTGGGGAAAGGGAGACAAAGGAATTATCAATAACAAATGAAAAATTATCGGTTTTGGATAATGTTGATTTTGTACCAATGAGGAGAACCTATGTTTTGTCACTGTTTAGTTTATGAAAATTTGAGGAGAACCAGGATTTAATTTCTGCTACGCAGTCAATAAGCGAGGAGGTTGGGAAGGAAAAAGTAGGTTTGCAAGTGAGATAGAGCTGGGTGACATTTTGCTTCTGTAGGCTTTTTGTTCAGTTACTTTAAAAATACTAAAATAAATAACATTTTTAAACTAATAAAGTATGCAGAGAAAATATTTATCCATAATATATATGGCATTAAAGAAAATAGAATGCTTCTTGTATTTGCAGACTGTCATATAGTTTAATTTCTCCTATAATGTACTTATCTGAAATTAAGCTTAATTTTAAAAAGTAATCACCATTTGTCTAACCAAAAAGTGGATAAATGGGTGAGAATATATTGAATTAATTGACATTAGAAGTTAAACAGGCCTTAAACATACATGCACTTGTTAGTTTTAATAATTTTTGTATTCATTTATTACAGTGCTTTTTGCTATTAAAATCTAAATTTACTGTATTTATGCAGTTTTTTGTTTGCTGATTTTTCAGTGTACCAACTAGACAGTCCTAATTCTTTTGGTGTAATAATATAGATTACCATTTAAATTATGTAGCAATTTTTTCTTACCAAAACTCATACTGTATGATAGACACAAACAAATAATAAACATAAAAAAAAAAAAAAAATCTGTCAAATGTTCATAAGATGTTTCTTAAGAAGATATAAGGCTAGTGTGCTTAACAAATAATATACGCAAATTTTGCTGTTAAGCTAACATGCCTATTATTTACTAAGGAGCAATTTCAAATCTTTTTTTGTCTGTTGTTTTTCTATTTGAAAATGTAAATTGCTGTACTTAACTCAAGCTCAGATATCATACAAATTCAGATAAGCAATATTAATTTTATTAGAGGACTAGCAAAATATCCGCGCTTCGCAGCGGCGAAGCATTGCCTTAAAATTTTTATTAAGAAGAAGATTAAACCTTTTTAAACTGAGGGAAAATATACCAATAATTATTTGTTAAGGATCTCTTTGTATACCACATTGTCATTTCGGCCCTCCGGTTGTAATATGACCAAGCTGTGCACTGAGCTTACTCTTGAGCATGCAACGTACACTTGGCCATGTGAAAAGTAATCTTGTTTCAGATCTCACAGCTTGGATTGCTGCTGTCATAATCGGTTTGGGTTTCATGGTTTGTTTCAATTACAACAGTATTTGCAGGACTTGTGTTGAAGTGACATTTGGCATCTGTCAAGCGTTGTAAGCATACAACCGGTTTCATCGATAACTTCACATGCAGCTTTTGAGAGTTTAAACATTCGTAAACATCAAAGTGTCCACTACTGAAATTGTCACCTGTGAATCTAAGATGTTTAAGAGGCATTGGCGGTTGACCAAAGGTGTAAAATATTTGGCCATTTCGGTACACTTGAAAGCGACAACCAAACAATTCAGCGGCAGCCATGAACTCACATGCAGAACCATAGGTGAAGGGCTTAAGCATTTCACTCTTAAAGTGCTCCTGTGTAGTATAATTATCTCCTGTACCATCATCACTCCACACCTTGAACCTGTCTAAGTCATTCAATACATAAGACACAATGTTCCTCCGGATATCAAGAGTGAGCCTGATATGGCCGTGCAATATGTAACAAAGAGAATGGAAAAGGCAGGTGCCATCTCCGGGCATGGAAACCACTTGGTAAGTGACAGTTCTTTGATCGATGGTGATCACCTCGATAGACATGTTAATGGGGGTACAGTTGGAATGATAAAGGAAATGGGTACTTGGACAATGTCAACTAAGTCTAAAATACCTACACAATAACTATAATCTTAATAAATGAACAATAAAACAGCGGAGAAGCCGTGGATTAAATAAAAAGGCTGTAGTTATCAGCAGGGAGAAGTGAATACCGTGGCGAAGCAAGGAAGGGAATGTAGAGACTGGAGCAACAGACGGCCTTATATAGGCAGGCAGCCAACAACGTGGGACGCGTTGGGATGGGGGACCCAACGCCGCCTCACACGGTGACCGAGCTGCAGGCTATGGACGTATATATGTACATAAGTAGGATTCAGTTAGCGTTGGGAACCCGTGTACCAAATTTCTTGAAGATGGGCCCATAAGTAACAAAGACTGTTGAAAAGTTCAATATGGTGGCCGACAGTGGCATCATACCACCGAAATAAGTACGTACATTGGTTTCGGTTAGTGCAGGGAAGCCGCCTACCAAATTTCGAGAAGATGAGGCCATAAATAAGAAAGTTCAACATGGCAGTAGTTGTTGACCGTTATGACCGTTACGCGTAGAATTTCGAAATGAAACCTGCTTAACTTTTGTAAGTAAGCTGTAAGGAATGAGCCTGCCAAATTTCAGCCTTCTACCTATACAGGAAGTTGGAGAATTAGTGATGTTTGAAAATTCAATATGGCGGCTGACAGTGGTGTCATACCACCGAAATAAGTACGTACATTGGTTTTGGTTAGCTCAGGGAAGCCACCTACCAAATTTCGTGAAGATGGGGCTGTAAATAAGAAAGTTCAACATGGCGGACGTTGTTGACCGTTATGACCGTTACGCGTAGAATTTCAAAATGAAACCTGCTTAACTTTTGTAAGTAAGCTGTAAGGAATGGGCCTGCCAAATTTCAGCCTTCTACCTACACGGGAAGTTTGAGAATTAGTGACGTTGGAAAGTTCAATATGGCGGCTGACAGGGGCGTCATACCACCGAAATAAGTATGCACATTGGTTTCGGTTAGCGCAGGGAAGCTGCCTACCAAATTTCGTGAAGATGGGGCCATGAATAAGAAAGTTCAATATGGCAGACGTTGTTGATCGTTATGACCGTTACGCGTAGAATTTCGAAATGAAACCTGCTTAACTTTTGTAAGTAAGCTGTAAGGAATGGGCCTACCAAATTTCAGCCTTCTACCTACACGGGAAGTTGGAGAATTAGTGACGTTTGGAAAATTCAATATGGCGGCCGATAATTGCGTCATACCATCGAAATAAGTATGTACATCGGTTTCGGTTAGCACAGGGAAGTCACCTACCAAATATCGTGAAGATGGGGTCAGCCTTCTACCTACACGGGAAGTTTGAAAATTGGTGACGTTGGAAAGTTCAATATGGCGGCCGACAGTGGCGTCATACCATCGAAATAAGTACATACATCGGTTTCAGTTAGCGCAGGGAAGCCGCCTACCAAATTTCGTGAAGATGGGGCCATAAATAAGAAAGTTCAACATGGCGGACGTTGTCGACCGTAATCGACCGTTATGACCGTTACGTGTAGAATTTTGAAATGAAACCTGCTTAACTTTTGTAAGTAAGCTGTAAAGAATGAGCCTGCCAAATTTCAGCTTTCTACCTACATGGGAAGTTGGAGAATTAGTGATGAGTCAGTCAGTCAGTCAGTGAGTGAGGGCTTTGCCTTTTATTATTATAGATATATATATATATATTTACACACACACACATAAACATATATATATATACATATCTATACATATACACATATATATACACACACACATATATACATACATATATATATATCTACATATATACACATACATATACATACACACATACATACATACATACATACATACATACATACATACACACACATATATATACACAAATACATATATATATATACACATACACACACACACACATATATAAACATATATATACATATACATACATATCTACATATATACACACACAGCTATTTCCTATCAGTGCAATACGCTGCTTGTTAAAACGGATAACTTCCGCTCTTACGTGCAAGTCTGCGTGGATATTATGAACTATCGTATTTGTTCAAGTTCTATTTAAACTTTAAATAGAAGGAATTTTTATTTAGTCGACAGAAATATCTTTGGTAGGAATGGTAAAAACAGACAGGAATATTATTCTTGAATAAATCAACTCAAACCTTAAACAACTTATAATATTTTGCTCTCCATAAAAATATATCCTGTCAAAATTATACAAATTCAAATATGAACATGCTGCATAACAAAACCTGGAAATATAAATAAAATGTGTTCCTTTCAGCAATAACAAATCAAATCATTCAGTTGTCTTTGCTCATATGTCATTTTAGAGCTGGACGCCTGGCATCTTTTTTTGGCAATAAGTTCGTTTATGTTTGGTGTGAGGTTCTGTGTTGTGGAGATTCTCAGGATGGACTGCAGGTGCTCATTAGTGAGGCGACTCCTGTGTGCTGTTTTGTTAGTCTTTATCACTGAGAAGAGCTTCTCACACAGATATGTGCTACCAAACATGCACAAGGTTCGAGCCGCATGTAGACGGACTTTTTTTGTTCTTCAAAGTCACCAAAGCGCCGTGCGCTCAGTTTATCAGCAAAGTGCGTATTTGGGAACACCGTAGTGACGACTTGGTTCAACATTACTTGGCAACAGGGAAAGTGGGGCAAGTTGCACTGGTGCATTTGTGTCTCCCATAAAAGCAGCTTCACTTGAAATCACTTTGTGATTGTGCACGGGTAAAAACGTCCGCTGAAGTGTCAGATTCTTATTTAATTCTTCTGCTTTCTGTATCTTCTGCATTGCATTCAGGTCTTTCAGGTTACCCTGATGTTTTGTCTCATAGTGCCGTCTTAGATTAAATTCTGTAATTACAGCCACATTAGCTCCACAAATGAGACACACGGGTTTAACGGCATTGTCAGTAAACATATACTCAGCCTCCCATCGGTTTTTAAAGGCTCTATTTTCAGAATCAACTTTTCTCTTAAGCATCGTGTGGGCTAGCTTCGCAATAACTTGCAGCGTGATAAGCTAGACTTGATTAACGCGGTAAGTGTTCGGCAAGGCAGCTGAAGCGCTGCATTATGGGATCTGTAGTTTATTGTGTTACCAGCACTTCATATACCCGGGCCATTAATAACAATAATACAGTATATAAAATGATCTCGCGGGCCGGATATAATTACACGCCGGGCCGGATGTGGCCCGTGGCCCTTGAGTTTGACACATATGGACTAAATAGAACTTGAAAAGATATATTTTTTCGTACATCGAGCCCGCGTGCTAATGTGGTTTTGCCTGCATGCCTCAATAAATGACCCTCCCCTCGCTCTTACTTTTTTACCGTTCATCTAATGAATACACTGAGTATGGCTTTACCAAAACAATCATTGATTGCGAATAAAGTATTCATTATTCGAGTATGTAGATCGGGGTATATATATACACGTTTCTTACTGCATCAATAAACAGCTCGTCTTCTTCTTTATCTGAGACCTGACACACTGCATGCACGGGTTTTTTTTTTTTTTACACTGTCTTCCTTTAGCGGGACATTCACTTTTTCCACCGTGTGCTTTGTTTCTGCAGTAGCTGAAGTTATGAATAATATGTTTGTATGTATCAGACGCTTCATATTTTTTTGCTGCCTTTTCAATTGTGTAATTCGGTTTTTGTTCAGCGCTCTTCGGAACTGTTGCTTTTTGTGTGTGCACTGCGTCAGTTCACGTGAGCCGCTCGGTGTACATGCATCGAAGGTTCCCAGCTGTGCTGTTGCCATGTCGTGCTATGTCCATGGCTGTATCTAATGCTACCGAAGTCCCGGTACTTAAAACTTTCTCTCGCAGTTTCGCTGAGTTTGTGCCAAACACCACCCTGACCATCTCATCTTCCTCTGCATAAGCACAGTCCTTCACCCGTGAATATTTACCCGTGGCAGTTTGCTATTGGATTGCCGCTGACGGACGGCCTTATATGGGCAGGCACTAAATTACAAACGCCAGCGGCAGCCTGTCTATGAACTTAATTTAAAGTGTAGGTTTACACTGTGCTTTGTTTCCGAAGTAGCAGAACTCATGAATATGGTTGTATATATCACTCGCTCGGTTCTTATTGTTTCGCTGCCTTCTCAATTATATAATGCATGTTTTCTAAAGCGCTTTTTGGGCCTCTTCCTGGTTTTCTACGTACTGCGTGATTACGTGGGAGGCGTGATGATGTCAGACGAAACTCCGCCCCCACGGGTTTCAAGCTCATCTCCATTACAGTAAATGGAGAAAAACAGCTTCCAGTTATGACCATTACGCGTAGAATTTCGAAATGAAACCTGCCCAACTTTTGTAAGTAAGCTGTAAGGAATAAGCCTGCCAAATTTCAGCCTTCTACCTACACGGGAAGTTGGAGAATTAGTGATCAGTCAGTCAGTCAGTCAGTCAGTCAGTCAGTGAGTGAGGGCTTTGCCGTTTATTCGTATAGATAAAATAAAAATTTTTGAATTCATTAAAGCAGCTTTTCTTGTTGTTTTTCTAATTTTTTTTATCTCTGACAGTCTGCCTTCTGCTCTTTGTTTACAGGACGTCTAAGATGTGCTCTCTGAAATATTGCAATAACTAGCATAAAGGAGCACTACAGCTAAATGACAGTAAGCTTAGAAAAGCAGATGCCAAAAAATAGACTTTGTGATCAGAACTTTATCGATTACTGATTAAGTTCTTTGTAGTGAAAATTGGCCAATCGTTTGGAGCATCACTACTCTTTGTGATCAGATACTACCCTACTTATATATACTAGCTGTGTTACCTGGTTCTAACTGAAAATTTCATAATGTATTGAGCCTCAGTTACAGTCCTGTTGGTTAATCAGATGTATCAGAAGTACTTTGTAACTATGAACATTTCAGTATCCAGTATTTGAGCTTTCTTTTTACCAAGAGCTTCCTTATCAGAAGCCCTGGATAACAAAAGAAGCCCAGTACCTGCTCAGGGCCAGATACACTGCTTTCAGGTTTAGTGATAAGCCACTATACAGCGCTGCCAGAGCCAAACTGAAAGGAGCCTAAGGCTGCTTACAAGAGGAAAATTAAGGACTGCTTCTATAGTAACAAGTCAAGGCAGGTGTGGCAGGGGATTCAGCACTTCACCTGCTATAAATCCAATAATACCCCAGCTGCTGATAGTGATACTTCGTTGGAGCTGAACCACTTCTTTGCCCACTTCAAGATGAAGTCCGCAGAGACAGGTACATCACATCCACCAGTCCACAACAGTCACGTCCTTGTGGTGGAGGAGCCTGGCTGGGGTCTTCACCAATATCTTCAAACAGTCCTTACGCCAGTCCATCATTTCAACCTACCTGAAGTCCTCTATCATAGTTGCAATTCCAAAAAAGACTGCCATCAGAAGCCTGAATGATTACCATCCGGGGCACTTAGTCTTGTGATCATGAAGTGCTTTGAGAAACTGGTCCAAAATCCCTTCATTTCAAGCCTTCCACCCAAGTTAGACACTCGCCAGTATGCTTATAGGGCAAACAGGTCTACAGAGGATGCCATAGACACAACTCTCCATACTGTCCTAACCCACCTAGAGCAGCAGGGAAGTTGCACTAGGCTGTTCTTTGTAGACTTCAGCTTTGCATTTAATGGGCAACCTCACTGATTGGTCCCAGAAGGGCAGAGTAGTCCCCCACATCTTGTCAGCCTCACCACTGGTTCTCTGTGTGCTGAGCCCCCTTCTCTTCACACTCACGATAGCACCCTCATGTCCTCTAACAACAGAATTATCAAATTTGCAAGTGACACCACCGTGATTGGCTCCTCTCTGGTGGGAATGAGTCCGCTTATCTGGCTGAAGTGGAACAGTTGTCTGGGTGGTGCAGAGACAACAGTATGGTTCTCAACACCACCATTCATTCATTATTGGCAGGCAGTTTGGTGTAGTGGTTAAGGTTATGAACCTAGGATGTCAAACCCAAAGGTTATGGGTTCAAATCATGCTACTCACTCTGTGTGATGGACAATTTGCTTCACATGTGTGTGCTCCAGCTAGAAAAATAAAAGAATTATAAGCAATTGTGTGTCAAATATTCTAAGTCACCTTGGATGAAGGTGTAGGTCAGGTAAGAAATAAGTGCCTTGAGCATGGGAAATATAAATAAAATGCATTATTGTTATTATTATTATTAAGAAACAATAATTTTATTAGGTCACTGGAGCTGCTTTCTCCTAAACATGCTATGCACAATAGCATAAGAGTAAAACATTTCTTCATTAGGTCGATTTCTGCTTTTCCTAGTGACTTGGCTTTTGTTGATGGTCATTGCAAAATACTTTTTTTCAGGAAACTTTATTATTATTAATTGAAACAGGTAGTCAGTTGGAATAATTTGAATTTTGAGCATATATTACCATTATCACTTGTTTACATCATTCATTCAAGTATTTCTCTTTGTGGTTTTCATCAGTTGGATGTTTAGGCTTGTTTTTTTACATAGCCATAGTCGGACACTGAAGTGCTACCAGTTGATTGTGTTTAATTTATTATAAACAACAATGACGTTTACTGGCATCACATTTAGACAGCCTATGCAATTAACTGAATGTTTTTTTACTTTTGCAGTTGTTTTCTGTGTTCTAAATGAAAATAACTGGTCAGTATCTTGTTTTGAGGCATCGTATATGACCAGGGCCCCCCCTTTAAAGTCTGCTGATATGAATGTATATGTAAAGAACTTTGAGGGTGGTGCAAGGGGGCTCTGACTGGTCATTCAGCACCAAGGAGTGCAGTTTTCCATAGCATATGCTTTTTATTTCACAAAAATATCTCCATGCTCTATTTTCAATATTATTCATTGTTGATATCTAGACATGAAATGTTCCCTTGCAACTGGAGACAATATTCACTGAAATATGTCACACTCATAATCTTCTGAAAGTAATCTCAAAAATCTGTATATTTTGTTAATACAGTGGTGTGAAAAACTATTTGCCCCCTTCCTGATTTCTTATTCTTTTGCATGTTTGTCACACAAAATGTTTCTGATCATCAAACACATGTAACCATTAGTCAAATATAACACAAGTAAACACAAAATGCAGTTTTTAAATGATGGTTTTTATTATTTAGGAAGAAAAAAAATCCAAACCTACATACATGGCCCTGTGTGAAAAAGTAATTGCCCCCTTGTTAAAAAATAACCTAACTGTGGTGTATCACACCTGAGTTCAATTTCCGTAGCCACCCCCAGGCCTGATTACTGCCACACCTGTTTCAATCAAGAAATCACTTAAATAGCAGCTGCCTGACACAGGGAAGTAGACCAAAAGCACCTCAAAAGCTAGACATCATGCCAAGATCCAAAGAAATTCAGGAACAAATGAGAACAGAAGTAATTGAGATCTATCAGTCTGGTAAAGGTGTTAAAGCCATTTCTAAAGCTTTGGGACTCCAGCGAACCACAGTGAGAGCCATTATCCACAAATGGCAAAAACATGGAACAGTGGTGAACCTACCCAGGAGTGGCCAGCCGACCAAAATTACCCCAAGAGCGCAGAGACGACTCATCCGAGTGGTCACAAAAGACCCCAGGACAACGTCTAAAGAACTGCAGGCCTCACTTGCCTCAATTAAGGTCAGTGTTCACGACTCCACCATAAGAAAGAGACTAATTTATTTGGAATTCAAAACATCCACGAATCAAAAGAGCGACCTTACAAAGACAAAAGGCAGAAGGCGGCATGGCTCTACCTAACTTCCAGTTTTATTACTGGGCCGCAAATATACAGGCGATAAGAACCTGGACACAAATAGAAGAACATACACAGGCTTGGTCCGCAATAGGAGTAAAATCCTGCAGTACTTCTTTGTATTCCTTGCTGTGTGCTCCAATAAACACACGTTATCGGCAATACACTAATAACCCATTTGTGCTCCACTCACTTAGAATCTGGAACCAATGTAGAAAGCATTTTAAGACGGAGAAGCTTCTCTCTGTGGCACCCCTGCAAGAGAACGACCTCTTTCAACCTTCACAAACATATGCAGTTTTTAATATTTGGAAAAAATTTGGAATTAACTTGCTTAGAGATCTTTATATAGACAACGTCTTTGCATCCTATGAGCAATTACATTCCAAATTTAACATTCCAGCTACACATTTCTTTCACTATCTTCAAATCAGAAACTTTGTTAAACAAAACCTTCCAGATTTTCCTCATCTTGCACCCTCATCCATGCTGGAAAAAATATTGCTCAATCTCAAGGACTTAGACTCCATCTCTACAATATATAAAATCATTTTACAATCCCTCCCTTTCAAAGATCCAAGAAGACACTGGGAAAAAGATCTTTCAATTAATATATCAGAAAAGGAGTGGAAAGTAGCAATGCAGAGAATTCACTCGAGCTCCATATGCGCAAAGCATACAATCATACAACTCAAAATTATATATCGAGCACATCTGTCTCGACTAAAACTCTCCAAAATGTTTCCAGGGCATGATCCAACCTGTGAACGTTGCAACCAAGTCCCAGCCTCACTAGGTCACATGTTCTGGTCCTGCACCAAATTAACATTATTCTGGACAAACATTTTTAATTACCTTTCAGATAGCCTTGGACTCACAATCCCTCCAAACCCATTAACAGCTGTGTTTGGTGTTCTTCCAGATGGGTTTAAAGCGGAGAAAGACAAACAAATTGTGATTGCATTCATCACACTTTTGGCACGTAGACTTATTCTCATAAACTGGAAGAACCCAAACTCTCTTCTTTTAAGTCAGTGGGAAACCGATGTGTTATAATATTTGAAGTTGGAAAAAATCAAATACTCAGCTAGAGGATCTGTACAGACTTTTTTCAAAACATGGCAGGATCTAATCAGTAATATTTTAAAATAAGTTCATAAGGCACAGAGAATTTATTAATTTAGGTATGTTTACAAGCCTTAAATTTAGCGCCGTTTGGCTTGCTCTCTCTCTCAGGGGTGGGGATCGATCTGTTCTTAATTTTTCTCTTTGGAAAAACTTGATTGCTTTGTATGGTTTGTAATAAAATTAATAAAAAAAAAAAAAAAAGGAAGAGACTGGGCAAAAACGGCCTGCATGGCAGATTTCTAAGACGCAAAACACTGTTAAGCAAAAAGAACATTAGGGCTCGTCTCAGTTTTGCTAAGAAACATCTCAATGATTGCCAAGACTTTTGGGAAAATACCTTGTGGACTGATGAGACAAAAGTTGAAGTTTTTGGAAGGCAAATGTCCCGTTACATCTGGCGTAAAAGGAACACAGCATTTCAGAAAAAGAACATCATACCAACAGTAAAATATGGTGGTGGTAGTGTGATGGTCTGGGGTTGTTTTGCTACTTCAGGACCTGGAAGGCTTGCTGTGATAGATGGAACCATGAATTCTACTGTCTACCAAAAAATCCTGAAGGAGAATGTCCGGCCATCTGTTCGTCAACTCAAGCTGAAGCGATCTTGGGTGCTGCAACAGGACAATGACCCAAAACACACCAGCAAATCCACCTCTGAATGGCTGAAGAAAAACAAAATGAAGACTTTGGAGTGGCCTAGTCAAAGTCCTGACCTGAATCCAATTGAGATGCTATGGCATGACCTTAAAAAGGCGGTTCATGCTAGAAAACCCTCAAATAAAGCTGAATTACAACAATTCTGCAAAGATGAGTGGGCCAAAATTCCTCCAGAGCGCTGTAAAAGACTCATTGCAAGTTATCGCAAACGCTTGATTGCAGTTATTGCTGCTAAGGGTGGCCCAACCAGTTATTAGGTTCAGGGGGCAATTACTTTTTCACACAGGGCCATGTAGGTTTGGATTTTTTTTTCTCCCTAAATAATAAAAACCATCATTTAAAAACTGCATTTTGTGTTTACTTGTGTTATATTTGACTAATGGTTACATGTGTTTGATGATCAGAAACATTTTGTGTGACAAACATGCAAAAGAATAAGAAATCGGGAAGGGGGCAAATAGTTTTTCACACCACTGTATATCATCAAAACAGAGTTTGACGGTTTCTCACCTTTATGTAGGAGTTTGGATAAATTTTTTGGAACTTTCTTTATAGTTTTAACTTTTATTTCTTGCTCCCTTTTTTGGACCTTCTGCTTTATTTTTTTGGACCTGTGCAGATTTAAGCCAACAAGTAGTAGTTAGGGACTGGCTGATTTTTGAGTGAGCCTCTGTTGGACGGGTCAGTGAAGGTACTGGCCTGCTTTATGACTCTTTTGGAGAACTCACAACCCCTTTTTCACCATGTCTGGAATTCCTGTTTCCAACAATAGTTATTAATAAAAGTAATTCCAAGTAGATTTCAAATTTTCAGGAATGACAACTGAGAATTTCTCTCATCATATTATGAGTTTTAGTAATTGTCAAAAACAAACAGCTAAAGTTACTAATTTCATTACCTCATTCAGAAATACTGACCTAAGTTCTTCATTTATTACCATATTCTCAGCATTAGCAACTTAGCATGCTGTAAAATTAGAGCAGCGTAGAGGGAGCAAGCTGCAGGTGAAGAGCACAACGATGGAAGACTGGCCAGATCACAGATATGGCAGACCTGAGAATGTATGAAAATATAATAATAAAAAGTTTATTTTCTTTGCTTGATGCTGACATGCATCAATATTTTACTAAGGCTGTAGCTAGAGGGATTGGAGCAATACAGAACTTGACTGTGTATGAGGTGCAGTTTATGGAAAAAATTGTATGATTTGAGTGTCTATATGTGCTTCAATATGTGCGTCTAGAATTGTATTTAAAAAATTTGATTTGACTGTGCAGGTGCTACTTGTGCACATTTTGATTCACATATAATCACAGTGGTTTGACAGCAGGGTGGCGCAGTGGTAGCGCTGTTGCCTCGCAGTTAGGAGACCCGAGTTCGCTTCCCGGGTCCTCCCTGCGTGGAGTTTGCATGTTCTCCCCGTGTCTGCGTGGGTTTCCTCCGGGCGCTCCGGTTTCCTCCCACCGTCCAAAGACATGCAGGTTGGGTGGATTGGCGATTCTAAATTGGCCCTAGTGTGTGCTTGGTGTGTGGGTGTGTTTCTGTGTGTCCTGCGGTGGGTTGGCACCCTGCCTGGGATTGGTTCATGCCTTGTGCCCTGTGCTGGCTGGGATTGGCTCCAGCAGACCCCCGTGACCCTGTGTTCGGATTCAGCGGGTTGGAAAATGGATGGATGGATGGTTTGACAGCAAATGTGTACTCTCATAATTACATAGAATATTGACAGCTTTGCAACTATATCAGATACATTATAGTTTTGTACAGAGCATTGTTTATTATAAGCCAGGACAGAATATAATCATTGATGAAACAGGTTTGGTGAAAAAAAAAGAAAAATATGGAGCCTGTGGCGCTCATGTAGAACGAATAGGAATTGTATCCTTACCTCAAGAAAAATGGTACTAAAATAAAATGTAATATTTCCAGTTTGCTTTTGCTGCCACAAGTATGCCTTAGTAATGTGGAAAGCGTATTTTTGTTTTTTCGAAACCTTTGTCACTTCAAAATGTATGTTTTCAGTAACCATTAAGGCTTTTGTTTTCATATTTGGACTGCTGCCCCTTGAACTTCATTTAAAAATGCAAAAATAGGCTAGGTATTTTATTAAAGAAATAAAGCTTTAGAATACAATTTCATGTGTTAAATTAATAACTCCCTATTTATAAAGCGAGAAAATAATCATTTGTCTGTTATTCATGCCCATGCCTAGACGTAATGTGATGCAGTAAGGTCCAATGAATAAAGGCAAGTGTCCAGTGTAAGATAGTAAACTGTGCAGTGTACAACCATTTGTATTGGGGTAGAAGACATCAGGATGCTGCATTTGATACTTGTGGCTTAAATGGTGATGCATGGTAGAAAATTGGGTGTTCAGTTCTCTTCAGACACAGCTGGTGCTTCTCTCAGAGCACATCCACAACCCTTGCCCTACCAAAACTGTTTACAATCGCAACTTCGGAATTTGAAGACAACTCCTGTTCCTCCCCCAGTTCCCCCCCCAAACTGACTCCCTTTTGCATTCATAATTATTTTTGCATTTGAACAAATCTTTAGAGTTTGGACATGGAAGAGGATAATTTCTCCACTCCCGTGATCATTGAAAAAGATAAGAAGCCAAGAAAACATTATGGTCATTTGTTTCACTTCAAACACTGATGGTAAAGTACCTCTGGGTAAACCAATAAGCAAAATAAGGACATGTGCTTAGGTCTCCAAGGAAGAAAAATAGAGCAGCACAGACTTTTTGTAAAAAAGAAAAAAGTAGGAGAAAGCTTATAAAGTATAATAAAATTCATAAGTAGGAAACAATAAGCATTATTTTTTACAGTCTTTTGATGTGTGTATATTGAAACTCTATATAACTTAAAAGTTAGCAAGCAGTGGAATGCGAGATATTTTGTTTCATAGTGTGTGCTGTGTTAGTCAAATTAGATGTAAAGTTTTTTTGGTTTGTCTTAATTAATTTTTTCTTCATATTCATAAAGATATTTTGAAAGGGATTATCCATTCATCCATTATCCAACCCCCTGTATCCTAACTACAGGGTCACGGTGGTCTGCTGGAGTCAATCCCAGTCAACACAGGGCACAAGGCAGGAGACAAACCCCGGGCAGGGCACACACACACACACACACACACCAAGCACACACTAGGGACAATTTAGAATCGCCAATGCACCTAAGTCTAATTAGGCTTGCTTTTTTTTGTGTTTTTTTTTTTTTTTTTTTTTTGCGGGGTGGTGGCTCGGAGGCGAGGGATTTGCACTGGCAATCAGAAGGTTGCCAGTTCCAATCCCGTAAACGCCAAAAATGACTCTACTTTGTTGGGCCCTTGAGCAAGGCCCTTAACCTGCAATTGCTCTGTCCTGGGTATGACGTTAATCTGCATCCAGCCCTGCATGTAGGACCCCCAACCTGCCTGGAAAAACCTGGGTGTTGGTGGCAGAATTGGCACTCCAGCCACCATAAATAACCTCACACTGGTTCCATTCCATCTGAACTAGTGTGGTGCTGAGGTGTTAACCGTTGTATGGTTGCACTTGGGTCATAATCTGGGATCCTGAGTTGGTTTGTCATGTGTTAGGTGTGGCAATACGCTGTATCAACATGTGCTCCTAACCTCAATCTCTCTCTCTTGCATATGCAATATTTAATTAGATAAGCTGACTCAATTCATTAAAAAATTAATTAAAAAAAAAAAATTCATAGAGGTATTTAATCTACCCCAATCTTCTGACCCTTCTTTCTGAGTTTACCTCTCTATCCAGGTGCTCAGGTTGATTTAGATTTTTATCACAGTTTGTTCTTTGTTTTTGTTTTTCTGTTTTTAAAGTGTATTGTATTTCATTGTCTATTATTCTAATTAAAATTTGTGTGTGTCCTGTATTTATCTTTGTTTTATTATTTTTATTATTTTGTATCCAATGTTATGTATTTGATCTTTATTCTTTTTTTTTCCCTCTTGATCATTCTAAAACTCAGAAAAGTGTTTTTAGCATTGGAAAGATGCTATATAAATAAAATTTATTATTGTTGTTATTGCTTTAGTTTATTGAAATGGTCCTTATAAAAAGAAGTATCACAGGAGAACCTCCCACTATCAGTCTATAAAGTTAGGCCAACAGAAGCACATAAACTGGATTCTGTCTGAAAAGTATATACATATACACTCACTGCCCACTTTATTATGTACACCTGTTAAACTGCTTCTAACCCAAATATCTAAGCGGCAACACATGGAAGAAAATCAGTGCATTTAGACATGTAGACATGTCTTGTCAAGATGACCTACAGTGGGAGCCACGTCAAACAGCCGCCTGGAGCATGACAGGTCCATGACAGGACCATGACAGGACCATGCACGATCCTTGCACGGAATGTGATCCCCCGCGATGACGCAGTTAACGATGCCCCGCCCCATAAACGCCCCCATGCGCTTTCTAAAAAGATGGTTGCAATGCTGTATAATCCCGCCAGATGGAGCATTGACTGCTTCAGTTAACTGCAGTGTCCAGGAAGCCCTATACCGTATCTTTAATATACTGTACAGGCAGTTCTTGTATTGTCAACATACTGTAGTTTCATAAATAGATGACGTGGTAAAAAAAACAACAACAAACCGATTAATAAAACAGATTTGTTAAATCACTCAATACACAACTCATGATGATACGGAAGCGTATTAGGGCCACGGTGAAAAAAAAAATACGGACACAGTGAAGAAAAAAAAATCAAAATGTCGAGATTAAAGTCGACATGTTGACTTTATTCTCGACATTTCCACTTTATTCTCGCCATTTATGTCGAGATTAAAGTCGACATTTCCACTTTATTCTAGTAGTTTATTTTGTCAGTAGAATGTCGCAAACTAAACTTCATCTTAAAATGAATGTTTAATTTACTAGATTTTCTCAAACCCCCGTCATAAATTAATGTAGCATATTAAATGCTTTTTATTAAGTGTTCCCCAACCTAGTTTTTAATCTCCATGCGCTTCTTAAACTGACTTCCTCTTGCACACAGACAGCAGACAGCGATCGCCGCACATTGACTTCATGATATTCCTGCTCTATGAACATTCAGAATACTAACATACAGTGCATGATATCTTCTTCACGATGAAATGCATTAAAGCATGTATTAAACACGGGTGGCGGGGGGCACGGTGGCGTGGCTGTAGTGCTGCTCCCTTGCATTACGGGGTCCCCAGGTGTATGTTCAGTGTAGTGAACTTTATGACAGATGTGACGAGGCTCCAAAAAACTGGATACATGAATGGGTATCGCACAGGTTTAACTTAAATATTGGGCTCGTGATGTGGTGGTCGGAGACACGAACGCAGAATTCAATGGATGTTCTTCTGAGCGGGCTTTCTTTATTGCATGCGCGCTGTCTATCTGACGTACTAAACCTCCAGTTCCTATCATTGCTTTTTCTTTCTGCACATAACCAATCACCACACGATAAACGTCTTTGTGAAATTAAAACAAGTTATAAACTTAGACCTCAGAGTTTTCAGAACTTAAAATGTATTAAAGCATGTGGGGGCACGGTGGCGTGGTGGTTGCGCTGCTGCTTCGCAGCAAGGGGGTCCCGGGTGTTCCCTGCCTTGAGTTTGCATGTTTTTTTCTGGTGGGTCTACTCGGCGTGCTTCAGTTTCCTTTCAAAGACATGTAGGTTGTGGGGTTTTGTTATGTATTATTGACCCTGCTACTTTATGTGTTCCACGTATTCACCCTGCGATGTGTTGGCACCTCATTCAGGATTTACTCCTGCCTCACACAAGATGCTTGCTGGGATGGGCGCAACCCTGAATGGATGGCATAATTAAACATGTATAATGAAGATTTTTTTTTAATTTCTGAAAACTCCATCCCAGCAAGCACCGTGCCCCCACATGCTTTAATAATTTAAAGTTCTAAAAACTCCGAGGTCTAAGTTTATAACTTGTTTTAATTTCACAAAGACGTTTATCGTGTGGTGATTGGTTATGTGCAGAAAGAAAAAGCAAGGATAGGGACTGGAGGTTTAGTACGTCCGATAGAGACAGCACGCATGCAATAAAGAAAGCCCGCTCAGAAGAACATCCATTGAATTCTGCGTTCGTGTCTCTGACCACCACATCACGAACCCAATATTTAAGTTAAACCTGTGCGATACCCATTCATGTATCCAGTTTTTTGGAGCCTCGTCACACCTGCCATAAAGTTCACTACACTGAACATACAACTGGGGACCCCTTAATGCAAGGGAGCAGCTCTATAGCCACGCCACCGTGCCCCCCGCCACCCATGTTTAATACATGCTTTAATGCATTTCATCGTGAAGAAGATATCAAGCATTTCTCTTAGTATTCTGAAAGTTCTTAGAGCAGGAATATCATGAAGTCAATGTGCGGCGATCGCTGTCTGCGCCTCTCAGTGCAAGAGGACGTCAGTTTAAGAAGCGCATAGAGATTAACAACTGGGTCGAGGAACACTTAATATAAAGCATTTAATGTGCTACATTAATTAATTACGGGGTTTGAGAAAATCTAGTAAATTAAACATTTATTTTAAGATGAAGTTTAGTTTGCGACATTCTACTGACAAAATAAACTATTAGAATAAAGTGGAAATGTCGACTTTAATCTCGACGTAAATGTCGAAAATAAAGTGGAAATGTCGAGAAAACTAGTTAGTAAAATATTTTTTAAGACATCCTTAATAATCCTTAAAGACAAACGCCCTCTGCCAGACATCTGCCAGATGAAAAACATGACGTCGCATAGACGTCTCCGCGACGTGTGTGTGCTATCTGGGTTAACAATCCTTAAAGACACGGTACGTCTGTAATCTATCTATACCGATCATTGTAGGTACGGAATACAAATGCAGGCTATGTACAGTATTTTACATTACGGTGTATTTTACCTAGTTCCATTTAATATACTGATAAATTATATTTTGCTGCAAAGCGTCTTTTTGATTAAAAGAGGAGTGACATTGTGAGTTTGTGACACTGACAGTAAGCTGTAATGTTAACTCCAGACTTGGTAAACAGACCATTAAGTTATCTAAAGTTATATCTGACTGCTGCTGGTGCTGCCAGTGATTTTCAAAACGGCCAATAAAAAACTAAACTGGGAAATAATCTGTAAACTACCCCAAACAAATTTTATAAAAATAAATAAATTAATAAAGTCACCACTTACCGCGAATAGTCCATTAACACTAGAATTACCAGAGCCTACGAAAAAACTCTTAGATCCGTCCCACCTTAAATCGCTTCTTAAAACCGTTCTCACCTCTCCGCCAGCGTCTTTTGTTAATCGAAATGTGTTGATAAAGAAAAGTTGCAAGTAGCCGGCTATTCCATCCCCCCATCGACTTAGAAAGTGCACAAACTTCTCCCAGCTCATGCCTTGATTGATTATCTGGGAGTGAAGTGGAGTTTTAGAGTGGAAATAATAGATCATTATTTGGAATACACGTATTTCACGTGTGTTCCGTTTCTACAGTAATCCGTGTAAACACATTTTTAAAACAGAAACGTTTTTCATATTGTAGTAGTAAATGACAAAATGTAGGCATAAACTATATAATGTATGAAGCCTGAAGTCCAAATATCAAATTAACAGCTTCACAAAAGGTACAAATATAACAGAACAAGTATGCTTTTATTCAAAAATATAACTGCAGGAAAAAAAGCCGCATTAACATGCCACATTGACACATACATCTATCAATTGCCATGATAGTGCAATGGTAACAGCTGCTGACTTGTAACCAAAAGGTTATGAGTTCGATCCTGCACGATTCTCTTTTGAAAAGTAAACTGCTCTTATTCTTACTATTTTAAAATAAAAACATACATTTGATTTCAGTGTGTAACAGCCAGTGTAATCTATGATACTTGTAAAGGTTAGTTTTTTTTTTTATTCACTTTTCATTCTCTCAGTCGTGTTCAAGATCCTTCCCTACCGGGAAGGATCCCCCGCCATCTTAATCTCTGTAGTGCAGTTTGGTAGCGTCAATTCGGCAGGGGAGGGGGTGGGTTGTTAAAATCACGTGATTGCAATTCAGCGCAGCTAAATTGCTGGCGTGTGTTAACGTGTTCTTGAGAACAAAGCGCCATCTAGTGGTGGAATCAGGTAAATGAATAAATAGGGCATGAATGGGCGTGTTTACTGTGAAATCTTGACACGCCTTCTGTTAGTAGAGGGAGGGGGGGATCACGGCGTGCATAGGGCAGCCGTACGCCATTCGCATGCCATTCGCACGCCATTCACACGGCCGCGGCTATTTGACGTGGCTCCATCTGTAATAAAGTTCAAACCGAGCATCAGAATGGGGAAGAAAGGTGATTTTAAGTGATTTTGACGTGGCATAGTTTTTGGTGCCAGGGAGATTGGTCTGAGTATTTCAGAAAGTGGTGATCTACTGGGATTTACACACACAACCATCTCTACGGTTTACAGACAATGGTCCGAAAAAGGGAAAATATCCAGTGAGCAGCAGTTCTCTGGTTGAAAATGCCTTGTTGATGCCAAAGTCGGAGGAGAGTGTCCAGACTGGTTTGAGCTGATAGATGGGCAACAGTAGCTCATATAACCACTTGTTACAACTGAGATATGCAGAAGAGCATCTCTGAGCATACAACACATCGAACCTTGAAGCAGATCAGCTACAGCAGCATGAGACCACACTGTGTGCCACTCCTGTCAGCTGCTAAGAACTGAAGCTACAGTTTAAACAGGCTTACCAAAATTGGACAATAGAAGATTGGAAAAATGTTGTTTGGTCAGTTGAGTCTCGATTTCTGCTGTGAGATTTGGATGGTACAGTCAGAATTTGGTGTCAGCAACATGAAAGCATGGTCCCATTCTGCCTTGTACCAACAGTTCAGGCTGCTGGTGTGGGGGATATTTTCTTAGAACACTTTGAGCCCCTTAGGAATAAGCATAATTTAAATGCCACGGCCTACCTGGCTATTTTTGCTGACCATGTCCATCCCTTTATGACTCTACTGTACCCATCTTCTGATGAATTCACTGTACTCAAATTGCCTCCACAGTCACCAGATCCCAATCTAATAGAGCACCACTGGGATGTGGTGGAATGGGAGATTTGCATCATGGCTGTGCAGCCAAGAAATCTGCAGCAACTGTGTGATGCTAGCATGTCAGTATTGGCCAGAATCCCAGAGGAATGTTTCCAGCACCTTTGTTGAATCTTTGCCATTAAGAATTATGGCAGTTCTGAAGGCAAAAGAGGGTCCAACCTGATACTAGTCTGAGGTACCTAATAAAGTGGCTGGTGAATATAGATTGCATTGTAATGTATACTGTAATTATGATAATTTTTAGTTAAATTGTAATATGAATTTTTGGCAAAATCACCTACCCGTAAAGTCTGTACATTACATTGCCAACAACATTGCTGGGATGTCTAACAAAGAAAGGCAACTAAAAGCACAAAGAAAAAGGTATATAAGGACTAGAAAGTCCATTGTAAAAAGCAACAAGGCATGCAAAGATAGACAGATGTAAGGCATATATAGTGAAAAGTGGTTCATAAATGAACAATGTGATCAAAATGGATGAACTTACCATTGTACCATTAAGCCCATTTTAATTAAAGGAACATATGTGATAAGTGGTCCATGGCGTTGTGCTGATTTTAAATAAATAATCATATGTGTGGCTCCCGTCAGGTGGGGTTATGTACAGGCACACTTCACTCTGTGGCTAATTGGGGCACTTGGCCAATCGCACCACATACAAAGGCTGGCAGATTGGCCAGGACTCCCAATTGTGCCTCAGAGGAAATGGCTTGTCACACCTGCACCCAGTTAGAGATTATAGTTTAAAGGGAGCCTGTATGGAAGGAGATGGGGGAAGGAAAATAGATGGGCCACTGAGAGAGAAGAGTGATCTGAATGAGAGGAGGAAGGAAAAAATGAGAGAGGGAGTGCCTGTGCTGATTGGAGTGAGGCAGGTGGTCTGGTTTGAGGTTCTGGGTGGTAGGAGTTGGAGCCTGTGGAAATGGAGCTCCCACTATGTGTTGATCCTGCACATGCCAATGGACTGGGGGCAGGAGACTTAGGCAACTCAGCTCAGTGAGGCGCCTCATAGTGCTGAGAGCCTGGCAATGGGGCCTCATGCCCAGATTTGAAGGCTGACTGCACACGGGCATCTACTCCTTCTGGAAGGTCTGGACTGGATAAGGATAGGAAATGTCAAAGTTAAAGGGAAGTATTTGGGCAGATTTTGTTTTTAAAGGGAAGTATCTGGGCAGATGTTTTTTATGGACTATCTCGAGCTTTTAACCTCATTGTTTTTATTGGATTATTTATTGAGACTGTTTTTAACCTTCACTTTCACTGTTGTTTTTATGGATTATTTATTTATTGATGATTTGAAAGATTGCACTGCACGTTAGTGTACGTTTTTTATTTGGATGGATTTTAAATAAAAGTACTGATTCACTTTTGCACCTACCTCTTGTCTGGATGTATGTGTCCTAATTTGCATGGCTCATCTCGGTTATGACTATCAATGGTTGCAGGTTCAAGAGGCTCCCAGATGATACAAGGGAGTGGCACCGAACGGCACCGTCACAACATTTCAATATGCTACTATACTGTGATTGTGATGAAATACTTCGGACGTAAAAAATACCAAACGTATCCTTTAAGACATTAGACACTAAACTGCATCAGTCTTTAAAAACTGAGATTTTAGTATAGAAAATCTGCCATCCAGTACGAATAACATTGTATATTATATAACTATGATTGTGTGCTTAGGAATGATTTTATAGTTAGCAAGGGTTTGAAGTTCAAGCAGAAGGAAAATCTGTTGTTTTTTTTTGTTTTGTTTTGTTTTTTTTTGTGCAGATATTTTTAATGTCATTCTGTACTGAAAAGGTACATGGCTGCTTTTTTCTTTCTCTATTGTTGTAATAGTGTATGAAGGTCATTTTTTCATTAATGTTTGATTAGAATTTAAATTGTTTTTGATCATTGTACTATAGGAATCTACTGGTAATACTGTAAATGTTTAGTTTATTCCTGAACAGTATGATACATAAATGTACAGTACTAGTTACCAACTAGCTAAATGTTTTACTTGCGTTTACAAACTAAACTGGAAATCAAAATGTTATTTTTGCCTTCAAAGTCACTGCTTAATTATTAAGCACTTTTTTTTTAGATAACAGTATGGTGCTGGCATGAAGATTATTTTTGGAAAGATGCTAAAATAGGTTTGTTGGAAATGGTTATGCCTTTGGATGCCGATGCCATAGTAAAAACTATTCTGCTTTGGGAGCTTTTTTGTTAAAGTTTTTTAAGATTCTTGGAAGTATTTTCTGTTTTGATTTTTTTTTTTTTTTTTTTGGCCAAAAATGTGGGTTCAATGCCTTTTGAAATCATGTTTTTAGAGTCTTTTAGCATGGAATTCTAAACAATCATTCTGTGTGACATATGGCTTGTCTTCACCCATGAATATCCTCCTTCTGGGAGTTGATTAACATTTCTTCTTTTTTGTGATTTTGAATTGATTTTTTTGGTTGCATTCAAGGTATAAATACAAAATTAAACTAAAGTTATTGTTCCTTATTTTTCATCTATTTAAATGAGACATTAGTGGGTTTTTTAGTAATTCCATTATTTCCTTTTCAGTGGAGATACAGAGAAACTAATGTGCATTGCATTCAGTAAAAGTATTGAATCTGTAATTGAAAAGCATATTATCTTTTGACAGGTGATTATATTGCTATTGGAGTTGACTGCGAGAGTTTGGCTGCACAAATTGAAGATTATATCCTTCTTAAAATGAAAAATATCTGCTGAAATTTAAATGTGCCAAATTCACTGTGAGCATAGACTGAGGTACATTCATCCTCTTCTGTTTTGTTATTTTGTCATCCTGGACAAATGTCTGTTAAGCTACAATATGAAGGTTCTGTTAGACCTGGGCGGTATGACCAAAATTCTATATCACAGTATTTTTCTAAATTATCCCAGTTTCACGGTATTCAACAGTATTTTTTTCCCATGCATGAGTGGATGTTAACCACATTTTCCACTGCAGTAGACTGGCTAAGAAGAACCTATTTCACTGTCATGAGCATTGTACATTGTACAAAAAAACATTTTAATGTGCACACAAGTATTAATACAGGTTTGCATGGCCCCATAAAGTGATAGTTTTCAAGGGGTGGCACTAGTGAAGAGAAGGAATCACATTGAATGACAGATGCAGTTAAAATATAGAGCCTTTTTATTGAACAAATTTTGCAAACAACTTAAACTATAATTTTGACAACATATTTTAAGCTATCTAAAGAGGCATTTAGACTTAGTAAAATATCCAGAGTTGCTTGTCAAAAGTTGTATTGCACTAAACATGTCTTAGAAAAGGAATAAATAGTAAATATTTTTCGTAAACCAACTACACTTACTGTTAATGTTAATCTCTGTCCACTGACACGTTAAAGTGACTTTTTAAACGACTTTACCATCATTAAACTGCATAATTTTTAAACTAATAAATAATAACAATAAAATAAATGATAGTGCAACTTCCAGTAATAATACTATTACTTCAAGACTTCAAGCCCGGGTGCATTACACAGTATTCACCAAATAAAAAAAAAATAAATAAATAAAACAAGTGCAACTTGGTGATGACATCTTTACCAACTGAACTATCATTTAGGCAGATTGCATTAATATGGACCTTGCTTCAAGCTACGCTATATACATAAATAATAAAACTGCAACTTGCATTTATAATGCTATTTGTGGTATAGACCTATGGAAACGTATTAGGGAAACGATGAAGAAGAAAAATACGGACACAGGGAAGATAAAAACAAACTATACGTTGAGAACAAAGTCGACATTTTGACTTTATTCTGGACATTTACACTTTAATTTTGACGCTTATGTCGAGATTAAAGTCGACATTTCCACTTTATTCTCGCCATTTATGTCGAAATTAAAGTCGATATTTCAACTTTATTCTCATAGTTTATTTTATAATTAAAGCAGAATGTTGTAAACTAAACTTCATCCTAAAATCAATATTTAATTTACTAGATTTTCTCAAACCTTGTCATAAGTTAATGTAGCATATTAAATACTTTGTGTTAAGTGTTCCCCGACCCAGTTGTTAATCACTACGCTTCTTAAACTGACTTCCTCCGCACTAAGAGAAGGCGCAGACAGTGATCACCGCACAGAATCTATTCACTTTATGATATTCCTACTCTCTGAAAATTTAGAATGCTAAGATATATACTTGATGTCATTTTCATGATGAAATGCATTAAAGCATGTATTAAACATGCACAGTAGTGAGGCAGTAGTGCTGCTCCCTCGCAGTAAGGTGTCCCCAGGTGTATATTCAGTGTAGAGAACTTTATGGCAGGTGTGACGAGGCTCCAAAAGACTGGATGTATGAATGGGTATCGCACAGGTTTAACTTAAATATTGTGTAAATGTTGGGTTTGTGATCTGGTGGTCGGAGACACGAACACAGAATTCAATGGATGTTCTTTTGAGCGGGCTTTCTTTATGCATGCGTGGTGTCTGTCTGACATACCAAACTCTCAGCTCCTATCCTTCCTTTTTCTTTCTCCATCTAAACAATCACCACACAATAAACGTCTTGGTGAAATTCAAACTAGCTATAAACTTAGCCCATGGAGTGTTCAGAACTTTAAAAAAAACCTTTGTTATACATGTTTAATTATGCCATCCATTCAGGGTTGCTCCCATCCCAGCAAGCATCATGTGCGAGGCAGGAACAAATCCTGAACGGGGCGCCAGCTCATCGCAGGGTGAATACGAGCAAAACATACACTAGCAGGGTCAATATAGCATAACAAAACCCCACATACATGACTTTGAAAGGAAACTGAAGCACGCCGAGTAAACCCACCAGATTAATACATGCTTTAATGCATTTCATCATGAAAATTATATCAAGTATTTATCTTAGCATTCTAAATGTTCAGGGAGCAGGAATATCATGAAGTGAATGTATTCTGTGCGGCGATCGCTGCCAGCGCCTCCTCAGTATAAGAGGAAGTCAGTTTAAGAAGCAGGTACGATTTAACATGGCTCAGGGAACACTTAAAACAAAGCATTTAATGTGCTATATAACTTGTGAGTTTGAGAAAATCTAGTAAATTAAATATTCATTTTACGATGAAGTTTAGTTTATGATGTTCGACTTTAATCTTGACATAAACAGCGAGAATAAAGTAGAAATGTCGAGAACAAAGTCAACATGTCGACTTTATTCTCGTCATAAGTGTCGAGATTAAAGTGGAAATGTCGAGAATAAAGTCAACATGTTGTCACACTATTACACAGTACCCAGGTACATTACACTGTATTGAAAAAAAAAATAAAACAAGTGCGTACAACTTGGCTTGCAGTATTATCCAGTAGTATAGAAACAGTGTTCACACATTTGAACATAATGGTCCACATCCGACCTTTTAAAACCAAAGTATTTTCAGGTAATGAATGTGACTCCTTTTTTTTTTTTTGGCAGAAGTTCTTCTGTGTCATCATGTTCAACTTTATCGTCAGCTGCAACTTCAGTTTCGGAATACAGTAATTCCTCGCTATATCGCGCTTTGACTTTCGCGGCTTCACTCTATCGCGGATTTTATATGTAAGCATAACTAAATATATAATGTGGATTTTTCACTGCTTCGCGGGTTCTGCGGACAATGGGTATTTTTACTTCCTGTACATGCTTCCTCAGTTGGTTTGCCCAGTTGATTTCATACAAGGGACGCTATTGGCGGATGGCTGAGAAGCTAACCAATCAGAGCACGCAGTTAAGTTCCTGTGTGCTGAATGCGGTGTTAACCAGGAAGTCTCATCTTGCTCATTCAGCATCAACGTGTTTCGCTGTGTAAAGAGTTAACTTTTGTGCTCTTTTGTGTTTATCTTTGTGCACAGTCAAGCCCTTCATTAAGGCTCCTAAACGATCTGCTCCTGCTACTGCTTCAGTCTGTGCCCAAGCTCCAACGGAAGATGTTAATGATTGCCGAAAAGGTAAACGTTTTGGATTTGTTGAAGGAAGGGAAACGCAACACTGCTGTAGGATGCCATTACAGCATCAATGAGGCTACGATTCTTTTTATTTAAAAAGTAGGAAAGGAATATAAGATCTACGGCCGCAGTGTCCTTTTAACCATGGTGCAAAACGAGTTGTAAGTGGATGTAATAAGGCAGTAGTCTGGATGGAATCTGCTTTAGGGATTTGGATTGAAGAAGAATAATGGCGGTGCTACACAGTTGCCTGAAGTGGCTCTTTTAGAAGGGCTGTAACGCTCTCCTTTCTTGTGCAGTAAAACTAAACTCATCGTTATCGAACAAGTCATCGTGTCATTGTTGGTGAGTAACCATATTTAATTTTCTACTTACAGTACTTAGTACGTACGTTTAGTGTCACTGTACACACATTTACTGTATACAATTTTTCTTGCATTGTACGTATTTATTGCTGGTGGCCTGTCTATCGTAATGGCTGTAACATATGTGATATCGGAGACACTCGATATCTTTAAAATAATATTTAGGTTTTACTGTATATAAACTGTGTTTACATACATAATTTCAATGAGTCTTACCTAATATCTAAGAAAATACAAAGGGATTATGCTGTATAACTGTGCAGGGAATATTTATAAACATTGTGGGAGAGTTTATAAGGGCTTAAAATATATAAAAATAACCATACAAACATATGGTTTCTACTTCGCGGATTTTCACCTATCGCGGGGGGGTCTGGAACGCAACCCCCGCGATCGAGGAGGGATTACTGTATTCTCTGTCCATTTTCATCCCGCAATACATATACTACCTCATGTACTCCGTTGCATGCCTATTTAGCAGTGTAGCAGTGAAAAAGAGCCCCCTCGCAACACCTCCACTAATGCATGCACTCCGTTGTATGTGATTAGCGGTATAGCAGTGAAAAAGGTCCCCCCTTGAACAGTTTCCCGCTGTGCCACATTCCGAACGTTGTTTAGGCAATTTAAACCAGTGTTGTGGTATAAGAAAAATCCATATCATAACAAAAATAAAAAACGGTTTTCGGTATGAACCAGTATACTGCCCAGCATTAGTTTCTATATAAGGACATAAAAAATTTTGATAAATAAGAGGAGTTAATTTAGTCCATAAGATAAGCTGTCCCAGTATCTCATCCAGCTTCTTCTTAAAGGTTGTCTAAGTTTCTGCTGCAGCTATATGTCTTGATAGTTGTTCCAGATTACCACAACTCTCTGAGAGACATGCTTCCAGGCTTTAGTCCTAAATGTAATTCCTCTTGATTTCCATGGGTGTCCTCAAGTAAGTGATTTGTTGTTAATTTGAAAGAATTTGGCTGGATCTGTTTTATGCCTTTTAGAATTTTGAAAACCTAAATTTGGTCTTCATGCAGTTTCCTTTGCTCAAGACTAAACATGTTTAATTCTGTGAGTCTGTCGTTGTAGGACTTGTTAAATCCTAGGATGCACCTGGCTGCTGTCCTCTACACAGCTTCACATGCTGCTATGTCTCTTACTTGTCGTATGGTGACCAGAACTTCACACAATACTCCATTGGTGGTCTCACTAGTGCATTATAAATATTTTATTGTTTATTATGTAATATTTATATTATGTATAGTTTAGAAAAAAATCTACTTCTCTGTCTAACCCTATTTTCAAAATTCATTGATCTGGAGAATGGTCAAGAGGAAGCTGGAGCCTATTCCAGCAAGCTTTGGGCAGAAACAATCCCATGTCATGGTACCAGCCATTCACACACAGAGTGAGTGCACACATACAAACATACCAGGGACAAATTTAGTATTTCCTATCCACTTAAACCATATGTCTTTGAGAATCCTTATTTTGAAGTCCTGATGGTTGTCCCACTGTGTGCTCACAGTCTTTTGGCTTTGGTTTTGGTCTCGGCTCATAAACTACTGGATGTCTTTTTGTGTGATCTCAGTGGAATTTTGATAGACCCTCATCTTTGCATGTATTACAGCCAAAAAGCCTGCCTTCCGTTGTAGTTGCCTCAGTTGTGTAGCAGTTTCTCTACACTGTTCATATCCTATTGAACTATCCATTTCTCAGTAACTTAGAGATAAGACACATTATCTGAAATTGGAAAAAATGTTTGTTCATTGAAGATATTTTCTGTTCCTCTACTAAATATGATAGCATTTCTTGGATATAGCTCATCTTTTTCAAACACAAGGTAATATCTTAGACTTTTATTTTGTAATTATTGATTCCTAAAAATTGCATTTGTAGAAGAAGGGAATGGGAAGTAAGGATTAAATTGTGTGAGTGATATGATTTATTGTTCTGCTTTTTTAAATTTGCAGATTATGAAGTAAATGTAATGTCTTATTACATTCAAGGACAGTTCAGTAAGGGCAGGAATATATTAGAACCATAGGAAAATTGGTAGCACATTTTAGGCTGTAAATTTTGCTTATGTAGCAAAATGCCTCAAAATATAATAAAAGCACTTATGCTGGTTTTCGTAGCATCCCTAGAGAAGAAAAAAGTTGATCTGATATTTGCTACCTACAACAATAGAAAACATTCCTCAAAAGGTTTGGTAAATACAACAAGACTGGATTGCACACACGCTAATGAGTTCTATGAAAGGGATCCAGGATCATTTGATTAATGTGCAAAATCTATTTAGAATAAGTTGTGGCTTACAGAAAGCAAATACCATTTTGACAAGCAGGTAGAAATTAAAACATTCCCAATAAAGATGGATCAAATATCAATCAATGAAACATGAACAAGACCAGGGGACTTCTTAGGAGAAATAAATGGAAATGGAAAGTAAGATAAAACCTCCCCAGCTTTTGTATACCTCTACAGGAGGTATTTCCTCATGCATGGATTACTGAGTAAAAATGTACAGAATGTATTATTCCAGGAATGTAGTGAATTACACAAACCAGTTTTTGAACTGCATAACAGCAAAACCACCTCAGATTTGCTTAGACAAATAATCATAAGCACTGTTTGCTTTCTTTAAATGTCCTCAAACTGATAGCACAGGACAAAAATTTCAACAGATTTGCATATGGTGTCATCGATGTTAATTCAGTCTTTAGGAAACCTTTAACGCCTAAGTGGTACATCATGAAATTGAAAATTTAAAAAAAATAAGAATCTTGCTTATCAAGCCAGTAGCAGATCTAGGCAGCAAAATTCACTATCACATTATATCTGAACTATTTTTTTACTTTTGTAGTGTGTGACATAATTAACATTTCTAGAAAAACTCACACTATTCTTCCATTCATTTAGCTTACAGAAAGAAGAAAACATCCACTGTGTTTGAATTGTTCTCAAGTGTATATAAATATTCAAAAAGTGCACTTGAAAGAAAAAATGTTTAAGGCAAATCGAGAACATCAAGACATTTTGGGCAACACCTGCAAAACAGGCTCACCTACGGAATGTCTTGGTAACTGCTAAGTAAACACAGACTGCATGCAGTATAGTACCACTTCATAGAAGGAGCCCTGTCTTTTTTATCTATTGTCCATATTTCTAAATAATAGTTTAGTATACTGTAAAAGTGTTAATAGTAGTATGCTATAAAGTGTCGTAAAGGTCATGCCATTATGATCAGTAAAACATGTTTACTTGGAAGAAACCTGCATTACTGTCCCACTGTGCTGAACCTCACTTAATTTGATTTTGCACAACAAGCAAAGACAAAGTGATGGAGTTATATGTAGAGGGTAGAAAGGAAAATATTTTGCAGATAAGAAAATAAACATGTGTGGTGCAATTGATACAAGGTTCCTCCAAGTCAAAATAAATTTATTTACTGGTAAGTTAACACACCTTTGTTTTAACACAAAGACTTACTAGAAGATGTGATGGTTATTACATAAGATAAACCTCTAGTTCTTTATTGGTTACTATTTAAAATTAAAGGTTTTAATAATGCCCCTTCTTTTAACAAAATTGTGTTGTTTTACCCTTTTAATATACAGTAGGTAGAAAAGTGTTGTGGTTACATTTCTCTCTTTCTCTCATTTTTTTGCAGATGTTGCCTGTTATTGCTGATATTATTGTAGTTTAGTTTTTCATGTGCTGTGAAGTAAATAACATCCATCCCATTTTCCCATCCCATGAAATGTAAGGTATGAACACTAGTCATTGTGATACCAGATCACAGTGTTTCAAAATATATACAGTGATCCCTCGCTATATCGCGCTTCGACTTTCGCAGCTTCACTCCATCGCGGATTTTAAATGTAAGCATATCTAAATATATATCACGGATTTTTCGCTGGTTTGCGGATTTCTGTGGACAATGTGTCTTTTAATTTAAAGTACATGCTTCCTCAGTTTGTTTGTCTAGTTGATTTCATACAAGGGACGCTATTGGTGGATGGCTTAGTAGCTACCAATCAGAGCATGTATTACGTTTTAACTAAAACTCCTCAATGATATACGATGTGCTTCCCGAGCGGTGCTTGATTGTTTGCTTTTCTCGTTCTCTCTCACTCTCTCTGACATGCTCTGCGCCTGACGGAGGGGGTGTGAGCAGAGGGGCTGTTTGCACAGAGGCTGTTTGCCTAGAAGATACTCTAAAAAATGCTGAAAGACTACCTTCACATTGCTCCCTTCTTTGCGGCTGCTTTATCGCGGTGCGCATACTTAAAGCCCAACAGCCCTATTGATTTTTTAAATTTTTGCTTTTCTGTCACGCGCTCTCTCTCACTGACATTCTCTGCTCCTGACGGTGCTCCTTTGAAGAGAAGATATGTTTGCATTCTTTTAATTGTGAGAAAGAACTGTCATCTCTGTCTTGTCATGGAGCACAGTTTAAACTTTTGACTAAAGGGTGTTATTTCATGTCTAGAGGGCTCTAATAATGTTAACAGTGTAGGAGAGTTTATAAGGGCTTAAAATATATAAAAATAACCATACAAACATATGGTTTCTACTTCGCGGATTTTCACCTATCGCGGGGGGTTCTGGAACGCAACCCCCGTGATCGAGGAGGGATTACTGTATAGCAAATACTATAATTGGATTAAAAATAAATGGGCACTTGCAGGTTTCTGGATTGCATGAAGCACTCCCTTTTCCTTTGTAGATTTTGCGAAGCACACCCTTTTCCTTTGTATTTGATTGAGCCATGCACAGGACTGTCATAATGTCCATCATGGTTGATTCTTGCCTTACACCCAGTGCTGCTGCAATAATCACTTGCTTCATGTGATCTTAAACTGGGTGGATGAAATTTACCCAACAGCATATGCAGGATTAAATGTATGCCTATAAAGTCTTGTCTCTTGACAACTAACTGTCACTAGATGACTGGAAAATGGCTGCAGCAGGCAGTACTTTAGATAATTCTTTTGCAAAACAACACAGCCATTTTCTATTGATAATAATAAGCTTCTGTAAAGTACTGTAGTGTTTATTTAAACATATTTGCTTCTTTCAAAAGGAAAGTGAGGATTTTTTTAATTGTGATTTTTTTTTTTTTTTTTTTTTTTTGCACCATTTTTTAACTTTGACTTTTTTATTCTGTTGAATCCTGGGTGAAAGAAATGTTTTAAAAGAAAAATCTCTGATGGTTGCTTTCCTTGAATTTCATTGTACATATATATAAGGAATTTAAATGCACAGATATGAAGTACAAAACACGACTAAGAAGCAGAATCTCCAACTTAAAAGATCAGAAGAATCCAGAGTTAAGGAAGAATGTGCTATGTGGAAACATTTCAGCAGAGCGTATTGCCTCAATGACTGCTGAGGTAAACTCCTGTTTCTACTTCTTCTGGACCATTGTTATACTGTATGGAAGAACTAATTTAGCACCAATTTTTAGAATTGTACATCTTAAGTACAAGAAAATGTATTAATGTTATATTGTTGTTATTACACTTCAGTTTTTACTTTCTTGTATAGGGAAAGTATTGTAATTGTTCAAAAATTCGATTTTGATGAATCTCAAAGTTTTAGACCTTTCTGAGTCAGAAAATACCATTTTTGGAATTATGTCTGTGTGTCTGTCTGTGTGTCTGTCTGTGTGTGTGTATGTGTATGTAAACACGATAACTTGAGAACGCTTTCACTTAGGTCAACCAAATTTTATATACAAGTATTAGGTACAAAACGTAGATTTCTATCAACTTTTCAGCTGTTTCTCCCCATATCTGAGTGTATAAGAAAGTCTATGGGAAACTACTACAGATTTTTTTAAAGCAATAAGTGAAGTCAACTTTTATGCTGTAGAATTCTGATACCCCGGCACAAGTGGGATGCAAGTGGCCCCTAACTATAGGATATGCTTGACAATTGAAAAACTTCATCATCTGATTTTATACAGTGTTACTGTTCACACAACAGTCATTTGTGTATTAGAATGTGTAAAAGCTCTTAAAAGCTTTTATTCTTTCCAGAGCAATGGTATTGTTAACCAATGAGTGGACCAAACACATCACAGTGTTTAGCCCAGTCATCTGAACAAGTTTGAAGTCTCCCTCAAACAATATAATTCCAACTTCAGTTTTTTTCCCCACAAACAGTTAAAGAAGAATGGACAGCCTCGTGTTCATCCATCTACCCACTGACATGTTTCAAACAACTGGTGAGAGGATTCAGTCACCAAAAAGCACCTTCCGGGCAACCTCAGATTTGCACAACAAGTAGTATGTTTTTTGAGTATAAGTAATTGTTGGACCACTAACACCTTATATGACTGTGGGGTTGGCCTTCTTTCGTCTGCTTGTTCTGACCAGCATCATTGAAAAAGCACTGCTGGGCTATCAGAATTTTACTATAGTTGCTGTAAATTACTTGTATAAGAATGATCATAAATTGAAAATTCAATTTTAAAACCATCCTTTGTTGTAAACAGTTTGCATTTGATATTTTTTTAAAGAAAACTTTAGAGGGCAACTTTTCAACTTACATTTGTTTATATTTCATACTGGATCTGCTTTTTTTGGCTTCAAGTGTAACTGAGCACCTGGACTCAAGTCTTGCATTTCATTTGAAAGGTTAACAGCCTTGTTGATCATATGATTCAGACAAGTTTAGGGAAAACATGCGTTTAAGATGAGTGGTTAATCATTCCCTGAGCTTTTTTGTTTGGCCAAAACCTGATGTTTCGGTTCAATTTTCTTTTCAGAGAGCATACATGTTTGAACACAAAAGGCAGCAGCAGATGAATTAATTTGCTTTAAACAGCCATGTTTAAATTATCTCTAGTTCTGATTTGTTCTGACAGTTTTATTACACTCATTACATGGACTTTTAGGGACAGGTCCCTGGTTGCCCAGTTTCTAATTGGATTACGTCCTTGGCTGCTATTGCTTTTAGTTAAGTTGAATTTAATCCTAGTAAGAGAATATATTTCTCTGGTGAAACAAGTACTGTAGTTCAGAAGTTTGTAGTGGTATCTCCTGATATAATAGATATGTCAGTTTCCTGAGACTTTTTAAAACTGTTTGGCTTGGTGTCTGGTATCTGTTAAACTTTTAAATAATTTGATTTTCACGTTTCAGTCTGCTGTATCTTGGGTTTCATTTGAGCTTTTAACCTGTGAATATTATCTTGAATATCTCTTGTTTAGTCGTATTACTTTTTATAGTGTGGTCAAAAATTATGTAATGATAAGCTTTCTGTTGCTGTCATTATCTTCCTTCGCATTATGTTTACTCCTGGAAAAACAAGCCAAAAACATCAATTATTTTCAACAACAAAAAAATTATATGTTAAAAAGAAACATGTGAATACCAAAATTTCAACATAATCACATTAGGAAAGGCATGTCTAGTGTCCACTGCTGTACTGATACAGATTTAGTGTGTGTGCTTTGTGTGATATATTTTGAAACAAGCACCCATGTACATAGGCACTATTGGAGCAGGTGTAGAGATTTTTTTTTTGTTTGGTAATATTCCAGATGGACCAGGAACTTGAATCATTATTGGCTTCATCATAGTCATTGTTAATTAGTGAAATGCAGGTATTTCATAATGAGTGAAAAACAACACTCATTCATAACTTCACCAAAAAGCTGTGTTTGCAGCAACTATTTTGTGGATCAGTACCATCTCTGGGCTGGTTTACCCACTATGTTCTGTAGTTTCAGGAGACTGAAGAATACCCACGTCGTCTCCAGCAAAAAGTTGCCAGCGACTGTTATAAGCAAATGGTTTACTTTGACTTTTCTAACACTGCTCGGAATAGAGATTTGTTTCCAAAACTCTTTTATCCACCTGACTATCATTGACAAATCATAAATAGTCCTAATAATCATGATCAACAGACATGAGTAAAGTGGGGTTACCCTTTAATGGGCAGCAAGCATATAGGGTGTCGGCAGTAATATGAAGGAAACACCAACCATGAACATCACTGATACTTGACAGGATGGAATCTACCAAACAGGTGACAGTTTTATTGTCTGTGTCAATGTCTGATGACCAATTCACATCGTCATCAGTATTGCTTAGGGGAGCAAGGGTTCAGTTTCAGTTTGTTTTAAAACTGGCTTTAAGGCTTTTCGTTTACCATTGTGTTTTTGTTTGAAGGCTCAGTTCTATTCATGAATATTGATGAGTTACCATAGTGTAGAAATGCTCGTATTTTTTATTTTTTTTTTGCGTCATAATGGTACTTCATCCACTAGATGGCAGCAGAATTCTATCCTGAGAGTTATTCAGGCTTAACACGGTAAAGCGGATCATTGTATGTCACTTCATCTGACTTGGGTTTAATTGCATTTACTTAGGATTTTGTGCCTGAGTCATGCTCTAGGTTAATGCTAAGGAGATCAAATTACACTGTGCACATTTTCTAATTTGACATTTTAACTAAATACATCTATTCCGATCAGCCTCAACATTAAAACCACTGACAGGTGAAGTAAATAACATTGATTATCTTGTTACAGTGGCACAGGTGGAGGGGTGGGATATATTAGGCAGCATGTGAACAGTCAATTCATGAAGGTAATGTATTGGAAATAGGAGAAATGGGCAAGCATAAGGACTGAGCGACTTTGATAAGGACCCGAATTTGATAGTTAGACTGTGTCGGAGCATCTCTAAAACAGCAGGTCCTGTTGTGGTTGGTACCTAAAAAAAAAAAAAAGTGGTTCAAGGAAGAATAACCAGTAAATCAGCGACCGGGTCATGAACACCCAAGGCTGAATGAGGCATGTTTGGATTGAAGGCAAGCCTGTTTGGGCCAATCACACAGAAGAGCTACTGCAGGAGAAATTGCTGAAAAACTTAATGCTGGCCATATGGAAAAATGTGTCAGAACACACAGTGCATTGCAAATTAAAATTGGAACGATTGTCCGAACTGGACCATGTAGCAATGGAAGAAGGTGGCTTGGTCTGATAAATCACATTTTCTTTTAGATCATGTGGACGACCAGGTGTGTGTGCATCATTTACCTGGAGAAAAGATGGTAGTAGGATGCACTACTGGAAGAAGGCAAACAGGGGAGGCAGTGTGATGCTCTGGGCAATGTTCTGCTGGTAAACCTAGAGTTCTGGTATTCTTGTGAATACTACTTTGACATGTACCACCTACCTGAAGATTTTTACAGACCATACACATCCCTTTATGGCAACGGCTTTGTATTCCATGAAGGCAGTGGCCCCTTTTTGCAGGGATAATGCCTATGCCACACTGCAAAAATTGTTCAGAAATGGTTTAAAGAACATGGTAAAGAGCTAGTTCTTGACTTGGCCTCTAAATTCCCCAGATCTTAATCTAATCAGGCACCTGTGGGATCAAGTCCCATCCACGGAGGCCCCAGCTTGCTGATGTCTTGGTGCCAGATACACCAGGAGACCTGTAGAGGTTTTGTAGAATCTATGCCTCGATGGATAAGAGCTGTTGGGTGTCATGAGGGGGACCTACACAATATTAAACAGGTGGTTTTAATGTTGAGGCTGATCAGTGTATATTGCTTTTTGAAATTAAAAATATCAATCATTTTTACTTCTAAGAGAAGTAAAAATTATTTTAATCCTAGAGTGTTCATTTGTATTAGGTATGGTGTATAAGTGAAATAATTACACTGCATTTAATACTGTTGCGTTTTTTTTTTTCAAATTTTTGTAGTGGTCAGAGAAAACTGTGTATTAAAAATATACATTTTTCTCTTCCTTTCAAATTTTATTGGAATATTCCACCCAAAACATTTTTTTTATCTGTTACTTACTCTGTGCTGTTTGTAATGATGGCTGACTTCAATACAGGCTAGTGGAGGGCCATTGCTGAAAAACAGCAACCAATATACAGTGGTGTGAAAAACTATTTGCCCCCTTCCTGATTTCTTATTCTTTTGCATGTTTGTCACACAAAATGTTTCTGATCATCAAACACATGTAACCATTAGTCAAATATAACACAAGTAAACACAAAATGCAGTTTTTAAATGATGGTTTTTATTATTTAGGGAGAAAAAAAAATCCAAACCTACATGGCCCTGTGTGAAAAAGTAATTGCCCCCTGAACCTAATAACTGGTTGGGCCACCCTTAGCAGCAATAACTGCAATCAAGCGTTTGCGATAACTTGCAATGAGTCTTTTACAGCGCTCTGGAGGAATTTTGGCCCACTCATCTTTGCAGAATTGTTGTAATTCAGCTTTATTTGAGGGTTTTCTAGCATGAACCGCCTTTTTAAGGTCATGCCATAGCATCTCAATTGGATTCAGGTCAGGACTTTGACTAGGCCACTCCAAAGTCTTCATTTTGTTTTTCTTCAGCCATTCAGAGGTGGATTTGCTGGTGTGTTTTGGGTCATTGTCCTGTTGCAGCACCCAAGATCGCTTCAGCTTGAGTTGACGAACAGATGGCCGGACATTCTCCTTCAGGATTTTTTGGTAGACAGTAGAATTCATGGTTCCATCTATCACAGCAAGCCTTCCAGGTCCTGAAGCAGCAAAACAACCCCAGACCATCACACTACCACCACCATATTTTACTGTTGGTATGATGTTCTTTTTCTGAAATGCTGTGTTCCTTTTACGCCAGATGTAACGGGACATTTACCTTCCAAAAAGTTCAACTTTTGTCTCATCAGTCCACAAGGTATTTTCCCAAAAGTCTTGGCAATCATTGAGATGTTTCTTAGCAAAATTGAGACGAGCCCTAATGTTCTTTTTGCTTAACAGTGGTTTGTGTCTTGGAAATCTGCCATGCAGGCCGTTTTTGCCCAGTCTCTTTCTTATGGTGGAGTCGTGAACACTGACCTTAATTGAGGCAAGTGAGGCCTGCAGTTCTTTAGACATTGTCCTGGGGTCTTTTGTGACCTCTCGGATGAGTCGTCTCTGCGCTCTTGGGGTAATTTTGGTCGGCCGGCCACTCCTGGGAAGGTTCACCACTGTTCCATGTTTTTGCCATTTGTGGATAATGGCTCTCACTGTGGTTCGCTGGAGTCCCAAAGCTTTAGAAATGGCTTTAACACCTTTACCAGACTGATAGATCTCAATTACTTCTGTTCTCATTTGTTCCTGAATTTCTTTGGATCTTGGCATGATGTCTAGCTTTTGAGGTGCTTTTGGTCTACTTCCCTGTGTCAGGCAGCTGCTATTTAAGTGATTTCTTGATTGAAACAGGTGTGGCAGTAATCAGGCCTGGGGGTGGCTACGGAAATTGAACTCAGGTGTGATACACCACAGTTAGGTTATTTTTTAACAAGGGGGCAATTACTTTTTCACACAGGGCCATGTAGGTTTGGATTTTTTTTCTCCCTAAATAATAAAAACCATCATTTAAAAGTGCATTTTGTGTTTACTTGTGTTATATTTGACTAATGGTTACATGTGTTTGATGATCAGAAACATTTTGTGTGACAAACATGCAAAAGAATAAGAAATCAGGAAGGGGGCAAATAGTTTTTCACACCGCTGTATAATGGCCACGAAAAATCTAAAGATACTTGTGTCACATAATTAACATGTCAGTTATTCAGTCATGCTCACAACATCCAGAGTGCTTGCATTTTTGCTAAAATGTTGTTAAATAAATTTACCCCTGGAAAGTCATGAGTAGACATGAATGTGAAATGCATTGTAATGGGATTGAGCCTTTGATCTAAAGATAGAACTCTTTGATAAGTGAATGTGGTGGAGAAATGGAGATAAAAACATTTTCTCATATCACTACAAACAACATAGGGTTAAATAACAGATTAAAAAATATATTTGTAGGTTGAGTATTCCTTTAGAATTGTTTTTTTTCCAGAAGCAAAACACTGACTTCTTTTAACCATTATGACAACCTATTTTTTTATTATTATTATTTTAAATTTAATAAGCTTGTATCATTTCATTACTTGTATTTCAAGGTTTTCATTAGCTAACCAATAGGTAGCCTTTTGTGGTTTGAGGAAATACAGCTTCCTTCATATTTTTTTTTATGTTTTTATATTAAATATTGCCTTTTGTAAAATAAATAACTTTTTTCTGTTTAAGGAAATGGCAAGTGCAGAGCTGAAAGAAGTTAGAAAAGCACTCACAAAAGAGTCAATTCGTGAGCATCAGTTAGCCAGGACTGGTGGTACACAGACTGACCTTTTTACATGTGGGAAATGCAAGAAGAAGAATTGCACATATACACAGGTATTGTACTTTTTTGTTTGCTTGTGTGCTTCATGATAATTATACTGTCACAGTGAAAGCTTATCCATTTAGTGATATACAGGGTGGTCCAGATCTAATTATGCAGATCCAGATCGTCTAGATGACTTTGATTTATGCGGGGACAATTCCAGTTCGGCGTGAAGCTGATTCTTCATGTCGTCAGTTCACACACTTCTCGGTGGTCCAGGATTTTTCGGGTGATTTTCTATGTAATAAACTTAATAAGTTATAGTGTAATGAAAATTGCATAATTAGATCTGGACCATCCTATATGGTAATGATAATATGATTTCTGCACAAGGTCATACTTGATCAATTAGAAAGGGAATAAAATTTAAGAAGTGGCTGACAGTAGATCAACTTTTTGTGTTTGGTGTTATCTTTTGACTTATACATGTATTTATTTTGTTGTCATACTTTGTGTTATATTTTCATTGGCAGTACTCATAATGCAACAATTTTTTTAAGCATATGCATAATTGAAATATGGCAGTGTTTCTCAACCTTTGTGGCTTTGAGTTTCATTTTTACCTTTTTAAGTTCACTAATGACCCACATATGGCACTCAAAGAGTCTAGGGGGTTGAAATAGCTACAAGCAGAAGAAACAAGTGCGGTGAGTGATGGGAAAAGTATCACACAGCACTATTTAGTGGATAGAGTGAGAGGGGATGGTTTCAGCACATGTCAGTAGCTGAAAAAGCAACTTTTTTCCTCGTGCTTGTGATACAGCAGTGGCCAAATTCTGCTTAGAACAGCTACAGCTCTGTGATGTCACATTGGCCTCATAAAGCATTATGGGGTGCTTTGAAAAAAAATGTTTACTAAGCCAGGTGCAGGGCGAATTTCTAGGAAAATATTCTGATATATATTCAATATATGCTGAGTTTTGCAGATCTACAGTGGTGATATCAACCCCTTTAGGGTTTTTTGTTGATGATCAGTATGAAGGTAGAAATAATTCCAACCTACATGTTATGGAGGTTTACTGGTCAAACTTTAGCTTCCATGTATGGGAACCTGATGACTAATTTAATGTTACAACAGTGTTAAATATTGAGCCACAGTAGTGGCCAAAAGTTTTGGCAGTGACACAAATGTTGTGTTTTACAAAATTTGCAGCTTCAGTTTGTGTGGTGACAATTCACATTGTTTTTATATTATTGTGCAGAGTGATCTGATGCACATGAATTCATTGCAAAGAGCTTTATTAGCATAAAAAGTTAACTTTATCACAAAAAGCCATGTTTCATTTATTTTGGACCTGGTACAAATTGATCAGCTATAAGTGTCCAGCAAGTTCCACAACCTGCAGAATCATGTTGCCACCAGTACAGTAGCAGGTGGGTGTGAGTGCATCTGCATGCAAAGTGAGGCGAAGACGTTTGCACAACGGCCTTGTGTCAAGAAGGGAGCAAAGAAGCCACTTCTTTCCAAGATAAACATTAAGGACAGACTGAAATTCTGCAGGAAGTACAAGGACTAAACAGCAGAACACTGGTGCAGAGTTATTTTTTCAGATGAATCCTATTTCCAACTGTTTGGGACATCTGCAAAATCGATTGTCCAGTGAAGGAAAATGTGAATGCTACCATGAGTTGTATGTCATGCCAACAGTGAAACATCCTGAGACAATCCATGTGTGGGGCTGCTTCTCATCCAAGATAGTGGGCCCACTCACAGTTTTGCCCAAAAACACTGCCTTAAAGAAAGAACGGTATCAAAATGTCCTCTAAGAGCAACTTCTAACAATCCAGGAGCAATTTGGTGGTGATCTGTGTATTTTCCAGCATGATGGAGCACCATGTCACAAGGCAAAAGTCATAACGAAGTGGCTTGGAGATCATAACATTGAAAGTTTGGACCCATGGCCAGGAAACTCCCCAGATCTTAATCCCATTGAGAACCTTCGGTCAATTCTCAAAACGTAGGTGGACAAGCAGAAGCCCACAAATTGTGATCAACTCCAAGCACTAAAAAGGCAAGAATGGATTTCCATCAGTCAGAATTTGGCCCAGAAGCTGGAGAAGCTGATATCCAGCATGCCAGAGCAAACTGCATAAGCTATGAAGAAGTGTCAACACTGTAAATACCAGTATTGGCTCTTTACATAAATTTGATGTATTTTCCAATAAATGCCTTTGAATCTTATGAAATGTTTTTAATTATTCTTCAGTATACCATAGAAACATGTACAAAAAATCTGAAAATGCTGATGCAGCAAAGTTTGCAAAAACACAACTTTTGTGTCACTGCCAAAACTTTTGGTTTGGCCAGTACTGTATAGTATAAACAGTAGTTCTCATTAAAATTTTATAATCCTTCTTCTGTGGACCAATTGTTATAATATACACACTAGAAGTGGTGCAAGCTGTTATTGTTGTTATTATTATAATTTGTTCATTTATTTGTTCATTTCAACTTAAAACGCAAGTTATAATACATGCAAGAATGGAGGTGTAAAACATCAAAGCAATAGAGATCAAGATAAAAAAGCAAGCATAAAGAAGCAGAACTACTACATAATTATACCTTTAACTAGACTCAAACAAAAATGAGTATCCTAAAATCTTACAAAAGTATAAAAGCAGATATCCTGTAGAAGAGAAGCTAAACAGATCCAAAATATTTAATGAAAAGTTCTGCTTTCAAAAGATGCCTAAACACAAGTAAATTAGGTGCAGTTCAAATAGAGAGACAGAGAAATATTTCACAGCTTTGGTGCAAGAACAGAGAAACATTGTCTAGTCTTTGCATGTTTGGCAAGATGATGGATGGCTAACAGACAGGCAGAGGTAGAAATGAGACTTCTTCAAGGGACAGAAGTAGAGACCAAAGATAGGATACATTTAGGAGCAGAATCGATCAAAGAACTGTAAGCCAAGAAACGAATTTTGAACTAGACCGCTGCAGCAATAGGAAGCCAGTGGAGAGACAAAAGCAGAGGAGTAGTAGGAATGAAATGAGGAATATATAACACCAGTTGAGCAGCAGCATTCTGTTGGAGATGGAGAGGTCTGATAGCATCTGAAGGAAGTCCCGCTAGAAGAAAGTTGAAATAGTCCAGCTGAGAGAGAACTAGTGCCTGGACAAGGACTTGCGTTGCATTATTAGTGAGGAACTTTCAAATCCTCTGGATAGTATGAAGAAGGAAACGACAGGATTGGGTCATTGAAGTTATATGTTCAATGAATGAAAGAGATGAGTCCAGAGTCACACCAAGATTCTTAGCTGTGACTGGTGGCAAAAAGGTGACAGCTTCAAGGGCAATGCTTAGTGATACATCTGAGGATGGAGAATCAGAGGATAAGTATAAGAAATCTTATTCTGAAAGGTTAAGTTTAACATGATGATCATTCATCCATAATGAGATGATAGAGAGACAGCTGATCTGAAATGACAGGAAGATCTATGTGTCATCAGCAAAGAGGTTGTAGGAGGAAACATGAAAAGAAATTAAATTGCCATATGAAGCAAATGTAGGGAGAAAAGAGAAGTGAATCCAACCCTGACCCGTGCAGAATCCAGATGGAAGCGAATCATGTAGATTGTTGTTAGAGAGAAATTAAGAGAATTATTTGTGGACTATGCATTTTTGAGTCTTGAATGGTAGAAAGGAGACAGGGCAGTAATTCTGAATATCAGACAGGTTGAGATAGACTTTCTTGAGAATATGGATTACACTGCACTTCTTGAAATTGGTAGGGAAGATACCAGAGGTCAATGAGGCATTGGAAACAGAACAGATATAGGAGATTAAGGAAGGAGAAATGGATTGAAGAAAATGTGAAAGAATGGTGTCTAGGGTGCATGTGATCAGTCTGTGGTTACAGAGCAGGTTGGAAATGTCACAGTCATTTACAGTAGACAATGAGGAAAAGAGGAGGATGACTCACAGGAGGGTCAGAGGATGTTTTTGGGGTCTTAAAATGTTTTTGGATGTTGGTGACTTTGAAATAGAACATCATTTATTTATATAACACGTTTTCATACAAGTGATGAAGCTCAAAGTGTTTTACAAGATGAAGAAAGAAAACCATAATAAGATTAGACACTACTAAGTAACAAAGAATAAAGTAAGGACCGATGGCCAGAAGGACAGAAAAAACAAACAAAAGAAAATCCCAGAGGGCTGAGGAAAAAAAACAAAATTTGTAGGGGTTCTGAGGCCACGAGACCGCCCATCTCCCACTGGGCATTCTACCTAACATAAATGATGTAAATCAGTCCTCATGGTTTTCAGGCTTCACGTAGAAGAATTAGATGATGATGGTCATGTGGACATTTGGCCTTCAATCCACCAATTTAGGGACTGTCTTGGTGCCTTGATCAGGTGGTGATGGGGCGGGTCGCCATCACAGAAAACCGGAAAAAGAACAGCAGAGAAAGTAGGGGTTAGTACGGATTGCGGAGCCATGATAAAAATGGTAATTAAATGCATATACAGAATATCAGGGTTACACTAAAATGAAGCTATGAGAAAGCCAAGTTTAAATAATGGGTTTTTAGCAGTTTTTTGAAGTGTTCCACCGTATTAGTCTGGTGAATTTCTATCGGGAAGCTATTTCAGATTTTAGACTCATAACAGCAGAAGGCTGCCTCACCACCTCTTTTATGTTTAGCTCTTGGAATTATAAGCAGACACTAATTTGAAGATCTGTGGGTACAATTTGGAGTGTAAGGTGAGAGGCATTCCAAAATATAGAATGGAGAGAAATTATTTAAGGCTTTGTAAACCATTTTAAAGTCAATTCTAAATGGCATAGGTAACCAGTGTAGTGACATCAGAACTGGAGAGATGTTCTTGGATTTTCTTTTCCTAGTTAAGATTTTGGCACCTGCATTCTGCATTAGTTGCAATGTCTTTTTTGGGTAGTCCTGGGAGGAGTGCATTACAGTAATCTAGTCAACTAAAAATAAAAGCGTGAACTAATTTTTTCAGCATCTTGCAGAGTTATAAAGAATTTTTGTTATGTTTCTTAAGTGAACAAATGCTTTTTTAGTAATCTGATAATTATGTGGTCAGTTAATTTAGGTCAGAGTCAATAATTACTCCTAAATTCTTTACCTCTGTCTTCTAGACTTTTAAACCTACTGTATCAAGCTTATTTCTAATGTCCTCATTATATCCATTTTTGCCAGTCACTAAACTTTCTGTTTTCTACTACTCATCCACTCAAAAACACAAGTAAGACATTGGGTCAGTGAACCAAGAGAGTCAGGGTCATCAGGCGCTATTGATAAATACAGTTTTGTGTTGTCAGGATAGCTGTGGTAGCTCACATTATGCCTTAAGATAATCTGACCTAATGGAAGCATGTACATTGAAAAGAGCAATGGACTCAAGATAGATCATTGCGGAACACCATATAAAATATCTTGTGTCTTTAAAATATAATAACCACAACTAACAAAGAATTTTCCAACTGTTATGTAAGACTCAAACCAATTGAAGACACTGCCAGAGATGCCCACCCACTGACTAAGGCGATTTATAAGAATATTGTAATCAATGTTATCAAATGTTGCACTCAGATCTAGGAGGATGAATACAGATAAATGGCCTCTGTCTGCATTTACCTGCAAGTCATTTAATACTTTAACGAGTGCAGTTTCTGTACTGTGATTTGTTCAAAAACCTGACTGAAACTTGTCAAGAACAGCATGTTTATCCAAGTGATCATTTAACTGCATAATGACTGCCTTTTTTAGGATTTTACTTAAGAAAGGCAGGTTAGAAATAGGTCTAAGATTTTCAGAAACAGAGGGGTCAATATTATTTTTCTTGAGCAGGGGTTTAACAGCAGTCTTAACAGTCTGGGAAGACTCCCATATCTAATGATGAATTTACTGAAGAAGAAATGAAAGTCATTAGGAGAGAAGTATGTTGGTTTTGGAGCAACAAGAAGGCTTAAGAGAAACATGAAGGTAGAGAAGAGGTGGCAGGCATTTCTTCCAGAAGATGCAGTTAAGTTTTAATGTGAGGATTTCTTTGCCGATAGCAGAGATGCAGAGAAGGAAGACTTCTTACACCAAGTACTTTAAGCCAAGCACAGATTCCTGCGAGCAGCACAGAGCAAATTATCTATGTTATTACACTTAATTTGTCCTAACACTGCTCTCTCAAAAGAATTTTATCTCAACGGGAGTGAGTGCCATTGTTTAATACACTTTTTGTTTTTTGTAGCACCACAGAGTCTTTCAGTGATGGATTAGAGATGTTCAGTAAAAACTCTAGCCAGATGGTCTCTAAAGGTTTTTGAAATGCAGCGTGAAATTCCATGCAGTCTAGATTTCTTACAGATGCTGACTTTTTCAAACAACATTTATTTCTAAAGCACCTTTTGAACACAAAAGGTGTAGTTCAGATTGCTTTACAAAAGAAATACAGTCAGAAAAGTTAAACTTAAGGCATAATCTATATTAAGAATTGTCTGGAATGACAGATATACAGTTAGCTATTGTCAGATGGCAAAGTAGAAGGGGACAATAAAATCTCTAGCTGGCATAAATACTGAAAAAAAAATCTCTAGGTGTTCCAAGGCCAAATGACTGCTTATCCACACCTGCATATGATAACATAATTCTGCTGGTCTCATAACAGGAAGAGCGTCACAATACCTTCTAGCGTCAATTGTTGCTTCAGAATACTTGGACCATTTTGGAGGCAGTGTAGAGTGCCACCATGAGAAACCAAAAAAAGAAAGCAAAAGATAAACAAAATGATTTACAGTATATCTGATGAATTTGAATATGAATAATAATTACTAACAATAGTATTCTATGAAGACCTTGCATACCTTTAGGATAAATGGCACAACTTAGAATTTTAAATACGTAAAATTAGTTTTAATCAGTAAAATGACATATATTACAACTTATGAAAAGCCAAATTAAATGTGTGCTTTTAACATTTTTTTTGAAATGTCCGACTGTATTAGCTTGATGTATCTTTATTAGTAACACATTCCAGATTTTTGTTTTGAATAAAAGCAAAAAGCTTTCTCACTGTGCTTGACTCTAGGAACACTGAGTAAGCCAGAGTTAAAAGATCAAAGATTGTAATTAGGAATGCATTTGGTAATATAGGGAGGTGAAAAACTGTTCATAGCCTTACAGACACTAAAGAATTTTAAAATCAATCCTAAAAGACTCCATCAGCCAATATAATGATCCTAATATTAGTGAAATGTGCTCAAATTTTCATTTATTAGTTGAGCAACAAGAATTTTATGTCTTTTTTGGCTTTCCTGTCAAGAGTACATTACATTATTCAGTGACAAATTAAAGCCTTTCTGCAGATATTCAAGTTCAAATTTGTGCTGTTTCTTAAGTGAAAAATGACATCTTTATAACATAGCTAATATAATTTAATTCTGAATCTATAATGCCAGCTAGACATACTTCTGGTTTAATCTGCAGGGCAAGACAATCTGGGCAAGGCAATCTGAATTTACCCTGATATCCTTGACTTTTATGCTGTTTTTTCTTTGCTTAATTTAAGAAAATTGCTTCTTACCCATTTTGTAGTGCTAACAGGACAGTGAATCAGTGGATTGAAAGCCTAGGGCCTAACTGGCATGACTGATATACAAAGCTGTGTCATATACATACAGTTGTGCTGAAAGTTTGTGAATCCTTTAGAATTTTTTATATTTCTGAATAAATATGACCTAAAACATCATCAGATTTTCACTCAAGTCCTAAAAGTAGATAAAGAGAAACCAGTTAAACAAATGAGACAAAAATATTATACTCATTTATTTATTAAGGAAAATGATTGAATATTACATATTTGTGAGTGGCAAAAGTATGTGAACCTTTGCTTTCAGTATCTGGTGTGACCCCCCTTTGTAGCAATAACTGCAACTAAACATTTCCAGTAACTTTTGATCATTCCTGCACACCGGCTTGAAGGAATTTTACCCCATTCCTCTGTACAGAACAGCTTCAACTCTGGGATGTTGGTGGGTTTCCTCACATTAACTGCTCGCTTCATGTCCTTCCACAACATTTTGATTGGATTAAGGTCAGGACTTTGACTTGGCCATTCCAAAACATTAGCTTCATTCTTCTTTAACCATTCTTTGGTAGAACGACTTGTGTGCTTAGGGTCGTTGTCTTGCTGCATGACCCACCTTCTCTTGATATTCAGTTCATGGACAGATGTCCTGACATTTTCCTTTAGAATTCTCTGATATAATTCAGAATTCATTGTTCCATCAATGAAGGCAAGCCGTCCTGGCCCAGATGCAGCAAAACACGCCCAAACCATGATACTACCACCACCATGTTTCACAGATGGGATAAGGTTCTTATGCTGGAATGCAGTGTTTTCCTTTCTCCAAACGTAACTCTTTTCATTTAAACTAAAAAGTTCTATTTTCGTCTCATCCGTCCACAAAACATTCTTCCAATAGCCTTCTGGTTTGTCCATGTGATCTTTAGCAAACTGCAGACGAGCAGCAATGGTTTTTTTGGACAGCAGTGGCTTTCTCCTTGCAACCCTGCCATGCACACCATTGTTGTTCAGTGTTCTCCTGATGGTGGACTCATGAATTTGAACATTAGCCAATGTGTGATAGGCCTTCAGTTGCTTAGATGTTACCCGGGGGTCCTTTGTGACCTCGCCGACTATTACACGCCTTGCTCTTGGAGTGATCTTTGTTGGTCGACCACTCCTGGGGAGGGTAACAATGGTCTTGAATTTCCTCCATTTGTACACAATCTGTCTGACTGTGGATTGGTAGTGTCCAAACTCTTCAGAGATGGTTTTGTAACCTTTTCAAGTCTGATGAGCATCAACAACTCTTTTTCTGAGGTCCTTAGAAATCTCCTTTGTTCATGCCGTAATACACTTCCACAAACGTGTTGTGAAGAGCAGACTTTGATAGGTCCCTGTTCTTTAAATAACACAGGGTGCCCACTCACACCTGATTGTCATCCCATTGATTGAAAACACCTGAATCTAATTTCACCTTCAAACTAACTGCTAATCCTAGAGGTTCATATACTTTTTCCACACACAAATATGTAATATTCGATCATTTTCCTCAATAAATAAATGACCAAGTATAATAATTTTGTCTCATTTGTTTAAGTGGTTTCTCTTTATCGACTTTTAGGACTTGAGTGAAAATCTGATGATGTTTTAGGTCATATTTATGCAGAAATATAGAAAATTTTAAAGGGTTCACAAACTTTGAAGCACAGCTGTAGCTATGGCAATTAACCTTATATTTTGAAGTGATCTGCCCTAAAGAGAGCATAAAGAGTGAGAATAATAAAAGATCTAAAACAATTTCTGAGGACCACCAAATATGATATCATACATTTCTTATGTACAGTCCAAGAATTTACATGCCATCTGAAAGGCGAACCCACTATTGAAGGTGTTTTTGTATCAACATTAAGATGCAAGTCACTAACTGTTTTAACAAGAGCAGTTTCAAAGCAATGAATAGATCAAAAACCTGAATGGTATCTATCTAGAATAGAATTTTTATTCAAATAATCATTTAATTGTTAATGTTTTTTCTAGAATTTCCAGAAAGATTGCATTATTTTGAAAAAATAGCTTGAGCAGAAGTAATGAAGTGAAAGTTGGTTAAGAATTCTGAAAATAGTGCAAAATTTTATTGTTAACCCAACAGTGCAAGAATCTTCAGTGCTTTGAAGTAGTCTTTCAGGACAGGTTTTTCTTCAATAAAAAATTTCTAAATCGGCAATAATAGGTGAATAAAAGCCTATTCAAATTATAGGAAAATAGGCAAAAACAGAAGCAGTATAGCTTCCTAGCTGAAAGTAAAGCCAGAACTTTAGGCTAAGAGAGGTTAATGCTTGGTGGCATCATTTGTATTTGGAATCTAATCCTGTACAGATTTTAGAAGGCTTAGACTGGCACAGGGGATGCACAAACCAGTGTGTTTCTTCGTGCTGGTACCAAGCCTGGATAAATGGGGAGGGTTATGTCAGGAAGGGCATCCGGTGTAAAATTTTGCCAGATTAATATGTGGACAATGATACAAATTTCCATACCAGATCGGTCGACACCCAGATTAACAACGGCCGCCACCAGTACTGTTAGCCAACAGGGTGCTGGCAGAAATTGGGCTACTGTTGGCCGGAGAAGGAGAGGGGGGAGATGTGTCTGGAGGCAAAAGGACAGAAGGAGGGTAAAGAGAGTGGAACTGATGGTAGGAACTTTGAATGTTGGCAGTATGACTGGTAAGGGAAGAGAGTTAGCCGATATGTTGAAGAGAAGGTTGATAAGAGACTAGACGGAAGGGAGTAAGGCCAGGTGGATCGGAGATGGATTTAAATTGTTCTATCATGGTGTGGATTGGAGGAGAAATGGGGTAGCGATTACTCTAAAGGAGCAGTATGTCAAGAGTGTTTTGGAGGTGAAAAGAACGTCAGACAGAGTAATGATTATGAAGCTGGAAACTGAAGTTGTGATGATGAATATTGTTAGTGCTATGCCCCTCAAGTTGGGTGTTCGATGGATGAGTAAGAAGATTTCTGAAGTGAGTTGGATAAAGTGATGAACAGTGTACCCAAGGGACAGAAAGTGGTGATTGGAGCGGATTTCAATGGACATGTTGGTGATGGGAACAGAGGAGATGAGGAGGTGATGGGTAGGTATGGTGTCAAGGAGAGGAATGAAGAAGGTCAAAGGATAGTGGATTTTCCAAAAAGGATGGGCATGGCTGTGGTGAATACGTATTTAAAGAAGAGGGAGGAACATAGGGTGATGTACAAGAGTGGAGGAACACAGGTAGATTACATCCTATGCAGAAGAGTCAATCTGAAGGAGATTGAAGACTGCAAAGTGGTGGCAGGGGAAAGTGTAGTTAGGCAGCATAGGATGGTGGTCTGTAGGATGACGATGGAGATCAAGAAGAGGAGGAGAGGGAGGGCAGAGCAAAGGATCAAATGGTGGAAGTTGAAAAAGGAAGACTGCAAGGTTGAGTTTAGGGAGGAGGTAAGACCTGCACTGGATGGCATTGAAGAGTTACCAGATAGCTGGGCAACTGCAACAGAAGTAGTGTGACAGCAAGAAGGGTGCTTGAAGCACAGGAGAGTATACAGAGGAAGAGGATGGCAAAGAAGAAGTGGGATAGTCTGAGAGATGCAGAAAGTAGACAAAAGTACAAGGAGATGCGGCACAAGGTGAAGAGAGAGGTGGCAAAGGCTAAAGAAAAAGCGTATGATGAGTTGTATGAGAGGCTGGACTCTAAGGAGGGAGTAAAGGACCTGAATAGATTGGCTAGGCAGAGGGACCGAGCTGAGAAAGATGTGCAGCAGGTTAGGGTGATAAAGGGTAAATATGGAAACATATTCACAAGTGAGGAAGTTGTGTTGAGCAGATGGAAAGATTACTTTGAGAGGCTGATGAATGAAGAGAATGAGAGAGGGAGAAGGTTGGATGGTGTGGAGACAGTAAATCAGGAAATGCAACGGATTAGCAAGGAGGAAGTAAGAACAGCTATGAAAAGGATGGAGAATGGAAAAGCCGTTGGTCCAGATGATATGCCTGTGGAAGCATGTAGGTGTTAACACTAGAATTACCAAAGCCTACGAAAAAACTTGTAGATCCGTCCCATCTTAAATCGCTTCGCACCTCTCTGTCAGCGTCTTTTGTCCTGTAAATGTGTTGATAAGCAGCAAGCAGCCTGCTATCACATCCCCCCACCGTCGCACAGTTTTCTCAGCTCAAGTCTGTTTACTTGCGTGTCAGTTGCTTAGAGTTGTATAGAGTGAGAAGTCAAGCAAAATGACACCTTTTATAAATACTAGAAATGACACCTTTTATAAATACTAGATCATTATTTAGAACACATGCATTTCATGTGTGTTCTGTGTCTACAACAATCTATGTACGAACATCATTAACACAGAAACGTTTTTCATGTTTTAGTAATAATTGACAAAATGTAGACATGAAGTGTATAATGTGTGAAGCCTGAAGTCCAAATATCAAATAAACACTTTCACAAAAGGTACAAAAATAACAGAACAAGTGCGCTTCTATTCAAGAATATAACTGCAGGAAAAGAACCCGCGCTAGGGTGTGACATTGACACCTCTGTGATACGACCACTTCGGTGGCACAACGGTATCAAATGTTGGCTGGTAATCAAAACTTCACGGGTTCGACCCCAGACGAGTCCATTTTGAGAAGTGAGCTGCTCTTTTTCTTACTCTTTTATAATAAAAACATACACTTGATTTCAGTCTGTAACAGACGGTGTAAGTTTATGATACTTGTAAAGGTTAGCTTTGTTTTTTTTTTTTCTTATTCAGTTTTATTCTTTCAGTCGCGTTCACGATCTCACCCCTCCCCAATCTGACATTGCTGTTTTCACATAAAGACGTGCTGTAACAGAGGTGAACTCAGGTGATGACGACAGTTCTACATCGGAGAAAGAATGCATGTCGCAGTCTTGCTGTCGCTGTACTTTGATTGATAGATAGATAGATACTTTATTAAACCTAAGGGGAAATTCACATGTACATGGGAAGCTCTGCAGTCTACTTGTGACTTTACACTGTAGGAAGTAAGGTAATTCTAGTGTTAAGGAGAGATGGCAGTGGAGTTTTTAACCAGATTGTTTAATTGAATCTGGGAAAGTGAGAGGATGCCTGAGGAGTGGAGAAGAAGTGCATTGGTACCAATATTTGAGAATAATGGGGATGTGCAGAGCTGTAGTAACTACAGGGAGATAAAATTGATGAGCCACAGCATAAAGTTATGAGAAAGAGTAGTGGAAGCTCAGTGTCAGAGAGTGATTTGTGACAGATGGGTATCAACAAGAGTGAAAGGGAAGGTCTACAGGACAGTAGTGAGACCAGCTATGTTATATTGGTTGGAGACGGTGGCACTGACCAGAAAGCAGGAGACAGAGCAGAGTTAAAGATGTTAAGATTTGCACTGGGTGTGACGAGGATGGACAGGATAAGAAATGAGGACATTAGAGGGTCAGCTCAGGTTGAACGGTTGGGAGACAAAGTCAGAGAGGCGAGATTGCGTTGGTTTGTACATGTGCAGAGGAGAGATGCTGGGTATATTAGGAAAAGGATGTTAAGGATAGAGCTGCCAGAAAAGAGGAAGGCCTAAGAGAAGGTTTATGGATGTGGTAAAAGAGGACATGCAGGTGGTGGATGTATCAGAGCAAGATGCAGAAGACAGGACAATATGGAAGAAGATAATCCGATGTGGTAACCCATCACAGGGGCACCAGAAGAAGGAGACTACTCTATACTGTTTATAGTTTTACATAGTATTAACATACAGTATATCTTGGAGAAGAGAATATGATTTTGTGGATTTCCATTTTATTTTCTGTGATAAGTGCAAGATCTTCCACCCATCATTGTTTTAGCATATCTAGAGGTGAGCTGTTTTGTAGCTTTAATATAATTTGATATATTCTACCTTATCTGCTGGAATTTATGATGACATAGTAGTGGGTAAAGGGTGATCTGATTGGTCAGATCTTTAGAGCTACAGCAAGCATTCTTTTCTTATCAATTACAAAAAACTGTTGATTTTGAGATGCATTTGGATCTCAGAAAAATTCAAATATGAAAAAATGTGTATCTTTGCTGTTTCATGTCAATCAAAAGTAGTGTTTAAGTTAACCCTTTTTCTGTTTGTATTATTGGTGTCTGTCAGCATTTTGACACACGCACACACACCCATTTTTAAGCAGACAATTAAGCTCCTAAAACTAAAACTGAAGCCAGCAACTTTACGCTTATCGGAGTTATAGAAAAACATGTTTGTTCTCAAATCTGGAGTAATATGCAGTAAAAATATTGGGTTAATGAATGTGTTTGTATTTGCAGGATGCAGCTGATTTTAAAATAACTTAAATGCTTTTCTTTCTTTAATTTATTTTTAGGTGCAAACACGCAGTGCAGATGAACCTATGACTACATTTGTAGTTTGCAATGAATGTGGAAACAGATGGAAGGTAACTAATTATATAATATTTAGTATTATGATGATATATTTATTTCACAGGTCTAGGAATTGATTGCAGTGTTTACTGTATTTATTGCAGCTAGAATAAAGTAGCAGGCAGTTGTCTACAGAGCTAAAGCACACAATGTACTTGGCTCAGCATGGAATGTAGGAACCTTTAATTCAGTCAATGCACATAATCTACATGAAGCTGTTTCTGATGTACAAAATACTACGCCATATCAACAAATGGCCAGGGATAGGGAAAACACTCCTGGTCAGCACCAAAGAAATTTGATACTTACTAGGCAATTTGAGGTCTGTTACTTATTTGACCAGTGCCTTTATGCAAAGCGACAAACAACATTTGAGATATCTCCATTAGCATCTTTTTTTTGTAAATGTGTCAGTCAGCACAAGCAGCCTGCTATGCTATCCCCCCAATGTCGCAACTCAACTCGGGTAAAAAGTTCTCCCAGCTCAATGTTACTTCAGTGCTCAATGCTGCTTCAGTATGCGAATGACTTTAGTTGCAGGTGGGAGCTCCTGTCGCACTTTATGCAGCGGTCGTTACATTTCTGCCTTTGTCCAGAAATGGTTTTATAAGCTTTATGACCTTGGTCTCAGAAAGTCTTTTTTCATGTGAGACGACTGGGATCTTTTCCAGAATAAGAAGTGGCACCGTACATGTACTTGGTCAGCATGCCCATGTCAATCAAACACAGGAAGCTCTGCAGTCTACTTGTGACTTTACGCTGTAGGAAGATAAGTAAATAAATCAAGGTAAATAACATTTGATGTGGCTTATATATAAGTAACATATAAATGTTTTTCATATAAAGACCATTACAAAACATAATCACAAACAGAACTTTGCACGATACCTTGGTGAGCTTGGCATACCCTGCTGTTTCGTTGAAGGACATGCATGTGACAGGATGATACCTGACCTCTTGCTGCATCCAAACGGTGCCATCTTTCTCCTTTATGCCTGGTGCAGCTGTGTTGTTCTTATGTGTAAGTGGACATTTCTTGCGGGGAGGGCTTCTGTTCTTTTTCTCCGGTGTAAAACGAATTCCTCATCTGAGTTCATCTTTGTTATAGCACATCTTTATTTGAAAATAGCAGTGTTAGATTGGGGGAGCGGGTTGGGGGGAAGCGTGAATGTGACTGAAAATAAAACAATTTAAAAAAAAAAAGCTAACTTTTACAAGTACCATACATTTACACTGGCTGTTACAGACTAAAACCAAATATATGTTTTATTGTATTATAGTAACAATAAGAGCAGCTTACTACTCAAAATGGTAATTCTAGGAAGCACCCACAACCACTTGATTTTGAGTCAGCATTTCTTAACACTGCACTACCCAAGAGCACGTGTCAGCATCATACCCTAACCTGATTTCTTTTTCTTTGGTTATATTCTTGAATAAAAACGCACTTGTTTTTTTATATATGTACCTTTTGTGAAAGTGTTTATTTGTAAATTTGGACTTCAGTCTTCACACATTATACACTTCATGTCAAAATTTTGTCATTAGTACTATAACATGAAAAAAAGTTTTAGGTCAGTTTTAGATATGTGTTCAACATTTCTTGCATTTCTCACATTTCCTGTCATCTTACAGTTACATAGATCGTTGTAGACATGGAATAAACATGAAATGCATGTGTTCCAAATAACAATATATTATTTACCCTATATAACTCCAGGCACCTTACATCCAGATAAACAAGACTTGAGCTGGGAGAACTTTTTGCCCAAGTTGAGCTGCGGTGGTGGGGGATGGGATAGCAGGCTGCTTGCTGCTTGTGCTGATCGACACATTTACAAAATAAAAGATGCTAATGGAGAGGTGTAAAGGAATTTAAGGTGACCCGGGATTACAAGTTTTTTCGTAGGCTTCAGGGATTCTAGTGTTAAATTGTCCAAATAAATCATTAGGCCTCAATTATCTTTTCTACTGAGCTCCTGAACTGATAACAGAAATTTTAGCTTTTTTAAATTTTCTCATAGCAATGAGTTTTTTTCCCCCAATTTCTTTTGGTCTCTCTCTGAACTCGGTATCAGCTTCATGAGCAGGAAGAATTGGGGGTGGGTGTTTTAAGAGGAAGCCCTGTCCATGTAAGCCTTTGCAGTGCAAGATCTTAGTCTCAAACTTTGTAACAGGATTTCCCCAGGTGTTTTTTTTTTTAATTTGAGAATTGCATCTGGCCCTGTGAGACTAGGCTACATGAATTGTTTTTTGCAAAGTGAGTGACGTAGTTGATAATGTCAGTTTGCACATTGTTAAAACTTTAATTAACATATTATTGTAGGTAATACATATCACACACCCCTAATCAGCTGTAATTCATACCTGCACCCAAAAGAAAGAAAAAAAGAACTGTTTATGATTTTTTTTTTGTGGTAGGATAACAAGTTTTCCCTTTCAGACCCTAGTATGTAGACATGATGAGTATGCATGAAATCCTATCTATAGCCCTTTTATGTTTACTGTTATCAACCTGGTTACTATCAGAGTTGACTGCTGTTATAGTTCAATGCTGCCTCCTTTCCTTTACATTAATAACCCCACACAATTAGAGAGAGTACCAGAATAGACAGGAGAGAAAGTTACACTTTTTAGTAATACATAGATTAACCAAAGATTTTCAGTTGAGCGCATAATATAAGTTCATAATATTATAAAACTTGGAGAATAAGCAGTTCATCTTGCATGCTTAGGCCACCAGATGGCTTTCTATCTTAGTATGTTACTTGGTCACTTGTCATATGTAGTGCAGAATGTCCCTTGGGCGAAATGATAAAGACACACAGCATGGCAATCTGCATGAATGGGGAACCAGAGACATTGAGTCTCTGGAAACCTAAATTTATTCTATCCTGGCTTCCTTGATGTACTTCTGTGACAAATGGGATGTTGTCGTGCAGGGATTCCCCTGTGTCATTGCAGTCCTGTTTAGACAAGACTCAGTCCTCCATTTCGTCCAAAGTCAGATTGTCATGTCATGTCAGTCACCTGTATTCCTTCAGGCTGTTTTACCATATAGGGAAGAGGTGATGATGCTTCTAAAACTTGCACTCCATAAATTCTTCTTTTGATAGAATATCAGAGCAGGAGCTTTGCACCTAGCGGGGCTAGAGGTTATAGCAAAACACTTGTGCAATAAGTTACAACCTGATCAATGCAGAGCCTTCACCCTCTCTTACCAACAAATTGCATACCCCAGAGCAGGACTTAACAAAAGTTATCAGTGGTAGTAATCCTAAAAACTCTGAACTTACAATTTCCTTTTTTGCTTCACTTTTACTATTTTTTGTATTTTTAACTTTGTATGTACAGTCATATGAAAAAGTTTGGGAACCCCTTTCAGCCTGCATAATAATTTGCTTTCAACAAAAAAGATAACAGTAGTATGTCTTTCATTTCCTAGGAACATCTGAGTACTGGGGTGTTTTCCAAACAATAATTTTTAGTGAAACAGTATTTAGTTGTATGAAATTAAATCAAGTGTGAAAAACTGACTGTGCAAAAATGTGGGTACCCTTGTAATTTTGCTGATTTGAATGCATTTAACTGCTCAATACTGATTACTTGTAACACCAAATTGATTGGATTAGCTTGTTAAGCCTTGAACATCATAGACAGGTGTGTCTAATCATGAGAAAAGGTATTTAATGTTGTCAATTGCAAGTTGTGCTTCCCTTTGACTCTTCTCTGAAGAGTGACAGCATGGGATCCTCAAAACAACTCTCAAAAGATCTGAAAACAAAGATTGTTCAGTATCACGGTTTAGGGGAAGGCTACAAAATGCTATCTCAGAGGTTTAAACTGTCAGTTTCAACTGTAAGGAATGTAATCAGGAAATGGAACGCCACAGGCACAGTTGCTGTTAAACCCAGGCCTGGCAGGCCAAGAAAGATACAGCAGCGGATTATGTGCAGGATTGTGGGAATTGTTACAGACAACCCACACAGATCACCTCCAAAGACCTGCAAGAACATCTTGCTGCAGATGGTGTATCTGTACATTGTTCTACAATTCAGCGCAATTTGTACAAAGAACATCTGTATGGCAGGGTGATGAGAAAGAAGCCCTTTCTGCACTCACGCCGCAAACAGATTCACTTGTTGTATGCAAATGCTCATTTAGACAAGCCAGATTCATTTTGGAACAAAGTGCTTGAACTGATGAGACAAAAATTGAGTTATCTGGTCATAACAAAAAGCACTTTGTATGGTGGAAGAACAACACCTCATTTTAAGAAAAACACCTGCTACCTACTGTCAAAGTTGGTGGAGGTTCCATCATGCTGTGGGGCTGTGAGGCTAGTTCAGGGACTGGGGCCCTTGTTAATGTCGAGGTTCGGATGAATTCAACCCAATATCAACAAATTCTTCAGGATAATGTTCAAGCATCAGTCACAAAGTTGAAGTTACGCAGGGGTTGGATATTCCAGCAAGACAATAACCCAAATCATGGTTTGAAATCTACAAAGGCATTCATGCAGAGGGAGAAGTACAATGTTCTGGAATGGCCATCACAGTCCCCTGACTTTAAAATCATTGAAAATCTATTGGATGATTTGGAGCAGGCTGCCCATGCTCAGCAGCCATCAAATTTAACTGAACTGGAGAGATTTTGTATGGAAGAATGGTCAAAAATACCTCCATCCAGAATCCAGACACTCATCAAAGGCTACAGGAGTCATCCAGAGGCTGTTATATTTGCAAAAGGAGGCTCAACTAAGTATTGATGTAATATCTCTGTTGGGGTGCCCAAATTTATGCACCTGTCTAATTTTGTTATGATGTATATTGCATATTTGTTAATCCAATAAACTTAATGTCACTGCTGAAATATTACTGTTTCCATAAGGCATGTCATATATTAAAAGGAAGTTGCTACTTTGAAAGCTCAGCCAATGATAAACAAAAATCCAAAGATTTTCATATGACTGTAATATACTGTCTGTTCTCATTATCTGTGGAGGTTTGGGTGGTTACGTCCCTGAAGAAAAAAAAACAGCAGATACAGAAACCCTGGAAACTGAAGTATTAGTCCTTTGGGAAAATGTGCCTCACTGGCATTACCAGCAGTTAAATAAAGTTAGTTTTGTGTTCTCTGAAGTGTTGAGAGAGAGACATTAGTTTTGTAAGAAAAAGGACAAATAAAAGTATAAAGAGATAGCACTTGCTTTTTTGTCCTTTTAGAAAGTGTTGTGGGGCATCTTCTGGGGAGCGTCATGGCGGGCTTTGTGCGAGGGTGGGAAGACAACTCTGCCATTGTCCAGCCGGACTGGAGTTGTCTTGTCTCTCACACATGTGCGTGCCTCCCATGACCGTGTAGCGCTGGGTGGACAAGAGACAATTTGAAGCACTTTTTTTCTGGCCTGCCGCTGCTTATATAGGGATTTCATATTGATGTAGTTGTCTGGGTGGTAGCTCACAATAAGGAAGAGGGCTTGCTTTCAGTTTTGAGAGAAGCACAGTTTATATCTCAAATGACGGCATAGCTATGCGTGCGCATCAGCCACCTGCATTTTAATAGGAACTTTGCGGTACAGGAGTCGCATGCATGTCATCACATGCACGTAGAAGAATGACATTTGGCAGCTCAATTTGTCTGTATAATGGACCCGATTATAAAGGAATTTCTAGCCTCTAAAAGGGGGTCTTCTGACTAGACCACGTTGAGAGGTACTTGCGGCAAGAATTTTTTTTTTTAACAGAAATTATTAATTGTCACCTGAGAAACTTTCTCCCAGGCTACTTTCACAATGTTGACCATGTAATGGATGGTTACGGATTTCCAAAAGTCTTTCATTATGTGCTCAAGATTTGCATCTAAATGTTGGCATGCATCACAGTAGAGCTCCTGGGCATGCATCACAGTAGAGCTCCTTGGTATAATGGCTATTGCAAGCCTTAATAATGGCTTGGTCAAATGGCCAGAGGACTGAAGTTGTCTTCTTGGGGATATGAGAAAAACATTTAGGTGGGCATTTTCAAGGTCCCGACAAATGTCAAAAGGTGCATTGTCCAAAATCAGTTGAAACCTGAATGCAAGGTTCTTTTTTCCAAGTAATTTTTCTAGCTCTGGGTTGAAACTGACATTGAACCAGCCCTAAAAAAATCTCACCAGCCATCCAAGCTTTGTGGTTCCAAATGACTGGACGGAGGTTCTGATTTTTCTGTTTTGATGCACATGGACTTTGGCCCCAGTACACAATCAGAGGTTTGCAATTTAAGCCCCCTCAAGCATTGGCATAAAAAGCATAGAGGTGCGATTTTTGAGTGCTTTAAAGCTAGGTGCGTTGGTAACATTTTTCAATACATACATATGTTTCCTGTTTGGTTTTAAAACAAACCTGTCTCTTCAGCATTAAATACCTGCTCAGGCAGGTACTGTTTTTCTTTGATGATTTTAGACAGAGGTTTCACAAATTCCTTATCTGTTGAACAGACTTCACTTTAAAGTTTCAAATTTTGAAGCCATATCTTTTTTTTTTTTTCTTTTTTTTACAAATAAAAAAAAAAGCCAGTCAACACTAGTAAAGATTGGGTTCACATTTTCCTGATTTTCAGCAACATGTTTTTTAAATTTGCTTGGCTTTCAGCCTTCTAGTAGTAGTAGTATGTGCACAGTACTTTCCCTGCAGTCTACCATCTCAATTATCTACAAACTAGACTGCCTTTTGTGGAGCTGATTCACACACAGATTTACGAATACCATCTTCCTTTTGGCAGATTGAGTGGAAGGTTGATTTATTCAGATTAAATTGTCTGACTATGGATGCAATCGAATTTTCAGAACGAAGCAAGTCAAGCACACAAATCTTATCAAGTGAGGTTGTCACTACAATGCATTTGCGCTTAGGAGCACTTGAAGAGAAGATCTCCAGGCCATCCTCAGACTGTACGAACGCCTGAAAACATCCAAGCTGTAAGGGCATCAATTTTGCAGTCTCCTAGATGTTCATCGCACAAACATGCTTCTGCCTTAGTCATTTTCAACACGCCTTTGAGGAGGATTTTGCATGAGAACCTTAATTTCAATCCATACAAAATGATGGTAGTGCAGGAAATCTCTGAGAGAGACTGGGAGAGCCATAGAGAGTTGTGCACAAACATTCTGCAAACCGTTCATCAAGATGCCATCATCATGTACAGCGACAAGAAACATTTCCATTTGAATGGTTGCGTAAATAAACATAAATAATAACTTTCGCTATTAGGTTGACACCAACCCTCGTGGACAGTGAGTGTGTTACAGTTTGGTGCGCCATTGCAGAATTTGGCATTGTAGGCCCTTACGTTTTTGAGGAGAAGGGAACAACTGTCACCATCACTTCAGAACATTACATTGGAATGTTAGAACTTTTTACGGCCCCAACAGGAAGAAAAGGATGTGGTGGATGCCTGGTTTCAACAGGATGAAGCAACAGCTCATACGGCTTGTAGATCCATGCAAGTTTTGCAGGGGATGTTTCCAGGTAAGCTGATCTCCCTATGCAGCGATGTCGGGTGGTCTTTACGTTTGCCTGATCTCGCACAATGTTATTTCTTCTTGTGGGGCTATCTCAGGTCAAAGGCATACACACACCGACCTCAAAACCTTAAAGCCCTCAAGGACGCTATTCGCCACGAAATTGCTGTTATTCTACTTGAAATGGCAAAACAGTCATTCAGAAATGGTCTCAAAGAGTGTAATGATGGCCACCACCTTGAAGACATCATTGTTAAAACACAGTGAAAAAAGCTTATTTTGTATACCCTTTCTTGTTTCATAATGAAATTAATTTTATCTTGTAGCATTTTTGTAGAATAAACATATATAATACATAAACATAATACATATATATGTGTATATGTATGTACGTGTGTGTGTGTATATACAGTACGTGTGTATATATATATGTGTGTGTGTGTATGTATATATATATATATATATATATATATATATATATATATATATATATTCAAGGCATTCATAGTCTGAATCACAATCTGATTATATAGGTGGTTACCTATCAGGTAACGCTTGTGGTTGGTCAGCAAGTTGGCTAACATCCGCCACGGCGCCATCTCAGTTGCAAGAAGCAGATCATATAGAATGGTTGAAATAGTTAGCCGACTTGCTGACCAGATAGGTAACCACCCATATAATCAGATTGTGATTCAGACTATGAATGCCTTGAATGTAATTACCCCGATCTACAAACTGTCAAGTAAACGAACCACACGCCGTGGCGCAGCGTTAGGGGCTTCGTCTCTAAAGCTGACGTCCGAGATTCAATTCCCGAGAGGGAGTGCAGTGAGTGTGTACACCTGATGAGCCCAGAATTAAGGCAAAACACGTGTCGTGTACTCTTTGCATTATTTGACAGTAAAACTATTTCAACTATATATATATATATATATATATATATATATATATATATATATATAGTGTGTGTGTGTGTGTGTGTATATATATATATACACAGTCATATGAAAAAGTTTGGGTACCCCTCTTAATTCTTTGGATTTTTGTTTATCGTTGGCTGAGCTTTCAAATTAGCAACTTCCTTTTACTATATGACATGCATATGGAAACAGTAGTATTTAAGCACTGACATTAAGTTTATTGGATTAACAGAAAATACGCATCATAACAAAATTAGACAGGTGCATATATTTGGGCACCCCAACAAAGATATTACATCAATACTTAGTTGAGCCACCTTTTGCAAATATAAAAGCCTCTAGACACTTCCTATAGCCTTTTGATGAGTGTCTGGATTCTGGATGGAGGTATTTTTGACCATTCTTCCATACAAAATCTCTCCAGTTCAGTTAAATTTGATGGCTGAAGGGTCATTGTCTTGTTGGAATATCCAACCCCTGCGTAACTTCCAACTTTGTGACTGATGCTTGAACATTATCCTGAAGAATTTGTTGATATTGGGTTGAATTCATCCGAACCTCGACTTTAAAAAGGGCCCCAGTCCGTGAACTAGCCTCACAGCCCCCCAGGATGATGGAACCTCCACCAAATTTGACAGTAGGTAGAAGGTGTTTTTCTTGGAATGTGGTGTTCTTCCGCCATGCAAAGTGCTGTTTGTTATGGCCAAATAACTCAATTTTTGTCTCATCAGTCCAAAGAACTTTGTTTGAAAATTAATCTGGCTTGTCTAAATGAACATTTGCATACAACAAGCGACTCTGTTTGTGGCGTGAGTTCAGAAAGAGCTTCTTTCTCATCACCCCGCCATACAGATGTTCTTTGTGTAAATTGTGCAGTGTGCAGCTCCCCTTCTTTGTTGTTTGCCGTGGTTTATAGACCGCCAGTAATTAATGATACTTTCATTTCTGAATTCGCTGATATCACCCTCTCCCATGACAAAATATTTATTGTTGGTGATTTCAACATTCACGTTTGTTGTCAATCGAAACCTTTGCTCAAAGACTTTTTATCACTATTGGACTCATTTGATTTTATACAGCATATTAATACGCCAACTCACTCTCTCGGTCACACCCTTGATCTCGTTCTTACTCTTGATATTTCAGTGAATAGTATTGATTTATGTGATGTTTCTTTCACTGATCACTTTTCTGTAATGATGGATCTGCATATTACTGTTGATCTCCCGACTAATAGCCGTCCACCATGCTGCTCGCACTTTTTAAATTCTTCCATTATATCTGATTTTAAAACCATTTTCTCTAGTCTTTATATGCATGACCAAAATAATGATATTGGTGACTCTGTCGTAAAATTTAATTCCTCCTGTGAAACGGCAATTGCTCCGCCCAAGATACGCAGTAATAAGGTAAGACCTGCTCCCTGGCTAAATGAAACTACGTGATCACTGCGCCGTGCCTGTCAAACGGCTGAAAGGCGTTGGAAAAAAGATGGACTGACTATCTCTAAACAGATTTTCAGGACTTCTCTTTTCAATTTCCAGGCTGAAGTTAAGAAATCGAAACATGACTTCTTTGCCTATTTAGTATCCCGCCATTCAAACAATCCTAGGGTTTTATTTAATTCAATTAATGCGGCCATTCACCCTCATACTATGATGGGGTTAAATAGCACTGTTCATTCATGTGAGCAGTTTCTATCATTCTTTGTCAGCAAAATTGATACTATCCGCCGTGGCATTGTTCAAACTGGCTACGAACTTCCTACTGTTAATCATGACATTGTTCTAGATTCCTTGGATCAAGTCTCACTTTCAATGCTAAAAAGAACTATTGGCACCCTTAAACTAGCTTCCAGCCCCCTCAATATTGTACCACCACGTCTCTTAGTGGAAGCCTTTGATGTGTTGGGCCCATCTTTACTAGCCGTTATAAATGATTCTATTAGTTCGGGGGTTGTGCCCTCATTTTTTAAACATGCTGCAGTCTGTCCCCATCTAAAAAAGGCAGGATTAGATCCTGGAGTTTTAACCAACTTTCGTCCAATTTCCCAGCTCCCATTTCTGGCTAAAATTCTAGAAAAAATTATTTATAATCAATTGGTCGATCACCTTAACTCCAATAATTTATTTGAGACCTACCAATCTGTGTTATCATGGTGTTGAAACGGCACTCCTGAAAGTGTTCAACGACATCTCTCTTATTACTGACTCAGGTGATGCGGCAGTCCTTGTCCTCTTTGACCTGTCCGCTGCCTTTGACACCATTGACCATGAAATATTGCTGATGTGGCTTGAACATCATCTTGGGATTAAAGGGGCTGCTCTTAACTGGTTCAGGTCGTATTTAACTGGTAGACACTTTTCAGTGACTTTAAATTCCTCTTTTTCATCTACTGTTCCTCTTAAATATGGTGTTCCTCAGGGATCCATTTTGGGTCCTATTCTATTCTCTATATACCTTCACCCTATTTTTAGGAAATTTAACATTTCTTTTCACTGCTATGCTGATGATACTCAGGTTTATATTCCATCTGCAACAAATCAACTGCACAACTGTCTGTCTGAACTAAGATCCTGGATGGCCAATAATTTTCTTGATCTAAATCAAAATAAAATGGAGGTGCTTATAGTGGGTCCACCAACTAAAGCCCAAATTGGTCTTGGACTTCTCGGCTCTGTCTCTGCCTTTTTTAAACCTCAAGTCCGCAATCTTGGTGTTACCTTTGATAGAAACCTCTCTTTTGAGAAACAAGTAAATTCTGTAGTCAAGAGTTGCTTTTTCCAACTTCGTCTGTTAGGTAAGATAAAGCCTTTTTTATCTTCTAAAGATCTTGAGAAAGCTACTCATGCTTTTATTTTTTCTTGCCTCGATTATTGCAATTCGCTGTATTCTGGGATTAGCAATTCTCTGATACACAGGTTACAGCTGGTCCAAAATGATGCCGCTCGCTTTCTGGTTGGGGCAAGGAAGTATGACTTTGTTTCTCCTATTTTAGCTTCTTTACACTGGCTGCCTGTCAGTTTTCGAATTGATTTTAAAATTTTGCTGCTAGTTTTTACATCGTTACATGGGTTTGCTCCTGCCTATTTATCTGAATTGTGTTTTTTACACCAGCCATCCAGATGGCTTAGATCTTCTGGTCAGTTGTCTCTTGTTGTCCCTCTTACCAAATGTAAAACCAAGGGGGACAGGGCCTTTGCAGCTGCTGCCCCTCGCCTGTGGAACTCTATCTCATCATATTAAGGAGTCATCTACAATTGAACAGTTCAAAACAAGATTAAAAACTCACTTCTTTTTACTTGCATTCAGTGACCTACAGTAATACTGATGGTTTTCCTCTTTGTGATCATATAACATTATTTCTATTTATTATCTATCTTATTTTATGTTCATATATTTTATTACTATTTGTTTTATTGTTTATTGTTTTTGGTTTTTTTATTTTTCTTTTATTCTATTATTGTAAAGCACTTTGGCCGCAGCATTACTATGTTGTTTTAAATGTGCTATATAAATAAATTGACAATGACATTGAAATTGAACCATGTACAGATACAACATCTGCAGCAAGATGTTCTTTCAGGTCTTAGGAGGTGATCTGTGGGCTCCTGTATTTTTCTTTGCCTGCCAGGCCTGGGTTTAACAGCAACTGTGCCTGTGGCCTTCCATTTCCTGATTACATTCCTTACAGTTGAAACTGACAGTTTAAACTTCTAAGATACTTTTTGTAGTCTTCCCCTAAACCATGATACTGAACAATCTTTGTTTTCAGATCTTTTGTGAGCTGCTTTGAGGATCTCGTGCTGTCACTCTTCAGAGGAGAGTCAAAGGGAAGCACAACTTGCAATTGACCACCTTAAATACCTTTTCTCATGATTAGACACACCTGTCTATGAAGTTCAAGGCTTAACGAGCTAATCCAACCAATTTGGTGTTGCAAGTAATCAGTATTGAGTAGTCACATGCATTCAACTCAGCAAAATTACAAGGGGACCCACATTTTTGCACACCTAGTTTTTCACGTTTGATTTAATTTCATACAACTAAATACTGCCTCACTAAAAATCTTTTTTCGAAAACACCCCAGTACTCAGATGTTCCTGGGAAATGAAAGACATACCACTGTTATCTTTCTGGTTGAAAGTAAAGTAAATTATTATGCAGGCTGAGAGGGGTTCCCAAACTTTTTCATAT
>JANRMT010062856.1:58582263-58598004 GCA_026402145.1 Polypterus bichir lapradei | reverse complement strand
TGTATGTATGTATGTATGTATGTATGTATGTATGTATGTATGTATGTGTGTGTGTGTGTGTGTGTGTGTGTGTGTGTGTGTGTGTGTGTGTGTGTGTGTGTGTGTGCGTGTGTGCGTGCGCGCATGCGTGCGCATGCGTGTCTATAAAACATGCTTAGACACTTTGGTTTACTGTTATTTCCAATTTATGCTATAATCCCCAAAAAAAAGGCGATATCCAGGATGTTAAACATTTAAAATTCCTGTGTACAGTATATTGTTTCTGTTAAATATGTAGCATTTTTCCTCTATTATAAAGAAACTAATAAAAACTTGAGAATTTCTTATGTATATTGATGTGAATGTAGTCATGTTCTCAGGTTATTCTTTTCTGATGATAACACTCTTCAACATAAAGCTATGAATTTCTTTATTAAATTTGTTGGATACTGGAGTGTCTTAATTTGCTTGTGCCTATTAGTATGCATAAATTTGTTAATTATCTTAGAAATAAAGTGTCTATAAGCATGGCCTATTGCTAATTTTTCTCTTTTTTGTATTTCATTTTCTTGAACATGTGCAGTTTATTTTATACTTTGTACTTTAGTTACAGTATCATAACTTTTAATGCAAAATACACACCATGTATATTTTTTGTGATATGAACCATTTTTCACTGGCCTATTAAATAAACATATGTGTTCAGTTGTGAATTCTGTTTACAATATTGTGTTTTGGTTAAACCGCTTCCAGGTTACCTGCTAAAGGGCTACTTTTGACATTAGAAGCTTGTGCTCACACAATATCATTTTGTTTTCTGTATCAAGTCTGTGGCTGTCTATACACTACACATAAAGGTGCCAAAAGCTTCAAAATATTTTACGTTCAGAATAAGCTATTTAGTTGTATAGGTTTCCATTTTAATTTCCTATTGAGAATAAATAACAATTTTTATAAATTAATTTGCAACGCTTTATCATTCTCCGTTTCCACCAGAACACTATTACTGTATCTTTCAGATGTCTTTGTTTGTTACATATTTTCTGTAACGTGAACTTAATAGATATCATAAATTAATATATACAAATATCATATAATTATGTAAAGTGTTGGATTGCTAAGCATTTGGGTATTGTGAAGGTAGGGCTAGAAACATTCCAACCAAAAATGTAAAATGTTTGAAAAATCTAAAAAAAAAAAGAAAGTTTCCATTGTCCTCTCCTCCCCTAATTAATATTTTCGGTATTCTCAGATCTGACACAGTATCATATCACAGTGTTGCATAACTACTTAGCTCTGCAGCAATTTGCTTATTACATCTCAACTGTAAAATGTTATTCCCTATCTTAGTCACTGGAATAAACCTCCAAGCACACAAGCATACCAGATCAAGGCTATGTCTGATTGGTGACATTTCCTTGTCCCTAGTAGCACTTCCTCAGTGCACCCATGTTTTCACTAACCCCTTCAACTCCAAAAGCTCTTATTTTGCTTTGCCATCAATTTGGACTAGCCTGGTCAGCAAGTCAGAGCTTGGATTGTGACGTGACCGAGTGGCGGGGCACATCACTGCAAGTATGGCAGTATACATACAGTCTGTTGACCTGGTAAGTAGCTCTGCTATATTATCTCATAATGGGTCTCTGTACTTCTTCTAGTTTATTTTTATTTCACCTGCATGCATTCAAGAAATTCAGCATTTGCCATTGATACATCCAAGTAAGTTTTTTTTTTTTTTTTTTTTTTTTTTTTACCTCACTTTGCAAGGTAAATTTAGTCAATAAAACTTCTATGCGAACAGTTGTACAAGCGGCCTTAAACTTTATTTTCAGATCTTTGATTTTTTCTTCAGCAGCATGAACTGTATGGACTGAGCTAACAATATGTTTCAAGGGACTCATGCAGCAATCTTGCAGTCACTTGGGTTTTTAGTTTTTCACTTGTGCAATCTTTAAAGCTCCTGTAGGTATTAATGTAAATACAATATAACTAAGGTAGATTCCACAGAAAAAACTACTGAGGATTACAAGCTTCAGGAAAAGTGAAGTTAAAGCCTTGTATGAGCTAGGCAGGAAGGAGATCTAGCTCATTCCTGTGTATTCTGCATTGTACCTCTCGGGCTACTGATGATGAAATTGTGAAATACGGTGATCCCTCCTTTATTGCTGGGGTTGCGTTCCAGAGCTCCCCGCGAAAGGTGAAAATCCTCGAAGTAAAAACCATATGTTCATATGGTTATTTTTATATATTTTAAGCCCTTATAAACTCTCCCACACTCTTATATACATTTTCCACACAGTTATACATCATAAACCCTTTGTATTCTCTTAGATATTAGGTAAGATTCATTTAAATTATGTATGTAAACACACTGTGTTTACAGTAAAACCTAAATATTATTTTAAAGATATCGAGCATCTCCGATATCACATATGTTACAGCCATTATGATAGACAGATTGTTTTGGAGTCATAACAAAGGGCTTGACAATGCACAAAGATAAACACAAAAGAGCACAAAAGTTAACTCTTTACACAGCAAAACACGTTGATGCTGAATGAGCGAGACGAGACTTCCTGGTTAACGCAGCACAATCGAATTTGGTGCTCCGTTGCTGAGCCAATCAGCACACAGGAACTTAACGGTGTGCTCTGATTGAGTAGCCTTCTCAGCCATCCGCCAATAGTGTCCCTTGTATGAAATCAACTGGGCAAACCAACTGAGGAAGCATGTATCAGAAGTAAAAAGACCCATTGCAGAACCCGCGAAGCAGTGAAAAATCCACGTTATATATTTAGATATGCTTACATATAAAATCCGCGATAGAGTGAAGCCGTGAAAGTCGAAGCGCGATATAGCGAGGGATTACTGTACAGTAAAGATCTTAAGCCAAGTCTTTCCCTAAAGATGCTTAGGTTTTCCATCCACTCAGAAACCATGCTTTTGTCTAAATGATGGTGAAACTGAGCCCAACTGTGGAACATGCAGAAGAGAGAGAGAATAAGGACAGACTGTACCTTAGTAACCAATGATTAAAATTATTGCCACAGTTATTAAGAAGGCAATATTAAAATTCAGCAGCTCCAGACAGAGTACGTAATGTTAAAATGGCATGCAGTCCGCAATTATTTCTGTGGTTGATGGAGCATCTCTTACCAAGCCTGAATCACTTTGCAATACGAGAGCTATACAAGTTAAAATCTGCCTCCTGTCATAGTTTTAGTTAGCAATGAAATTTTAAGAAGGCCTGAATCTTGGGATGACAACATGTGATCCAATGCTTAGACATTAAGTTCTTTAAACTAAAATGTGGTGAAGCCATGCAGATTGCGCTGAAAAGAAGATATTAAAATCTGCTCTAATGTCAATGAAGAAGATTATGACCTGTAATCCTACAGTTGTAATAAAGCCTTATATAAATAATTTCTGGTTTTTTTTTTTTTTCACAAATAAATAAAACTATATTATGTGTATAAAGAAATTTTAAGTGTGTGTAAAATGTGATCATGAGACGCATGTCTACAATTTGAAAAGATAAACTTCCACAGAAAATAGAGCCTTTAGCCACAGCGTCCACATATTATGGAATTATCTTTACGCAAGCACAAATGATGCGCTATTAATGGGGGAAGAAAACTCACAACTTTATCAAATCCTTACCAGAGTTGACAATTAAACTGCATGCAAGACCTTTTGCTGCCGGTTGTTTGTGCCAACCATTACTGGTTGCCACTGCTCCTTCTCCATTCTGCGTTCCTCTTCTGTATTCTGCCACAGCACTTGGTGTTATTGCTACTATGACATCAACTATGACATGGCACCAAGCTTGGTGACTTTAACATGTGGCGTATGACATTGCAAAATGTTTTAATGGGAACATATACAATTGGATAGGTCAGCAGAACCCTGACTTGGGTTGCTCCAAAAGACCTTAAGTTTCCACAGTTTTATATCTCCATGTATGCTGATAACCTGGAATGTTTGTTTCGTATCCTCACTGGCCATATCTTTTATAAGCATGATGGATCTCTCCTGGAAACCAAAAATTTGTTTAGACTCTTTTCATCCGTATACCCTCTCCCAGCTCATAGCTATAATCATTAGGGAAATGAGCTGAAATCATATCCAGTACCATTAAGTTTTTAAAAAATTAAAAAGTGTCACATATTGTGAAAATCTTGTGAAGTGAAACTGGTTAAGGATTACAATACACAAAGAGAGCAGAATAAATCCACCTTAACACTCCAGAAGAAGTGTTGTATAGTAATAAAGTAGCAATACTTTTTTTTTTTTTTTTTTTTTACTGTACTTGAGTATGTTTTGAAAATATTTCAACTTAAAATTTTCTGTGGGTGGCACGGTGGCACAGTGGTAGCGCTGCTGCCTCGCAGTAAGGAGAGCTGGGTTCGCAAAGACATGCAGGTTAGGTGCATTGGCAATCCTAAATTGTCCATAGTGTGTGTTTGGTGTGTGGGTGTGCGTGTGTGTGTGTGCCCTGTGGTGGGCTGGCACCCTGCCCAGGGTTTGTTTCCTGCCTTGTGCCCTGTGTTGGCTGGGGATTGGCTCCAGTGGACACCCGTGACCCTGTAATTAGGATATAGCGGGTTGAATAATGGATGGGTGGATTTTCTGTCCACTATCACTTTTAGTTCACTACATTTTCGTAATCAAACATCTATTTTTACTCAAATTACATTTTGCTAGACACATTCTTTATTACAATATTATACCAGAAAAGAAATGGGTTACACAAATACACAGAAATGCTTTGCTCAGTAAATTACACAGGTCTGCAAAATTATTTTAATTGTTTTAATTGTGAATAACTATTTTTATTTGGATTCAGGAGCACAATAAAAAAATAATTACAATGTTTCCATTATGTCACATTTAATTTCTTTTCAATTTTGTACCTAAATTAAAATGTAACAAATAGCAACATTTATATAATAATGTTCTAAATCAATTTAACCTAAAATATTTACTCAGTGTAAACTTTTTAAATATAAATGTAAAGAAAACCACAATGCATATTCATTGATCTGCATTTCACTTCTCTAGTTTTTGTCACTTCTTAGGTTCTCTCATGCAAACCATCATTTGTTCACTTTTTCTGGTGCGTCCAGTAAGGGCTCATTTATACTTCACGCTCAGAACACGTACGCGCCCGCATCATGGCTGCCACGCGTTCCCAGCGTTCATTTCACGCGTCCTCTGAGCAGGTCCTCAGAAATTAACGCGACGCATGTGCAAGTTGCAGTACCAGCAAAAAGTCGGGGGACGCAGTGTGCTAAAAGTCGGAATGTGACGTCAGAGTCTCTACTATCTACATGTGACAGAAAGCCTCTATGCCGATCCTACGGGGATCGATGTGCGTGCTTCGCTGTTTGATGACTGGTTCGATGTGGTGAAGCAAAATGCCGACATACAGATGCATTCGTGGTGCTTTTATATTCAAGTGTCGCATATTCCCAATCGTAATGACACGATGCATTTTAAAAGTCTCACATAACATCTTTGTGCCGTGTTTTTTTTTGTTTTTGCAACTTAACAACAGCAACATAATGTATATCGCTGTATTTGAGCCACTGAGAAAAAAATAAAGGACACGGTGAAAACGTGTATTTTGTGACTAAAGTGGAAATTTCGGCTTTAATCTCAAATTGTCCACTTTAACCTCGTAGTTTATCATTAAAGCAGACGGTCGTAAACGTCATCCCAGTTTTTAATCGCTACGAGCTTCTTGGACCTGACAGCTGCGGCAAGCAGCAATAGATCACCACACAGAACAAATTAAATGTATGATATTCCAACTCTCTGCACATTTAGAATCTTTAGATTTATACTTGATATCACTTTCATGATGGAATGCATTAACGTGTGTATGTTATACTTTACATATAATTTAGTTTAAATAATGAAAACTGTTAATAATTCCACACATGGGGGGAATAATTACACACATGGGGGTTAAACGCAGCGGAGCGATAGCACTGCTGTCTCGCTGGGAGTTATGTTGCTGGTATATCCTGCTTGTATTCCACACTGTGCTCCGGTTTCCTTCCAAAGATATGCAGATTTGGGGATTTGGTGCCGCTAAAATGAGGCTACTGTATGCGTGCACTTGTATTCATCTTGCAATGAGCTGAGACCTCATCCAGGGATTGTTTCTCAGCCGTGCCCAATTCTTGCTGGAATGGACACATCCCTGGATTTATGGATTTAATCAATAAACATCCTTTTCAGAGATATTGCGGTAAGGTGTCATCGGAATTTAATGGGTGTTTTAGACAATTCACAACACAGAGAAGCCAAACATGTTCTCACCGTGATAATATCTCGCACTGCCACCTGGTGGATTCCTCCAGATTTACATAAAGTACGCGCGCAAGTATGAACACTACAACGCTTGCGTAGCAAGAGCATCCGCTGCAGCATGTGTCGTGTTGCGTGAAGTATAACTCCGGCCTTACAGTCCACCGTCATACTGATATCCCAATGTCCCTGGTATCTTCTTTCCATGTCCTTGATAACCTGATGGAATTTTCAATCTGTTCTTCATTCACCACTCCACGATTTTCAGGGAAAAATGGCAAATGTGAATGTTAAGACTCACGTGGCAAGCCTCTTTGCTATGTTGTCCCTTCTTTTCATGTTATGTGCATTAATGATTAAACGTAAGTATACAAAGAGTTAAAAGAAAACTGTTCTAAAAGATGAGTTAATGCCAAGAAGATGTTTATTATACTTATCTTTAGTTATATATTGTTTTTCTAATAAACGTTGGTTTTAGTACTTTAAACACGGTATGCAGCATCGTTTAGGATTCAGTGCTTCTTCGTGAGCACCGCGTGCCTTCGACAAATTAAATTATTTTACTTCATGACCTGTACATTATTACATTTGTTTTATATTCCTTTTTCAAGAACTAGCTTCTAGCTTTTTCTAAACTGGTTTTACAGTAAAGATGCTGTATTTGACTCGCCATTTGGTGTAATTCAATTGTTTTGCTGCATTATTTTAGACCATACATACAAAAAAAAAAAAAAAAAGCACCAGATTGTAGAACTGCCGTTTTTTTTTTACATCTCAAATATTGACAATATACTGTCACCCTCTGACTCTCTGATCAGAGCGTCTGTCTCTGAAGACTATCAAATCACACCATTCCAGGGGTCCCACCTCTACTACAGCCATATTGATAAACTATTAGCATGTTTAATTTAGCTGTGGCAATAGATAGATAGATCTGCGGTGGGCTGGCGCCCTGCCCGGGGTTTGTTTCCGGCCTCCCGCCCTGTGTTGGCTGGGAATGGCACCAGCAGACCCCCGTGACCCTGTAGTTAGAATATAGCGGGCTGGATAATGGGTGGATAGATAGATAGATAGATAGATAGATAACCCTTTATTTGAGATTTAGTAGAGTAGCGTACATCAACTTAAGGTAGGTCAGTCTCTCAGCCCCACTTAAATTCCCCCTTATGTCCAACGCGGGACCAATGTAACCTCAGGAAATGCTGTGCAACAGTACGATTGGACAGCAGTTGGAAAAAAAAAAGGCATAAAGTCACCTGTGATCGGGTCTATCAAAATACTTGCAGAGGTGTTGAGAAACGAATAGCGGCCCCCCGTAATGAACTCCAGACAGACCTCCGTGATGCACTGGATGTTCTCTCGGTGCGATCGAATTTCGGGCGTGATGCGGACAGAGAGGCACATTGATTTTGACATGCTGTCGGTAGTAAATATTAATGAGACATTCCAATATGGACATTATTAGCAAATAATTATAAGGGTTAAGACAATATACATATGTTTTGAGATAAACTAAATTGAGGTTACATTTCATATTGTGCCTACTGGATAGTAAATAAGCAACAGTTGAGGGAAACTCACCCGCTACTTGTACTGTCATAAAACTGAGCACATCAGTGTGTGCCCTCAGCGCAGTTTGCTTCTAGTCACCAATTTGAAATGTGTTCTTTTCGAGCCATGCACAGTAGTCGCAGGTGATGTCAAAGGAGTCTTCCACTTGTTTGATAAGCCATTTGTTCACAAAGTCTCTGATTGGTTATCCGTGATCATTTGTTTTTTTAACTGGGAATGGAAGCTGCTGCCTGTGAATGTGAAAACGCCTTAAAATCTGCACTTTAGTAGTTTGCTCTTAAGCAAATGTAACCTTTACTTGAGCCAATTTGCAGAAAGGTATCTCTTCTTTACTCAATGCTTTTGGGTACTTTATACAACACTGTGTAGAATCCATCCATTTTCAAAACCTGTTTATCCTGAGTGGGGTCGCTGGGAAGCTTTAGCTAATCCCAGCAAGCATCATGCTCAAGGCAGAAATAACCCCGGTTCTGCCTAATTTGCTTTAGGTGCCTAGATCAGGGGTGTTGAACTCCAGTCCTGGAGGGCCGCAGTGGCTGCAGGTTTTCATCCTAAACCATCTTCTTAATTAGTGACCAGTTTTTGATGCTAATTAACTTCTTTAGCCTTAGCTTTAATTAGCTTGACTCAGGCCCCTTAGTTGTTTTTTCCTTAATTAGCAGCCGGACAGTAATGAGACATAAAACAAGCAGGACATGACCAGCTCACCTGTACCCATCAAACAAAATCTGAAAATAAAGATGAAGGTCTCAGTAAGGTTGATCCCTCAGGTTACTAAAACATTTTAGGAGTTCTTAGAAAAAAACAGAAAATCAACAGCTTTGGAAAAGAAAGCAGCAACAAGCCATGGAATTCAATAACGGGTTTAATTAACAGCAAGAATCAGCTTCTCATTAAGGAACTGGTTGGAGTTTGAAGCCCTAATTTAGCTGGTCATCTGTTGGCTCGTTTGTCTGTCATTTAATGAAGAAAATAATCAATTCAGAAGAATTAATCCTTAAAAACAGGGCTATTAAAATAGAAGGAAAAGAAGTTAATTAGCAGTGAAAACTGGACACTGAAAACCTGCACCCACCGCGGCCCTCCAGGCCTGGAGTCTGACACCCGTCTTCTAGATGAATAGGTCAAAGAAGTGTCCATTAAGCAAAAATGCCTATTAAATTCAAGTTACAGTGTGTACTCTAGGCCAGGGGTGTCGAACTCCAGGCCTGGAGGGCCGCAGTGGCTGCAGTTTTTCATTCTAACCCTTTTCTGAATCAGTGACCAGTTTTCACTGCTAATGAACTTCTTTTCCCTTCATTTTAATAGCCCTGTTTTTAAGGATTCAATCCTCTGAATTTATTCCTTTTCTTCATTAAATGACAGCCAAGCAGAAATGAGATGTGAAACGAGCCAACAGATGACCAGCTAAACTGAGATTTCAAACCCCAACCAATTTTACTCCAACCAATCTCTTAATGAGAAGCCCATTCTCGCTATTAATTCAACCCGTTATGCTTGTCACAGCAGACATTTCCAAAAGTGTTGATTTTTTTTGTTTTTTCTAAGAACACCATCAAAATGTTTTGGTGACCCGAGAGATCAACCTTACCGAGACCTTCAACTTTATTTTCAGACATTGCTTGATGGTGTAACAAGAATGTAAGTTTAATGTCACTGTGCTCTGTAGAAGACATTATTTTATAAATTCACTCACATGTACAGGCCAAAGTTAACACACAGGGGCTGTCAGCATTTAGAAACTGCTAGGCAAGCAGTTCAAGAGAGAAGGTTCAACTACGAAAATAGGCATTGTACTATTCTTGTATGTTAGAGATGAAATTGAATCCTTTCCTTTCTGTGTTTGGAAGCCAAGGAAGGGCCTACAAGTGGAGAAGACAATATATAAATACTTGGACAGCAGCCAAACACTTCGAAGCCAATGGACAGAAGATTATGTCATCTGTCCTAAAAATCCTTTCAGTGCAGTGACGAAAATGACAAACTATACACAAAATGTTGTCATGGCTTCCTTTCGTCTGTAATGCCAAGTAAATTGGCAGTAAAGAAAGCTAAGTTATTTTCTCTTATGTGATTTTTACCGCCCTATCACTATGGGAGGGATATCGCCCTTTAATATCATATCTCTATATTTTTCGGTTACTTAAAACGCCACAATTATAAAAGAACTTATTCCAATTAAGGAGCTATATCGCCCCCAAAAGGAAACAGCTGGACGCAGATAAACTGATCATGTGGCGGCTTGTTTTGTGTCCCATTATTGTTTGGCTGCTAATTATGGAAAAAGAGACAACAAAGGGGCCTGAGTCAAGTTAATTAAAGCTTAAGGCAAAAGAAGTTAATTAGCAGTACTAATGGTCACTTGTCACTAATAAAGAAGATGGTTAGAATGAAAACCTGCAGCCGCTGCGGCCCTCCAGGAGTGGAGCTCGACACCCGTGCACTAAACTATCCTTATATACCTACCCAGCCATCCTTTCTCTTTCATGCAGCTCCTCAGTTGTATGTCCCTATGATGTCCAGAATCCTGGATGTCTTCCTTCTCCTGATATGTAGGCTCAATCACACTATTTCTCCACTGAACTGACATTTTCTCTTCATAACAGATCTTTGACATCAGCTCCCATAATAAATCTATTCCTTCTTCCACCAGTAAACAATAAACACTGATTGGGAAATAATCAATATTTCATTATTGTAGATAAAAAATTAATCATTGCCATTGGTTGCACCTTATATACAATACTATCAACTGTATAACAAGACACACTTATTCAATACAATGTACAAATGACTGTTATTGAATCATATTAGATTGTTATCTTTTCATTTAAAGATAACCCTTGTGGAATTCTCCCTTTTGGTGATGATGGATTTTTCTTCTTAATCTCTATATATAATCTTCATTTGGCTCTTGATCTTTGTTTGTCCGCGAATGAATTAGAAGAAGAAGCACTAGATGGCAGTAGAGAGACAGCTAAAACATAGGCATTGCATTAAGAATCTCCTCCAGGCTTATACTACTGAAGACTGTAGTACTCCAGTCACACCTCAAAACACAGACATTCAAATGAAACAAATTGTTGTGCTTTAAATTAACTAAAGAGATCTTCATTTAGATCTTGATCTTTGTTTGTCTGCTAATTCCACGCATGTGTAGACCACCTTCCAGTTTAGTACGTTGTTGTTACTCACGGATGTCAACAATGTGCCGGAATAACGAAAGGGGTGATGGACAGTGTTACGCTGGTTAGCTCCTGAGGCCTGATTAGAGAATGAGATTGCCGAAGATAAAAGGTATGTGCCTACGTAACATATGAATGAAAGAAAGACAGTGGGTAAAATGAATGACAACGTAACAGCACGTTCCAGAAATTATTATTGTTACGTTGTAGCCGGCGAGTGCTGCGCGTCTCACAGTTGTACCGGGCTTGCTCACATGTCAGTGAAGTGATCCCTATTTATGCTTTAAAGAGCCTGGATACCTATGTGTCCCCCTTTTATAACCATTGCTCCGTGTATATTGCCTTACTCTTTGGATTGCCACAAAGCAACCTGCGAGATTGGAGAAAGGTTGAGAAGAGATCGTAAGAGGAAACGATAGCGTCGTGAAAATGAGACGGACTGTGAACGGATAGAAGCAGAAATGCTCCTACACCACCACATAATTACTATTCGGACAGTGATTCCAAGTAGGCCGTTCCTATCAAATCAATGTCCAAGGGTTTTCTTTTGTAATTTTGTTTCCCTTATAAAAAATCATAATGCTGTGCGACAAAAGGCCCAGTTCATGACTGGCAGCCGCGTTTAAACAGGGAGCCCTTCACAGACAACTTTAACACGCGCATCGTAGTTGGACGCACATGACTAGTTACTTATATTGTTCTACTGTATATAGAGATTGATGATGTTTGGCTGAATTGCATGTTCTCATTATTATTCCATAATGTTCTACTATACAAATAATTTTGTTGGTTTACATTAAGTGTTGGTCTGGATGTGTTATGAATTGGATTAATTATCAATACAGTTTTGAATACATTATTTGTAAACAGCCTTCCTTAAGACAAAATAACAATGCATCCACATATCATTTAAAAGGATTGACTTCTCCAAGGCTCTGCTCCAGATAAGCACATTTATAAAAAGTAATGGATGGCCTTTCCAGCCACAATGATGATGGAGTTGTAGAGTTTGAATGGCAGAAAAGGGGAGCGCTTTTTAAACATTCACACTAAGTAGTATTGTAAGATGCATCTGACAAGCAGTTTATTAAAGTTAGCAGATCTCATTCTGAAATTATGCATAGACTTAAAAAAAAAACTGTAACCAATTTTCCTGTGTTAATGTACAGTATATTATGCCTGTCCTCTTTGCAACATGTAAATGTATTTTTTTGTCTGCTTAGTTGTCCGATTCTTACGTAAACTTGCATGAAAAGGCATAACCAGATTCCAATGCTGAGCAGTGGCTTGTCGGATAAGAAGACTTTTTGAAGCAAATGTTTAAAATCTTTATTTCATTTCTGTGTAACTTCTTCTTCTTTCAGCTGCTTCCATTAGGAGTTGCCACACTAGATCATCTTTTTTCTATACTCTCCCGTCTTCTGCAATATGCGGACAACAATACAGATTTCATTTCTATGCAACTATTTAGTTAGAAAAAGCAGGTTGAGTTAAATATAAATATTATAAAAATAATGCAAAATCAGACAAGAAGGTTTTTTTTTTCTGTCCAATTGTTAAAATGTCTTAACGATACATGCAGTCGCTTTCAAGGTCTGTTCCCTCACTTGTTTAGAATTTGGTATTCTCCTGTCCTACTTCTTAAAATCTTATTTTTCCCTCGAGAGAGAGAGAGTAAACACCATGAAAAATTCCTACTTCAGTTTGGAACCAATGATAAAGTATTACACTTGTATGTTGCACAGTTTTCATTTGGCTGCTGAAGTACTCAATAATTCAATTAATGGTTCAACATGTGAAACAATACACCATGTTTTGTATTACCTACAAAATTTTAACCTAAACTCATTATCTTTGGTTTAAAAGTAGCTTCCATGGGTATGAAGACTTTTGCTCAGTAACTTTCCTTGAATCTGAGGTTATAATGGTCTCCTTATTCACCATTTCACTAGAAAATGAATATAAGTATTTTGGTTTCCATGTCCTTTTATTGTACATTTTAATTCTGTTCTTAGAATAAGAGGAGGCTTCTCCTTCAAGAAGAATAATGGATTGGTGAGGAACATGTCTATACAGGTATAATTCTGTTACAACAAACTCCCAGGGACCTTAAAAAATATTTTGTTGTAATGAGATTCCGTATTTGTTACTATACTGCTTTCTTTAACTTGCGTCCAGGCTTTTGCATTTCAATAGCTTCTTTCGCGTTAATATTAATCTTCTCCTGCCTACAAGTTATGCTGATGAGAATTTTTCTCAGCATTTCCTTGCGATAATACACTTTCAGGGTGCGAATGATGCCCAAATCCAGTGGCTGAAGCACTGCCGTGCAACTGGGTGGGAGGAATTCAACGCAAACATTATGTAAATGTGGAAGCATGTTGATGGGCAGCACAGTTTTCAATCAGGAGCCGAATCATCCTTTTCTTCTTCATATTGTGAGGTTTCTGAACTTTTTTGAGACCCCTTACCCCCAAAAACAGGAACGACATGCTGAAGTGCATCCCGAAGCAATTGCAGCGTCTGTGGAAGATCGGGGTTGAGCTATAAGTCCCTGTCTTGTACCCCAAAACATGAGGCTTAGTCTCAGTACTTTAGCAAAACCAGCTTTATTCAGCTTGAAACAGGAATGGCACAGTTATTTATTGTAGCGTGATCTACCACTCTGCTATACACAGACACAGCAGTCAGGCAGGGTCGTGGCCAGGTCAGTGACCAAGTAATCCTGTTATCTGCATTTACAATGTACGAGCTCCTAACCTTGCATCACCCATCAAGGTCTTTTCTGTTTACTTTGGGGGAGAGATACAGTATAGCTGTGGGCCTGCTATTGCCCCGTACAGATGCGGAGATCGCGCGTTGGGACGCTCTTCGGCTTGCTGTCTAGTTTGGGGAGGTCTCAAGAGAATTTACAAACCTCACATTTTCTTGAACGAGCATCAATGAACCACATAAAAACTGCTTTTTTGACATCTTTAAATGCAGCAGTTTACATACGTTTGCAACCCGAGATTTTCCTTCTTTTTTTGCTCTGTCTTTCAAGAAAGTTGACAGCGTCGATGGCGAAATTCCGAATTCACTGGCAATGTCTTTTTTCTTTTTGCTGCAATCGAGAGCTGCAAAAATGTAAAGTTTTTTTTCTAATATGAACTGTTATCATTTTTTCATGTCTGCCGTTTCTATAGGAGGGTGACAATGAGTTAAATGCCAATGGATGTTTTTCAAATGTTGATGCACAATAATCAAAAGGTATCACTGAAAACCACAGGAAACAAAAAAGGCAAAAAAAAAAAAAAGTTCGAAGAAAGAAAAAAAAAATGACAAGTGTTTCTGTTTGGGGATCGTTTTGCACAACTGAGCTGCGGCCACAGAACTAACTGCTCTGTGGATGATTCATTCAGGCATTTCAAGGTCTTTTGTGCACTTTGTTGTAATGAAAGTATCTGCTGAATGTACTTCGTAGTAACAAGATTTCTATAGACTCGTGTCATATGGGGAAGCTGTCAGGACCATAAAAATACTTTGTTGTAAAGATATTCGTTGTTACGGAATTTTACCTCTATTTCATTTTTGTGTGGTGCGACATATTATGAGTGGGGGCGAATTAAAGCCTTTTGAAAATATATTGTGGGCAGCTTTAACAACTGTGTGAGTATGAGGCTATGACACACAAGACAATTAGCCCCTTGTGCAGAGTAAACTAATGTTACATTCAGGCTACGGATATTAGTGTGATAGGGGCTTTAGCACTTTTAGTCTTTTGAATACTGTAATTAAGTGAAAAAAAATGACAAAAGTTTGAATGTATTCATTTTATAAGTTGTTTACAACGTTCTGCCCCCCTCTTTCAGTCTTCCTCTCTGTCCAGATGCTCAGTATAATGTATGTGTGTGTTAGGTCACAAATGATGTTATCTGCTAGGCTTTTCTTTTAGTATTGAATTTACCATTTTACTCTGGGTTATTGTCTTTTATTCTATTTAATGCTTTCTATATATTCTGTATCTATCTATTAACAGTATCACCTCCAGACAGAGGAGCAGCTTCAGCGACAGACTGCTGTCACTGCCCTGCTCCACTGACAGACTGAGGAGATCGTTCCTCCCCCACACTATGCGACTCTTCAATTCTACCCGGGGGGGTAAACGCTAACATACACAAAGTTATTGTCTGTTATACCTGCATTGTTATCACTCTTTAATTTAATATTGTTCTTTATCAGTATGCTGCTGCTGGAGTATGTGAATTTCCCCTTGGAATTAATAAAGTATCTATCTATCTATCTATCTATCTATCTATCTATCTATCTATCTATCTATCTATCTATCTATCTATCTATCTATCTAATCCTACCTTCTACACTAAAATATCTATCTATCTATCTATCTATCTATCTATCTATCTATCTATCTATCTATCTATCTATCAATCCTGCCTACTACACTAAAATATCTATCTATCTATCTATCTATCTATCTATCTATCTATCTATCTATCTATCTATCTATCTATCCTGCCTACTACACTAAAATATCTATCTATCTATCTATCTATCTATCTATCTATCTATCTATCTATCTATCTATCTATCTATCTATCCTGCCTACTACACTAAAATATCTATCTATCTATCTATCTATCTATCTATCTATCTATCCTGTCTTGCTGTTTCTCTGTGTGTCGATTGCTTT
>JANRMT010062856.1:58547336-58576417 GCA_026402145.1 Polypterus bichir lapradei | reverse complement strand
TCTATCTATCTATCTATCTATCTATCTATCTATCTATCTATCTATCTGCCTTAGTGTTCTATTGAGGAAACATTTGTTTCCAATGTTACATATACCTGTCTATTTCAGTTCATTATCAATGTGTAATTTATATACTGGCACTGTAGGGATTCTCAAATTCATGCGTCATAAGATAGACAAGATAACCCACCTCTTTTTTTAATAAATAAGAACATTAATTTGTAATAACACAAAAATGACCTTAGTCAGCGGTTCTCAACCTGTGGGGCGAAGTAACAAAAAAGGGGGCACGAAGATGTGAAAAAAAGAAAAGAAGAACCGAAAATATGAAAAATACATCTATTGAAACCAAAACAAATGAACATAAACTACATTCTGATACTAGAAAAATAAATATAGAGTTAGATAAATGTCAATAAAAATTAAGTAGGTATAATAAAGGTGTATCGGCAGCAAAAAATATAGGAATACATTTTATTAGGGTTTCAAAAAAACGTTAGGGGGGCGCGATTAAAACTTTTATGAAAACTCGGGTCGCAAATACTTAAAGGTTGAGAAACACTGATGCTGAAGGTTAAAAACGTGAGTGTATAATTAAATAAAGAAGCAGTAGCTGGATACAGAAAGAATTCCAAAAACAATGCTGTCCTTTTATTAAGTCTAGATACTCAGTTCAACAGAAAATTTTAAAAAAGGGGAATCAGCATTAACAATGATTGACATTTGGCAATACACCAGTAACAAATCATTTCACAGTAGTTGTAAAACAGTTGTATACCGAGATCGACACACATCCTTGGATAATAATCCAGCGTCTTCCTTTTCATTGTGCACCTCAAGTCATAAGTTAATGCTCTGTATGTAAAAGACCTTCTGATTTGATTTAGACATATCCAGTATTTTTTAAAATATATTCATAAAAAAATATAAATAATCCATTTTGTTTGAAAATGTTTTCAAACAACAAAGCACCTGGAAAAAAAAAATCATTTTTTTTTGTTTAACTCTTTGCTTTCTTTAGCACAGTTTTACATCTGAAAAAAGGCAAGAATTTTACCATGGATACTTTTTATTTATTTTTTAAAGACTAAGTGGCTTAGCTCATTTGTCTTGTACCAAAAGCTTGTTTGGAAGTGTCACTGCTTTACGTGAAGAAAAGGTGCTGCCATCTGGTAGTGGCAGCTATATAGTAAGAAATACAAATGGCAGTTTCGAATGTATGGTTAGAGTCAAATCAATATAGTGGAATAGACCTGGAAAAAACAAATGAAAACTGATGTTAATTTAATCTTTTCAAAGTTATTTTAATTACAAATCAGTGTTGTTTTTGACATTTTTGATACAATAAGAACATTAAGATTTCTTTTTAAATTCAGATTAATGTTTTCTGGCATCATTGCCGATATCTTTTGTTCACTGCCATACTGTATTCTGATGCAGGCATATGGTTCTTAGTTTCACAAGAATAAAATTTAGCCAGCATATTCAGTAAATGAGAGCTGTCTGCTGAGCAATATAAAAAGTCAAACTCAAACTTTGGCAGTTATAGTGGCGGTTTTGTGTGTAATTTTACTTATTGCAGATGAAGGAATCCTAAAAAATGCCTTTTGTCTTCTTTTTGTACAGTACACATTAAATTCATAACCAAAAGCATTGAAGACCTCCCAGATAAGCTTTGAAGACTGAGTGGACATCAGTGTACAGCAGGTCAATCGATAGTAAAACGTAATGAAACCAGTGATGTCACTGATTGTAAACACTGTAGGACAAAATCATTTCCATTCAGGAAAGTACAAACCGTTTTTCCATTCCTTTGTTATGTTTTAGCTCTTTTAAATAAGCATAGCTCATATTTCACGCCTTTAGACCTTTTCATGCCTGTAACAAACCTTGCTCTGTTACTGTAAATCAACACATTCTCCTACATTCCCTTTCGCAAAATCTACTTTCTCTAGTTCAGTTACAGATCAATTATAAAAGCAGCTCATGAATGGAGTGAAGTGAACACATAACAACAAAAGTGAGACTTGCCATAGGCAGCTGAGGTACAAATTCACTAACTCTGATCAGTACAACTAATCACCGTCCAGAATTCATGAGTACGCTGCAATGAGGCTGTCACACTGGCAATACTCTAGCGTGTACTGAGCCTGTGAGAATATTACTCAGAAACAAACTCCCAATAAGTATCATAACTGAAGGGAGAATGAAGTACAAGAAATTGAAGAAGTACAGTTCACAGTGGACAGTGGCTTCAGAGATTAGTGCTTAACATTAGAAAGGCCATGAAGAACTACCTATTAAAAACAAAAGAGGCCACAGTTACCAAAAACATAACAGAGATGTCGTTTTGTTAGCAGGCATTACAGTGCACATGTTCATAGAGACATAGAAAGATTGAGTGCAGGAAGGTTGCAGTCCTAACAAAACAAAAAAAAAGAATAATATTCATGCCAGCCTCCCACTTTCCCTGAACATACATCATTTTGAGACATCTTAAATTATATAAATTCTGCTAAGCATCAGAGCATTAAACTACATTTCCAATATTGCACTTACAGTAACATGGCAATCAGTCTGTTAACATATACTGTATATAGAGTATATAGTGCATATTTATAATACACAGTATACCACTTATATAGAAATATAGAGAAGAAACTTCATCATCTTCAGTTCAAAACATTTTTTACCTTAACCTTTTATTTATATAAATATAAATCACATGTAGATCCTGCACAGAAAATTAATCTTTATTTACACCTGAAGCATTTGTTGCTTTAAATCTTTCTTCTTCTTGTTGCTGCTACTTTTCTAATGCTTAATGTATAGATATAATTTAACTGTCTGTAACAGTAATATTTTAACATAACGAAAATCCAAGTCTTTTACTTAACATAAATACGAGGAAAGGCCAATATGTGAACGTTGCTATACAGTGATTTCTAAGGATTTATACATAGGATGCTTAGACATCACTTGAGTATATATTAATTGTTAAGTTGTTTCCTAGACCAGAAGATTTTTGTTCAATTTTATAAAAACACCGTATGCAATGTAACTGCAGAAATGTTACGTGCATTTGCATGTCAAGAATAGTGAAGAAATTCTTGTTTATGCACCAGACAAATGTGTATATGTACCATTTAGCGAAATTAGGAGAGCCAAACAGTATGGTCACTTGTCCAGATTGTCAATAAACCCCTACGTGGATGGGCTTGTTATGAATTTACTCCCTATAAATGTGCTTTATGCAGCTGTTCAAATCTTGGACAAACCGTGTAATGGCCATTGTTCAAATGAACTCTTCGTTGACGACCTCTTGTTTAGCTGTATCCTTTAAACTCTGCTGAACTGAGCGTTTTCCTCTTTCCCTAAATATTTGTCCTTTTTTTTAAATTTCCAATTTTGTCTTTACATTTTCTAAAAAGGCACTTTAAGGATTATAATGCTGTGAGAACTTGTTGACATAATATAGAAACATTGGCTTCCAGTTTTGTAATTAGCTCTTGTGGAGTTTGTCAATAAGACATGTACAATATACAAATGAATCAGACTAACAGTTTGGTAGCCCACTCCACGGCCAGCCACACTCATGTACACTTCTGCCAATTTTACCTTTGTGTTTGTACAGTGATGAAAAAATCCACATGTCCACAGGCAAAAACGGCAAACAGCATGCAGAAGGACTCCGGCTACTGAACAGGCTAAGGGTCAAGCTGCAACGCCTTGTCACCCATGTTGGATGGATGAGGGCTTTGTCTAGTCTAATACGACACCGGCATTTATGAAGCCGACATTAACCTTACTTCAGAATTATTCAATTAATTTACGAAATAATGTTATTTTTTATTGTCGTATATTATAAATAATCATTTTCAGTAAGACATTCTTCTTCTTTTCCCAAAGTAAAATAATGTAGACAGTTTAGCGATGTATTCCAATTGACATTTTACAATCTTGTATACATGTCCAATAAATTCTTGATAAAATATCACAAAAAACAAATTATTAGCTAATTGTTTCATTTGAATTGAATGCTTTTTTTTTAGAAGGTTATATTAATGCCAGTGGATACTAAGTAAAGGCAATAGACCAACAGAAATGAGCATTTTAGTGCAACGGGAGTTCCCACTTTATAATAAATCTACTCCACTGCACTCTGCACATGCTGTACCCTACAAATCAGTGTGTTTGTCTTTCATAATTTGAGCTAAGGTAGATGAGGTGACATAATTTTGCCTCATGAGGAGCTATTGGTGCATTTTAATGTGAAAAATTAAATTTCAAGCTCATCTCTGTAGACACTTGTCCACTCTGCCCTCTACGCTGATACTGACCTGCACTTAGTATACTTACTTGTAACTTACATTATTCAGGTTTGCCATAGACATGTGGAATCAATTATTTATGTATATCTTTTTCGCATACTTTAGAATAACCATACATTCATCAGAGTCAAACCTAAGGTCATTAAAACCTTCATATCTTTTATTTACACATTTAGTACAACCTAATCATTTCCCAGTGGACATTGAAGTTTGTCTGAATTATTAATGAAAGCACATCATCCATCCATCCATTATCCAACCCGCTATATCCTAATAACAGGGTCACGGGGGTCTGCTGGAGCAAATCCCAGCCAACACAGGGCCCAAGGCAGAAAATAAACCCCGGGCAGGGTGCCAGCCCACCGCAGGGCACACACACACACACCAAGCACACAGTAGGGACATTTTAGGATCGGCAATGCACCTAACCTGCATGTTGTTGGACTTTGGGCGGAAACCGGAGTACCCGCAGCAAACCCACGCAGACACGGGGAGAACATGCAAACTCCACGCAGGGAGGACCCGTGAAGCGAACCTGGGTTTCCTAACTGCGAGGCAGCAGTGCTACCACTGCGCCACCGTGCTGCCAAAGCACATCATCAAATATGAAAATAATAAAAGAAAATAGCACTTAAAGTTGTATTGATTAAGCACTAGATTCATTCTTAAAACACATTTTCCAGTCACCCATTCTCTAACAAGTCTATCAAGGCAGGAGCCCACCCTAGCCAGGGTGCCAGTTCAACATAGTACATGCTTACTAACACTGGGCGACTTCAGACTTGAGAGGGAATTCCATGTGGACACTAGCAAAATGAACAAACTCCACGTGGTCAGTGCCACGGTAGATATTCAAATCCAGGGCTCTGGAGCTGTGAGTCAGCGTTTAACTGATACGTTACTACAAAACTTCTCAGATCTTCCTGCATTCATACATTTTTTTACATTCATTTGGATTTACTCCTAAATCTAAATAATTGAAATTGCTGCACAAATTATTGCATAATAATAAAAAGTGCTCTGAAAAACAAACATTAACTGAATATACTTCAGGAGTGAATATTAGATGCACTGCCCGGGGTTTGTTTCCTGCCTTGTGCCCTGTGTTGGCTGGGATTGGCTCCAGCAGACCCCCGTGACCCTATAGCGGGTTGGATGATGGATGGATGGGTGAATATTAGACTTTTCACAGAGTGGCATTTTGCTAACTAAATGTTCAGCTCTTAGCAGTTTCTACATCACGGAGGCCTGTGATTGAGTAGGAAACATGACCCTGTATCTCTACTGTTTTGACTGATTTTAGTATATTTTAGAGGAGGGCATACAGCAGGGAGGCTTTGTTCCAAGGCTCAGATATCTTGCGCATTTTATATAACCTCTTGGCCACAATTAATTGGTCTTACACAATTAAAGCATACATTATGATATTGGTTTATCACTTTAAATGAGTTTTACTTCAAGGATCAACCATCTATCTCTTTTCATAACCCACTTATCCTTATGCAGGGTAATGGTGGGCTGGAGTCTGTCTCAGTACCATAAGATGCAGGAAGTAATCCACTTGGATATGAAGCCAGACTTAGAAACACAGTGCCACAACATGAAGTCACCATTTAACTTAACATGCACATCTTTGGAGGGATGCCAGTTTCAATTAGCTTATTGTTAAAAAGTGGTAAGAACAGAAAAGGCATTGGGTTACCAGTCCAGAAGAGGAATACAGTAGATCTGATAGCAGGTGTCTCACACTCAGTTCTGGAGGGCCATAGTGGCTGTAGGTTTTCTTTCTAGCCAGTTTTGTCTTTACTAGTTAACTGCAGTTGCTAACAGAACATACTTTGTTGGCATTATTTAAACTGACTCGCTTGTTAGCTTTCTGATATCTGAATTACTTGTTTCCTTAACAATAAGTACTGATCTACTCTAATGCCTCCCACTACTGCAATGGTTTTTGAGTTTTACTGTAACAAGTTTCATAATTAGAAGACAATTCTTGCTATTAATGATAAATGTTACATTATTTAATTATACTTGAAAGAGCAAAGTATGTTTCATTAACAACACTAATTGCCTACTAATTAAGAAAATGCCTGGAATGAAAACTTACAGCCACTGACGTCTTCTAGTTTGAGACCCCTATCTACTAAATTGATTTATAAAAATAGATGCAGAAAATAATTCTCTCAGAAATGATGTAGTTTTTGTGGGTCTAGACCAGGGGTGGCCAACTCCAGGCCTGGATGGCCACAGTGGCTACAGGTTTTCATTCTAACCCTTTTCCTAATCAGTGACCAGTTTTCACTGCTAATTCACATTTTCCCCATCACTTTAATAGCCCTGTTAGAAGAGTTCAGTCCTCTGAATTGATTCCTTTCTTCATTAAATGACAGCCAAGCAGAAATGAAATGTGAAACGAGCTAACAGATGACCAGCTAAACTGGGGCTTCAAACTCCAACCAATTTCACTCCAATCACTTCCTTAATGAGAAGCCAATTCTTGCTGTTAATTAAACCCGTTATTCAATTCAATGGCTTGTTGCTGCTCTCATTCTGCCACAGCACACATTTCGAAAACTGCTGTTTTTCTGTTCTTTCTAAGAGCACCGTCAAAATGTTTTGGTGACCTGAGAGATCAGCCTTACCAAGACAATCACCTCTCTCTAATTTTAGATATTGTGTAATGGCACAGGGGAGCTCGTCATGTGGTGGCTTGTTTTGTGTACCATTATTGTTTGGCTGCTAATTAAAAGAAAAGAAACAACTATGGGGCCTGAGTCAAGTTAATTAAAAGAAGTAATCAGCAGCAAAAACTGGTCACTAATTAAGAAGATGGTAAGAATGAAAACCTGCAGCCACTGCGGCACTCGAGGCCTGGAGTTTGCCACCCCTGGACTAGACCATACAGTAAACTGGACTTGATGAATGTCTGGAAAGCATTAACCTTCACAACAACTTTGTAATAATGTTAGCAGCCTGATCCTCAAAAACCTGAAGCTCAGTAGATAAATCAGACTGTTACCTTGTCAATAGATCTCTTACAGAAAAAGACAGTTAACAGATTTGGCTTTAAAAAATATGTAGAAAATAATTTTTAAAAAATGATGGTTTAGATTTCAAGCCTAAGTTAGCATTTGTGAAGTATTGCAGTAATCTAATACAGAAAGCAACAAGTTCAACACTGAAGTTAACATTTACGTGACATGTTCCTCTTGCTAAACACTTTACATAAATTTGTGTAGTGTGCAGAAATTTTTTAACGTGACGTTGGTTTGTTGTGCAATTCACATTATACTGTAAGGATGAATCATAGGAACTCCAAAAAGCTGCAACAATCCAAATGATATCTTCAGTAACATCAGCCAAACTGTTTACATTTGTCCAGAGTTTTCTTATGACTATATTTCAAATTGGATTTAAGTCTGCATTATATAAAACACCTATTGCCTTTGCTGGTTGATATTAATTGTTTCATTAGCGATATACTTCTCATCATACACACCCTCTTTTAGCACAGTATTTTCTCACATGCACACAGATACCCGTTAACCATATTGTGAGCTGATCACATCCTCAGAGAATGCAGACGTTACTGGGAAAACCCCTGACAGACTACCTTCACTTTGCTCCTTACCTTACTTGCGGCGTACTCTGTCGCGTGATAAGCCTCTCGCGCGGTACTCCGCTTACTTAAAAGCCTGTACGGCACCTGTCCGTTTTGGAATTGATTGTTTTGCTTCTCTCTTTCACTCGCTCTCTCAGACATTTCCTGCTCCTGACGCGTACTCCTTTGAAGAAGAAGATACGTTTGCATTCTTTTAATTGAGAGACGGAACTGTCATCTCTGTCCTGTCAAGGAGCACGTTTAAACTTTTAAAAAGAGGAGAAAAGTGTTTGTAGAGAAGTTCCTTTCTCTACAACCTCCTCTGTTTCTGCGCAAATCTGTGACTCAAGGGTGACAAGTGGTACCAGAAGTGGGGCAAGGAGCAATGTGAAAGTAGTCTGTCAGGGGTTTTCCCAGGAACGTCAGCATTCTCTGAGGGTGCAATCAGCCCCCCAGCTCACAATATGCTAGTTTTGTATGGTGGTTGCAATTTAAAAAATTTGGTAAACCATTTAGTCAATTGTGGCCACTCTTACTGTATCAAGTCATTCTCATGTAACATGTGGAAATCAGTTAGAAAAGACACAGTGTAATAGCAGCTTCTAGCTACAGAGCAAAAATAATGGCCACCAGAATATATATGAATGAGTGACAGTACTGTTCAGTACCACATAAATGCTTTCATTATGTGCATTTATTTTAAATCCTATACCATAAATATCAGGCATTTTATTTAAACTGAGATAATCCCACTGACAAGGGTTTTAAACACATAACTTAAACATGGAACAACATTGTGGCTTAACACTCAAAATATCAAGTTATCCATTGCAGTCCATCTAGCTTTATATATCAGACTAGAGTGAAGGATGAGAGAAAAATCATATAAAATGCAATAAATAAATAAGGTGTCTATAGGAATGTGGTAATTTATAGCTTAAAATGGCACTGAATATAACATATCCTATGGTTTTAATCTGAATGTTTAGCATAGTTTGGGAAATCTGTTATTTGGTAATGACATTAAATAATGGCCAAATGATTTTTATTATTTTGATTTAAAAACAAATAGTAATATGTTGATATACTGTATTAATAAAATGCACATCTGCATTTTATAAATAAAAATACCATAAAAACTCAGCAATTTTCACATTTGCTGCGGTCAAACACTTGCAAAAATACACAAGAAAAGTTACAAATAAGTAAGGTATCCATCAAGTTCCGGAAATGCTAGATAAGTTAGTCTCCGAGGTTTTCTGACTAATTGATCGATTACTTTATTACAGTTTTTATTCTGCTCCATTATGCAAGTCAAAACAGATTTTATGTTTGCTTCTTCATTTGGGTATGGTTGCTATTAAAGCCCTAAAATACGTGATTCTCAGACAGTGATATGACAGCCAGTGTCTCTCTCAACTAATCTCTGCTAATGAAACAATCATGAAATAAGAAGTGACACAGTGACCATCCAAAGGTTTCTATGAAGTTATCAATTAAGTCCTTGCAGCAAGGAAGGAAAAGGATCTGTACCTTTCATTAGAAGCAAAACTCATCGCACTGCTTAAATGTATACCAGTTAATGTTAGTACATGAAGAGTAATGGGCGTTTCCGGAGTATGAGATTACCCTACAGACAATCTCTGGCTTTCTTTCAGTCACAGGATTAAGTCATCCTGAAGAATGTTTTGTGTCCTCAACAAGGTCTATAAACTACAGGTTTGGCACCTCCACCATAGTTTGTACTACAGATGAAAAAATTCTCAGAGGAGGTTATAAAATACAGCACAGGCCTCTATTTGAATTCATTTATTGGAAAAGGTGTAATTCACTTCGTGGGAGCGCAGAGCATACTGTTAGCAGAAGTCAATAAAAAGACTCAAAAGAGTCCAGTTGTTTAAACCACTGACTTTGAGATGTATGATAAAGTAGTTAGGAGTATACTGAACTCTGACTTTTTTATTATATTGATGTGGTGGGTAATATAAAATTTAAAAACCTGGATCCCAGTACATGCCACGACTGGTGCCCATTTCAGGGTGGCTTTAAACTGATGTTTTATGTGCACAAGGACACAAATGCCTCAGGTGTTTCTCCTACCCTGGTGCTTAAACACCATTTAAAACCTTTACTCTAGAATGTACTGTAAATACAGTACAATATTTTTAAAACCCTATTTGGCGTTGGTGCGTCCCACTTTACACAAATAATGAATATTTTATTTTTTGCATTTTGACAGAAATGATAAGAATCTTTTTTCACAATGACAGTCTTCTCACAAAGCCGGTTCACACAGTGTATTATTGCAGTCTCCTTCCCTCTTCCTATTATACATTTGGCAACATGAAATCAGTAGTAGTAGTCTTCATAGTAAATGGCCTCATAAAAGTGAAAAAAGAAGAAAATAAATGTCATTTGACGATGACCCTGTACCTTCCAGTTATGTCTGTAGAACAGACATGGTGAGTTAAAAAGGGCTTAACAAAAATAATCCAAAAGATCTGGATTTGCTTTCAGTGGTTGTGCAGTTGAACTGAATTGGCCTACGATTCTGAAGATGAGCGTGAGGTGCTCTGAATCAGTGATTTGTATATCATAGAGTTCAGGAACCTGGGATAAGAGTCTCTGTGCATTAGGGTGTAGATTTGAAGCTGCGCATCCTCAAATGCGTGAGGCGTTGGATCCTGCATTTTCCTGTTAATTACTTCACGTACCCTGGAGTCAAGACTAACCTATAAAGAAAAGAAAAGAATGGATTATTCAATACATATACAGTATATATTTGTACAGTTCTTCAGAAAACTCCTTATGATCCGAAGTTCCTGAAACCTATCTTAGTTTCTTTTAAAAGAGCAGTCCTGCATTACAACAACATTAAAACGTCTGTCTCAAACTGAAAAAAAATAAGTAAAACCATTATTTTATATAAGGCTTGTTAAATGGAGACAGATCAAAGCAGATTTGTTTGGCACATCATACTGATGCAATTAACACTTACAGCCATAATTTTACTTTGGCAAAATAAGCGCATGAATATTTTCTTTTTTGGCAAAATGTAAACCTTGGTTTTGGCTGTGGGCGAAAGCTTGAGAAATGGCAAACTAAAGTCCACTATTAAAATATATTTATATGTATTATGTTTACAGAGCAGTGTCTAAGTAGGAGAGGTCTCGCACAGTAGGTCACAAGGCTTTCTAATTCTTTTCCTTTCTCCCTAACACACAGAGTAATACGCCTGCGTTTGGGGCTACCTAGAAATAATGATTTGTAAGCCTACATCGGTGGCATTGCAACATTATGTTTACTTCACTTATTGTAGCCAGCGAGGAGAAAAGGTGAAACACCAGCATATTAATGTACACATTTCACTCTATCTTCTAACTTGGAACTTCACTAGTACATTATCATTTGAAAATATTATTTTATGTACTTAGTTGATATGGTATTGCAGATGCAACAGGAACCTTATATTGCACATCTGAGGGTTCATTCAGTTCAGTAAGCCATGACATTTTAAAAAAGTCTACGTTAGTTTCTTTCAGTTTTTCATGACTTCCTAAATTCTCTCTAGTATGCACTTCCTTTTAATTTCCACCAGTGTCCCAGAGTACATGATTTACTATTTAACTGAAAGAGTGCTCCTGAAGCAACTTTATCTATGCCTTTGGAAACTCTGAAGACCTCAATTAGATCTCTAGGTAGGTTTATTGGATCCACGCTAAAGAGTTTAGCTTTCTTCATCTGTCACAGTAGAACCAGAGATGAACTGGATTGCTTTTAACTAAACAGCTCCAACTGCCATTTTTGTAGCGTGATGACCAGAGCTTCCTGAGTAATCTAGACGGCACCTTGCTAGTGGATTATGTCTGTACACTGCATGGAGGAGGAGACTACTGTATTAACATAGAGTATTAAATCTTGTTCACAGCTACCTGTAGGTCAACTTGTCTTTATTTTTAAAATTTTCTACAACTAAACTGCATTTCCTCAGGTTCATCAGTGGTTGGAGTGTTGTTTCTCCTTTATTTTCCTTGTTATTCATACCTTTTCTGTGTTGTTTTTTAATGGTCAGATTTCACCCTTTTGGCAACCTGTAGGGTTATATGTGATAATTATTTCTACACAGCTCCCAGTGATCTCCAGCACTCACAAATGCTGGTCTATTTAGTTCCTGGCAGTATTTAAATAAATAGGATGACCAACCTTACTGTAACCTTTCAAGACTTCTACTTTTGTGGAACATACAACTCTTTTTCTACCTTTTATTCTGTTTCAGAGTGTGATGTTGTTGCTTTGGATTTCAACCTGTCATGTCTGCATTTTCCTTTTCTCATAGAAGCGAGTTCATTTAGAAGCTAGTCCTTACTATTAATGAAATGTGTTATTGTTGCTGCTCTCATTTCACTGCAATGGAAATGTCTACTACAGTGACAGAAAATCAACAATCATTTTGCAAAATGAATTGAAACACTATATTTTAACTATACAGCTTTAGTTTCTTCCTTTGTGAATATATTCAATATATTGTGTATATTGCACATAAATCTATTGTTTGCAAACATTGCAAGGCAAAAAAAAAGATGTTTGCAAAACATTAATAATAAATGTTACAGTACATTTCTACATTCTATTTTGTAATTTGTTGCTTTTAGTAATTAATTATTTACAAAATACGTTGATAAAAATATATATTTTCATTATGTATGGTAGGAATTGTATATATTCAGAAAAAATCATTTCCATTTGTTCAGTTTTGTCATTCATGCCGCTTTACTGAACATAATGTCATTCATCTTTTGCCTTAGTTATTAACAGGAAGTGATACAAGACACATTCTGAACTATGCTGGAATCAACCACACTGAAAAAAGTATAACATTGATGTTGTTCATTCAACGTAAATTTTCTCTTTCAAGCAACTTAAGATTAGTCATTTAGTGTCATAGCTTGAAATATTTGGTTTCAGATCTCAATCAAAGTAAAAAAAGTTGTTTGTACCAAAGTAAGTTATGGTGGAGGGAATAAACATAAAAATCATATTTCAGTTAACCTAATATTTTAGGTTGTTCATGTGCTGTGTTTGAGGGGCCGTTTGTATACAGTGATCCCTCGCTATATCGCGCTTCGACTTTCGCGGCTTCACTCCATCGTGGATTTTAAATGTAAGCATATATAAATATATATCACAGATTTTTCGCTGGTTCACGGATATCTGCGGACAATGGGTCTTTTAATTTATGGTACATGCTTCCTCAGTTTGCTTGCCCAGTTGATTTTATACAAGGGACGCTATTGGCGGATGGCTGAGAAGCTACCCAATCAGAGCACGTATTACGTATTAAATAAAACTCCTCAATGATATATGATATGCTTCCCGCGCGGTGCTTCGCACACTTAAAAGCTCTAACAGCACATATTGATTTTTGATTGTTTGCTTTTCTCTGTCTCTCTCACTCTCTCTGACATTCTCTTCTCCTGACGGAGGCGGTGTGAGCAGAGGGGCTGTTTGCACAGAGGAAACGGACGCTCCACTAAAAAATGCTGAAAGACTACCTTCACATTGCTCCATTCCTTGCGGCCGCTTTATTGCAGTGCTTCTCATACTTAAAAGCCCAACAGCACGTATTGATTTTTGATTGTTTGCTTTTCTCTCTCTCTCTCTCTGAAATTTTCTGCTCCTGACGCGCACTCCTTTGAAGAGGAAGATATGTTTGCATTCTTTTAATTGTGAGAAAGAACTGTCTTGTCATGGTGCACAGTTTAAACTTTTGACTAAAGGATGTTATTTCATGTCTAGAGGGCTCTAATAATGTTAAAAATGTATTTAGAAGGTCGTAAACAGGTTTTCTATGCTGTAACTGTGAAAATATTAGATTTATAAATAAAGAATCCTACTTTGTGGAAATTCATTTATCACGGTAGAGTCTGGAACGGATTAACCGCGATAAACGAGGGTTTACTGTATAACTGTGCGGAGAATATTTATAAACAGTGTGGGAGAGTTTATAAGGGCTTAAAATATATAAAAATAACCATACAAACATATGGTTTCTACTTCGCGGATTTTCACCTATCGCGGGGGGTTCTGGAATGCAGGAGGGATTACTGTATTCTTCTGGTCGAACTTTTCAGCGTGATGGCTTTCCAACTGCCAAAAAAGAAGAACAACTTAAAAAATTGATTCATTTCAGTATAAAACAAGTGAATTGCACCCAATCACTCTAAATGTTTGCCTCAACTTAAAAATTGTGGGATCAATAAGCTAAAAAGAATTAAATTGGTTCAGATTTAAAATATTAAGCGTGAATCATTTTTTCAGTGCATGTTGGGTAAATAACTGGATTCTCTAAAATTAACATTGGTGTGCTATAGTAGTCCTTGGTACACCTTAAATTTACTTCTAACACATAAAATGCATTTATTTAGAATCTCACACATTCAAAAAAAGGATCAAATTACGTGTGGTATCTGTCTCACTTGTTACATTGTACTGTGTCTATCTGATGTAAAAGGGTTAGTTAGTTGCTTTGGTCAAATCTAAAGGATGTCAGTTTTCTACTGTTAAACAAACAAAAATGCTAACTGACTAAGTGAAAGAAAAGCAGGATTCTGAAAAAAATTCTAACTGTAATTTATCACCACAAAATCATGATTTTTTAAATAAAATTCTCTTAATATGACTTTGATTTTTGTAGTTCACAAATTTAGATTCGGGCGGCATGGTGGCGCAGTGGTAGCGCTGCTGCCTTGCAGTTAGTTTGCATGTAGTTTGCATGTTCTCCCCGTGTCTGCGTGGGTTTCTTCTGGGCACTCTGGTTTCCTCCCACAGTCCAAAGATATGCAGGTTAGGTGGAGACTGGAGTGGACTGGACTGGAGATTCTAAATTGTCCCTAGTGTGTGTTTGTGTGTGTCCTGCGGTGGGTTGGCACCCTGTCTGGGATTGGTTCCTGTGTTGCCTGGGATTGGCTCCAGCAGACCCCTGTGACCCTGTGTTTGGATTCAGTGGGTTGGAAAATGTTATGGATGGATAAATTTAGATTCACAAACCATGAAATATTAAATCTATGTAAATTATGTAAGAGGTCTTATTAGAAATTTTGAATAATGCATTTATCTATCTACACTTTATCAGAAAATTAAAGTCTTGCTATGTGTGTAGCAAAAGATAATTTTCTAACAGGATAATATGTTAGACAAGGAGTTGATAACACATTTAGATTCAATATCTAACTCAAGGTCACCTGGTCTTAGTCCTGTTGATGTCCAGTATCTGCTGATTTATTGTTTTACCAATGACAGGATAAGTTGCTTTGAAATTGTCTAAACTCACTGTTTCTGTTTTTCTAATTTATTTATCTAGCTCAATAATGCCCTGGACTGTTGGTTTCACTCTAAACTGAATTAAACAAATGCTTGTGATCGATATGTACACAGAAAGTTACATATTTTCTCACTTTTAGGATTTAAATGTTGTAATGTTATCAGATGCTGAATCCTGTCCCAATACGATCGAACACAAGGGAGGGACAACACCTGAACAAGAAGCCAGTCCATTGCAGGACATGCCGATATGAAATATCAAAATGAAGCTGACAGTTGATAGTACATGTGTGCCTTTGGAACCTAAGAGGAATTCATGCACAGACAGATCAAATGTGTAAACTGCACACAGTCTATGTCATATTTAAAACACTAATCAGTACATGGTAAAAATATTTGCAAAGGAACAAAATTTCAATTTAGGATTTATTGGTTAGTGAAATTATAGAATTGGTCAAAGGATTGAATAGTTTTGCAAGGCACTGTATGCATATGTACTGTATATATTATTACTCAGGGTAAAATGAATATTCATGTGATGTCTATGAGTGATACTGGATGGTATTTCTAATGGCAATACCTCTTTAGGTGAAAGTATAGATATATAGTCCTCATAGATCATTCTTGCTTTCTCTTCAATAACAGATTTGCTAATTTCTTTTTTGAGGTCTTCACATGCCAACCAAAACAGCATATTTTCCTCACTGTACTCAGTTCTTAAGAATTCCCTGAAGACATTTCTTCCAGCAGGATTCTTCATTAACTTGTCAAAAGACTGTGCCCATAGCCGCACTTCCTCTGTTGTTGGTTTGGTGCTGAAAAAGGAGATACACGCAGTTAGAAACTATCTCTAAAATATGTACACACCAATAAAATCCCAACAACATGCATATTTAGCATTTAGGGTAAGATACTCTGGTTCCACTTCGTGGTTTTTTTTTTTTTTTTTTTTTTTTTTTTACAATCAATCCATGACTAGCTTTGAAGTGCAATAGTAAGACAATGCCTGATCTGTACTGGCAATTGGAAGGTTGCCGGTTCGAATCCGGTAAATGCCAAAAGCGACTCTGCTCTGTTGGACCCTTGAGCAAGGCCCGTAACCTGCAATTGCTGAGCACTTTGAGTAGTGAGAAAAGCACTATATAAATGCAAAGAATTATTAACTAAAACATTCTTCCCAGCACTATCCCTCCTGTTATCTTGATCACCTCTTACCCTGCCCTTCTGAGTACAGGCATAGCCTTAGCTATAGCAATTATTCTTCGGATAAACAATTAAGTCTTTCAGTTCAAAACGAATTAGTAACAAAGTTCTATACATTTGCAGGCATTTGTAAGTAACCGGAACAGTTTTCAGACTAATCAGCATTCTTTTACTTTGCTTTTCTTGCAATTTTTAGGTAGATGTTTTTTTTTTTTTTTATCAGTCAAGATTTTTGGCCAGCCCCCTTACCAATGTTTATCTGCATTCCTTGACCTTTTGCTGTTTTCCAAACAGAATTTTTCTAACTTTCATTTATCATCTATCTATTTGTGTCTACCAGCCATCCACTGCAATGTTCTGAATTCTTATTGATCTGTGAAAGCCCAATTGTAAGAAAGTTGGGGATTTGCAAACTGGGGAGGAGATCCAGCTATGAATTGTGTTACATAATGATGGCTACAGCAAAACTAGTTTATAGATGCAAACACCATCTCTAAGATGGCTAATTACTCTGACTAGTTTACCACTCTGAATCTCACAAAAGCCTGTCTTTAGATAGCATCAAATGCATGGCAGGAACCAATTCCAGATGGGATGCTAGTGTAATAAAGAACACTCACATTTACTGATACTGGGCCAATTTAGAACTACTCATTATCCTAGCATAAAACTCCTTATCAGGTTAGAAGGAATGCTGTGGTGCCCAGAGAAAAAATAATATAGCTACAAAGTGAATGTGTACACATTGTGGCTGGGCTGGAATTTAAACCCAGGACTCCAGAGCAATTACACAGCAGTGCTTAACACTGCACTATCACCTATTACCCACTAATTCACTGGAAAAATCGCCAGTAATTCATGACTCAGCTGATGTCTTACGAGTCTTCTGACATCTGTAAACAGATCCTATAGTAGAACATGCTCTGTGTCTATGCTCAGTAATGGACCCCACAAAAAAACAAACCAATATTGAAACACTTTTGCTCAAGCATTCTGGTTCCAGAGCAGATAACATGAGGGCAGCTAACCCATGCAATATCTTCATATGCTGATTCAATGCTGTGCCTTACAGTTTTTTTAGACTTGATTCTGACACCCCATTTTAGATGTCCTGGACAACAATGTTTTGTGCCAAATCTTTTTATATTGAGTGAACATTTTAACCTGTAGTACTGATGATCTTAATTTTAGAACAAATGTAATTTATGATATTTTTATGGGATGTGAATGAACCAGCGGGTGGCACGGTGGCGCAGTGGGGAGAACATGCAAACTCCACGCTGGAAGGACCTGGGAAGTGAACCTGGGTCTCCTTACTGCGAGGCAGAAGCGCTACCACTGCGCCACCCCAGAAGAATACAGCAGTGTTCAAATTGTATTGCAGATGTACAAAAAATACAATATTTGGAAAATGCTTTTTCCTTTGTAAAGTTAAGTCATTTTACTAAAACGCTTCATATTTCTGAGCTGAAAACATGCAATTCAGGGTGTTTTTATGGGTCATAAACAAACAAGCAATTGTAAATGGAGTGTAAAGTCAGTGGTGAGTCAATTATGACTAAAAAGGCATACTAAGGTAAACATTGTTAGAAGCTATACAATCATTGGACGACTAGTTTTTTTATTTTACTGTTTGTTAATTTGAGGGATCTAGGGAAAGTCAAAAGGTTTCCTGAGCAAATGTTTTCAAACACAAAAATGGGTCAAATATGACTCACACATGTTGTACATTAAGACAGACTATATTTAGCCAATTTTTTAACACCTTTCATATAATCTCCAGCAATTTTAACCATTATTTTAGTGTTATTCTACATTCCGAAATCTAGTTTATGCTACAAGTGTCATAGTTCTGCTTATGTTCTGTATTCCCTGTCTAAGTTCCTTCTTTCTGGCTTCTTTGTTTAATTTCAAGCATCATCTATATGTGTATTGTATTTATTTATGTAATGTGTATACTTTTTCATCATTGTGTAGTTATGTTTCTGTGTGTGTATTTGTGCTTTATGGGTGGTTTCACTAGAGGAGGGATCACCTGCCTGTCTCCTTGCTAAAATGCTCCCAAGCCCTGTAAAGGCTGTGGAGACCCACTGGTCTCATGCGGTTCATTGTTATTTATTCTTGGTGGTGGTGAGTTCTCTTTGTGTTTATTGAAATATTATTGTTTATTTGATTCTCTGGATTTCTGACCTCTGCTCTGTTTTTGACCACTCCTAGTCTGGAATATGTATTGGGACTTCCTTTGCTATCGGATTGCCTTCTCGCATATCCATTTTTGCCTTCATGTACTTCTTTCAGCATTTTTGAGTTATATAGCTTTTGTGAATAAATATTTTCATTTTATAAAGATTCTTTTTCTGTCCTTTATATAGCCAAAGGTAGCAATGTGTGTATCTGTCTCATAATATCCCAGAATGTGATGATGAGTACACATGGAATTAAGACAGTCAAACATTAAACCCACATTTGGCTTCAGTAGTGAGTCCTGTACCAGGTTTCTGACAAATATTTTTAGTACTGAATGTCTTGTGAGAGTCAATTTTGATTTATTGCTTGGTCGGTTCCTTACATTATGGCTTGTCAATGGCCATTCTGCTTCATGGGAATTGATGAACTTGCTTCAAACAATGTCTGCTGCATTTGCTGGAATGAAGTGCAAGTGATTACATGAGTACCTCTGGCTTCCTACCAGGCTATATGTAGATCTGTGGTCATTAAATGTGTATTTTCAACAAGATGATATCAATTATTATATGTTTTTGTTTTCACAGATAAATCAGAACTTGCTAAACAGATATAGTAACCTTGAGACAAGCAAGGGGGGTGATTAATCTGATGAACTATAGTAAAAGGGTAGTCAGAAGCACCTTGGCAGTCACCTAAAATTTTTAGAAATCCTAATTTTTTAAAATTATTTTTGCTCAGATTCTTTAATTTTTTTTTAAATATAAGAACTGACAGTATTATTACCACTTGTTGGCCTAAAATGGAAAGGCACTTGATATGCCTTTTAGTGATGTGCAATGAATGAACAAATTAGTTTGTTTGTACTTGTCTTGGTCTCTGAATGAACATATTGGTAAAATTACATTAAAGAATGAATCCTTTTGAGGCATGCGCAGTGCATCCTATGTTTTATATTGCATTCTGCGACAGTCCAGAGCTACCATCTTAACTTCACTTATTTGGCTGCTGTCTTTGGGAAATAGCCTATCAGCATAATGTTTCACCAACACAACTAGCCAATGACTGATTTAGTACATGACACAAGCACCTTCCATTGACTCTGACACGAGTGACTATGACTGTCTCAGTACTCTGACAGATTGAATGAACCAGTATGCCCATACTGATCTGGAGAACCATTGCTAGTTCGTACACAAACTGCAGACAAGAGACTGGCAGTACAGCACACTGAACTAGTTCACCAAAAGAATCATTTGTGTACTGAACGGAGGAATGAACTGCAGACACATGTCATGCAGTACACTGAATCTCAGTTCAGTTCACTGATGATACATGTATGGGAGATTCCATCAGAAAGGATGGGATATTAAGGAAGGAAATTGCGGGAGACTGCAGCGGTTGATACAGTGAAGGATCTAGACTGACATCTAGGAAGCGGCAGGTATTTTTTTGTTTGTGGAAGATTCAAATATTGTTCTTGCTATATATTGAATAAAGTAAAACAATACCTGCTGTTAATCCCTTCTGCATCTGTGCAAAACATACAAATGCCTGACAGGAGGATGTATTACAGGGTCATTTGCTGGAAATTGCTAATATTTTTAAAGAGTTACATTTATAAACATACAATTATAATACGTATAATAAAACTTTGTTAATCTATGTTTTAAAAGCAGCATACGCTAATAGCGTATTATAGGCACATAGAACTTTGTCTTATCATACACAACCTATCCCATTCTATTTATGTGGGTTATAGACTAGCTTAATCCAAAACTGAAATCAATTTTATTTACTGTTAGTCATAAAAGATGTAAGCACTCGCTTGTTGGGTTCATTTTGATCTCTAAGCTATAAAAATGTTTGCTTATTTGATTGTTATTATGTTTGATGTATTTATTTTGTTGCTTGCATTTTATATTGTTTATATTGTTTGGTGGTTAAACTGTTATGATACTATTCTAGATTTTACACTATAATATAGTTTGTTGTTTTTGAAGTGAACAAATCAGTAATTCAAAGGTTCAAATCAGTTTGGTGAACTGATCAAAATGAACTGAATCATGAAACACAATAATTTTGCACATAACTAATGTCTTCAACAGATGCCAATACAGCGACATGCTGCAATGGAATTATGTATCTGGATACCAAATGTGAAACTAAAGACATTGTGCGCAAAATGAGTGAAAGCAATAAATCAAGCTGAACTTCAAAGAAACAAACTGTGGAAAATGTATCCAGAAAAAGTTCAATAAACTTAACCTGTGCATGATCTTAAGATCCTAAGATGTTGAATCCCAATACAGTTTAATTAGCTTCTAAGCTATTTTGTATTCTTTTATTGTATATGATTTCACATACTATGAAAAACTTCATCCATCCATCCATTATCCAACCTGCTATATCCTAGCTACAGGGTGACAGGGGTCTGCTGGAGCCAATCCCAGCCCATGGCAAATAAAATGTTTTTTTACCTTACTTGCAAATGTGACAGTAGCAATTTTTAACATACCTAAACATATTATTCAAGCCACACAAATGTAAATAGTAAATTTTAATAATAGATGTCATTTTAGGAATAAATATTTTTCTTATAGATTACACTAATCCGGTTCAGTCAAAAATAAAAATTTCCTAATGACGTGAATTTTTTTAATAAACATCTATTAATTATTTAATTATTGTTTTTAGAAGTATGTAAAAACCCTTAAAAAGCATGGCCTCCACATACAGCATACTGTGCCAAGCTTAACTGAAACAACAGAAATGTTCCAAGTGACTTGTTTCAGTTGCCAGAAGCTATTAATAGCACAGGATATTCTCTCAGTTATTCCTGAGGTAAAGTCATCTGCTTGTAGTCAATAGAATGCAATCTTGTGTACTGTTTGAAAATTGGAACAAGACCCTGGAATAGTTTAAATCATATGGCTGCAATTTGCTTTCCATGCATTTTTATGCCAATTTTTGTTTCATAGCCCATCCTAGGTAACTCCCATGTCCAAAAATGTAGAAAGCTAAACTTCTAATTCCCTCAGCTTTACTTCTCTTAAGGTTGGATTTTTGGTCCTAGTTGATGTTTTTTTATATTGTTCTTGAAAGTCTGCCTCACAATGTCTAACACGACCTGAAGAACTGCCAATTGTATGTCTTCTTCCTCAGTTCACAGGCAGAGTGTTTTCTGGGCATCATCGAGAGCATTCAAGGAAGCACAACTAGATGCAGTGCTAATCTAAGGCATACTTGTACACACAGCCACATGCATGTAAAAAGGGTACATTCTGATAGTTTTTACCATGAATGACTCTAGATAAAACATTTCTCAAACAAACTTCAATAAACGAAAACCTCTGTGTGTTTGTGTGTGTGTATGGAGCAGTCCGCTCTGCTCATGCTCAGCCACTGCCACTAGATTTTTTTCAGCACATGCTATAAAAGACCTACCTGTGTGCAACAAATGCTGATGCGCTGCAACAACATCTGCTAATGACACATATGAAGAGGCACAACGTAAAAATGAAACACCTCAGCAATGGAGGGTGGAAGGCTTGAAGTTTTCACTAAAAACATTGTCTATCTGGAGGTATTTTCTCGAAACAAAGATTAATAGGACTCATATGCCAACAATAAGGCTGAAGTATGATATGGCCAGTGTCTTCCTACAAAAGCAAGTGGGGCAGCAAACACAAGGTGGGTCCATGTCCTCTGCACTGGGTAATTTCTAAGAGTTAGCTGGCACCTCTCCAAGTTCATGAATATAATAAAACTGCTAGGGCATCTTCAGGTTGTTTTTTGACCCAAAAACAACATGCAGCTAGTGCAGTAATACAGATCACAAAATCCAGCATGAAGTATCCTCTACCCACTGAAAGAAACTGTAGGAGAGAAATCAGTTGAATTTCTGATCAATATTCATCTTTTCATGAAAGATAAGCAGTAATACTATTGCTATTATGATATTATATTTAAACTTTCTCTCTGTAGGCTACTGTATGTACTGTGGTAATCATGGAAGAATTCTAAAAAGTGTTGCACTGGGATACTCTCTAATGAGAAAGGAAGACTTAAACCTTAGCAGAACAAATTGTGAAAATAATTTAAAGAATGTGTCCGCAGTTTGCTATCCAATTCAGGCTTTTGGTATACACTGGGTGTAAGCTGAAACCACACAATCAGAGCCACTATACAGTGTAACATGCACGTCTCTAGGAAGAATCAGAGGCCTGGGGAGAGTATGCAAATTCTGCGGAGATAGTGACCTGGTCAAACATTAAATCCAGGACTTTGGAACTGTGAGGCAATGCCAACCCATTTTTAGAACTTAAAAAACTGAAATGTTTCTGGTTTTGTTTTTGAATTGTCATTTACAATTACAACAAAACCCATAATGACCTGACCAATTTTGGGTCAAAATAAAAATAATAACACAGTCATATGAAAAAGTTTGGGAACCCCTCTCAGCCTGCATAATAATTTACTCTACTTTCAACCAGAAAGATAACAGTGGTATGTCTTTCATTTCCCAGGAACATCTGAGTACTGGGGTGTTTTCCGAACAAAGATTTTTAGTGAAGCAGTATTTAGTTGTATGAAATTAAATCAAATGTGAAAAACTGGCTGTTCAAAAATGTGGGTCCCCTTGTAATTTTGCTGAGTTGAATGCATGTAACTGCTCAATACTGATTACTTGCAACACCAAATTGATTGGATTAGCTTGTTAAGCCTTGAACTTCATAGACAGGTGTGTCTAATCATGAGAAAAGGTATTTAATGTTGTCAATTGCAAGTTGTGCTTCCCTTTGACTCTCCTCTGAAGAGTGACAGCATGGGATCCTCAAAGCAACTCTCAAAAGATCTGAAAACAAAGATTGTTCAGTATGATGGTTTAGGGGAAGGCTACAAAAAGCTATCTCATAAGTTTAAACTGTCAGTTTCAACTGTAAGGAATGTAATCATAAAATGGAAGGCCACAGGCACAGTTGCTGTTAAACCCAGTCTGGCAGGCCAAGAAAAATACACAAACAGTTGTGGAGGATGGCCGGCTGTTTATCCCGGCCAATACCCTCAAGCCGCCAGGTGGAGCCCTCCTTGCAGCATGGAGGTCCTCAGAAGACCAGCAGGGCATCATGGACAATGGAGTTTTTATGCACAGCCCTGCTGGATGCCATGGGGGCCACGAGAGGGAGCTGCAGGGAGGACCGAAGAGTTCTTCGTGCCCTATGACCCGGAAGTTCGTCATAGGAAGAGCGACGGGCTTCCGGGTTGAAAAAAAGAACTATTTACCCTGACCCGGAAGGGATAAGGACTTGTGGATTGTTGGCTAGGAACACTTCCGGGTCAGGGAGTATAAAAGGACTGTGGGAGCTCCCAGACGGCGAGCTGAGCTGGGTGGAATGGTGGCAACGCGTCTGGGAGTGGAGGATTGTTTATTGTAATATTGTGATTGTGATTTATAAGTATAGTGGAGGAGAGGGTGCTTTGTGCACTGTGGAATATTAATAATGTCAGCATTTGGACTTTTACCTGTTGTTTGGAGTCGGGGACAGGGGTTCAAGGGAGCGAGGGCGCCCCCTATCTACCACACAGTATATTAGCAGGATTGTGAGAATGGTTACAGACAACCCACAGATCACCTCCAAAGACCTGCAAAAACATCTTGCTGCAGATGGTGTATCTGTACATCGTTCTACAATTCAGCGCAATTTGCACAAAGAACATCTGTATGGCAGGGTGATGAGAAAGAAGCCCTTTCTGCACTCATGCCACAAACAGAGTCGCTTGTATGCAAATGCTCATTTAAACAAGCCAGATTAATTTTGGAACAAAGTGCTTTGGACTGATGAGACAAAAATTGAGTTATTTGGTCATAACAAAAAGCGCTTTGCATGGCGGAAGAAGAACACCGCATTCCAAGAAAAACACCTGCTACCTACTGTCAAATTTGGTGGCGGTTCCATCATGCTGTGGAGCTGTGAGGCTAGTTCAGAGACTGGGGCCCTTGTTAAAGTCGAGGGTCAGATGAATTCAACCCATTATCAACAAATTCTTCAGGATAATGCTCAAGCATCAGTCACAAAGTTGAAGTTACACAGGGGTTGGATATTCCAACAAGACAATGACCCAAAACACAGTTCGAAATCTACAAAGGCATTCATGCAGAGGGAGAAATATAATGTTCTGGAATGGCCGTCACAGTCCTCTGACTTGAATATCATTGAGAATCTGGTTTGATGATTTGAAGCAGGCAGCCATCAAATTTAACTGAACTGGAGAGATTTTATATGGAAGAATGGTCAAAAATACCTCCATCCAGACTCCAGACACTCATCAAAGGCTATAGGAGGCATCTAGAGGCTGTTATATTTGCAAAAGGAGGCTCAACTAAGTATTGATGTAATATCTCTGTTGGGGTGCCCAAATTTATGCACCTGTCTAATTTTGTTATGATGCATATTGCACATTTTTTGTTAATCAAATTAACTTAATGTCACTGCTGAAATACTCCTCTTTCCATAAGGCATGTCATATATTAAAACGAAGTTGCTACTTTGAAAGCTCAGCCAATGATAAACAAAAATCCAAAGAATTAAGAGGGGTTCCCAAACTTTTTCATATGACTGTAATAATTATTGAGAAGGTAAAGTTAAAGATTGCTTGAGAGATACATTTTTTATAGTAATAATAAGTAACAGTTATAAGTGACTTTATTGCTTATATAAAACACCAAAATTCATTTTGTTACATTCTAATTAGATCAGGTTTAAGAACATGAAAGAGACAGAGCCTATTAAGAGAGAATTGAGCACAAAGAACAAAGCAAACCCACAGGGGAAACAAGCTGCCCATCACAGGCCAAAATGTAAAATATATTTAATAAATCTTCAGATTATTTGAGGTCAAGCAAACCAGTAATTCATTTCTAGCAGTATACATATAACAGACTCTGGTTCAGTTATTTAAACACAATATTGAGTGTTCATTCTAGCAATAATAATGACTTTTTAAGTATTTGCTTTGAGATCTTTTCCATTTACTATGGTTCATTTTTGTCTGTTTTGTTAATGCAGAGCTTGTGAGGTGTGTCATGCTCTCCTGTTCAAGATTGCCAAATCTTATTACTAAAATACCTTTTGCAATCAATCAAAGCTGGTTGAGAAAAACACAACCACTTTTAGGTAAGAATTTTAAGGATGGCATAATGGTAGTGCTGCGGTTGGCTGGCGCCCTGCTCGGGGTTTGTTTCCTGCCTCGCGCCCTGTGTTGGCTAGGATTGGCTCCAGCAGACGCCCGTGACCCTGTAGTTAGGATATAGCGGGTTGGATATGAAAGCCAATATGGTGACCTACAGTGTATTTTATCTGTTTCTTTAAACAGTGGAAGGGTATTGTGCACTAATTCAGCTGTGTTGTGTTTTGAAAGATGGGTGTAAATGCTGAAAAAGGGAAATTGCATAAATAAATATGTCAAAATAAGTGAAAAGGAAACATCTCTGCTTTTCACCATTCTGAGTCTCTGCTTACATCACTTTCAGCCAATGACATAGCAGTGCAGCCTTGCAACATCTTTCCTGTGATCTAAAGAACACCTTGTGACTATGTCCCAGATCAGCCACTGTCTTTTTAAAACTGTTATTTTCTCCCTGTTTTCCTGTGGGTTTTCTTTAGATACTCCTTTTTCTTCCAAGATTTCAAAGATGTAGGTGAGAAGCTGACTATTAACGCTGAACTGAGCGAGTGCGAGTAAGATTGACTATAGAACAGAGTGTGTCCGTTCAGTGGTGTAGTAGCGCACTGAGATTTGTCCTAACTTGTACCTAAAGCTTACAGGATACACTGAAGCTCCACATGACTCTGTAAAGGACTTAGTGTCTGCAATAAAACATAGATGGATGGATGTATTATTGATTAAATGACAAAGAATGTGACTTTTATAAACAGTGGGTGAAGACTTTCAAGTGTGTTTTCATTTAAATATCATAAAAGTAAATTGATGAATGTCAGATTTTCAAAGGGATATTGATCTTGAGAGTCATAGAATTTGCATTAAAAGTTCTTTCCATGTTTCAAGCTATAGTAAAGAACTGCAGCAAAGACTCACTCTTTAAATTAAATGTGAGGTAAGCTGTGTTTAAGGATTTCAACATTAATTTCTTTTTAAAGTTATTACATAGTTTTGTAATTTTTTCCATGAAACCCTTTACCTTTCTTATAGGTCATTAACATTTTATTATAGCATTTCACAGTTACAAAATAACATTTCTAATAGGACTCAGTATGAACTTGCTACAGCAGGTCAAATGATAAAGCTTCCCCATCACTGGAAAACCATTCAGTTTGCTGGGACATTACTCCTTGCTCCTCATTCTACAATTTTTTGTGAGGGCTGGATTGCATGCCATTAGGAGTCAATACAACAGAGAAAGAATGCTGGCTGAAACAAACCACAGTTTTTCATGGTATATAGAAGCAAGAAGTAAAATGAAACTCTGTAACTTAGACATAAGCTCCATCTTCTAGGAGGAGCACAATGGATACATCTTACCATATCATAAACCACTCAAAATCTGCTCATAAACAATTAATATCTAGTACTCAACAATAAAACTTTATAGATCTTTAGCAGCACTAGTACTTGTAGCAAGAGATCTGTAGAAGGTAGTATTTAGTTCATATATCCCATTGTTTCATCAGCGAAGTTTGCTTCACTCTCTGTAGTTTTGTAGGTGATTACTTTTCTTTCAATAGTATTGTCTAACCACAGTTAACCACTGGTGTAGTATTTATAAGGTCTATTTAGGCCAGACCATTCATCCATTTTTGGAACCTGCTTATTCCATTGTATAATTACTGAGGTGCAGCAACAGTTGAGGCAAATCAGCAACCAGAAGAGGGGCACACACAGCTTTATTTACTCATAAGAGCCCAGTTTCATACTCACCAATTAACCTAACCTGCATGAGTCAAGGATGTGAAAGGGAGCCAAAGTACATGCAGAAAAACGCCAACTTATTTCTCTTTAAACTAAGTACAAAGTACATGATATTTTAACAATATAATATGCCTCAGTATTTTCTCCTTTATGTTCTGTTTTATTAGTCAATCCTTTAGGGGTGATAAGGTGGTTTTTGGATAAGCTCTTCACAGTCACAGGGACATTCATTTAATTTGTAGCCCATTTTTTGTATTGAGGTTTATACATTCTTTCCATGTTTTGGTTGATTTTATCAGGGAACTTAGATTTCTTTATTAGCTCCAAAGAGGAGCAGCTTAAGGTTATGTTACATTAAGTAACTTTGAGTCATAGCCTTCATTTGCATAATCTTAGCAAGTCAGAGGCCAATGGCCGTAAAATCAGTTGTGTAATGTGACATGCTCTGTGACTCTCTCGATTTTGTAGTTAGTCATACAGACAAACTCTTTGTGCATGAGGGTTGACAACTAATGTATGGTTATCTAGAAGTGTAATTCATATAATACAACAAAAAGGAATAAGGAATGTGAATGTTTTGGACCTCACAAATAGAAGAGCAGCTCCTCTCTATCTGATGTCTTATGTTTTAAATATCATGAAGGAATGGAAAAAGAAAAAAAGGCCCTAGATTGTTGCTAAACTGGCCATACCTTCAAACTATGGCAGTTTCGTCAGGTACAATGTTTTTGGCTGTCACAAAAAGGGGAAAGTATGACTGTTCTGTAAAGTCAGTAAAACAAACATATTCAGTGATTTCCAGTCGTTTAAACAAGCATGGTCCAGTAATGAGATCAGCAACTGCAAACAGTAAATCTGACATACTCCATGACTAGAATTCATATAAAGTTACATCAGATTAAACTGACATTGTCCAGTGACAAAGTCAGCAACTGTGGTTGACGAGTCTGACATAACCCATGACAAGAGGTTGTGTAAATTTGACATCGGCTTTAGGTTAGCCTAATGGGATAGTTTTTGTATGCATGCCTGAGTGTAAAAGTAGCAGTAGTAGTAGTAGTAATACTGTCAGAGGTGCAGAGCACTATAAAATTCTTACTTGCATGTCTGACCAACACATGCCCGTGATATCTGAGACTTCTACCTAGAGCCTGTGCCTTTAGTGTGCCTGATGCTGCAATTTAGGATTTGGCACTCTTTGCATCACTCCAAAGGTCAAAAAGCACTCAAAAATTCAGTTATGCTTTACCTTCTTAAAAATCAATGGAATGATCAAATTCTTTCAATAAGCATCATCTAATTAACATTTGTCTTAAGTTTAGCATCCTTAATTTATTTCCGTTGGGCCAGATTCTGTGTATACACATTGTTACATGGAAAATTATGTAAGGCATGAAAGTAAATGCTTTTACTCTTAGTAATATTTCTAAACTAATTAATTTCCCCTTGGAATTTATAAAGTACCTATCTATCTATCTATCTATCTATCTATCTATCTATCTATCTATCTA
>JANRMT010062856.1:58418905-58547326 GCA_026402145.1 Polypterus bichir lapradei | reverse complement strand
CTATCTATCTATCTATCTATCTATCTATCTATCTATCTATCTATCTATCTATCTATCTATCTATCTATCTAAAACTTAGCAGCAGATTTACATTGTGTCACATGTTGAAAACAATGCACATAGGACCTTCACTGTAAGCTGTACATGTGACAACAATAACTTCAGAAATTTTTAACGGTGATAAAAACATAATATATTAATTCCACTTAATCCTGTTCAGGTTTTTGGGGGCTTTTTTTGACAGTACTGAACAAAATTTGAGAACCAGCCATGACTAATGGTACCAGTTCATTACAAGGACCCCTAGTATAGACACCAACACAGAGACTGTGTACAAATGCTAATTAACATAATACACATAAATTTGGGATGTGTGGTTTAAACAGAAATAGATGGCAAAAACACTCAAAGACAGGATGAAAGTAAAAATGCTGAATGTGGGTGTTGAGTCCATGATAAAAAGACAGCAATACTAACTACTGTGTCATCATGCAGCTGCATTAGTAGTAAGCATTATCTAATTCACTAGCATTTCAACCAAATAACAAAAGAATTGCTGAGTAATTTGCAATAGGCACTTTCAATAATCAGAAAATGTCATTCATTTTATTTTTAATTAACTTCTATTTAAATCAGTAATTCCTAACCTGGGGGGCTGCAGGAAAGCCATTTTACTGTTTTACAAAACTCTCTAAGACGCCGTTGAAATCTTTTTTTATAAACAAGGGTTGTCATTTTCAACTGCCACCTTAGTAGAACTGCAAATTGCAGGAAAAAAAAATGTGTTCAAATGTTGAAGTAAAAATCAAGCATTATCACAAAGCATGAAAGATAATACAATTTCCAGTTTTCACATCAACAGAAAGAACACCACTTTTTAAAAGAGACTTTCCTGCTTAAAGGTCAGATATATACTCAGGTAGGAGTTTTTTCATAGCAAGTTTCCTTTACACACAGCTCACCCAATAGTCCGGGATCATCCCAAACTTTGGTGGTTACTTTTCACTGTAGCTCATTGCATTCTTTATTATATACTGTATGTCATAGACAAACAAAGTGACTGCTGTACATTTGTTTCTGTCTTTCTGTTTTTAGACCTCATTTTGAGTTTTCATGTAGATCTTCCCTCTGTGTTGCCATGGACTTGCTTGAGATACTCTAGTTTAAAACCACACACTAAATATATGCGGCCAGGCTTGCCCAGGGTGAGATAACATGTGTCTATGCCACAGGTGGGTCCTGAGACAAACTAGCATATAATCCATGATAATTCAGGTCTAATCTCTGTTGCACTGGTGTTCTATCTGCTTACCTTAAGGGATTTATTTTCTTACTTGCAAAAGAAAATGAAAAAACTACACTTCTACCTTGAGTCATTTTTTATGAGATGACACAACAAATTTAAACTAAAGAAACAGCAGGGGAAAATGCCTATATAGGGTGGTCCATATCTAATTATGCAATTTTCATTACGCTATAACTTAAGTTTGTTACATAGAAAATCACCCGAAAAATCCCAGACCATCGAGAAGTGTGTGAACTGACGACATGAAGAATCGTCTTCCTGCCAAACTGGAATCGTCCCTGCATAAATCAAAGTCATCAAGACGATCTGGATCTGCATAATTAGATCTGGACCACCCTGTATAATGCACTGTGTTAGTTCATTAATTAAGTACGCAACCTTAAAAGTTTGCAGTGGTGATAGATAATAGACTTTTAAATAACAGGCACCTTTTGTAAACCCAGCGTTTCCTCTATTGTACTATAAACTAATGATATTCTACTTTGTTCTAATTCAGAAGCTTTCATGAAGAAGTAATATAGGGATAAGGCTCACCATGCTTCACAGTTTGGTATGGTCTCCAGTTTGGTGTCCTGCGACTTTGACTTCCTTCGTGTTCGGTTCTCATCTTCATTCCTAACAGTGAGACTGAAAGGTAGTAAACGATATTAAGAAATAACAGCACGCTTACAGTCACATGTCCGGCTGGCCTATTTTCTTCTAGCCCATACATGAACTTCACAAGAATGTGCCTCAAAATGACTGATGAAGTATTTTAAAAATGCAATTTGTAATTTTCTTACACACATTTCATTTATGAGACAAACAAGCATTCAGTGGCATGAGAGGTCAAAATCGTTTGTGTTTTTTGTGTGCATCTGTAGCTATTTTAGTCACTCCTTCCAGCCTTACTTTCTTGGCAGTAACCCAGGACTGTTCCATTCTCGTCCTTGGAGACTATTAATAATCCCCCTTCTTTTCTTCATGTTAATTTTTGAAAATGTATTATTTTTAGTACAGTTTAAGAAAATATGTTTTGTGGCAAGACATTCTTAGAATAAATACTTCATCCTTCCCAAAGCCACAAAAGCAGTGGCTGTTGCCTTTTATGGACAGAACAATGATCATGCAGAACACAAATCCAATTTTAGAGAGAAAAAAGAAAACAAACATCTTTTATTGTGAACTCCCACTGTGCAAGGAACCTAAGCATGCTCACATTCCCAAAAATACCTCTTTAATCCAAATTATGTCTACAGAGACATGCAAGCAGAGCAATACACTTTTTAAAATGACCATAGCTTTAAATATCATAGTCGCAAATGTCACCCATAAAATGTGTATAAACCATTACCTTATCATCTGATTCTTTAATTACACAGGGTTTAAGAACTATTTGAATTACACAGGAAATAGTGCTTAAATTACTCAGATTATAGAGCAGGATTTAGAACTTTATCTGAATGCATTTACTGTACTTATGTTTGGGCTTTCAGAATTAACCACTTAGTTAATTTACAAAATCTTTTTTGAAAAAAATAACTTGTCCTTAAGAGTAGGCTGTATGGCCTAAAATTTGTGTCACTAAACTAACTAAAAAATTCTAATGGTTTTACTAAATACTGGTATAATGTATTTTTCTTTAATTTTCATACTGAAACTTATTTTTAAACAAACAATAAATGTTTTAGTGATTAATCTAAGTAACACAGACACAAATCCATTGAAACGCTTGTCAACACTCTGCTACTCAAATAAATGCGACTTCAGGTATTCACCTCTCATGAACCGATAAAAGTACAGCTTTGTTCTCATTCACTGACTTGCTTGATCTCTCATGCCACTGCTGCCAAGCAAACACAGCACAAGGCACAGCTTCTTCTTGCTCTTACTTCCTGTTTACATTGATTTTTCAATTAGGCCATACCACATAGCTCTCTGTGTACTTCACTTAAAGGGAAAGACTCACTTATTACACAGTTCCAACAGACTCTAGCTGCAGACCTCCAACGCTCTGATCCATTGAGGACCCAATCAAACGGCACACATCTAATGATGTTTAGTTGTCTTTGCATTATACATAAGTGATGTTACATGATAAACACAGTAATTTGTGTCTTTTTTAATATGTCCATTTCAAACCGCACCTTGCACATCATTCGCATAAAACATCCTTACACTATGGTTAAAATCATTCTAATGGGATGCTTATCTTATTTTGCAGTGGGTTAGTTTTGTGCTTAGACTATTTCTGAGATAGTAAGATAGTGACACTTTCGTAGAGCTGTGAGCCTCAGCCTGTCATGTTTCAGCTGGCATTCCCCCCGGCTGTTGTTCAAAGTTGTGTTTCTTGTCTGTTGTGTTTAATTTTGTAGAATTTATTTGTATTAATATTTTTTTAAGTTTCTAATATACATTTTTCTATGTGTGTATTAGGAAAGGGGCATGGCCTATGAGTTTTGTGGGTGGCACCCAAGAGGTGGGGTGACCTACCACTCACCCTATTTAAGGGAGAGCCTCCCATAGTTCCTGGTGGTTCATTATGAATGAGCTAAGGAGTGGAGAGTTTATTGTATCTGTACCTTATTCTGCCTTATGGTTTTCTGATATTTCAACTCTGTGCACTCTGTTTCGATTTTGTCATTGGATTCTGATTTTGAACTGTGTTTACTGATATTTTAAACCCCTGCTCTGTTTTGATCACCACCTTTGGATTGTGTTTTGGGACTTTGTTCACTGTGGATTGCATTGCTTTTTTCAGGCAATTACTTGTGCTCTTCAGTTCTTCATGTATTACAGAACCTTTTGGAAAATAAACCTTTTATTTTTGTAATATTTTGCAAGGCACTTTTTGATTTCTAGTCAGGGGGGGTTTGACTGCGTTTTCCGCCCTCTAATGGGCAACTTTGGAAAATGTTTTGGTACCTGAGCTTCAGATCTCCCAAGTTTTACGACACAGCCAAACCTTCTTTGAGTTTCTGCTGTGCAAATCATGTAATGTAAACATGCAGGTCTACAGCAAGATCCATCTACATATATTACATACAAATCACACACAAAGACATTACCTTTAAGGCACTAATACACCAACATAAAATCACATTTTCTCTTTCCTTTCACGTGCATGTTTATGTTAAATGTGCTCATAAGTTTTTCACAAATTTTTAACAAATCGGTAAAATGTTTTTTCTCAAAGTACATAGCAGAAGAAGAATTTCATCCAGCTTACCAGATCTTATTCCCCACAACTACTTGACCATGCCCATTTTGCCTCATTAAACTTGACACAAATGGTATATAGTGCAGGGGTGAACCCAGTTGTAGGTGGCCCTGCCTCCAAAGCAATGGGTGTATTTTAACTTTTCTATTTCGTTTTCACATTTTTAATTGATCCTTCCTTTGAAACACCAAGAACCAGATAATACCAGGTTAAGCATGCTTCCATTAAATTTTTAGTTTCCTTGAGCTGTCCATGAAATTTTGTAGCCGAGTTGGTTTGTGCTCAACCTGCGAAACCCACAGTGACTGGAGAACACCCAAATGAGGGCATATATTTTGGTCATGGCTTAGCTTCAGTTTATGTAACTGAATAGATAGAAAGCCTGTAGTCTAAACCATATTTTTGTGTGATTCATTTTTTAAATACCCATGTTTTTATACAAAATGGGCCAACAGGTGTACTGGACCAAAGATGAAGCACACACACTAACTGACAGTATTCAGAATAACAAAGAACAAAGCCAGAACCACAATAACTTGCACCATATTTGCTGGGAGTCAGCTAAACAATTATATTTGTTAGTCACTTAGGTTTCATGTAATCAATGTAATAGTACACCTTCATTAATAGTTTCTCATTGTAACAGACAAAAAAGTCTGGCTCTTCATCATGCTGTTCCTAGTTTTGGTTTTGATTAATTCTAGTTCCTCATTTTGGTTCATGGTTTTGTGGAAAAACAATAAAACTTTTAAAGTAATTTCACCTGTAAAGTGAATCAATCATTTTTAAAACTGAACTATTTAATAGTTTAATAGTCAAATAGATGGATAAATAGAACTTTATTTTCCCCCAGTGAGAAATTTTACTTTTTACAGAAGCTCAGTTTATAGCATTTCCCATTCTGTGGGGTTACCAGCATGTCACTGAATTAACAGTTGGATTAAGAGGGTAGACTCAGTTATGGGATGCACTCTCGACCCACTGGAGGTAGAAATGAAGGAGAGAAAGAAGATTAAGCTGATGGACATTATAAATAATACTAAACATCAATATATAAGCACCTCCCCCTCCTTGTCCATTCGAGGCTTGTGTAAACCCTTCCCCATGGAATTTCCCAAATAATGGGTTTCAGACATACTCAGGCTGCATTTCTTAGGGTTAGACGTCAACCCTGCGAACCTCAAACTGTCAAGCACCGCCTGTAGGCAGAAGAGATAAGATCTCTAGTCATTACTGAAAATGACTATATTGTCTAGATAAGCTCCCATGTATGCGGAATGGGGACGGAGGATCTGGTCCATCATCTGCTGAATGGTTAATGGTGCGCTATGGAGAATGAAAGTTAGCCTTGTAAATTCGAACAACATGTCTGAAGTGGCGAATGTGGTCTTCTTGCAACTGGACTCCTCCAACGGCACTTGCCAATAACCCTTCATGAGATCAAGGGTGGAACTATACAAAGCCCACCTGAACTTTTCCAAAAAGTCATCTACACACGGCATCGGGTATGCATCAGACTTGCAAATTTTATTCAACCTCCTAAAATCAATAAAAAACCAAACTGTTGGGTTTTGAGAGAAGCACAACACGGCTTCACCACTTGCTTTTGCTTTCACGAATTACGCTCATCTTGAGCATCTGTTGAACCTCCTCATGTATCACCTTCCTTGTTGCCTTCAGAAGGCGATATGGGATCAGATGTACAGTAACACTGTGTTCCTCAATTTCTGTTTTGCCAGGTATGGCCGAAAAGACGTCTGAGTTCATCTTGATCAGTGATAGCAATTCTACTTTATGAGTATCAGTTAACTTATCTCCAGTGTTGACTTCAGTCTGCAGGGACCGCTGCGAACATGACCAGGATTTGCTAGGGGTTGTGCCACCCATTTAAAAGATTAAGATGCAAAATTTGTACAGGTTCCTGTCAAATGGGAATTCTGACTTTATAATTCACTGGGGACATACACTCTCCAATCACTGCTGGACCTAGCCATTCAGCCTGAAATTTATGCAGATCTGACAGGATCAACACTAGTATGCGATTTCCCTTCTTAAACTCGTAATCATGTTTTTGCACCTCCTGCTCATGCTACAGATGTTCTACCACAATGGAGGACAACCTGGAAATCTGTTCCTGCAGTGAAATGACTCGCTTGACAAACCTCCCTCCACGAAGAGTCTCACAAGTCCTCGGCCACTCTTCTTGAAAAATGTCTAACACACTGCATGGTTGGCAGCAAAATAGCAATTTGAAAAGACTTAACCTGGTAGAAACTTGTGGAGACTCCCGAACAGCCAACAGGAGGAAGGGCACTACTGTATCTCAGGAGGTTGGGTTGTAATGGCCACCTGTCGAATCATCTGTTTTAGGGTAATATTAAGTCATTCAGTCAGACCATTTGTCTGTGGATGATAAACTGTGGAGTGCATCTGATTAATCACAAAACTTTCGCATAGTTGCTTCATGATACGAGAGATAAAGGGTGTGCCCTGATCAGTCAAAAGCTTGCGAGGGATACCAATACGCGTGAACATTTCTGAGAGTGCTTTTGGAATAGTCCTGCATCCGCCCGCCATAGCACAGCCACTTCTGAGTATCTTGTGGCATAATCAACTAACACGAGCATATACTGAAACTCATTTTTACTGAGGTGAAGTGGGCCAACAATATCTAGTCACACCCTCTCAAAGCAGACATCTAAAATAGGCATCATAGCGGGTGTCTGGTCTGGGAAGGATGTTGACGTGAGCAACGGCGTAATAAAGTCTACCAGCTGTCCTAGGTCCTCACTTGAGGATTCGTCTCCCACCTCATTGGACAACTCTGGTTCAATTTCAAATCCTGCTCCTTGACTGACGTTGTCAGCATTGAGCCCCTCTCTATCCACTACAGGGGGAGGTGCCAGTATTGGGATGTTATGTGCCTCTTGGGGTTCCATTAGTGCAAGACCCCACTTCTGGTACCTTATGACGTGTGAGTTGATGTTTTGCAGTCTTTGTTTGCTGAGTTTGAACTGAGTGTAACCAGTACTGCTAAATACACTTTTTCTTTTTGGAAAGAGCCATTCTAGAGTAAATCCAGCATAAGTATGGGGAAATTGCAATTTCCTGCAGAATCTGGTTTTCTGCCGGGGCTAAATAAGTGCCGTTATGGTTCTAGCTGCTCCTCACTGCAGTTTATTTATTTTTAATGTTGGATTTGGATTTCATTATGCTTTATATTTTTTGATTCCTCTAGATCCCATACCCTTTGTTGCCTTTGTTGTCTATTGGGGGCAGGTATTCCAGTTAGATTGATGCCCAAATGAAGCTGTTGTTTTTAGGGCCAGAGTTGCTTGAAAGCAATTTAAAGTCACCACTTGTCACAATTTCTTTGTTGTGGCTTTAGTTGATTTGCAGTTATATTCTTTGGCTCTCCATTTGCTTTTTCCACTTATAAGTCTTATAGTATGTGATCATTTATGTTTAGGATTTTTTGGAGGGTTGACTTTTACATGGCTATTATTTGAGGGGCTGAAAATTGTTATTTTGAATATTTCAGCATTTGCCCTGCTGCTTAGCATTGTGCTTTCTATTTTTTGTTAATTTTGTTTTCAGTGTTTAGATATAGATATCACCATTTATTGGATTTTTTACATTAGAAATATCTTCTGTTGCCATCCTTTGATGGCCAGACATCACACTTTTCTGAAGACTTGCCATAAAAGGACTTCTACAAATTATTTCTTGACAAAGATTTTTTTTAATTTTGTAATGGACCTCAGGTGAGCTGTTTCTTCTTTTGTCCCAAACTCATTTTGACTTGAGTATCATTTCTTCTCCTGGTCCACGTTCAGTTCTGAGCTATGTGCCCTTTTCTGACCTGGTAAAATATAAACTTGGACTGTGCACCATGACTGACCCCATTATGAAATGTGTATTTTGTGAAATAAACCAGGTTCAGAAAGACATTAAAATCCTACATAAAACAAGTCAATGATGTAATGTCTTTTTTTCCAGCAGATGGTGCTAGAATTCAGCCATATGCAGCAAACACGAGAGTCACTAACTGATGTTCCCCCTCAGGTAAGGTGCCTGTCACGGAGAGCCTTTAACCCATTATTTTAGCCAATTTACTAGAGACCATAAAAGGTAAATGATTTTCTTAAATCAGTGTAAGGTGATACTTGACCAGTGGCCCCAAATATACCCCCTAGATAGACCTAGCATTGTCATTATCAAGTCAGTACTCGATGATAAGCTATTGGAATGGGCCTTTGCTTTATCAAATGTCAATCACTCCTGTTGTTTTTCATTTACATTTTTTCTGAAGTAACTATATTTGATCAAACAGGGAGTAAAATTTGTGCTATTAACTGACTGTTGCATTTTAAGGAAGACAATAAGACAATTAGTGGCAGGATATGTAGAATGGAAAGAAACCACTTCTGTTTGATTATTTAGGAGAACTCTATCTAGTGTATTAGCTAATTATGATGTCAGAAACACAATGGATGAAACACTGAGTATTGCCTTAAAAGTCAATACAAGATTATATAAATGTAAATAAGAACAGAGGATTAGTTAATCTGAATCAGTAAAATCGGTCAATCAATGTGTTTACATGCATACACATAGTTGGTTTAAGGTGAATAACCCAGTTAAGTAAGAAACCTGGTTTCTTAATAATCCGCCTTTACATATATGAGTAATCGTTTGGAGTTCTCCTTTGGCAAAATGCTCCGACATCAATAAACTATGCAAAAAAAGAGTTAAACATCATCGGCCAATGTGAATCTGAAAATAAACACAATGCCTGTGATAATTTTCTTGCATTTTATTAATATATTTAGTTAAATCGATGCTTTATTTATAGGTTTCCATTGCCAGACTACATACTGCAAACTCTTCTCTGTGTAATTGAGCCCTGCAAAGGACCTAGTATGTGTGCTTCTTGTCTTACCACCCAGTGCTGCTGGAATAACAATAACATGGGTATTTTTACTTCAGTAAGGTATGCATTAGATTACTTGTTACTTTAAAAACTAATCCGATTACTTAACACAACATACTTTTAACTTGTTTCCCTACTGCTACTAATTTTGTTGCTGAGTTTCACACTGTACATTCAGATGATCAACATAAACTTAGACATTTCTGAAATATTGAGACAGATTGTTTCAGCTAGGAGAAAGAATAATGTGATTGCCCAAAAATTCGCCTGTGGAAATGTATTTTGTGTAAACTTCTTCTTGTGACAAATACATGCATGGACTGACAGAATGCAACAGTCATGTGCAGACTACCAAATCCTTTATAGTAACCCCGTTATGGGTTTATATGGCCACATAATTGGATTATTTGCAGAGAAATGTACTTCTGATAATCAGGTTTCCCAGAGGCCAATAAACCGATTTCTGTAATCGGAATAATGGCTTACACGGCATTTTAGAAATCAAGTTTCTGTGAATAATTGGGTTACTGAAGTTCATGTGAACGCATTAACTGAGCCAAACAAGTATTTGTTTAAAGGAAAGGAAAAGAGGGATATTAAGGAAATTATAGATGTGGTGTACACAGAGTTGCAGCTTGTTCTGATCTGCAGGAGAACTGATTTGTCCTCCTCATACAAAAATAGGGAGAGAAATTATTAAGGCTACAGTATTTAAGATGGCAGAAACAAACAATAATGACAAAACAGAACAAGAAATATAGTAAAATCCTACATGTGTTAAAAATACAAGAGCTAAAAAATATTGATTAAACAGAAAAGGTTTCAGTTTACTTTTAAAAGAAAAAAAGTGAAGCACAGTTATGAAAATATTGAGATAAGGAATTCCAGATGTAGGGTGTCATGACGTGGAATGTATTGTTGCCCCAGGAAAAATGTTTGGTTTGCAGGATCATTTGTAGCCCAGTACCAGGAAGCCTAAGGGCACATGGAGGATTATACTAATGAAATAACTAAATAACACATGTGAGAGCTAGTTCATGTAAAATCTTGTAAGTAATGAGTGCAAGGTCATATGTGATACCTAAAGAAACAGTCAGCCAGCGCAGATGATAAAGTATTAGAGCAGTGTATTCGTTATGCCTGGTGTATGACAGAACTCTGTTAGTCACAATCTGGATATATTGTAGTCTAGAGAGTGTTTTAACAGGAAACTGGAAATCACAATAGCCAAGACAAGAAGTAATAAAAGCATGTACAGATGTTTCTGCTTCTCTCCTGTTAAATAATGGGTGAAGATGAATGATATTGCGAAGCTGATATTAAATAGTGTGCTACATTAGCATATGTGAGACTCAAAAGTAAGTGATGAATCAAGAAAAATCCCTAAATTATGCACAATTCGTGAAATCTGAAACAACACACATCAAACGAAGTCTGAAAACCTGAAGGCAATTGACTTGGAACCAACTAACAACACTTCAGTCCTATCAGCATTCAGTTTATGAAAATGAGTATCCAACCATATCCTTAAGTCAGAAATGCATTCCAGCAAAGAATGAAATGACAGGTGGAAGATCTAGTATTAAGATAAATCTCACTGTAATCAGCATAACAATGAAAGATGACACCATGATGGTGAGTAATTTTTCCTAAAGAGAGCACATATAAGAAAAACAAGAGAAATGAAAACAGATCTCTGAGGTACATCTTGGATAAAGCAGCAGAAAGGTATTTATATTTACTGGTTTTTACAAAATACTGTCTTTCATACAGATAATTTAAACCAGGTTGGAACTGTGTCTACAATGCTGACTTAGGAAAGGCAAGACAGAAGAATATTATGATTTACAGTGTCAAAGGCCACAGTAAGACCGAGGAGGAGGAAAATGGAGTGCCCCAGCATCAGCAGTTCCTAAAAGAAGTTCATTAACAGTTTTCAAGAGAGTAGCATGCAGAAGCCAGAATAAAGATGTTAGTAAAGATAGTGTTTAGCTAAGTATATCTGAAATTGCTTAGTGATGACCCCTTTCGGCACCTTTGCTATGACTGGGAAGTTGGAGATGGGCCTGATGCTATCAAGAGAGGTTTGATTAAGATAAGGTTTCTTAGGAATAGTTATAAAAGCAGTGATTTTAACTAAAGCTAGAAATATATTAATGAGGTGTGACATGGGAGCTGCAGTAACAAAGGCCCATGTCTTGAGAACAAAAGTAGTAGCGGGATTAAGTTGTAGGGATTTAGATTTTGAAATAAACTTTTAAAAGAGTTTGTTATAGGAAAGTGGAAAGGAGCTAATTATAGAGAACTGATGAAAGATGTTACTTACTCTGTCCCTAAAAAGGTGTAAAAATCCTTGGTATTGCTGAATAGAACAAGGAGCAGATGGTATGGGAGACTGTGTACGTTTAGTTATTCTTGGAAAAATTCCTAGGATTTCTACGATTTTTACTACCTGCCTTTATAAGAATGAGGGTAGTAGAAATAGGAGTACTTTTTTTTAAGTATTCCTTCCTTCTTATGCCAAAGACCAGTTGTTTTCAACACCCAAAGCTCTGTGTTATACCATGAGCAAGAGTGAGCAGCAGGTACCTGTATTGTTCTTAGAGGTACAAAATAATTATATTTGAACAGATGTAATTATATTGAGAAACCATGTCATCTTGATAGGACACATCGGAAAAGTTGTAAGGACTGGGATAAAAGTAATGGATCAGTTTTATGAAAGGACATAATACTGTAGTTTTTTACCTGGCTTTTTGTGTGTTTTTGTGGGAATACAAAGGTTACATTCTTTCAGTTTATGATCAGCAATCCCAAGCAAGAAACCAGAGACATCAATGTAGAAAGACCAAGAGAATAAAGCAGATCTAATGTATGCCTGTGATAGTCAAAATTTAATAGACAACAGAAGTACTAGGGTGTTGTACAGAGTTAGCCATTGTGAATGTAGTGAGAAGTCAAGCAAAATGACAACTTTTATTTGCTAACTAAAAAGATTATGAAGAACGGGGCTGAGTTGCCTCGAAAGCTTGCATATTGTAATCTTCTTAGTTAGCCAATAAAAGGTGTCATTTTGCTTGACTTCTAACTATAGACAGAAGAACAAAGTGTTTCCATATGTACTATATATAAAAATCGGCAAGTAATATCATAGCAGGTCTTACAACTGAAGCATGTGTATGCAATTAATTTAGTTTAGACCCAAAGTTAGATTAAATTTTAGTGTACAATATCAATAAAATATCATTAAAATTATCAGCAGTGAAATAGAGGAGGCACGTTGAATGTTATGTACTCAAAGGATGTTACATTGAGGAAGGCAGTCCTTTCTTACTTTAAAGTTACTGTGGAAAATAGCACCTAATCCACTGCTCTTACTCTTCAAATGAGGCTTGAATAGAGAATTTAACACAAAAGGTGTCATCAAATTAAAATGCTTATAGTCCTTTTGTTGCTGCCATGTCTCACAAATCAAAAATAAGTCAAGGTTTTTCTGGATAATTAAATCGTAAAGGAAAGATGTGTTATTTGATGTGTTATTTTTCAAGTAAAAATTTAGCAAAGCAAATTTTTCCAAGGCTGAGAATGGCAGAGCTCGCAGAAGTAGTAATTCCCCAAAGAGGGCAGAAAAGACTGTGGTTAATTCCATGGCAAAAAGCAGTCCACATAAAAATAAAATCTGGGAAAGTAATAAAAATATCGTGGACTCTTCACTTCACTATACAGCATTAGTAAGTCACAGCAACAAGCTGAATGTGAACATACTTTTCAGTTTTTCTGAATGCTATATCATTATGGCATTGCTAGCATTTTGTGTTTTCACTTGTTAAGCATGTTAATGAAATTTGCAGCGTCGACATCAGCCTCTGGAACATTGTGAAATTCTATTTTGTACCTGATAGTGTGATATTCTTGGATGCAAGAGGCTAAAGTGAGATGCAACCTGTGTGAGGATCTCCAGATTCACATACAAGAAAGAAGATCACAACAAGCTGAACACAGGTAGTCAGGTGCACAACAGAATACAGCCCACAATGATCTACAGTGTGGACTTATTTCCCAAAGTATTAATCTATTAATGTTCTAAAGTTAACTGTCAATAAATAGCATTTTCTTCATTAGGTGTTTTTGCATTATTGTAATATCATTAGACTAGCACTAGTTAATTTATGGTGGCAAAAAATTAAAAAGATAACCTTTTTCTAGGTATAATTAAAAGAAAATCTCAGTTTTGGCATGTACAGGTATAATGTATTTGTTTATAATTTTCAGGCTGAAATTTGTCTTTTGCCAAATAGCAAACACAATACCAATTCATTTTGTACACAGGCACACCTGTTATACGAGTATGTCAAAACACTTGTTAATGCTCTACAGTTAAAGTGGATCTGAAACCATTTATTCACCTTTCTTAAACTGGTAAAAGTACAGTTTTTCACTCACTAGCCTGCTTACGCTTGTGACAAGCATTGAGAAAAGGTGTCTTCTTGTCCTATTTTACCTGTTTGCATTAACTCATAAATCAGGTTGAACTACACATCTCTCTGTGTAATATTCTTAAAGTGTTTGGCTTACGTATTACACTTAGTTCACTTACAAGTCAATAAGCAAAGACATTACTTTTCAGCCACTAATGCACAGACAATAACATCATGTTTCCTTTTGCATGAACAGATCTTTTCTGTTTTATATTTAAATGTGTTCTTCATTTTTTCACTAACTTTCAAAGTACTGGTAAAACATTTTTCAAAATCCATGCTGGAAGAATTTTATTTGGTATACGGGAGCTATTGTTATATTTCACTCCTAATGGGAGTCCCAGGCAGTAGAAGAACATATCAGAGAAAGTCAGCAAAACAGATATATTAAATCTACAAGCAGTTTTATAAGAACTGAGTTTTTTTGTTTTTTTTTCTAGAAAAGAAGGATGGTTTGTTTCAACTTATTGTAGTGTTGATTATAGGGGATCTCAATAAAATAACAATAAAGAACAATGAAATGCTCACATTAATTACTTAACTTTGTTTCTTAACAAAGTCACCTCATTGGTCACAAAGTTGAATCCCATACAGTCTTATTAAAACTAAAGGGGAGATAAGTAGTAGACTGCTTTTAACACTTCTACTGGTTATTATGAATTTAAGGTAATATGTTACAAGTAAGTTAATGCCCCTGCAGTCTTTAAGTCACTTGTTAATGATATTTTCCTAGATATGTTGGTAATTTTGGTACTTGTTTACATTAATGATATTCTCATATTTTCCAATAATATGAAACAGTATGTGCCAAATATTCAGGAAATCCTTTCCAGGCTCTATAAAAATGATTTCTGTGTGAAACTAGAGAAGTGTGATTTTTACAATCCTTTTACAAACAATTTTCTTTGGTTACAAGAAGAGCAGATTAAGACTGAAAATAGATAAATCCAAAATAATTCTATTCTTAATTTCAAAGTCACAAAAACTGTAAAACAAGTCCAATGTTTGTGGGATTTGTAAACTATAACAGACATTTCATTAAGATTTTCAGCTTAGTAACTGTGCCCATAACCTCATTTTCCAAGAAAACCACAAATATATATTTTTTGAAAACATGAAGAATAACACTCATTTAGCACTTCTAAAGTAATGTCCACTTCAGATCCTACTTTAAGATACCCAGCTGTTTTATTCCTTCTCAATTTACAATTCATCCCTCTTTTCACGCTTCCCAGTTGAAATTAGTTCATTGAATTCCTTGTGATAAAAGAACTTCTCCTCTTCCTTTAATAGAGTTAGAAAGTAGCGTCATAGACCATTTCACTAGGATTTCTTATGAACTATTTATAGAAGAGTATTAGTTCAAGAATCTGCAGTCCACAAATAGTTACTAATGTAAGTAATTAGGACAGGACTAAAATTACAATGGTCGTCTAGTAATAGTTACTTTACCCCACCTCCTGGTATAAAACCAATCCTGTCCAAATAGGGCTCTAGAATTGTTGTTTTTCGTACTACAATTGTATATCAGCCACTCACATAGTACATGCTACCAACTACACAGCATACCAACTTTCATGTTGGGCTTACAAATACTCAGAACACAGCAATAATACTTTTATAATAGTTTTATAAGCTCGAAACTCTTCATGATGTAAAATATTAGATTAGGTTGCTTTTTAAAGTTGTACTGACATACAAGGTCTGAGGCAATCCTCCTCCTTCAGAGGAGTTCAAAAGATTTCCCTTTCTCCAGTAAATTGATTTAATTATCTTTTTGGGGATAACCTATGTCTTCAATGTTCAAATAAAAACAGCATATATATTTTAGTTTTGGATTTGTTTCTTCTTTGTAAATATATTGTAGTGACCTCTTTGAGGGTTTCAGGAAAGAAGACAAATGCGTTGCTAATGCAGACAACCGAGGGAAAAACTTTTCATTAAGGAGCACATTTCAAAACAGAAGAGAAGTAGGGACTGTATTGTACAGAAAAGAAAGCATATTATGAGCTATGTACAGTGTCCACCCCCTCTCTGTTCTGGCTGTGGTGCACCCCTTAATTAAGCTGTGCTTATGTTTAAACTGTCCAATGGACACTACCTTCACTGACATCTTTTCTTTGCCTGAAAACGTCACTTCCTCATTTACTGCTCTCTCTCCCTCCCTTTTTGTTGCTAGCTTTATAGCACATGCTAACCATATCTTCCTTGAGCTTTGCTGAACTTTTCTCCTTCCATTTTACAGCTCACTTTCTATACTACACATTACCCATCTCTTCACTTGTCTGTCCATCCTATTGGTCAGTGCCTCTCTTTGTGTGTCCCGCCCATTGCTTCTGGTGGCAGGCTTCATTTGCATAAACTGACAAGCCCTGAACAACAGGCTAGCATTGTTTCTCTGAGGACTTCGTATCAGCACTGTGCCTGAAAAAAGAATGTGGTGCTCCAGTATTGTTAGTGACAAATTAATAAAAATACAGATCAGCTAATTTTCTTTTTTTAATGTCAACTAATTTAAATTATATCAATCAAAGTATTTTTTAGATTTTGGGATAGTTTTTCTACTATAGGTGTTGTTTTAACCCTTAAATTGATATACTGAAATGTCCTTTCTTAGCAGATACATGCTGCCCTAGATGTACAATCTTCCCATTTTTCAGTTTTTAAATTAAACTGTAAATAGTGTTTTTGTTGATGACAGAGTGAATGAATTGAGTCAGTCAGTCAACTGTACATTTTATATATGTAGATCTACTTATATACATATCTGTCATCTGTGATTGGGTAACCTTAATAAAAATTGTATTGTGTACATCTGATTTATCACTTTTCAGTGGTATCCTTTATCCCCCTGGCTTTCTGTGTGGATTTTATTTTTAATTTTCTTTAGTGATTCCATCATTTATAAAAAAAAAAAAAAAAAACAGAAAACTGTTAACTGGAGGTGAGGTCAGAAAATTAACTCTAGAAGCAGGGGTACTTGTTCATTCACTCATTTGTTTCCTGAATTTGTTAATTACAATATAGGAACAGGCAGTATCCAGTGCTAGGTGGGATACTGGTCCATCACAGGGCACATTCAAAAAAACATCCACACTTCCATTGAAATGGGACCAATTTTCAATTGTCAATTGACCTAACACACAGTTCTTTTGGATGTGACAAGAATAGAGACAGAAGGCAGATAGGCTAGACTATTCACACAGATACTTCTATTTACACTTACTTTGTCACCAATTCAGCTCACTTCTGTTTATTTTTATATAGTGCTCTTCCCTAAATGCAGGGGAGCTGGGCCAAGTTCTAGGGTAAAATGCAAATAAAAACTTTACAAATTACTAAATACAAACTTTACAATCTATCAATTAACCTAACATAGTTTTCTGGAACAGAAAAATAGTAACCCAGAGAGAAAACCCACACAGACGCAGAAAAGGCATTTTCCAAAGAGACAGCACCTTGGATTTGAACCCAGGGCTCTGAAGCTTTGAGGAAGCAGCACTACTGCTAATATACGTAAGCATGTATTTTTAAACCCACTTAATCTAATTCAGGACTGTAGGGGCCTTAGCCCATCCTAGCAACATCAGGCCCAAAGCAAGAAACAGCCCTATGTATGGCTTCAATCTACGACAGGGACACTGTTTCTAATATATATGCTCTGGAGACATTACCAGATATTCAGCCAAAAACACATTATTTTACTAATGCTGTACAATTTATAACTAGGGGGGTTGTGATACACACTTGTCCCAAAATGATGGCTATTTCTTTACAAGTGTTTGTGTCATTTAGCTTGGGCATTTAGACATTTACAGAGCATAGCCCTTTATTATGTACTCACTTTATAATAGGTGGGGATTAAATGTAGAAATTTGTCTGATTTTTAAATATTTTTATGCTTTATTTGCTCTTATTTTTTAGTTACTGCCCACAGGAGTCAGAGAACTAACAAATTTTAGGGATCTTGTAAAGCATTGTCATTTGATAACACCCTTCACATCTGACACCTTTCATTCTGACACTTTATGCAGCTCCATACCATAGTTTTAAATGAAACGTAAAGAATCCTGTTATTTTTCAATGCTTTTGCTTATGTGATATGTGCCAATTTAGTTTTAAATCAAAAACCGCAACATGAGCAGTAGTTCCTGTTTGCAAAACATGCTTTTTCTACTGTTCTTGCTTGACAGATACACTCTTCCTCTGCAAAAAGGCATGGCCCTGAAATCCACCCCTCTACTTCCTTAAAGAAGTCTTGCAACAATGACGGACTACATTTCTGTTTTATATTCCTGAAAGTAAGCTGTATTTGCAAATCTAACATAAAGCATTTGAGTTTTTTGAGCATTTATATATAGAATGTAAAAATGAGGATATACTGCTTAGCTCAAATTGAAAATATGATTAAATCATATTCTGAAACAGTTGGTCTTGGTAGATCAGTCTCTGTACTTTTCATGTTAAATGCAGGCAATTGCTTCCAAATGTTTCAACTAGATTATGTTTTAGCATTTTTTAAATATCTAGCGACAGCCATGTTGTTTGGCCATTTCTTTTCACAAATTGAAACTTCAAATTTCTGTAAAAGATTTAATAACTCCTCAAAATTCAAACTGAGCTACATCCGGCAGCACTCTTTGCTCCACATATGGTTTATACTTCTGCTTAGTTGCTTAGGATAGCATTTCCACTTTAGGCAACCACTGATATGGTCGATGAATTTAGTGAAGCTAGCCGCTATCACTGCACCAACATCCTGCAACCACTGTTGGTTCCCAGCTTCAAATCTGCTGCAGGGTCAGTATCACACTATGACTCCATTTACACTCTCATTTCAAAATGGTTGGACAACGCATCTGCCTAAACAGACGTGTCATAACGCATTAAATGAACACACTGAAATGTTTACATAAACATTGTAGTCAAAGTACCTCTTCGGTAAGTAGTGTACAACATAAGACATATTGCTATGACTTGAGTGTGAATCCCCAAATTGATTCAAGAAGCATATTCCCACATTTAAAGGCCTCATTTTTGTATGTTAGAAAGTAATCGTCATTAGCACAAACTGCAGTGGCATCATCATGTCAGTACAATCTCTCATTTTAACATGCTGAATATCAAGAATGCTCTCATCTGCATGCTCAACAGAGCCAACTCTCACTTGGACAAAGCCAGCACCATAGTCAGGATAACGTGCTTTGGCTTTTCCTGTGCTTTTAACACTATTCTGTCACACTGACTGGGGAAAGAAGCTCAAGGCTTTGAAACTTGGTGCTCACACAATCACCTGGATCATGGACTACCTGACTAAAAGACAGCAGTTTGTGAGGCTGAAGGACTGTGTGTCAGAAATTGTAGTATGTAATATTGGAGCACCTCGGGAAACTGTCCTGTCTCCCTTCATGTATACCATTGACTCATCAGACTTCCAGCACAATAAAAGCGTTTACCATCTACAGAAATTTTCAGATGACTCGTCCATCATAGGCTGCATTAATAATGGAAACGAGTCAGAGTACAGGAAGGTTGTGGAGGACTTTGTCTTGTGGTGCTGGGACAACAACCTGCAATTCAGTATCAGCAAGACAAAAGTCTTGCACATGCCAAAAAGCCTCTGAGACCAGTCACCATTCAGGACGAGAATATGGAAGTGGTGAAGAGCTACAAGTAACTGGGGATTCACACAAACAACAAACTGGAATGGTCAGACAACACACTGGCGCTGTACAAGAAGGGCCAGAGCAGATTGTACTTGCTAAGGAGACTCAGGTCTCCTTGATGTGTGCAGCAAGCTGCTGAAAATATTCTACCAGTCCATAGTAGCCAGTCACCTGAGGAGCAACCTTAGCTCAAAAGAAGCACAATGCCTGAACAAACTTAACAGAAAAGCCTGCTCCATCACAGGGCGAACCCTGGAAACACTAGATGCTGTTGTGGAAATAAGGATTGGATGCCATTATGAAAAATTCCTCCCCTCCATCCTCTCCAGGGAGCACTTTTAGGCACAGGCTCATTCCACCACAGTGGGCTAAGAAGCACCCCCGGGGTCTTCTCTGCCCAGTGCTATCATATAATTCAATGCTTCCACCCGATTTGCTTGTTAAGTTTATTTTTATTTATTTACTTATCAATTGATTGAGTGATGGATTGATTGGCTGTATTTATTTGTTCTGTGAGTCTGTAACTTTGTTTTTTATGTTTCTACTGCTGTATGCATCTGAATTTCCCCATGGGATTAATAAAGTGTATCTAATCTAATCTAAGAAATGGCATAAATATCACTGAAGAGTCTGAAGCCAGTCAGTCTCTGGTCAGGAATTATCTCAGGATGACACCCCCTCTAAACTGGTTGTCATCCATGAGGCAGCAGTAATGGGACTGAAATCTGGGGTCTTTGGAATCAGCTATTTAAGACAATGGTGCTAAAGGAGAACTCATTTGGCTCGACTCCTATTAAGGCTTCTGTTTGTGAGGGTGTCTCTAATGCTATAGAACAGCGACTCTCAACCTTTTTCTCCTTGTGAAACCCTTCAAAAAACCGGAATAAATTGGCGAACCCCCTGTGTAGTCATTACGATAGGTTTATCCTTGTATGTTGGATGTTTTGTTTCAATGTGTCTACAAAGAAGTGATGGTTTTAAACTACTGTTGGCCAGGACTTCATTACAAATTACACAAAGTGGTCTAGGTTCTGACTCATCCCCGGTAAAATAAAAACCCATTCGTAAATAGTCGCTGTCATATTTTCATTTCTTCTCTTTTGTCTTACTATGTTCGCCTATTTTTTTCTTGCTTTAATTTTGCAGAGACGGTAGCTCACTACAACTTTCAGTATTGTCACCCTGTGTTGGTACCAAATCAAAGACTGAAGTAGAAAAAGAAGCAATTGATTGCTTGTCCAGCTTTTTGTCAGACTTGATTCAACTACCTGTTTTTAACCATCGATCCATAAGAAAATTACAGAGTAATAATTATTTACTTTCACATTCAACGTGCGCACTTTTAAGTAAAAAGTCTTTATTGTAATTTATTTACACACACTATGCACTGCCAATTTATGTTATTAAAATCACTCGTGGTTCTTAAGCACCTCGTATGATTCAATTCGACTCTGCTTTACCTTGTCTGATTGTGGCGTTTTTATATCGGCAGATGTTATTCTTGTTCTTTCGAGTGCATTTGGGGTTCTCAGTTCACTGAATTGAAAGTTTCCAGATCATACGAGAATGTACACGCATTGCCAGCGGCATAGCGTCTCATCGCGTTACATTTTGTTACTTGTTGTGACTCGACAATTTTGCGGAATCTTCCGTCGCAGTGCCTAAGTGACTGAAGTAATATTCATGAATTTGATTTGTTGACCCATTTTATTATTGTATTATTAACAGTACTGTACTGTGAATATATTTGCCTACATTTAATATTTTGTTATATTTTTTACATTAGGGATTTAAAGTTCCGCCATTACAATATTTTTTTTGTGAACCCCTTTTATAAAGCACCACCGGTTGGGAATCACTGCAATAGAAGGTACTTTCTTTCTCTCTCAACCTTACTCCAATAAAACTGGGCAATAAAACTGAATAATAAAAAAACAAACGCTAACTTTTACAAGTACCCAAAATTTACACCGGGTGTTACAGACTCAAATCAAATGTATGTTTTTATTGTATTGTAGAAATAATAATAATAATAATAATGGCAGCTCACTACTCAAAACACGGAGTGCCAGGTCTTGAACCTGTGATCTTTGTGTTATAAGGCAGCAGTTCTTTCCTCTACACCATTTAAGAATACGTATAAACTCCCTGTCGATTGACATTTGAGTTTGAGATTTTAACTCATTGACAGCCACATGTAATTCGAATGCTTTTTTTTCTTTGGTTATATTCTTGAAGAAAAGTGCACCTGTTTATTTGCTATTTGGACTAAAGTCTTCACACATTATGCACTTCAGTCATTATTACTATAACATGGAAAAAGTTTCTGCTTTAGGTATGTGTTCAGCAGTTCTTGCATTTCCTTTCATCCTTCGCTTAACCCAGATCTTTGTAGACACTGAATACACATGAAATGCATGTAATAATGATATATTGTATTATTTACCCTATACAACTCCAGGCACATCACACGCAGATAAGGCGCCTTGGCTTGAGCTTGGAGAACTTTTTGCCCATGAGCTGAGCTCCATCAAGGCGGGGGATGGGACAGCAGGCTGCTTGTGCTGATCGACGCATTTACAAAACAAAAGACACTGATGGAGAGCTGCGAAGGGATTTAAGGAGGGCCGAGGTTACAAGTTTTTTTGTAGGCTTCAGGAATTCTAGTGTTAAGCTTAGCTTAAATAAAAACAATTTAAGTATATAGTTTTAGTTAAATAAGGCTGCTGTCCAATTCATTGACATTTTATGTACATTAAGTTTTCTTCATTTATACTAATTTTTTTAAAAAAATTACTTAATTAATTGGAGATCACTGTAGGTTGAGGCATGATGGCACAATGATCAGATCTGCTGCTGCACTACTCTAGACACATTAATTTGTTTTCAGCCTGGTCACTGTTGGAGTCTGGATGTTTTTTTTTTCAAAATTCCAAAGATGTATATGTTTAGTTAATTGGCATTTAGTGTGGGCATTTATGTGAGTATGTCAAATAATGGACTGATGACTACTCTAATAATGATTCCTTACTTGCACCTATTGAGGTTAGCTATGACTTTCTGCAACATAGTGATGGAAAAAATATCCATGTTAAAACGGCTTAGAGATAACTATTGGTAGTAATTGTGTCCTATTAAAGGCTCAGATAAAATAACCACAATATCATAGTTTTTTTTCTTTGGTGGTGGTACCACCATTTATGCCCTTAATTCATCTAAAATAATCATTTGTGTTAATTATTTTTTCAGTTCATCTTTTCTGAGATGAATAAGCAACTGCATGTTCACCACTTTGACTCGCGTAATGATATCATTGATGAAGAAATGCACTAGTGTGACCTGCAAGAAGTTTACTTTTTTCCGAAACAACTGGAGCTTTGAACACCTGTAGGAGAAGTGCATTCACCTTCAGGGAGACTACATTGAAAAATCCTAAAACAGCATTATGGTGTACCACTTCCTTCCAAGGTAGCTTCACTTTCCATCAAACACCCTTCATACACTATGCAACAAAAACACTAACATAGAGAATGATCACAGAAATACCCCAAAATATACACACTCAACTTATTACACACATTTCTACACATTTTTGTTTATAGACATTAGATAACATTAGATGATCATGTGAAATTAATTTAACATGCATTTTAGGAAACCTACTTAATCTAATTCAAGGTCATGGGAGTCTATCCCAGCAGCACTGGGTGCAAGGCAGGATCCAAGCTGTGCCTTGCACACAAAAAGTATCCAAATTACCATCATCAAACCAAACATGCAGGGTTAATAGATTTTCTTCCAACCTGATCATAAAATATCAAAGTAGTCAGAAATATAACCCACTTCTTTTGTGGTTATTGTGTAAGCGTCAGTGGATATTGATAACTGAGTATCTTAAATATTTCCTTTACTTCATATAGCTATTAAGAGTCTGTTATTTTACTAAATAAAATGCTAAAACCTGGAAATTATTCAAGTCACGAAAAAGATTTTTTCTTGATACCTACTGTAAAATTAAATATTTTTAAAACAGTTAACTAGCACACACATTGTCACTCCTTAAATTTCTGCATTTTTATTCATACTTTAAATTTTGAAATATCAAAACAAGGAAACATACTCAGCAGCCTTTCAGTTGGTTTATTGTGAAATGTATTTGTTTATGAATATGGAAACATATTAATCTGGCTTGCATATCCTCAACCTAATAATGACATTTAGTAATAATGAAATTAGAATTACAATGGCGTTAGTAAGACGCCATGTTAGCAAGCATCTGCGAACAGAAAAAATGAGTAAAGGTTATTTACAAGCTGAAAAATGAACAAGTAAGTGAATAAGTGTGTAACTGTTTTGCTCTTAAAAGGTATGTACCTGTATAATAAAACTCAGGTAAGATGTACCAGTGAGAAAGCGTGAAAACGCCAAGGAATCTGAAAGGAGTGACATACTAGAACAGGAAAGGGAGTGAAAGGTGGTCATTAGGGACGCTAAAAGAAGACACTAAAAAGGTAGTCAGACATTCAGGGGTTGTTACAAATGTGATCAGGTTTTCAAAATGAGTTTTACTTGTTCTGTAATTACTGTGTTTGCTATGTATAACTGATAAAAAGAAAGATTAATAAAATATGGTATATTAGCCCAATTAGAAATGAAGAAAAACAAAATAAAAAAAATCAAATTCATGTACAAGAAACAACAAAACCACTCTCTGAGTGGGAGGTAAAAATGAAATGGGAAGTGAGTTTTGGATTAAGGAAGTAAAGTATATTGCATTTACCAAGGAAACAACAGATGATGAAAGATGCTGTCTTCATGTATACCCATCAAAGCCAAATGCACTGGGTAATTCCAAATGTATTGGACAACTGGAATTGGTTTGGAAATTCCAGAGAAAGCAAAGCATGCAGTGTCTTGATAGTCATTGTACAAAAGCAATGCTGGCTTTTAATTACACTACCAATTAAACTGTTTTATTCAGAAGCCTTTTTAAAACAAAAATTATTAGTACTACGGCATGCAAAATGGGCTGTTTAACTGTTTGCAAAGATTTTAACTTTTTAAATTTTTAATTTTCTGCATTCTACTATTCTGGTATTTGTGTCAATCAATAAACCAATCCACATTTTATATAGTACCTTTCATAATGGGCTTTATCACATGCATTGCATGTTTCTTTGTGAAGGCCATAACTACTTGACATCCATAAGGACTAATCCTGTTGAATTTATATGCTGAAATTGTCAAAGACTAAAAGATTTCAAAAAACTGAAAACCAATTATGAAGATAAAATACAATTCAAACAATAAAAAACATCCTTTAATCAATGTCAAAGTGATCCAAGTTATCATGAACCAGAAGAACACAGCGTAGAAAACTATATTTTTGCAGATTACCTTTTTATACAGTTTAATTCTATAATTTCATGAATATTCTTTTTTTCTTACACAAGATTCACCGTCTAGGCATAAGAAAATGTATATTATTAGTATTTATTTATCTAACACATTTACTAAAGAGAGAGATTTACTATAGATACTACAATAGAATATAATTCTGATACTTTGGTCACAATTTGGTATCCTGTGGCAAAGTTGCATAGTGTTGTTGCCTCATGGCTACAGCAACCTACAGTTAAGCTCTATTCCCTGGCACTGTCTGTGTAGAGTTTTGCATGTTCTGCCCGCTTCTGTGTTGGTCTTCTGTCCACTTTCCCAAAGACATAGGTGATAAGTTAATTGGCAATTCTTAACTGGCCACACATGGGTATGTGTCTGAGTTGGCCTTATGATGGACTACCCAGTATTGCCCTGTGGCCCTGAATTGGAGTTAGAGAATGTTATGTTACATGGAGGGCAACAAATTTCAAACCATAAGGTTATCGACGTTCATCTCCTCTGTGTGATCCTGAGCAAGTCCCATGTCTTACCCAACTTTAAAAAAAATATGTAAATAATGTATGCATTTGTAAATGCAAATGCATGTTGCCTTAGATAAAGCCAAATGTACAAAACTAAAAGTGTTCATAAAGCTTCACAGATAGATAGATAGTACTTTATTAGTCCCAAGGGAAAAATCAGCTTTTTACAGAAGCTCAAGAAATATTATAGCAAACATCAACAACAACCCTTCTCAGACACATACAACGAATTAAAGAAGAAAATATCTGACTTAGTTAAACCTAGGAGAGCCTTTTCAGTAAGGCCTATAAAGGCATACTGACATTGGTATAAAGGAGCCCCAATGGTATTACTTGACACTTAATGGTGATCAGTTTTGTCTTCATTTTCTATTCTGCTACTACCTACAGCAGGACGAAGCTAAGTCCCATAACTGAGCTAGACTTCTTAATCAGCTTGTTGATTCAGTGCACCTCTCATCAAGTGATGTTGCCTTGCATTGAAAATGGCACTGGTACTATTAAACATGTAGAACTTGCTAAATAAATTACATTATATTTACTACTTAAAATCAGTGACTAACAGTGCAGGAGTGGATATAGAGGTGCCACTATTTAATATCCCCACCTACTATTGTCACTTTCCAGAAATGAGCAAAAGTAAATTAAGAGTTAATAGTTAAAATGCTGTTCCAGCAACGTAAAATTATTTTAGCTCACTGCATATATAAATCTGTGAAACTGCAGGTTATACTGATCAAATCCTGCTGTAATCATGCATGTTCTTTGCATAAACTTGTGATTTTCAAGAATGAAGGTGTGCTTAGCTTTGTAAAATCTGGACATTTATATATCAGAGCTAACAATCTATTCAATTAGATTTTAGTCAATTATTTGTTAATAAAGTCCCTTCAGTCAAAAAAGATGTTTAAAAAAACTGTAATAGTTTTTTTTGCATGCTACTAATTAGAATAATGTTAATGCAATAATAACACAGTCACTTTTAATTCCATTGTTAACATTTTACATGGGTATTACATCCATCCATTCATGAATTTTCTGAATCTGCCTTTACATTACAGATTTATAGAGACCTGGAGTCTTTCATGGAAACAGTGGGTGAAAGAAAACAGTGCTGGACCAGAGGCAGATCACTGCATGGGTGCATATTACATCAACATACTTAACAATTTCCAACCTGCTTTGCCCTGGCAGCATTGGGCACAAGCCAGAAGCCAACCATGAAGCACCCACACTGGAATATATAGAGAAACATATACACACATATTGGGAGGACATGCAGACTTCATGAAGACATCGTAATACTTGAAGTTAAAATGCTAAATCTGTGAGACAGAAGAGCTTCCCCGTGCTTCACTATGCTGCCCATTACATCAATATTATAAATACAACGCAAAAAAGAACCCTTATACTTATGTGCATGTCAGCTAGTTTTAGCCACCAACACTTTACCAAAGCACAATAAGATTTTTTTTTTTTTATTTAAACTCTAACAAAAATATATATTGTATACTTTACAATTTGTTCATCTTAATATGCTGTAGCAGTTTTGTTTTCTGATGTCCACTTGCATCTAAGCAATAGGATTACAGCTCACACCTGACACTGAATTGAAAATAATTTAACAAGTATAGCACATTTCAAGTCTTTTGCTTTCTGTGCAGTTACTTACAGCATATCTTATGGGCCCTTAATAAAGTAGAGGTTGACAGGGATTCAAAACTGACAACTTATTGGACATGAAGTAAATTGGCTACTTAAAAAACCAGCCCAGGTCAGATGCATCTTTGTTTGTTCTCAACTGTGGGATTTACCTATAGTATTAGATTTCATTAAAGGAGCATTTTTTCTTTACTCTTTAGAGAGACAGCACAACTGTTCCACCTCAGTATTGAAAAAGAACTTAGGAAATTGATTGACAAAATATGCTAACGATTTTTAAGGTAAAAACAAATTAAAAAATATAACCTGCAGCATTTATTAAAAACACATCTACTTAGAAAAATAAGCTTTCTGATTCCGTTGTTTTAGGACAAAACTGCTGTGTTATTTTACTTCCACAGTACAAAGAGGTGAAGTTTTAGGACAAAACTGGTGTGTTATTTTACTTTCACAGTACAAAGAGGTGAAGTTTTAGGACAAAACTGGTGTGTTATTTTACTTCCACAGTACAAAGAGGTGAAGTTATAGAAATCTATTTTATATTTGGAATGGGCATGACAAAATTTTTACTCTAATAGCAGAGCAAATACAACCTGTGAAAATATTTTATTTGGTTCAGTGGTGGTGGTGACTGAGTTCTAACTTTTAACGCATTTGTGTAGTTTGTGTTCATACTGACTCTATGCCACTTGTGCCTCTGTCTCAAATGTTCATTTTTATAAACTCATGTTTCCTATGTAATTAGAATAGCATTCCCTCCATACAGGATAGAATGAATGTTTTTTTATTCTAAAAATCTCTCGATATATTTTTTAAGATAATTTACTCAAAGAAAAGATAAAATATTGGTATTTATTTGATCTACATCCATTAAAATCAAATAAAGGCAGTCACATTTTTTGACTGATGCTTGTTTAGTTTCAGTAGGGCATTTTTTTACATCAATGAAGCTTTTTCAATCCAGATATTCGTTTGACGGAAATGAAAATTATCAACCTACAGAGGGCTGAATTCAAAGACACTCTGAAAATCAAAGTGAAAAAATCATGTGGCAGGATAGTCCATTTTACCGAAATTTCATTGCAGCAACTCAAAATTGTACTCAGTAGTTTGTATGGCCCCCACGTGCTTGTATTGCATTGGATTTAGGTTAGGAGAGCGTGGGGGCCAGTCAATTTCTTCACCCTCCAGGAACTGCCTGCATATTCTTGCCAAATGAGGCTGGGCGTTGTCGTGCACCAGGAGAAACCCAGAACCCACTGCACCAGCATAGGGTCTGACAAAGAGTCCAAGGATATTATCCTGATACCTAGTGGCACTCAAGGTGCCGTTGTCTAGCCTGTAGACGTCTGTGTGTCCCTCCATGGATATGACTCCCCAGACCATCACTGACCCACCAACAAACTGGTCATACTAAATGATGTTACAGGGAGCATAACGTTCTCCACGGCTTCTCCAGACCCTTTTACGTGTGTCATATGTACTCAGGGTGAACCTGCTCTCATCTGTGAAAAGCACAGGGAGCCAGTGGTGGACCTGACAATTCTGGTATTCTGTGGCAAATGCCAATCAAGCTCCACAGTGCAGGGCAGTGAGCACAGTACCCACTAGAGGACGTCGGGCCTTCAGGCCACCCTCATGAAGTCTGTTTCTGATTGTTTGGTTAGAGACATTCACACCAGTGGCCTGCTGTAGGTCATTTTGTAGGGCTCTGGCAGTGCTCATCCTGTCCCTCCTTGCCCAAAGGAGCAGATACTGGTCCTGCTGATGGGTTAAGGACCTTCTACAGCCTTGTCCAGCTCTCCTAGAGTAACTGCCTGTCTCCTGGAATCTCCTCCGTGCCCTTGAGACTGTGATGGGAGACACAGCAAACCTTCTGATAATGTGCCATCCTGGAGAAGTTGGACTACCTGTGCAATCTCTGTAGGGTCCAGGTATCGCCTCATCCTATTAGTAGTGACACTGACTATAGCCAAATGCAAAACCAGTGAAAAAACAGTCAGTAATGACGTGATGAGGAGGGAAAAATGTCAGTGGCCTCCACCTGTTAAACCATTCCTGTTTTGGGGGGTGTCTTATTGTTGCCCCTCTAGTGCACCTGTTGTTGACATCACAAGATGTTCTGCAGTGCAGTATTTAAAATCAGACTTTTAATTATAATTTCTTTGATGTTCAGCCAATGCATGTATTAAATCAATGTATCTGAACCGATATAAATATCTGAACCAAGTTATACTATTTATGATCTAATCTTTTTTTCCTGAATGGCTTGTCATAGATATTTTGCAATGCCATATTGAGTGCCAAAATTTTCTGTTATTCAACACTGTGGTTCCCAAGGTGATTTCACCCAGAAAGCTTTTGAGATGCACCAAATGTAATGTTGCACATTGTTTAAGTATCTGAGATCTGGATATTGAAAATATTTTTTTTTTTTTTTGGGAGGTATATTTCTAGAAACAAAAGACTTAACTTTTCTTTAAGGATTTTGAGTTTTGGTTTGTGTTTAGGATTTGTTTGAAAAGATCATTTTGTGTTTCTGGTTATACACTTGGCATGTTTCTTTATTATGTCTTTTCTCTCGGTCCTCATCATTAAAAAGTGCTTCTGTACTCTGCAAACGGAATGGTGATAGTAAATAGAAAATATATTCATGTAATAAGGAAATTGCGGGAAGACTTTAATAATAAAAATAATTTAGCAGTGATAAAACACATTTGTTTTTCCACATATTCCCACAGCACTATAAAGAAATACAAATATAACTTAAGCAGCAAATATTCACTTAGCAGCCACTTACAAAAAGATAATTTACTTTTAAAACTCATCTACAGGGTGGAGCTCAAGATGTCTCAGTGGCTTTTTCAATAATATCACATTTAAATCTGTTTGTTTAGTTGTACGGCTTGCCTCCCATTCCATATATACTATATACAATTGTTAGTTCATGTCTGAACATTATGGACTAAAGTCCTCAGGTTTTCAAGTTCACTGTTACTCTTTATAGAATATTTGGACCAACATGATTTTTTTATTCCAGACATTGCCATTTCCAGTGCATCTGAAAGTGTTAATTGTTTTTGGTAAATTTTTGCTAATGATTAGAATGTTCCTGTTATTTTCAGAGACTGCTAATTGCAGTCCAAGTTTTTACAAAAGTTTAAGACATTTTTAAATAATCTGGGTTATTTTTTGTCACAATGGTGGCACCTTAAAAAAGGCTCTTAAATAGTTCTTGAACAGTTTTCAGCGTTGACTAGTCATATTGTTATTAGGCACAATTTGTGAAAAAACATTGTGGTCCTCGCTTTCATTATCTGATATATGGTTTAAGATGAATTTGTAATAAGTTAAAGTGAAATTGGAATGCCAATCTATATATAATATATGTATGTTGGATATTTTAATTGGAAACTACATGTAGAAATGTACACATTTCACTTTCACTCATCATTTTTAATTGTGATTAGAAACAGATAGATGCTGAGTATACTGAGACTATATATATTTTACATATGCTATTCACTTAACCTAAAAGCAGGAGTGCTTTTCTATACTTGTCTTTTTTTTTGTTTCTTTTACTGCAGCTTAGAAGCCTGTAGACTACTCATCTGGTTAGTGCCACCCAGTAAGAATCACAAAAATCAGAATTTTCCCAGTGCTTTTTGACAAGCCAAAGATAAGCCCGCCTCTACCCCCATAAATCAAAAGAGGAAGTGCTAAAGGCTTAAACACTTGAAGCTCCACCCTTCAAAACTAAAAAAAAAAACAAGCATTAAGCATATGAATCACAAGCGTTTACTATAGTAAATGTATTTTAGCAATACAGCATCATGCAAATTATAAAAATGTATAAAGCAATCTCACAGGTATATTTACCTGCTACAAATCTGTCGTATTTCATACCAAATAGATTGTATGACGTACCATGAACAGCTGCAGCAGCAACACCAGCAGAAGCAGCATGTATTTGGTCGGTGGTTGCCAGCCTGTTGTGCTCTGCTTGGGGAAGTCTCATTCTGCGACATCGGAGGCTGTCTCTCTGCCGGTACAGGGCCTGTATACTGAACAAAGTGGGAAAGAAAATCACATTCAACAGTGCGCAGCAAAAGCCACCAAGTGACTGAAAAACAGGAAAAAAATATACACTGTTGCATGCTCACCCGCCTGAGCTCTCTCTGGGAAGTCACTTAACTTTCCAAACTGCTTTGGATTGCATTACTACTACCATCAGAAAAGACAGGAAGGTTAGCTTATGTGTGACTGGAAGTGAAATTGCTAAATGTTTAGGCAATAGTGCCTTCTGTGTGATACAGGAAACAATGCAAGACTACACTCAGCCCAAAAAGAATAAAAGAAGGTGAGAATGTCAGGGGTGGCTGATTGAAAACACCCATACATTTCTTTAATTTTAATGCCTAAAACTAGAATAAAAGGTGTTTATATATTTTTAATGCTATTATAAATGTAACAGTAAAGTTTTATTGTAGACAATTCTTTAACTCTGCTGCTTAGCTTGGACAATGCTATGCACATCTTTTTGATATTTAGAAATATATTTGAGAGTAAGGTTCAAGAGTTTTACAGAGTGTAGCAGTGAGATACAGATCTGGTTCCAATGTTTATAACTCTGTCATAATTAACACAGTGTCAGCACATAAACAGAGTCTAATGTTCCAGAATTTGCTGGTTTTTGTGTAAATGCAGAATGCAGTTAAAAGAAATTCACTTTAGGTAAATTTATGATAAATTAAAAATCATGCGTATTGATCTTTTTTATTTTATAATAAGCTTCTGCTGTTATTATAGAAATGGGCAGCACGGTGGCGCTGCTGCCTCGCAGTTAGGAGACCCGGGTTCGCTTCCCGGGTCCTCCCTGCGTGGAGTTTGCATGTTCTCCCCGGGTCTGCATGGGTTTCCTCCGGGCTACCCGTTTCCACCCACAGTCCAAAGACATGCAGGTTAGGTGGATTGGCGATTCTAAATTGGCCCTAGTGTGTGCTTGGTGTGTGGGTGTGTTTGTGTGTGTTCTGCGGTGGGTTGGCACCCTGCCTGGGATTGGTTCCTGCCTTGTACCCTGTGTTGGCTAGGATTTGCTCCAGTAGACCCCCGTGACCCTGTGTTCGGATTCACTGGGTTGGAAAATGGATGGATGGATGAATGTTATTATACAATGAGGCCTGCTTTGCCTTTGTTCAATATAAAATATGTAAAAAAAGAAAGATCTGTAGTTTTAGTGTTCTGATTTAAAGCCTAATAATTCATAAACATGTGTAACAATCTCAAGCCCACCAGTTCAGGGTTGTGAAGAACTAGAGCCTATACCAGCAGCATGGGGCATAAACCTTGGATAGATCTATCACAGAGACCCCTTAAGCAGCCATGCTAAATAGTTACATAAATTTGTGCACTGTTTAGAGTAATAGGCACATCCTTCACACACACATATATTCGTTCTTCCTACATAATCCCACAAGAAATGTTCACTGTTACACAATTACCAGCTTCAAATCTGTACAGTCCTTTATGACATTTATTAATGGAAAAGGAATGTTCCCGCATACCAAGATTTTACATTTTCTTGTGCTGCAATCTGTAAATTGCTTGGATTTAAATGGCCTTGTTTTATCCTGATCCAGAGCACACAACAAACAATATAAATGCAATGAAACCATTTTTTTGTTTTAAAAAATGTTTAAATAGCAAAACTGAAATGTCTTAATTTATTAAGTTTACTCCACCCTATGCCAGCACCTGGTAGAAGTAAAAGTGTCAGCAACTACAGCTACCAGTCTTTTGGAGTAGCTTTGTACAAGGCCGGCACACCTGGATTTTGGGATCTTCCCCTACTCCTCTTTGCAGATCTGTTCAAGCTGGGAGAAGCAAGCTGGTTTTCACTGATGCCATTACAAAGATTTTCAATTGAATTTAGGGCAGGACTTTGACTTGACCACTACAGAAAATTCACTTTCTTTTTTGCAAGCCATTCCATGGTAACTCTGGCCTTGTGCTTTAGGTTCTTTTGGAATGTGAAACATGCACACATCCAAAGGGCTACTCTATAATGACCAAAACCAAAAGGGGGCATGGCACTACCTAACTTTCAATTTTATCACTACGTGGCAAATATGCAAGCTCTAAAGTCCTGAACATTGACACAAATTGATGAATATACACACAAGCCTGGTCGGCAATAGAAAGAAAGTCTTGCTGTATTTCTTTATATGCCCTATTTTGTGGCCCAGTAAATACAAATTATCATTAATGTACAGTAATCCAATTGTCCATTATTCACTCAGAATATGGAACCAATGTAGGAAACACTTTAAGTGTGAGAAGCTGTTATCTGTTGTACCTTTACATGATGATCACCTTTTTCTACCCTCATCAACCTACACAGTATTTAATGTTTGGAAAATGTCCGGGATTAGAACACTTAAGAGATTTGTATGTATTTGTTTAACATCTTATGAAGAATTATGCTTCAAATTTAACTTCCCATCTACACAATTTTTCCACTACTTTCAAATGAGAAACTTTGCTAAAAGGAACCTGCCCAATTTTTCTCACGTCCCACCCATTTCTAATCCAGAGGCACTACTGATCAGTCTTGAAGACTCAGACAGCATCTCAACAATATATAAAAGCATTTTAAACTCCCTTTCTTTCAAAGATCATAGGGTATGATAGGGAAAGGATCTTTCACTTAACATCTCTGAAAAGGAGTAGAAGGCAGCCATTTCATAGAATACACTCCAGCTTTACATTCTCAAAACATTCAATAATCCAACTTAAAGTCTTTTATTGAGCACATTTATCTCATTTAAAATTGTCCAAAATGTATCCAGGGCAGAATTCAACATGTCACTGTTGCAGTTCAGCTCAAGCCTCACTGGTTCGCATGTTTTGGCCGTGTATCAAATTAACATCATTCTGGACAAAAATCCTTGAATGCCTATGAGACAGTCTTGATATCACAATCACTCCTACACATCTGTGTTTGGTGTACTTCTAGATGGGCTTAAAGTGTAGAAGGACAAATTGATTGTAATTGCTTATGCCACACTCCTAGCATGTACTTATCTTGCTCAACTGAAGAATCCCAGCCCACCTGTTATGAGTCAGTGGGTAACCAATGTTCTATATATAAACTGGAAAAAATTTAATTGTTACTTTTTTAAAATATGGCAAGATCTAATTAACCAAATCTTAGAATAAGCATTTATATCAGGGGAAAAGAACATTCTACTTTCTTTGTTGTTTTTAAAGATTTGCTAACGTTGTATCTCTCCTCTCTTTCTCTCAGGTGGGGGTTGAATTATGGTTTGGTAAGTTTGACATGATTTCATGAAAAGTTGTTTTCTTCAAATAAAATCAATAAAACTAAATGTTACATTAAAGGGAGTGCATACTTACAAAACATAGATATTGCAGTTGTTTAATTAATGTAAAACACTTTTTAGAACTACCATATATACTCGCAGATAAGTTCTCCCGCGGATAAGTCGGGGCTTAATTTTACCACAATTTCTGGTATTTTTATAATGTCTGTTGTGTAAGTCGAATGAGGAAAACTCATGCTATTGGTCCAAGAGATTATGATATGCTTATGCCCACCTGAGAGAATAACCATGGAGCATACAGCCTTTTTTTCAATGTATTGTGCCTACGTGACCACACGGTAATATCCAAACTATTCTGAAGCAACTTTTGCACTGTTTTGTGTTTGTTGTATCTCATACCCTCATACACCTTAATCATAAGAGCATCCCTTATCTACAATGGAGCATTTGATCAGAAGAAAATAAGAAGCTGGTTTTAAATTATAAGTCATTAAAGTGGCGAAAGAAATTGGTAACTGCACTGCTACAATAAAATTTGATGTATCTGAGAAACTGGTGCAAGATTGGAGGAAGCGGGAAGGCGTAAAAAAAAAAAGTAACTATCGTATTTTTGAATGGGTGTATAAATCGGGGTCTGATTTTATGATCGATTTTTCGGGTTTCAAGACCCGTCTTATACACGAATATATACAGTATATTTTTCATTTTAAAATTGTTAAGTATTATGTGTTGGAGAAAATGTAGATTAGTTGCATTTAGATTAGATTAGATTAGATTATACTTTATTTAAACCCTAGACTTTAGGTTAACAAAATGTGAAACCTGATAAAGGGAGTATATTCTTTTTCTATTCACTGTATACAAAAATGTACCACCGCCATCTTGACAGAGTTGCCAGACCATCTGCAAACTCCTTCGCGATATATATAAAGTTTATATGTACTAGCTGTGCTACCCGTCAACGCCAAGTTGAAATCTAAGTAATCAACATAGACCTCATGTTTTTTTGTTTGATAAACGAGTTGTCCGTTTGGTATGGCATAGTAATAACAACTTAATCCCTTACCATACAGTATATCAGTCACAAAGAATAAAGGTCATTGTATTGAGGCTCTGTGGGACTAGGGTGGGTCCACCAGTGCTCATACTTTAACAGCCGACACATAATAGCACAAACTGATCTTCAAATATACCTTGTTCATGTAAGGGGAGGCTGTGCAGCCCAAATACATAAGACTTAGCCTCGTGGAGCAGCTGTAGTCAAAACAAATCTTAAAGGGCCCTCCCAAGTGACAAAAACTGTGTGAAACACTGTGAAATAATAATAATAATAATACATATGTATTACTATTTACAAGGCATTTTTATCTTCTTGGTGAAAGGAAAAGGTGTGAACAAATAGGAAACTGAAAAGATGTGCCACCTGCCTGAAGCAAAAAGCCAATTAGTGTCCCGAAGGTTGGAACTTTATGAATGGAATGATATATATATATATATATATATATATATATATATATATATATTAACTTATTGCTAGTTTGTGTCCATTTGTTGTTTGCAGCATCAGTGCAGGAAGGGAGACAGCCAAAAGACTGCTACCTCTGCAGCTCCACCACTTCTATCACTACTTCTATGCATAGTGTATCATTCTGTGTGTGACAGCACTGCTACAAGTACATGATAAACAAAAGGCATATGAACTTTGCAGCCTGTAGAGGCTAGTTTAGACAGTTTCTAGAACACTTTACCCTGTTGTTTTCCTATGGCCCTCAGCTTTATGTATGAATTGACTGAACTCCTTCAGCCGTAAATCAACACATTACTGTATTTGTTTGGAAATGTGTAAATGCGTTTGTAGAGACATCTTTTTACAAAGGTAACTGGAAACATTGTTGAGTTACGTTTTTGTAGGTTTATAAATCAGATTGAAATTGTTTGTAAAAACCCCCCAAAAGGTCATGCAAAAATACAATTTCTTTTTGGGGATTAATAATAAAGTAAATCAAATCAAAACCAAATCAAACAAAGCTTAATAGGCATATTTCTAGTTATTTCTTTCTTCATAAACTTCAGACTCATCCATTTATTTACAGTATGCACTCTAGTTTTAGTGGTTCTGAAAGATAAAGCAAATTCTGCTAGTATTGGGAGCAAAGCAGGAACTGAAAATAAAAGTGGTGCCAGTCTATTGCAGGACACACTCGCATACACAGTCACAGTCACTCATTCCTGTGTGAAAAAACCTAACACACACATCTTTTATATGTCAAATAATTATTTAAATGTATACACTATGCATAACAGTAATTCAGCATTCCCTTACGTCCTATTTCCAAAACTCTTTTGCCTCTGTAGATCACAAAGTTAATTCTTTATCTTCAATGTATACGATAAGATATTTTTATCAAGATAGTTTATGCAACATTACAAAAGCACAATGCAGTCATTTTTCTGATGTAACATGACAGTGGAACAGTTGCCATCTGATATCACGGCTGTCTGTACCACTAATGTCAGAGTTACAGCAGTCCAACTGAAGTGTCCAGCTTCATTTTAAAAAGAGTTTCATCCTGTGGTTCCAAATAAGATTGTAAATGGATTCTTTTACAAATCAGAAAATTTTATACAGTGCCGTTTTTGTCTAAAAGCAAGCTGTCACTCACTGTTAGAGTAAAACACTCTTATCTATGAATTGATCTTTCTTTAGGATCTGTTGAAAATCAAAAGTAACAGGTGAAGTACTAGAATGCAAACTAGATGTTTATCATTTATTAAAAATAATATAATTTATATTTTAATCTGGCACATACAGTACATACAATTATTGTATATATAGTATATAGTAATTGTGTATGTACTGTGGTTGCCAAATGATTGAAACCTAAAGGTTACAAAGACAACTTCCAAATTTTTAACAATGGGTTAAAAAAGGAAACCTGTTGGATGACCTTGGTTTCTTTCTTTCAGAGATTGTTTTGCAATGCATAATCATGTTTGTGGGAAGAATGCAGTTTTCACTGTCAAGGGATCCCAGCTTTTTGAGAGTAGGTGGAGAGGCTGCTGCTTTGTGATAGGAGGGCTGGCTCACAGCCCAGTTACTGCCAATGAGCTGGTAACCAAAAGCCAGGGCTAGGATCATTCAGACAAGAAATTCTAATGTGCCTCAACTTGAAACTATAAAAAAGTCAATGTCAAATATGAAGAAGTGCACTCTGCAATAAAGATCAAAAAAAAATCACCATTATTGAGCATGACAGAATGCAGTTAGCCAGTTCTTAAGCAGTTTATCCACCCAGTGTGCAAACTATATAATTTATTATTGCCATTCTTGAAAATTTTATTCCTTGCCTGATGGCTGTCTGGAGGTTGAGCTATTAAGCATCAAGAGAAAACACATGGTTGTGTTATTCAGGGTATATTTAATTTACTTAACATACCATTGAACAATTTTTGCTGTTCTTAAAAAGAAATGAGGCAGAAGGCCACTAAGAGGCTTGAATTGATAAAAAGTTGTCTGGTAAGGAAGAAAATCTACAGATAAAAGGAACTGATGCTGCACAAGATAACCCTGTGGTGCACAAACAATTTCCTGCCAAAAGAAACTGCTGCTGTCTTTGCTGAAACAAAAGCTTATACAGATCTTGAAGTGCTATATTTGGCCTAGCTGTTTTGATTAAGGCTTTTTTTGTTTTGTTAATGTGCCTTTCAAGTAAAACTAAGAAAAAATTATGAGCTACTTGGAAAAAATATTTGCATTAATAAGGTATTCATTTCCTCCTTCTTTAAATGTCTTTGCCAAATTTGAAATTATTTAAATCAATATAAGAAAAGCTGTATTGATATTTAACTGCACATTTCAAATGAAAAATTTATATTTACAGTAAATATATTTAGAATTATGTGCACCAAGATATACTTGTGCCAAACTCAACGATTTAAAACTGGTAAGTATATTAAAATTGCTTGTTATCCTAAAAGATACCCCAGGACAGGAAGATTACTCTAGCCAAATCCAAACACCAAAACAAATCTGTCTTAAAACAAGAGTTCTATTTGTACAACTCTATTGTGATAAGCATAAATTAATTTCTCTTACCATTATTTGCCACCCTTCTCTTAATTTCCAGACACATCAGATATCATGAAAGCATTTACTTTTTTATGAGAAGACTCTGGAGTAAGACAGGAGCAAGAGATGAGATACTGTACTGTATCTTGTTCCAAATGGTACCAAGAAAAACTGACTTCCTCCTTTACCATTCTTCATTACTGCAATAATAACAGAAGGTTGTTATATTTTTAAACTTTTATTTAATTACTTAGTTAGTTGTTAAGACTTTGGTGTTTTGTATATATTGTATGTATATCTGTCTGCTGTTAATATGCTAAAGTATGTAGGCTGTTGTAATATTTTAATTTCCCCTTGGAAACAGAGTATCCTATCTATCTATCTATCTGGGTATTTATGGTTCAGAATAAAGTAGCAGAAGATAAATCTTCTTTTAGTTAATTTTGGCTGAATGAATAACACTTTTGCTGTCTCTCTTAGCCACGCTAAAATATATGGAAGTCTGATCCTCCCTGTGTATGGAAAGTCTAAAAGATAAAAAGTACGGTTTCTTTAGTATATACTGTATCCATATAGGTACAGAATGCAGGGGCATACTGTGGAACAGCAATGCAAATAAAGTTCTTCAGATATTGAGAATAAGCTACAGAAAGACAGAGGAAGAGGGTTCTTGAGAGATACGGCCAAAATGATTCATGAGTATTTGCTGAATTTTTCAGAAAACTTTATTTACAAAAAATTATGATTTTTGCTATAAAAACCACATTCTTTTACTGTTTCTTTTTCTTACTGTTCTGTCTAAGTTGGCAGCTGTGATGTTTTAGAAATCAATTTTCGAACTAAATCATACTTTGTCCAGTATTGTTCTGGTTTATCGGCAATGGTGCTGTTGCTCACAATGAGAAGTAATCTTTGCACAAATATATGTACATTACAACAAATGGTGAATGTCCTTTGAAAAGACAGGCTTTACCAGCAGCTCAGAAACTATCTGCACACAGAAATGCTTTGCGTTGCACTGTTTTCATTACTCTGAAATGATGACTAATATGTCATCATTTAATAATACCAATTAAATAGTAAGTTACTGTAGGCATTTTAATTTAAAGTAGGGGAGTGATGAGTGAAATGATTCACGAGAAACTGAATTTGCAGAAAAGCTCAATGTTTTGCTTTGAAAAAATATTTGTTGAAGTTAAGTGTGTTTCACTTCCAGCAAAATTTGTGCTTTTTACACAAGAATAAGGGAGTTTAGTCCCTGTCTGGAAGCATGTTCTTGGATTAATTCCCTATACATCTGCCTCTAATTTAGTATTTAAATAAACATTTCTAGAAAGAAACAAATCATTGGAGGCATGCATATCCTCAGCTAGGATAAGGTGGTAGGTGGAGGCGACCTTCTTGTAGTGAGTTGTCCTGTGAATAAAAAGCAGTAATGCGCATGATACTACATTTTAGTTCATCTTCATGTGGAAAATATGCATCCTATTGCATTGTTTAAAAATGTACTGCAGTCCTCCTCGATGATGTGAATGGAAGGTATAAATAGAAGTGATTTTACCAATGTGGTATGGATGTTTTCTATCAAAATAAAAACGCTAAACAATCAAAAAAGTCTTCTGGGAGTTTTGTGTTTTGCAATTATGAAATTGCAAATTTTAGTGCAAAACTATTCATATTGAAATTTTCTTGTTTCACTCATCATGAGTTACAACTAAATCTTAGAATAAACTTTTAACAGAAGTGATGTAAATAGGTAAAATAGTGCAGTAAAAAGGAAAAATGTATGGTTACCTCTAAGCAACAGTAAATAATTAATTACTGTGATAATACAAGTAAAGAGTCAAAATGTCTATTGATGGAATCTAAGTTTTGTGTCCTTGAAAACGCTCTGTAATTGTTTACTGAGTGACTAAAGCTTGACTTGCTGTACTAAACTTAATGTATACTTCACAACATTCTTCTTTGATTGTCACTTGGTAAACAGAGCCTGAATCCATTCCTTCCACTTGACCATTGATAGAGTTCTCTGAACTGCCTCCCTTATCTGGTGCTTAGATTACTGCTATACCCATTTTAATGGTCTTCCTGTTCAAAGTATTTTGAATTTATTGTAATGTGCACATAGTGTAATGAGATTCTCATTTGCATATCTCCACACGGTAGCAGCAGCAGTATGCCATATTTGACAATAAATAAATCCAACTGCAGATAGTGAATACGACTACAAACACTATTCAGGTATGAGTATGATGCTAATGTGCTGACTAGCCCTATGATATTACAATACAAACTGTACCTTGGTCTAGTAGTGTGAGTGCTAATTTCCCTATAACACTTACTAGAGTGGAAGAGAAAGAAAAGTGATTGTGCAGGACTTGTTCAATAACAGTGTTTGCCCTTTTAAGGTCTGAAATCACTAAACAAGGACTAGAAAAAATGTAAATTTAATCAATTACTGTATTGTGTCATGCATTTCTGTCAAATATATGCCATAGAAGCCATTATACATATATTATTCAGTATATTTTCTTTATTGGCTGAGGTCAAGTGCAAATAAGAATGTTCTTATCATTGAGAAATAATTAAACTAAACTGAAATTACTGCAACCCAACATTACAAATTATAGATGTGAGAATTATGAAAATAAGAATTACAAAGGAAACCAAAACTAAATCGCTCAACTGTATGTACTGCATATTTGATTCTAAAATGTAATTTATGTTCTGAAAGCACTGAATATTGTAACCAATTACCAGTACACTAGTACTACAAATCACTTTAAGTCATGCTAAATGCAAACAAGAAAAGGAATGGAAAAATAAAACACAGGATACCAAAGAGCTTGCTGAACACTGAAATATTCATTGAATTTTGATTCAGAATCATTTTGTAAAACAAATTAGAACTCTGTTGAGTTCTATGAATTAGGTTTTGCCTTAAAGTAACTCTTACATTTCTCTTTAATGTAAATAAAGAGCCCAAAACATCCTGGTATTGGCATAAAAGCCCCTCAACTTACTGTATGTCTACTTGATAAAAATGTTGAATCCATGATAACTGCCTTAAACAAGGAAATGTACAGTATAATGTACTGTATGTTTAATTAGCATTAAATAGTTCTAAGTAACACTTTAACTCATATCTCAGGAAACAATGTTATCAGTACGTCTGTTTTATGTTTCATTTTAACTTCAGAATTTCTATGGTGCATCTCTCTATATATAAAATCCAACGTCTGTCTGTCTGGATTATTACATTTTTAAAAACAAATTTTTATCGATTTTTAAAATTTGTCCACTTTCTCTACGATGCAAGTGCAGCCGCAGGGGACAGCTAGTTTTAATTAGATTCATTAAAAGTCAATGTGGTTTTCAAAATAAAACTAGCAATATTACAGTTTGCCATGCTTCAGCCAATCAACACTTCTGAGCATAGTTTAATAAATACAGACATTTTAATTCAAAATGTCAAAATGATTCTAAGATCCACAATTGTAGTTTAAAAAGAGTAAAATATTTATATCATTGTGGGTCATTGTGACATGCACACAGTGTCATTGTGATCTCAAATATAATACTTTATTTACTGCATATATTGATAAAGAAGGCCAGAAATCATTCCTTCCATTAATTTTTGCGCCAACTCTTTTAATTACAGTGTCTGTCCCATTAGCTTCCAAGACAAGGCTGGATTCAATTCTATATGTGGTGCTATTCAATTATGGAACACATGTATAGATCCACACTTACAGTCACTGGGGTATGGATTGACGTAAAAAAATCACAAGACAACTCAAGTGGAAACATAGACATTGTACATCAAAAGTGCCAGAGTCAAGCCTGTTTCAATTGCTCTTTTGTGTAATAAGCTGCAACTACATACAACAGACATTTTAATGACTTAATTTTATTTTGAGAGAAACATTGCTGGTGTTAGTGTGTATTGTTTTTTACTTTTCATTTCATAAACATTTATCAATACATATATCTTTGAGTGTCTGTTCTAGCTCCCAATAATTAAAAGTCACATATATGAGATTCACTGATCTTGACTTTGCCAATGATGCTGTGATCTTCGTGGAGTCAATGGAGTCTCTGATCAGAGCTCTCGAGAGACTCAGTGAGGAGTCTGAGTGTCTGGGCTTGTAAGTGACCTCATAAAAACTAAGATCCAGGCCTTTAATGACTACTTGGGCACAGCCATCAGTAGTGTGTCTGTCTGTAGAGAGGGTGTCAACCTTGTCAAGAGGTTTACTTACCTCGGCAGTGACATTCATGTCACTAAATGCATGGAAGTCAGTAGATGAATTGGGAGAGCGTGGGGGGGGGAGGTCATAAGGTCACTGGAAGGGGGTGTGTGGCATTCCTGATATCTTTGCAGAAGGACGAAGGTCCAAGTTTTACAGTCCTGGTGCTTCCTATTTTTCTATATGATTGCGAGACATGGATGCTATCCAGTGACTGGACATGAAGACTGGACTCCTTCGGTACTGTTCTCTTCACAGAATCCTTAGGTACCACTTGTTTGACTTTGTGTCAAATGAGCGGTTGCCCACGGAGTCCCGAATGAGGCATATCACCTGCATTGTGAGGAAGCGCCAGTTGTGGCATTACAGCCATGTGGCACGATTCCCCGAGGGTGATCTAGCTCACAGGATCCTCACTGTTGAGGACCCAAGTGGGTGGAGCAGGCCAAGGGGACACCCACGTAACACCTGGCTGTGGCAGATAGATCAGGACCGCGTGTCTACCTGGGGGGTGGCCAACCAGGATTCCAAGCTGTTTCGTTGTGTGTTGGGGGTGCATGTTCCCCAATCTGACCTGATCTATATGACATTGAAAAGCCCTCAGTTGTTTTTATGTGCTCATTTAAAAGAAAGAACTGAAAAACAGATTCAGGTGCTAAACAGACAACCTTTTTCGAGTCTCTACTTTGATTATGAGGCATATAAACAATACTGTAACATTAAATAACATTCACTCCACCAACTCAACCATCTATAAATTTTTCTTATTGATTTTTTTTAATTGGAGGGTAGAAGAAATCAGAACTCATTCCTAAAACATAGAACTGAAGTTACAAACACTATGAACAGAATTTAAGTCCATTACGGGTAATATAAATATACCATCACGCAGGGAGAACATTCAATCTCCACACAAATCTGTAAAATTTTATTTGAAGCAAAACCTCTATGAACAATATGAAACTTTGAAAATATACAAGCAGATGTGAAACAAGAGGTACTGGTCACCACAAGTTTACTGTTAGTTTAATTTAAAAAGTAATGTCAGTATTTTGAAAATGTAATAATTAAGATATCATCATACATCTATATATATATATATATATATATATATATATATATATATATATATAGTTGAAACAAAGAAAGAAATAAAGTTTTCCTCACCCAGTCCTCATATATTCTGCTGTGCCAACTATCAAATCTAAATTGCCAGGGAGTGTCCTTTTTTGGTGGACTGCAATCCAGTTAAATGCTTATGTTTAGGTCTGACTCCCCAAAAAGGTGACTGGAAATTAATACTTTTCCATTTAGTGTGAATGAATGCATCTGTCACTAATATAAAGCTTGTTCAAGCGATCACATTTTTTAAAAACTCTACTAATGTATCATTTAAAGATACTTGTTGGGTAACTCTGACAGACATTAGGAAACATTTAGCAAATGTAGATTTGCATGAGTAACTGCTGAAACTGTTATACATTTTATGGTTACACCTCAACCTTCAAGTCTGGCAGAAATTAGGATGTGAAAAAGGGAACTGCATGTGAAAAACATCTCTCTACTTTTGATAAATCAGCTCACAAAAAGATTACAAAGAGAAGTTTAATTTTCTGCAGTGTGTGTGAAACAGACACACTCAATAGCCTCTTCTTTACACTGTGCCAAGGCTTTGATAGTTTCAATTTTTTGGAGTAGAAAATTATTGTATGATAACAGAATTACATTCAGTCACTGTACCAGAACATTTTCAATAATATATGCCTTACATTTTTACCCCACCTTTACCACTATATGATATTCTAGTGGCTACTCTCATCCACTGCAAGAGTTAAATTCCCACATGAGCAGTCTGTTTAGGTACATAAATGCTGTCATTTCTTTTTCCAATGTAAGCCAAGTAATTCTATTATTTACGTGTAAATAAATGCTCATATCATACAATATGGGAAACATGCAAACACAATCAAAGTTACCTGCAAGTATGTTAGAAAGACTACTAAATATTTGGAAAGATCTAAACTTAAAACATACAGTTAAGGGCAGATATGCACTGTGACCAGTTTAACTCACTTTCTTATGAACATGAAACAAGCAGTGAATCCAGTGCTTAGTCCAGTGTGTTTAAACTACAACAAAGTGGGAACAAAGTATAATGTCTTCTTTGTTTCTGTAGTACCATTAGTCATCCTCAAGGAGGCTTTGTATCAAGCCTAGCCTTATACTGTACATCACATGCTGAGCAACAAAATAATGCTAGATGAAGGTAAAATAGAAAATAAATATTGAGATGACATTCCTTCACAAAGCATCTCCAGTATATCTTCTTTGCCAGACTGGTTACAATAGTTGTGAAAATAAAGCTGTGTGATGATTTATACCATATACATCGAAATACACAAATATGCTGTATGTCTGTCCTTTACGGTCATTTGTTACTTTAACGCAAAGACTGTAGTTGAAAATGAAAACTAATATCATTATAATATTTTTTCAATTTAATAACTAATTTGCTTTGGCATGAAAAGCAAGGCTGATTAACATGAGTAAGAATGACATGATTTGTTTAAAAGCTTCTGTTAATTTACCATCAGATTATACCAAAAAATTCTAGGCAATATAAAATGGAGTGCTGTAAAGAAATATAACTGAATACCATAAAATGTTCATTTAAAAAACAACTCAAAAATAGAACTTCAAAGTCTGAGCCATATGATATATTTTATGTGATGCCTTAATAAAATTTTACATCCAGTTTAAAGGTACTGCTGGAGGTGAACAATAGGAATCAAAAGTAAAGTGTACTGTGATGTTTTGTTGTTTGCCAATCATATACTCTGAATGGTATACACATATTCATTACTTTTATGAGTCCATCTTTAATATCACACAGCTGAATAGATACTGGACACACAGAAGGAACCAACCCTGGACAAAACACTCACTCTAAGGCTCAATCATACACTCACCTACATGTGCTGGTATCAATTTTAAATCTTCCATCAAACTAGGGTGAAAGTTCAGACTTTGCACAGACAGAGATTACTTGGAAAGGGACTGAAAGAAAGCCACTGGAACTGCAAGACTGCAGCATTAACTCTATGCCATTGAAGGATGAAACACTTGAAATTGCTTCTCATGATTTTCTTTCTCGGTGCATCTTGGTGCTAAAACCAGGGTCAGGTAATAATATTTTCAGCAAAAGCGACACAGACCTTTTTCTTTGTATGTGGTATAGTAATGTTTTGGCTTTTTGGGAACACAGTAAATGAGAAAAGGTTTTTTCATGTGGATTTGTGCACCTGCTTACTCTGGACTGCCTAACATCATCCTTCTGTGTTTGAATGACACACTTTTCTGCATGTAGAATTACACTGTATATCTAATGAAAATAATTGGGAAACACACTGAAAATTCATTGAAGTACATTTAGGTGGCCAGTTTTAGACACGCTAACTTACTTTCAAGACAAATATGCAATTAAAACTAAAACTGTCCACAGAACATTCCATAGCTACCAACAAACATAGATGTACTGTATATTCCGTAGCAGTTTATACAATGGTGCTCCGTTTTGGGGAATTAACCTTATTGGCTTGGCTGTTAGCCACAATACTCATTGTTACATTTTAGTTAGTTTGATAAGAATGAAGAAAATTATATGGGGAAACACTATTAGGTAAGGGTCATGATGTAAAAATAAAGGTAAAGTAATTATCTGATTCTGGTTTAGGAATGGCAAATGAAGTGGAAGCATGAAGTGAAAATATCACCTGAAGTAACTATTTATCTTGAATTTCACAATAAAAGAATATTTCTAAAAGATTAGTCATATGTGAAGCAACAATACTACAGGGTGGTCCAAATGTAATTATGCAGCTCCAGATCGTCTGGATGACTTTGATTTATGTGGGGACGATTCCAGTTCAGCGCGAAGATGATTCTTCATGTCGTCAGTTCGCACACTTCTCGATGGTCCGGGATTTTCTATGTAATAAACTTAATAAGTTATAGTGTAATGAAAATTGCATAATTAGACCTGGACAACCCTATATATGTTTGAACCCTAACCCTAAAACTGGCACATTTACTCTTTTTTTAAACTTTATGAAAATCCTTACATTATTTTCAATAAATAGTGCGTGCCCAGGCATGAATAAATAACTTCAGTCTGTATTATGAAATGCTTAAGCATAATATATACCTATTTTTGTATGACACAAAAAAATGTTTGAAGAGATTATGTCAAACTGTAATTACATTTAAGTAAAATAAACAAACTTATAAATACAAGTTAACTCAAACATGCCCCCTAAAATGGTCTTACAATGTTTGAGTAGGGGTTTTATGAGAATACTGTTATAGCTACACAAAGACAATGAAATATGAAATGATAATGTTGTCACAAGGTAATTTTTAATGTTTTGATTGTCTTCTATTCTACATTTTTAGCATGCTTTTTCAATTTCATAATTGAGGACTTTATTTTTGGCTATTTTAGTGGGGTCTGCATGAAGAGTTTTAATGATGGAGAGCTGAAAAATAGAAGGCTGTATGGATGGTATAAAACCAAATACAGTATAGATAAAATAATAAAAGTTTTTGTTAAGCATATACATGCTCTTGTACATTAATAGCAATAATTAATGGTTATCACATTTTTGCCATCTACAATGTACATTGAAGTCAGTACTGAAAGGGAGACTTCTAAAAGTATAATTACAATTAGTTTAATTCATTCACTGACCTATTTTTGAACAGGCTGATATGTATAATGAACATTGTCAACCCTTTTTTTTTTTTTTGAAAACTGGCTGAGTCTGGATTGCTATTGTTGAATTCTTATGAAATGTGAACCATTTTTGTAATACATTTAGTTTTAGCAGTATTGCAGGCATACATTTTCCAATGGTTATGTGCAACTCTCATTCATTTTTTGTTCAGTAGTTTCTTTATTCTTGCACCTACAGCATTGTGTGAACTCTGTAATATAACCTTTTAGTTATGACTGATTATTTTGAGATATTCTGGTCTTTCTTTCTGCTCCCAGGATAATGGCAAACCAAGACATATCATTCATATATATTTATATATATTCATATCATTCAGCAGCCCTGAACTGTACTCTACAAAAACTGGTTTAAGGAGATAAAATGAATTCACTGATTCTTCTTCTTCTTTTGGCTGCTCCCGTTAGGGGTCGCTACAGCGGATCATCTTCTTCGATATCTTCCTGTCCTCTGCATTTCACACCTACCACCTTCATGTCCTATCTCACCACATCCACAAACCTTCTCTTAGGCATTCCTCTTTTCCTCTTACCTGGCAGCTCTATCCTTAACATCCTTTTCCCAATATACTCAGCATCTCTGTTCTGCACATACCACTGATTCATAATATAATGATATGGTTGTAGGGAGAATACTGACATGATTAATATTACTAAGCGGCATACCTGTAAAAGCTATGCATTTCTCTTTTGACAATGTCACAGAGGGAGGGATAGTGGTTTGTGCTGCTGACACACAACTCCAGGAACATGGTTGTCTGTGTGGAGTTTGTATGTTCTCCTTATATCCGTAAAAGTTTTCTCCAGGTGTTCAAAATCCCTCTCACATCCCAAATGTTGAGTTGATTAGTAACTCTGTACTGGGTTATTCAAAAATAATGTTTACTTAGATATCTGTTGAGTATTTATTATTTAGAAGTAAGCTAAGAATTTTTTTAATCAGGAAATGCTATCTTTAAATGTACATGAAGTGCAGTTAATTATTTAGCAGCTATAATAAAATAAAACATAACATTACACTGACCCGCTTAATCCAATTAAGGCTTGCAGGTGGTCAGAGTCTATTTTCTCAGCAGTAGTGCAAAGCAGGAAATGGCCTTGAGCAGTGCATCAGTTGATCGCACGACCCAATCACACAGACACAGGAAGAATGTGCAAACTCAATACAGAGTTTTCTTCAAATTAATGTAAATTAATTACAAATTTAAAATACAAAATTACTGTCTAAGTATTAACATTCAGTATTTAATAACTGCACCTCTGGCAGCGAATACAGCCTTGAGTCTGTGTGCACAGATCTCTTGTCAGCTATGCACATCCTGACATTGCAGGTTTTGTCCATTCCTCTTTGTAAAACTGATCAACAGCTGTCAGGATACATGAAGATCATGAATGAGCAGTCTTCAAATCTAACCACAAATTCTCAATTGGATTGAGACCTGGAATCTGACTTGGCCTCTACATGATATTTACGTTGTTTTAAGCCATTTTTGTGGCTTTACACTGTAGTTTTGGCTTTATGTTTGGAGTCGAGATCTTGCTGGAAATCAAATATTCTCCAAAGGTGCTGGTTTCTTGCAGACTGCATCAGGTTTCTTTCCAGGATTTCCCTGTAGTTTGCTCCATTCTTTTTATCCCACAAGCCCTCCAAGGCCTGTTGCAGGGAAGCACCCTCATAGCATGATACTGCTACCACCATGCTTCATGGTGGGGATGGTTGTCTTTCTGATAATGTGCAGTGTTCAAACCTAGCATTTAGTCTGATAGCTAAAAAGCACAATTTTGGTTCTCATCAGACCAAAGAAACTTTTCCCAGCTTACTTTAGAGTCTCTTATGTGCCTTCTGGCTAACTCTAGCCAAGATGTCATGTGTTTTTTTTTGGGGGGGGTTTTTTGACACGTGACTTTCTCTTTGTTACTCCCTAATAAAGCTGTGACTAGTGAAGCACCCAGTCAACAATTGTCATAAGCACAGTCTCTCTAGTCTTATCCACTATAGCTTATAACTCTTTCAGAGTTATCAAAGGTCACTTGGTGACCTTCCTCACTAGTCTTCTTCTTGACCAGTCGGTTTTTTGTGGGTGGCCTCCTCTAGGCAAATTGACAGCTGTGCCATACTATTTCCATTTCTACATGATTGATTTCACTGGACTTTAAGGAAAGTCCAGTAAATGTAATGTTTTGTTTGCCTTGAGCTTTTCAGTCACCTTTTCACAGTTTCCAGGAGTGTTATTTTGTCTTCATTGTGTAAGTTAAACTACCATACCAGAAAAGGTGCATTTATAATTCAATCAATTTAATCTCCATTTAACTATTTATGTGACTTTTAAAGCCAACAAGCTGCACCAGTGATGATTTATGTGTTTCATTTTAAAGGAGTGAATATTTATGTAATAAGATATTTTGTGTTTTATATTTGTAATTAATTTAGATCCCTTTGCAGAAATTGTATAATAATAATATGTGAAAACTCCAATTGGGTAAAAACTTTTTATAGGCACTGTAATCATTTGTTGGAATACAGACAGATTAATTGATTTAGATGCACAGTTCTTGATCCACTATCCCAGAATGCCTCAGATCTCTATAATGCAGCTCAAGAGAGAACTCTTATTGTCTACGTTGTGTGTATGTGCTCTGGTGTTGATGTATTGAAGCTCTAGTTAATCACAAAAGATAAACTAAGGCTTAAGGTAAGGGTTATCAGAACTACGTCCATTTTTCCAAAGTATTCTACCAGTAAACTATCAATGCTTATACTACCCAGGCAAAAAAACATCTGAATGTGTCCATCCGTTTCTTTTTTATTACGCACCTGTATTTATCTAATTTTTGACGACAATAAGAACTTACTCCCAGATGAAAAGTACTAGGGCTGCTAAGTTGACGTTCTCTGGGCCAGAAGAAGAATCTGTCTTTGCCTTGTTTTCAGTGCTGTCCAGATTAATCACTTGGGTAAAGAGAAAAATTAACAGGACACGCTTCTGTTTTCCTTGCAAAAATATTTACTAATGCCTAAAATAAGGCACACCAACTGTTTTTCAATCCTTGGAGACCAGAATATTTCTTGCAGACAGAGCCAAGTGCAATGAGAGGAACTTCCCTGTCAGTTAAAGTATGTGGTAGTTTGAAAGTATTATATTTGATCGACAAAATATACAAATTCATTTGGTTAATTCTTACAAAGTGCACTTACAATTACAACCTTGGCAACACAAAATTACATTAAAAGACCAATTTTTAATACAGAAAACAGCAGACACATTAAAGTAGGTTTTCCCTTCAAAGTCACATCCTGCACTGCCCTCCTGGGCAGTTTGCTGTACTTATTCTAATGATTAGAAAAAGGGGGCAGTTTAAAGGGTTAAAAGTAAACATATAAGAAGGTAAACAGTTTTTGTCATACTTATCAACAATATAGTACAGTGTTCAGAACACTTCTTGTTTGTTTTCCTAAATAAACAAATTATTTTCAAAAGTAATGTCTTCTAAATGGGAAATGGCATGATTCATTGTGGATGGTATTATAGCAGAGCTTTTTTTGTTGTTGATTGAAGGATTCAGTATTCTGGATTAGAATCCTGAACCAGCCATTGTCCATTTGGAGTCTGAACATTCTCCTCTTTTCATTTCCACACCACCAAGTGGTGATTCTAACATAACCCCAGTGTGCGAGAGTAAGCATGAATGTATGCATGAATGTACACCCTGCCCATGGCTGTTATCTACGTAGTATGCAGTACTGCCAGGTTAACCCAAAACCCCATGAACATGATCTGGATTATCTGGATTTGTAAAGTCTTGAGAATGTTACTGTTGGCGAATTGGTGGCCCTGTGGCTAGGGGTCTGGGCCTGCAATCAGAAGGTTACCGGTTCAAACCAAGTAAATGCCTGAAGCGATTCCAATCCATTGGGCTCTTGACCTGCATTGCTCTATCCTGGGTATGATGGTAATCTGCATCCAGCCCTCCAAGCAGGTCCTCCAATTTGCAGGGAAATCTTGGGGGTTGGTAGCAGGATTGGCAAAGACACTGTAAATAAACCTCCCACTGTTTCTTTCGAACTAGTGTGGTGCCGAGGTGTCACCCGTTGAACGGCTGCGCTCAGGTCCTAGTTTGGAATACTGAGGTGATTTGTTGTTTAGTGGGGTGTGGCACTGTGCTGTATTAGTGCATGCTCCCAACCTCTTTCTCTCTCAATATTTAGTAGAACACTACTAAATGAAGTCAGAAAATGATTTAGTAAACCATTTAAGAATCAAGTTAAATGATCAATACTCTTTTCTGAAAATGCTTACCCAGGTTGGAGCCTCCCCTTATAACAATGGAGGTGAGGCACGGACCATTATTAGGTAGAGTGCAATTTAGCATTCTCATTCAACTCATCTGGTATTGAAGGATAAGTTCAGTATTTTACAAGTCAACTTTATTTCTTCACAAACATACTATATATGCATTTGCCATGCAAAGTTGTATTCTAAAGTTAACCACTTTCTATAAATTTAAAAAAATATCTTGCCCATGCTGGTGTGTCACATTGCAGTCTATTGTGCATAGAAGAAAAGCTTAAAAACCTACCAAATATGCACCCAGAAATCTTGCCGCTTCTGCCTAATGTGTCGTATAAGAACAAGGCCAACTGGAAGTGGCATTCATTCTTAGACCCGCGTCTGAAAGCCAAGTACTGTGTCCTCTGGAGCACGTTAGTTAGCTTTATCACAGGCCCCAACAGTCCCTTGTACATTCCATAAACCTTTTACAAACTCTTCATTAAACAAGGATTCTGACCCAGATCCCAACCTTTTACCTTGTCCTTTAAATTGGATTAGTCAGATTCAGTGAATGGTTGAATGGACCAATCAAAGTTGCTCTTAATTTTTTGGATTTTCTTTTTTTTTTATAAATGATAAATATTAATACAGGTATACTGGGTCATTATGTTACTATGCAATACATGGAAAACACACTTCTCATGCACCTACAAAGTGATTAAATTTGGATAAATATATTCAGTTATGAAAATCTTAAAAACAATCGAATAATTAAACAAATGGACAAAGGATCTAAGGGAAGTTCTGTTGTAAAATGTCAGACAGAAGAATGTAGAGTAGAAACTAGACATGTAGTTTCCAATGATTAGTTTGTTGCAGGGACCTGTCTTTCTCTGTATCTGTCTGTCCTTCTCTGGCTCAGTGATGTCTCTTTGGCAAGTCCTGAAATTATTCAGATTGTCTCTGTGATCACTAAGTGAAAAATTAGGAAGCAAGGATGTGGATAAGTAGGGACTAACCAAAAATCTTAAGTAAGAGAATTAACAAGTTCTAAATATATTTCTTTGGCATGTGTTTATAATTAAAATTGAAATTAATGATATCTTCCTATTAAGTCACTAGATAATTGTGTACGAAAGTAGACATGGATTAAAATTATTAGAATACCATAACATGGGAGAAATACACTCATACAGAGCATGAGAGCTTTAAAAGAGAAACCACCAGAGAACAGCTGTTAGGTCTGGCAAGTCTTGGAGATTGTCATTATTTAATGCTCAGGCTTTATTGGCAGCTGAATCTCAGGCTAGGAAATGAGCAGAACAGAAAGAGGCCTAGAAAATCATAGTTAAAAATACACATTTAGGAGTACAGAATGGCATATGTCAAGCAAAATAAATGGTAGTAAATGAATGCCAAAGAGAACACAAGCACTAAGCTAAAGCAATGAACAAAAGAACCGTTCCCAGGAACATGTACGCAGACAGAAAGAGAGAAGAATAAGAATTACTATAGGGTAAACATAGCTATAGAATAACCAGCAATTAAAGAAGAAAATACAGCAAGGTTGACAGACAGGTATAACATTGGGAGACACCAGTATTCTCCATTTATTAAATTACTTCACATGTATGATATAATGAAGTGTTTTAACTAAATCCTCAATACCATTCTCATTTATAATCTTGCCACCAAATCTGGAACAGCTAATATGATTAATGTAACGAAATGCACTCTATAGTCTGTTTTCAGGGTGAGAAAAAGAAAAAAATTAATTTAAGCAAATTATCAAAGGATAATGCAGTGTTTAGCACAGCTGCCTTACAGTAACAGAGACAATATTTTGTTTACAAAGATGTTTGCATTAGGATGATTAGCAACTTCAAAGTGTGAGTCAGCATGGATGTGTATGAGAACATACTGTGCAATAGGCTGGTATCTCATCAATGGCTATTTCATGCATTGAAAAAAAGCAATAGAGACTAGAAATGGAAAGTAAATGGAATGAAAATGAAAATAAATGTATTCTGGGTGACCTGATCTTGGTGAAGGGATGACAGAGTCTAGAGGAACTGTGGGGGGAACTTATACAGAATAATAAGTACATATAAACTAAACTGAGGGGAATACTGTAGACCTAGGTTTTTGAAGACTGGGTCTCAGAACATAGGTTATTGTAATGTTTTCTATGTGAATGTAACCACTATGAAAAAAATGCCATTAACTACAGATTATCTAAACATGAAAATGTTGGTAGGCAATAAAATAACTTGAAATGTTGACAACTTATAAAGGTCTATAAATTATACAAATATTGTTAACATTTCTGTTAATCTCTTTGAGGCAGCTATATGGTAAAATACACATTTCACATTTCTGGTATGCTAACAAAGTGGGTGTCCGACTTTTTCACACACACACCCACACTCAAACACATTGTCAGATAAGAGTGAATGTTGAATCGGTTAAAGCTGAAAGAGTGTCGCAGATGAATAGCTTATCAGTGCTTTATTAGACTCGGAGTGGCCTACATGTGAACTTGAGAAATGCATTTCAGATGTCTGGCATTGATGTGTGCGCCCTAGCTTTCAATATTTTGTTCTGAGACTTCATAAGGGTTCTCGTTCATGTGTTTTCTTTTTGGATAATGCTTTTTACAACTAGTTAAATTACAGTTCTGAAATTAATAAAAAAGAATCATAAGGCAGAAACCAGCTCTGGACAGGGGCACCAGTCTGGTCTGATGAGTGCACAGCACACTTAAGCATACACACTTGTTTATACTTTTAGGTGGCAATCCACTTAATGTTGTCTTTGAGGTGTGGAACGAAAATTGTAGTGTCCTCAAAAAACCCAAGCAGTGAGCCTCCATCTGATTCTCAACTTAAAAATGTACAGTACACGTGAATGGCAATATTACTTGGCATATTTCTTTCTTCATTTTAGTTAGCAATACTGATTGAGTAAGTTTACTTTACAAGATATATTAAATAAAATTACATTAATATTGAAGTATGCAAACATTTGAAATTTCCTTTGGTAAGTTATGTCAATATAGTAAATAATGCAAATTATACCCTAACAGAATTAAAATATACCAGTACCTAAAAACTGGAAAATACTAATGTTTTTACCCAAGAAGCCCTAAGACAAGAATTAATTTGTCTAAACTTTCTAATATTACTGGTATTGAGTATACAGAATTGCATTTCTTTCTGTGTTGTAACAACAGAGAGCTACTAGTCTGCAATGTCAAAACTTTCCTTTCTGAATCTGATGTCCAAAGTGATAATCTATTAATTCACTTAAAACAGCAATCAGTGCCATTCTAATCACACCATAGTCACACATCCGGTTTTGGGACCTGCTTCTAGGAGTTGTACTACAGGACATAATAAGCATGAAGTAATAATAAACCCTTCATCTATATATGCATTTTTAAACCAGTTTAATCCAATTTACTTTACATTAAATAGGAAAAATGCATAAAAATGAACATATCTAACCTAACATATTTAGAAAAATTATGATAAAGTAATTCAAAGAAAAGTGTTTTTTCAAACAGTAATTGAACCCTGGCAAATGTTCAAACCAAAGGCAAATATAATCATTGCTTTTCACAGCATGAATACAAATTAAATGAATGTATAATTTAAATATGTATAGTATCAATAGAAACAGGAAAATATTTATGTTTTGTTGTCAAAATACAGAGACATCACCTCTGCGCTAAAACATGCTGTTCACTCAGTTATTTCATTTCTAATATAAGAATTTAAAAAGACTTGTGGCAGAAATTCACTTGCACCACCTTTATTGATTCCATTTCCTTTTTTTATAAACCTTATTGTTTACTGTTACTTGTTTTGGCTTTTTGAGAAATGTTTGTGTATTATACACCTCTGGTTATTTTTTATGGAAACTGTTACTATACAAGTATACAGAATCAAAAAATTATCAAATAAATCTGACTATATGGTAAATCATCAAACTCATCCATCTCTTTCTTCTATCTGTTTTATTCAATTCATGGTTTCAGGAAGTGAAACCTGTTTTGTCACCTCCAAGCGTAAGAACAGTGCCAATCCTGGATGGACCCTCAAAGAAAACAAGGTGCCACTTTAGAGACAACAGTCAACTTTATGTAGACATAAAAAACACATAAATACCTTCCAAAAAATATTCCATTTAAAATTTTATGTGAATAAAATATTAATAGATGCAGTTGTTTAAAGAAAAAAACAAAGGCTCCATCCCTTGATTTTAGAACATTTATTATTTATAACATTAGAACAAAGAATTTTAAGAAGAACAGGCCATTCAGTTCAACAAAGTAGCGTTAAGTTGGGTGAGTTTTGATTGTTCCTAAAATTCTACCACTCGACTTACTAATTTATTCCAAGTATGTGTGGTTCTCTGTGTGAACAAAATCTTCCTAATGTTTGTATAATATACACCCTTAACAATTGTGTCCTCATGTTCTTGTTAAACTCAATTTAACGTGACAGCCTGGATCCACTGTACTAATTCCTGTCATAATTTTAAACACTTCAATCATGTCACTTCTTAGTCTCCTTTTGCTCCAACTGAAGAGGTTGATCGCCTTTGATCTTTCCTCATAACACATCCCATGCAGACGTGGAATCAGTCCAATTGCTTTTCTCTGGACTTTTTGTAGCCAAGAGACTAAAACTGCAGACAGTACCCCAGATGCAGCCTCAGTAGTACATTTCAAAACTTAAGCATAACCTCCTTTGACTTGTACTTTGTAATTTGCACTTTATACCCTAAGATTCTGTTAATCATCTTAACAGCGTCTGTACACTGTCTAAATGTAGATAGTGATGGGTCACTATGACTCCTAAGTCTTTCTCATGAGCAGTACTTTCAATTTTCTGACCTCCTATTGTGTATTCTAATCTAACATTTTTACTTCTTACGTTTAATATTTTACATGTACTTAAATTAAAATTACATATGACACAAATCTGCTTAAGCCTTTTTATACTGTCCAAGTCCTTCTGTAATGATTCTGTAATGATTAAACAGATTCTAGATTGTCTGCAAATCCACAAAGCTTGGTATCATCTGCAAACGTAACCAGCTTGTTGTTTATATTCCTATCCAGATTATTTATATGTTAAAAATAGCAGTGGTCCCTGGACTGACCCTTGTGGGACACCACACTTAACATCACCCAATTCTGATTAGGTTCCTTGGACTCATCTACATGCTAAACCCCAAACTCCCACTTCTTTTAGTTTGATACCCAGCCTCTCATGTGAGACCTTATCATATGCTTTCAGAAAATCAAGATAAATAACATTGTAGGCACTACTCTGAACTTACCCTTTTGTTGCATCCTTGTAGAATTCCAACATGTTATTAAAACATGACCTCCCTCTTCCAAACCCATGCTGACTGTTCCCTAAAACTCCACTTCTTGTCATGTGCTGCTCAATCTTAACCTTAATGATTCAATACAGTATATATTTGAATTACTTAGAATGTTTCCTACTTTTTGTCAGGTTCTCAGTATTGCATGTTTTTTTTAAATTAACTTTATATTTTTACAAAATTACATGGAAACATTGTAATTTGTTTTATGTAATTTTTGGAATTATTACTGTCAATTTTTTTAGAGCTGCCGATTAATTGCCATTAATGCCTGAGATTAACGCATTACAAAATTTCTGCAATTACATTTTTCCAATCAACCCCTAAGTATGTTAATTTATTCCAGTCAGTTTGACCATACACAACACTTAATGAAGCAACAGCAAATTAATCCAAGTCTATTAATAGTCGTAGCGGTTAATCAGCACTTGACTGTTTCCTTTGGTATTTCTTAATAGTGAACTTCATTCACATACACCAGTAGAGTCGCCACTCATCCCTTATAAAAAGGGATCACCTATTTTAACATAAAATGTTGCACGCCATATTGAATCAATAAGGGGTATGATTTTTCAGCATATTGCTTCATATATACACTAGTTCTTCAAATTGTAGAGAATATCATGAGAACAACTAAAATCAAACTAGTTATGCAAGTGGAGTGAATATGTTTCATTTTCGTATCATGGTAACATTTCAGACAAACAAGCACTGCACACTGATTGAGTTTGTACGTTGGTGTCATCCTTGCCATTATGCTGCTTTCACACATGAACTGTAAAAAAAAGAAAAAGTCACATCACTTAGTATGGCAGAACTACCAGAACAAGACACTACACACTGTGTAAACATTAATATGGTGATGTCTGCTAATCCAAGCCTGCCAGTAAAAGAGGCTGTTGAGGTACAGGTATGAGTGGGAGACAGATTGTCTTTGTTGTGCCTTCTCGGTCATCCATGAAGGGAAATCTGACCGGCAAAATCAAGGTGCAGGTTCTGCCCATGTCTGAGTAGCTAAAGAGCAGATGACACAGAGTGGAATCGTTCAATTCCTGTACCTCACTCACACTTCCCCCAAAGCAGATATGATACATTGTTGTTATTTAATTAATTGCATGTTCCCTGCTGTAGCCTATGTTATAGCCTACGTTAGCCTATATCATACTGGAAACAATAAAACTAAGCAATAATCAGTGCAAATTGATCATGCTAATATTTCTATCCATTTAGGATGAGGATTAGAAAGCATATTTTATAATTCAAAAATGATACATTGTGTGGTTTAGAACATCTAAATAAATAACCCTATCAAATACATTTTTATAAGTTTTCTTCAATCTATCTTTTGCTGTTTAAAAACATAATACATATTTCCAATCTCTCCAGGTAACAGCTGCAGAGTTGTTTGATGTATATCATACAGTTAAGTATAACCTGAGCTATAACAGTGCAGACTGTGTACAAAAGCTAAATCATGATTTTATGTTTCTGTTTTATTTTTCAATAAACTAACTGAAACAATTTGATATGGACAGGCATAAACAATTTAATATGGATAGGCAAACGATTACTAAAACTTTTTTGTATTAGAAATTAATTACAGTGTTATTTCTGCTTTGTACAAAAATATTAATATGGTTAAAGAAAATACAATACATTCTGATTAATATGCAGTTACATTTGCTTAAAAGTTGTAATTGTGCAATTAATGTTATTTTTTGTTATAAATTTTTATCTTTTTTACGGGCATTGCAATGTGGATGACAGAAGTGGCGGAGGCTGCTAAGCAATAACGGCCAATGGCAGAATCAAGTGTGATGTTGCGTCCACAAACCGGCGTCTGAACTTTGCATCAGCAACACACAAAAAAAGTTTTAGTAATCTCTGCATTGATAGAATGAAAGATTCACCAAACTAATGTGCATCAGACCTCTGCCAGTTTTATGATAATTCCTTTGACTCAACTCCAACAAATATTTAAATCTGCTATATACATTTTTGGACTAAAAGCAAAGTGATTAAATGACAGTATGGCAAACAGTATTTGAGTTTTACCAAAATATATTGATCTCACACCTGTCATACGACTGTTCAGTTTCAGTTCAGACCATGATCCTCATTCCTATTAATGTGACATTATCATTTATGGTCAAACTTTCATTAAATGCTATTTATAAATTTAAGAAGATATTAACTCCTTAACATTACAGGCACAATAATAATTGTCATTTACATGTTAAACAAGTTATAGTTATTGATTTATTAAGCAGCAGACTTTCAAAATCTTTTTAGAATTTTAAATCTGCAAAAATGTCATGAGACTATAAAAACACACAAAAAACGTTGAATTCAAGATGCACGAATATAAAAGTATAACTATCAAAATATTCCAGTTAAAATTAATGTCATCCTCTACAGAAAACATTATACTTTCTGCTTTTTAGGCTGAAGAAAGTCATACTCCCAATTATAGACTCACATGAGTATCCTAGCAGCATCAGGCACAACCTTGGATGTGATGGGATACAGAGCCCCAAACAGAACACACTTATTAAGACAGTCAGTCTCATCTGTATTGGGATAGCTTAAATTCAACAATAAACCTAACATATACACACATATTTTAGAAAAGCAGAATATCCACAGAAAACCTATGTGAACACAATGAAATCATCCAAACCGACAACCGACAACAACCAAGCTAGCAAACCCATAGCCTAGAAGCAACAGAGCAGAAGTTCGATCCATTTCCCCTCTGAATTACCCTTTACCAGACACTGAGAAGCTATTCTAAACTATAAACACAAAGTACACGGGTAACACTTTAGTTTAGGTACTGCATTACTCATTTACTTTTCTTATTCAGGTGTTAATGACACTTAAAAAGCATCAATAAATAAGTAATGTGTCTCTGTGTAGTGCGGCATTTCATATGCTGGTGAAATTACTGATGAATATGAAGGATTTACAGGCCATATACTGTATTGGAGTATGCAATATCAAGAAAAATATGTTCCACTTAAGAAACTTCTGACTATTCCAAGGTGAAGTTATTTTAGTAGGATACATTTCACAGATAAATAGTCAATTTACTGATGCTTTGTAATTGTCATAAGTGAGTCAACCAAAAGAAGCCTTTCTTAAGGTCTTGTTATATAAAAGTAAATAATTAATAGATGCATTTTTGAAGTATCTAAACAGTGTTATCAGTACAAGCTTATGTTGTCTTTTTCTGGAATATTGTATTTCATGATCAAGCAAACAGTTTTTACTGTGTGGAGCATCTTTCAGATTTAAAGCAATTAAAATATTAATACTTAGTGTGAAGGAATCAGTCCCAACACACGAAAAAGGTTTGGGGCAGCCACCTGTATATTGTCCTTAGCTGCAAAAGGGTATAGAAATAGGTTGAGATGTGCTCTCATTGAGTTCTGAACTGACTGGTAAAGAAAAAGATGGTGGCTTTATAAGCCGAAATCGGAAGTGATGTCATCTAGGGCCGGAACCAGAAGTGATGTTGTTCTGGGCATTGTACCCGGAAGTGACATCAGTCTGGCTGCCAGAAACGGAAGTGGCATCAGTCTTGGGCACCGAAAACTGGAAGTGATGTCATTGATGTTGAATCAGGTAGGTTTTCCCATATTTGTCATGCAGAGATAACAGAGGTAGGTTTAGTGCTCCCTACCTCCCCCTGGCTTGGCGGGTAATAACTTTTACTTGGTCTACTCTGCTCCCTCCTAATCGCACATGTGTGACATTAGAAACATTTTGCAATGGATATTCTATATAACCTTAATGATTCCATCCATTTATTACCAATCCCACTGCAGCCAATTAGCGCAAGAGCAGAAGTTGCCCCATCAGCACAGATTTCAAGGCAGAAACCAACCCTTGATAAGGCACCAGCTCATTACAGGGTACAATCTCGTACACGCCCCCACTGACAAAGTAAGAGTAAACCAACATAAAAACACAAACTCTGGTTTGTGAAGTAAGTAGCAGAGCTAAAAAGCAAAATTACTAGAATAGATGAAGAACATGCCAGGCTTCCAAGCGAGGCTCTACATAGGAAAAAGGCAGGCTCTGTATTCAGAACTAAACCTCTTGACAACTAAAGAAACTGAACAACTAATTTATAAATCCAGACATCATTACTATGAACATGGAGAGAAAGCTAATAAGCTTTTAGCTCAACAAATTCACAAGCAAGAAGTCCACAACACAATCCCAGTAATCACCAACACGAACGGAGACAAAATTATCGACCACAAAAATAAAATACACACATTCAGAGGCTGCTATAAATCCTTATATTCTACTTGGTTTAAAGAAGACAATACACAATCTAATGCATTTCTAGATACATTACAGATACCACAAATAGATACTTTTAGTGCGGAGGAACTCGATAAACCTCTGGAGCTATCAGAATTACTAGTTACTATAAAGTCACTTCAAGGTGGGAAAGCAGCAGGCCCTGATGGCTACCCTGCAGAATGTTATAAGAAATTCCCCGCTCAGCTAGCTCCCCTCCTATTAGCAACATTTACAGAAGCCATAGACAATCAAACTCTTCCTCAAACTTTTCGCCAAGCATTAATCACTGTTTTTCCAAAACAAAATAAGGACTTATTACAATGTGCAGCATACAGACCAATTTCACTTTTGAATAATGATGTTAAAATACTCTCCAAAATCATAGCTAGAAGGATGGAGAAAGTGCTCCCTTCGGTAATATCACAAGATCAAACTGGATTTATCAAGGGCCGACACTTATCTTCAAATCTTCAACGCCTGTTTAATGTAATATACTCCAACTAAATCAAACACACGAGAAATATTATTATCATTGGATGCAAAAAAAAGCATTTGACATGATTGAATGGAAATACCTTTTTACTACATTGGAGAAATTTGGGTTTGGCCTGAACATTTGTGCATGGATCAAATTACTGTATACCAATCCAGAAGCTTCAGTTTGTATCAGCAACATTTGTTCAGACTACTTTAAACTAGAACATGGTACCAGACAAGGATGCCCCTTGTCACCGCTACTGTTTGCAATCGCCATTGAACCACTGGCAATACACTGTCGAAATAATGATCAGATAAAGGGGATTATCAGTGAAGGACTGGAACAGAAAATTTCTCTATATGAAGATGATATGGTACTGTATATATCAGATCCACAAAATTCTGTGCCTGCAGTCTTAACAGCACTCACAGAATTTCAAAAGATCTCTGGTCTCAGAATTAATCTGAATAAAAGTGTACTTTTTCCAGTGAATTCTCAAGCATATAATATTAGATTAGATATCCGACCTTTTATGATTGCAGAACAGTTTAAATACCTAGGGGTAAACATCACAAGTAAACATAAAGCTCTTTATCAACAAAATTTCGCCATCTGAATAGAAAAAATTAAGCAAGACTTGCGTAGATGGTCAACCCTTCATCTTACTCTAGCTGGAAGAATTAACACCTTTAAGATGAATATTCTTCCTAAGCTCCTTTTTTATTTGGAAACATCCCACTATACATCAATAAATCATTTTTTAAGCAATTAGATTCAACAATAACCTCATTTATTTGGAACTCAAAGCATCCACGTCTCCAAAGAGCGACCCTACAAAGACAAAAACAGAAGGTGGCATGGCTCTACCTAACTTCCAGTTTTATTACTGGGCAGCAAATATACAAGCTATAAAAACCTGGACACAAATAGAAGGACAAACACAGGCTTGGTCCGCAATAGAAATAAAATCCTGCAGTACTTCTTTATATTCCCTGCTCTGTGCCCCAATAAATACAAGTTATCGGCCATATACTAATAACCCAATTGTGCTTCACTCACTTAGAATATGGAACCAAAGTAGAAAGCATTTTAAGATGAAGAAGCTTTTATTTGTGGCACCTCTGCAAGAGAACTACCTCTTTCAACCTTTGCAAACATATGCAGTTTTTAATATTTGGAAAAAAATTGGGATTAACTTACTTAGAGATCTTTATATAGACAACATCAACGTATAGCAAGTGATTGAAAAAAACTAACACTAGGACAACATTTTCTAAAAATAAGACTTAAAAAGTCTGTTACTAATATTACAAGATTGTATAGGAAATCATATCTTTGCTCAATAAAATTCATTCAGTTTACATTTATCCACTTATTTATGTTCATTCCTAACATTATAGGATCACAGGAGCCAGGATCTAACCTTTTGGCATCAGGTGTAAAGCAGGTATTATTCTTGCACAAGACAACAATGTAACGCAGGTCTATGCATCCATAGCAGCTTTATTATGATGCTGGAGAGTGGTGATGTATTTCAAGTTGATCAGATGTGCTAGTAAGACTTTTCATTGTCTATTCTGAACAAATAACAATAGTACCACCACTGATATTATTACTAGATGTCCATCTCCTCGTACTGTGGTAGTTTAGAAACCACAATCAACAAACCCCACACCTGCTTGTGGAATCTAGATTACTTAAAGAAAACCGAAGGAGTTACAAAGTAAAAAGGCAAACTCAAATTTCATACAAACAGTGACTGGTCTGGAAATTAAACTATGATTACTGCTGGCACCTAGAACTATGAGGAAGCAACTCATTATGTCATCATGACAACTTTTATTCAAATATTCAAATCATTACTATATGACAAAATGTTGTCTCATCTTGTAATTCTCCAAATCCATCCATCCATTTTCCAACCCACTGAATCCAAACACAGGGGTCTGCTGGAGCCAATCCCAGCCAACACAGGGCAGGAATCCAATCCCTGGGCAGGGTGCCAACCCAGCACAGGACACACACAAACACACCCAGCCCAATTTAGAATCGCCAATCCACCTAACCTACATGTCCTTGGACTGTGGGAGGAAACCTGCACAGACACAGGGAGAACATGCAAACTCCACACAGGGTGGACCCGGGAAGCGAACCCAGGTCTCTTTACTGTGAGGCAGCAGCGCTACCACTGCGCCACCATGCCGCCCAATTCTCCAAATATTGCTGTTAAACATTAGAACAATTTTGATGAGATCAGGAAAATCAGCTCAAAAGAAGAGATCATTCAGCCTAACAGAATGACCTGTTAGGAGTGTAGGTGCTTGATTACATCAGTCACAGGATGAATTTAGCCCTGGGTATGTTTTAGATAACTTTAGTTGAGAAATACAGTATGTGAATGATGAACAATTTTTAGCATAATTATGGAATGCTCGGCCAATATGGAACTAAAATGTATTTTGTGAACTGCAAAAATCTTACCTGAAAGGTCCCTTTCTTATCATTTTCCATCTTGTCCTAAGATCCTCAAAGGGTAAATTTCTAGAAATTGTTTATTTTTTCTGGAGATACCATCTGTATCTTCATTCAAACCAGCCAGTATCACCTCCAAGATAGATATAGATTAAATATGAGGGAAGGTTGTAATTTGTTAATAGAAGATAATATGTTTTGCTGTAAGATTAAATTTGGAGCATAATAATTAATTATCAATATAGAGATCTCTAAATGACATAATAAGTAGATACTTCCATAGCTTGAATGTTACATGGGCTAAGGAAGGCTAAAATAAGTGATTATCATGAAAAACAGCAGCAGATAAGAACTGTGCTTTCAAATGTGTGCCACATTGGTTCCATTCTCATTAAGAAATGGCAAACTGCTGCACTATGGGTAAGCTTATGGTAGTGTTGATTAGAGCACATAGTCAAAGTTACAAAGATTTAGAACAAGATTTCCTTTCCATGGCTAACCAAGCAGGTGTGGTGGCATGGACTTCTGCCACTTTTCAATTTTTATTGTGTGAATGAATATTCACAGTCCAGTGCTAGAACTGAAGGTTAGATACTGCCATACTTTCCTTAGCTTTAAATCTCTTTTGAGTTGCTTTTCGATGTGCGCCTGTTTTGAATTTTAGATCGATGAGGTAACAGCATAGCTAAATTCTTAAAGATAGCTTAATAAACATATATATGGATGCTCTGAGATATAGGAGCTTTGGAAGGATATTTACTGCAGGACTGTTTTAAATATAATAAAATCCAGGTGTAGTTTATAAGAAGAGCAGCAGAATGGTGCAAAAGGATGAATTTTAACGCTGGACAGAACTCTGGTTCAGTCTTCCACTACAAATGCTTATGCATGTGGTTGAATGTGCATTTTTTTTCCCTGGAACTTTGTGTTTTTCTCTCATCACCTAAAGACATGCTTTGGACTTACTGCTGTCTGCATTATTGCTGCTGGTGTCAGGTTAAGCTATGGTACTTTATAACCCTAACCAGGACAAGCAGGTTTAGAATATCTATATACAGTTTATGGATGGATTTATAGATTGTACTATAGAAATTATTGTTTTCATCAATGCTGTCTTCAAACTGCAGCTAAATAGATGAATGGTGTTTTCCAGATACATGTAACTAGATAAACAGATGAATAATAAAACAAAAGTTTGAGGGCAGAGTGGTGGCTCTGAGGCTAAGGATCTGCGCTGGTATCCCGAAGGTTGCTGGTTCAAATCCCTGTCAGTGCCAAAAGAGATCCTACTCTGCTGGGCCCTTTAGCAAGGCCCTCAACCTTAAATTGCTCCAGAGGTGCTGTACAATGGCTGACCCCAAGGGGTATGTGAAAACTAACAAATTCCTAATGTGAGAAATTGTATAAGGCAAAATAAGGAACAAAAACAAAAGTGTCATACGGTATCTCACAGGCAAAAATGTTGATGGTATGGACAAAATACTAAGGGCAAGTTGGCTTGTCACACATGTTCAGTGCCATATGGTAATTACACTAAGGAACAGATAGTACATTAAAAATCACAAACAGAATACATATGTCAAGAACAGTTGAGAATGTTTCGTCTAATATATATTTGAGGCAACCAATATTTTGAAATGCTCCATGAATACAACTATTATGTTATAATACTCTCTGTCTATGTGAGAGACATAATGTATTCTATTAGGTTGCTGTTGAAATATATATACAGCATGTGTGGTGACTAACTTAGTAGTACGTACCGTGAGGTAATCTGATAAGGAAGAAGGACTTTCTTTCTATTATCTAATGTCAACTGCATTACCGAACATAAATATCATAATAATGTTATTTTTTAAATATTATGGTACCTAAGGCTTAACACTTCCAAGCCAGAATAGCAGGTGGCTAATCTGCTTTTGACAAAGTAGAAAAAATTATTTATTGTTTATATATCGTCCAGATGAAGATTAATCAGATTTGCATGTGTGTAAATCTCAAAGAGAAACTTGAGATACATGAGACATTTGTTTTAACACTGACTACACATTTACGTGATATTTAGTGGTATCTTACTTTAATAACAATTCATATACAGTAAGTTGAACAGTTTCTTGCTGTTATAAATTTTACCTGAACTGCTGTTTTCAGTCAATACACATCAAAATTCTGAATAGTATTTATCAGAAAAGTAATATTCAGGATTTTACCTACATCCTTCATTTAATGGTATTACATCATAAAACAGTCAGTAATAGGTGATGGTGCCTAAAATGCAAACAGGAATAGGGCACATTTGTGCAATACAAAGTATATGATGAAATATGTAATAATATACTGTGATATTTACAAAATGCTACTAGTGGATATAAAAACCATAATACTAAATGTATGGTCATAACAAGCAGACATAGATGATGCCTGGTACAACCTAGTTCAAGGTTCTTATCCCAAGAACTAAAAGTTTACTGATATTGACTGGTGTAATGTCCTGAGTATGAATTCAAGCTGTAACTTTTCGTCTGTTAGAATGACCAAAGTCATCTTGACTTCAGGTCATCAAAGCACGTATGCCACTTAAAAGTATGTTATATATTTAAACAATACATATAAACAAAACCCAGTGGAAACACATACACAGTATATTCAGTACAATCCAGATGAGTGACACTTTTACCCAGCATACTATATCTCAACATTCATTACAGTGCATAAGAATTTTTAAGATAACTTTAGTTAGATTGTCAGCCCATCAAGAGTGAGTACTTCAAAAATGAACACAGTTGAGATGACCTGTACTGTGGCATAAACATTCTGAAATATAATGCATTCAGGTCAGGTCAGGTTGGGGAGCATGCACTGTTACATGGCTGTCCCCTTGGCCTGGTCCAGCCACTTGGATCCTCAACAGTGAGGATCCAGTGAGCTAGATCACAATCTGGGAATCGTGCCACATGGCCACAGCGCCATAACTGACGCTCGCTCACAATGCAGGTAATGGGCCTCATTTTGGACTCTGTGAGGAACTGCTCATTTGACATTAAGTCAAACCAGCAGTACTCAAGGATTCTCCGAAGAGACAAGGTACCAAAGGAATCCAGTCTTTTTCTCAGGTCACTAGATAGTGCCCATGTCTCACAACCATATAGCAAGACAGGAGGCACCAGGACTCTAAAGACTTGGACCTTTGTCCTTTTGCAAAGATATCAGGAACGCCAGACACCCCTTTCCAGCAACCTCATGTCACTCCATGCTTTCCCACTCCATCTACTGACTTCTTTGGAAGAGTCACCAGAGATATGAATGTTGCTGCCGAGGTAAGTAAACCTCTCAACAGGGTCAAGATTCTCTCTGCAGACAGACAAACTGCTGATGGCTGTGCTCAAGAGGTCATTAAAGGCCTGGATTTTGGTTTTTATCCAGAACACTCGCAATTCCAAACACTCAGACTCCTTGCTCAGGCTTCAAGAGCCCCAAACACAGCCTCCAATGATTAATGCATACTATCAATAATATTAGTAATATTTTTACTATTAGTAATATTTGAATGAATCATTTTTTAATGTATCATTTGCATTAGTAATATTTTGAATGTATCATTTAACTAAATTACATTACAATAAACCTATATAGTATGCAAAGGTTTTAAATAATGTACATACAGTGTGCTCATTCAGATACAGCCATACACCACAATGTGTTGATGGAAAGTGATGCCTGATGTATTCTGTAACCAATGTCTTGAATGAGAGAGTTAAAAATAAATGATTCCAAGAACAGTCCATGTTAGATGCAGTACAGGAGGCAGAGTGACCTGCTCAGTAATGAATCGGGCTCAGTTCCACATGGTGGAAAACGCACATACAATGCTAGTGCCTGCTGGTTGTACTTTTTGACATGTCTACCTTAAAAGTGATTTCTAATAAAACATATTTTCCTAAAGTTTCATTTTGTCTTATCAAATAGGAGTGAAAGTTGTTTATAATAGAGACAATGCAGAAGATTTATAACATTGTGTCTGTAAAGAAATAAGTGGACATTTTATACCTCTACAGAAAAAAAACATGCCAATAATGAAAAAGGTATGAAGAAATGACCTCAAGGGGCAAAAGGTAAAACAGCGCTCTAGAAAATCTTGTTTAAGATGAGTCAATGATACCAACATTCTTTTAGGAAATTTTATGCTTAAAAATAAATATGGTATTGAATATCCTGTGTAGAGGAGCCTATAGTTTTCCTCACAGCCCTAAGCAGTGTTTTAGGTTTACTGGCAATTATAATTGATCTGTATGTTTATGAGTTTTCCTGGTGATGGACCATAGTTAGATTCCACCTTGAACCTTCAAACTACCAGTATGAGTGTCATACCCTTCCACATTAATCCTGAATTAAATGAACTGAGTTTGAGAATGTATGTGTACATATACAGTATATATAGTTATTGATATAGATGTGTATGTGTACATAATAGTGTGTGCATTTATGTATGCATCTACTGTATGTATGGATGTGTTCTCTGTGCGTATATGTTTTCTTATGTTCTACTTTTGCATACTGTAACACTGCTTTAACATGTATAATGAATAAAATGGATGTTCAAAAAACTGTCTATATACTGTTAGTCTAGCAATGCAATCATTAGTCAGAATTAATTGTGAAGATTCAGCAGATTTAAAGCTGCAAGTGAGCAAAAAAATGAGGAAATTAACAGCACAAGAGGAAGAGACTGTGCTGTAAAGTAAAACAAACAACTTGGTAGTGGGAGGGTGGAATTAATCAAAATGGAGGATGTACTTTAAATGTGAGGAATAACCAGTAGATTATTTTGAAGTATTTTAGCTGAAAACACATAAATGCTGCAATAACATTTTCCTTGTGTTGGCTTGTTAGAATGACTGGTAGAATGCTGTTTTGAGGATATGTATTATTTCAATGAAACTTTAAAGAAACATTTATCTGCTAATATATTCTGGCATACCTCGGGTCTGAAATCATTTTCTTTAAGTATGATGAGCATCCTTCTCTTGGCCATCTTATACTAGCAAATCACCATATTTGCCACAGCAAATTTAATATCAAAGCACTTTTTCAGGGAAGTGTGAATGTGCCCAAACAATAGTTACATTGTTTCAGCATTTATGATTTAATTATCTCTGGTGTGATGTTCATTATATCATTATACATTATAGTTTAGTACTTGCATTTGAAGTTTAATGGAAAAATGTAATTGTAAGATGCATTTCATTGGTTACGCAATGCTTGCAGAAGAACTGGTGCCACTCCCTTCTGTAAAGTACTCAGGTAAATTATTGAGGGAGGTTAATTTGACACAGAATCTGTCCACAGCACCAGTTCATAGAGGGAATCTCAACTTGACTTCGTTGTTCATTTGAAGCTCTCACTTACTACAATATCAAAGTAGATGCTTTTATTGACTCCACAATGTGGTGCAGACTTCTTTAACACATTGACATTGCATGATTTAGCCATGGCAAATACATGAGAAAGAGTGTCCTACAAAAGCAGCTCATTGCCAGCTATTCCTGCATCACAGCTACATATTTCTGTGAATGCTTTTTGATGTATGGTGTTGGACTGACCCAGAGAATATTGTAACTGACAGGAGAAATAAACAAAAGTAAATGTTTAAAAATGTGATGTAATTGAACACTGATCATACAATTCACTTTCCTTGTGAAAACTGATGTCATAACAGTAATGTAAGCAGTCAGGAAAGCTTTCAAAAAGCTAGTGTAAATAGATCACATATAAATGATTTATATTCCAAAGACAATGCAACATTTTGTAAAGGTATAGTGTGACTGAGGCCTATATTAAGCTTCTTGTAAAGACAATACGCTGCCAAAGTTAAAGGTAAAAGGACTTAAAGGCAGAAAATACCATAAAAAATAAGGGTAAAAGCAGTTAAGAAATACACATTTGAATAATCCAAGTCATTATAGTGAAACTGTAAATTATAGTAGGTAAGGTAAGATAAAGGCACCTATTCGCTGATTTTTACCAGGCCAATTTAGCTTTGATAGGTAACCTGTCATTCATGTGTTTAGAATGTGAGATGATTACGGAAGTGTCTGGAGAAAAATGAATTGTTGCATGAGGAGAAGATGGACACTAAACACAGACTATGGAAATTCCACACAGAATCTATTTAGCCACCCTGATAAAAGAATGACAATAACCACATAGATACACCTTTAGTAAAAATAGATGTGGATGTTGAAAAAGCTCCACCAACCATTTTTTTGTGTTGTGAAATCATTAAAACATTGAATTACTAAATGACAGGGTTACTTTGTCAGTGTCTGACTGTGTGAATGGATTGTTTATTTGCTTGTGTACTATGATGAGCAAATATTTAATATAGTGTGAGCTTCTTTTACAGGCTCCATCCTGTGATCTAAACTTGAATGAAGCTATTCCATCACACATGGAAAATGTACCAAGGATTGTGGTAGTCAGAAGAACTTTAAGGACCCTCAAACCTCAACTCAGTGTTACTTTTGAGAAATTAGTTTCACTAGACTGACAAGCTTTGTTGGCGTGAATGTCCTGTTCTCATCAAAACTGTTCTGATGTTCTACATTGAACTCTATGGCCTACATTGTATTTTACAGTCACACTACTTATTCATCAAGCCAATTTAAATACACTAACTTGAAATAGTATGTTTTAAAATATTGTGCATCATTGATATTTTAAAAGTTTCTTATTACATTATAAATATATATATATCTCCTTATTGGGCATTTATAAATATTATTTCAAAACACACTAATTTTATTTATCAAATGCTTAGGTCTACAGGCAAACTTCTAAAGAAATTAAGACTACAAAAATGGCCAAATCACTTTTTTTTTTTTTTTTTTTTGCTGTATATCTCAATTTAGCTGTTTATTCACAGTCTGCACTTTATTGGTACATTTATAATAAACCATTTATCAGACCTAAATACTTCACCAAACTGCAACAGCAACTGAGAGACACAAAAACCAAACAGGCCTTATTTTATGAAAAACAAACTGACTTGCTGTTCAAGAATTACTTTGGAGTTGAAGGGAGCACTTAAAAGTAAAAGCTACAGTATATCTAAAGAAATAGATGAAAAGAAAGATAAAGTAAAAGTAAATATATCTGGCCTGGAAGACACTGTTGTATATGGTGTCACCAGGGGAAATAGAAGCTTTACTTTATAATAAAAGCTCTGATCACATCTCTTTACTAACTTGTTCAGATATTTAAAAAAAAATTAAGTATGCGTGTTTTACTTTAAAAATTGACAAATTATGAAACGTCCATAGCTTGTTAAGCATATAATGCTAATTCAAAACAAACAAATTCCATTATATGCAAACTGACAAAATATCGACTATCATTAAAAAGCTCAGGTGGTAAAGTGATCCTTTACCTTACCTTTACCTTATCCTCTGCTGACTGCAGAGTTATCTGCCGTAATATAAAGTCATTCCTATGAACTGCCAACACATACTGTACTGGGTAATTTATTTATTTTTTTTATTTCAAGCATATTTGGCATTGGGGGGAAGGAAGTTGTGTGGTTTGCACAAGAATAGTTGGACCCCCACCTAAGTATGAAGCAGACTGATATACAGTATATGCTCTTTATATCATTCTGTAGAAATTTCAGATCATAATCAAACCCAAACGAATTCTGATTACAGTTAAGATAGGCTGCATTCTGAGGATTTGTTTTTTACATGCACATTTTTTAAATAAAAGTTGCATACTGGTTGTCTTCATGTGCTTCACACAATACATTACATTTCCATTGTTTTAACATACTGTATCAGGCTTTTATCATCTCATTTTATTTATTCTGAAGTTTGGACTAGAACACATCTTGTCTCTAATCCAGCAGTCTCTTCACTGAGGTTAATTTATTTCAGTTAGTAGAATTTTATGGACTCTTTTCTTGCATGGCTCACTTAATATTCTATGCACTCCTTGAGCTTCATTCATAAGTTCTACCACATAGGAAGTGCATTGCATTTTTAGAAAATACAAAATAACACAAACTGAATATACTTTTATTCACATTCACATTTTGATAAAACTGATTCCTCTTTGATGACACATAACTTTGTAAGGATCTACCTGAGTACTGCTGAAGAAAAGGAAGACTTAAGAGACTGAACCGGAGTTGATCTTGTATTGGTAGGAACTGGAAAAAGGTTGTTCGTATCTCAGCTGTTAAGTCATGGTCAATTCTGGTTCTGGAAGTTTCTCACAATTTCCTACATTTCCTTTTTCACTGTTTTATAGTACAGAAAGTAACCCAAGTATAACAGCTCTAACTGTAGAAACTACAATTTAATATAATTTATATACACGTTATTCTGTTAAAGCTTCTTATTTTAAAAATAGTTTGTCTAGCTTTGTACAATTCTGAAACTCTGTCTTAAGTACAAGTTGTAGGGTGGCCGGGTTTAAAAACTTAGACCAACAGAATCATAAATGTGTATCTTTGGACAGCAACATATATAATAAGCAATACTTCAAATGTTGTGAACAAATCACTATTAAATAGCTGCTACACTGGAACTCACAGTCTCATTTAATAGGTTTAGATTTCCCATCAGAAACCATAGATGAAAAATATATGACATCTTCTTTGCATCTTTGTTAGAGAAAGAAAAATGTTTTGATTGTTTTGATGAATATTTTCTAATGATAAGCAGATGCTAAAATTGCATTATTTGAAAGGACAATTGAAAAGAGGAATTCTGACAGCAAAGAAACTGTTGATGTAAAAGTACAACAATTTTGAACATGTAGCAGTCTCTATCAGTATTCAGCAAAGTCTATAACCGTATCTCGTGTAAATTAATGCTGTGTTTTACAAGATCAGGACCAACATGCTTTATGTGCAGGACAATGTCCCCAGAATGATCACTATCACTTTTGACTCAGAATTCAGGAAATATGATGTCATAACGCTTGTTAGACTTAACTCTTTGACTTGTGTACTAAAATAACTTTGCAATCATTTAAAGATGAGTTTATCACATGAAATATGTTAGATTTGCTAAATTTTATTTTATGACTTGATAATATTGAGCATCAAATGTCTATTTCTCATTAGTATTAGATTTTAAGCATTGCATAAATCAGATTAAGAATTTTAGTTTGCTGGAACTCTCAAGTAAAGAAGAACTAAGGAATAAAGACATTGTCATTTTATAATTTTCTGAAGTACTTATTAATAAATATATGTGTAAGTCATTTCCACAAAGAAAAATCTTGCATCTACGGGAAAAGCACACGGCTGAATAAAAATGTCTAATGCTTGCTTTTTTTTTTTTGCTTTTTTTTGTTTTTGTAGATTTTATTTAAAGAACTTAACATTCCATATAATCAAGAATTACTTTAACATCAAAGAAAGTAACATTACATACAATTGAGTCAAATGTAACAAACCTAAAATCAACCCCTGCCAGAGAAAAAAGAAAGGAGAGCCAACAAAAAGAACAATTCTTTAAAAAAAACAACAAAGAAGGGAGAATATTGTTTTCCTCAATATAAAAGCTTAATCTAAAATTTTATTAAGTCTTGCCATATTTTTAAAAAGTTTTGAACACATTCTCTAAATGAGAACTTTTTTTTTCAATTTCAAATAGTATAGTGCATCAGTTACTCATTGACTTATAAGAGGTGGGCTGGGATTCTACCAGCTGAGCAAAATAAGTCCGTGTGCTAATAATGTTGTGTAGTTGAATACAATCAACTTGCCCTTCCCCCTTTCAACCCATCTGAGAGTACACCAGACTCAGCTGTTAATAAGTTAGGAGTGATTGTGACACCAAGGCCGTCTGAAAGACATTCAAAGATTTTTGACCAGAATGTTAATTTGGTGCATTCCCAAAAAATGTGGCCCAGTGAGGCTGGAGCTTGATTGCAACAGGAGCTTGATTGCAACATTCACATTTTGGACAATTTTAACTGAAATAGATGTGCTCAATTAAAGATTTTGAGTTAAATTATTGAATGCTTTGTGCATATGGAGATTATGTATTCTGTGCATGACTGGCTTCCACTCCTTCTCTGAGCTAATAAGTGAGAGATCCTTTCCCCATCATACCCTAGGATCTTTGAAGCAAAGAGACTAAAATATTTTTAATATATTATTGAGATGCTGTCTGAGTATTCATGACTGATCAATGTTTCTTCTGGAATAGAATTGGGTGGTAGGTAAAATAAATTAAGCAGGTTCCTTCTAATACATTTTTGGATTTGAAAGTAGTGGAAAAATTGTGTTGATGGGAAGTTAAATTTAAAGTATAATTGTTCATATGATGCAAAACATTATCAATACAGGCAGTCCCTGGGTTACGTACGAGATAGGGACTGTAGGTTTGTACTTAAGTTGAATTTGTATGTAAGTCTGAACAGGTACATTATTTTAATGAATGTTATTGTATACCGACTGTAACCAAGTGTTCTTCCAATGAATGATGGAGTTTCACCCCTCTCTGACCTTTTTATTATTTCTACTTTATTTTCAATGGTGATGGTTTTTCTCTTCTTTACTGTATTACCAGCAATTGCATCAGATTTGTGTTTCAGAGACATTCTTGAAGGATGAAGACAAAAGGTTAAGATGAGTTCTTCTGCACAGCACTGTCCACGCTATCACAGCAGGAAGGCACCCGTCAACACGTCTGATGTACTGACAAGAGACAACTTCCTGCTATGTGCGTAACAGTACAAGCAGGCTTGCTATTGAGAATGAATTGGGGTGGCGAGGGGGGGTTCATCACTCGCCCACCTCACAGTCACCTACACTACAGTATGCTGCCTGCAGCGTCTGCCCACTGAGAACGAACACGGTGCAGCCAAAGGCGGGTAGTGAATCACCCAACCCCAATTCAACAGGCATCCCTCCGAGGCACACTACAATGCTACCCCCACTGCCCCGTTCACCCTCAAGATTTTATTTTTATTGCAGGACAGGCTTTTGTATGTTCATCAATCGGTGTTGATTTCCAGGTTCTTATAGTTTGTATATTACCCAACCAATAATAAAATTGAAAATTAGGTAGTGCCATGCCCCCTTCTGCTTTAGTTCATTGTAGAGTCACCCTGTGGAATAGTGGATGTTTTAAATTCCAAATAAATTAGGTTATAGTTGAGTCTAATTTCTTAAAGGATGAATTGTTAATGTATATAGGGATTCTCTGAAATAGATATAGAAGCTTAGGAAGGATGTTCGTCTTGACAGCGTTGATTCCTGCTAGTGTAAGATGGAAGGTACACCATCTGTTCACATCTTGTTTAATTTTTTCCATGCAGATAGCAACATTTTCTTGAAAAAAATCTTTATATTTACTTGTGATGTTTACCCCTAGGTATTTAAACTGATCTACTAAAATAAATGGAAAGGTGTCCAGTCTAATATTGTGTGCAAGAGAGTTCACTGGTAAAAGCATACTTTTTTAGTTAATTTTGAGTCCGGATATCTTTTGAAATTCTGCAAGTTCATTACGACTGTTGGTATGGAGGTTTATGGGTCTGATATATACAGTACCATGTCATCTGCATATAGTTGTATTTTCTTTTCAAGTCGTTCTCTGGTAATCCCCTTTATCTTGGATGCATTTTGAAAGTAAATGGCCAATGGCTCAATGGTGACTGCAAAGAGTTTAAAGTAGTGAAATAATGTGGTTGATACAGATGAAGGCTTCTGGACTGGTATAAAGTAATTTTATCCATGCACATATGCTTAGGCCAAGCCTAAATTGGTGCAATGTGTAGAATAGGTAGTCCCATTCAACCATGTTGAATGCTTTTTCTGTATCTAAAGACACTAAGATCTCTGGTGTGTTAGATTTAATGGGTGAGTATATTAAAGTAAACAAATGTTGAAGGTTAGAAGCTAAGTGTTTATCTTTTGGTTTGGTCTTGTGATATTACAGAAGGAAGCACTTGCTCAGTTCTAGCTAGAACTTTGGAGAGTACCTTAACATCATTATTCAGAAGTGAAACTGGTCTGTATGATGGACATTGTAATAAGTCCTTATTTTTCTTTGGAAAGACAGTAATTAATCCATGGCGAAAAGTTTAAGGTAAGGTTTTGTTGTCTCTGGCTTAAATGTTGCAAATAATGGTGGAGCTAACTTATTTGACTTTTTTTTTAATTCCACTGGGTAGCCATCAGGGCCTGCTGCTTTCCCACTTTGGAGTGAGTTTATACCATCCATTAATTCTGAGTGTCAGAGGTTTATCCAGTTCATAAACACTAGGAGTATCTAGCTGTGGTATTTGTAATGTATCAAAAATGCTTGTTTTTTTACATTTAAGCAAGCTTAATACTAGCCTTCTCACACAATTCATTCTGAAAATAAATATGAATGTGGTGTCTTTGTTTTGCACTATAAAAGGCTTCTTTATTTCAGACACAAATTTGGAATGAAAGAGAGTCGTTTAATAATCTCTGCTTGTTTGAGGTTAAATGGTTAGTAGTTAAAAGCACAGGAATAGGTTACAATATAAAGAAGTGTCAATAAGTAATACGAGCAGTGGTGTGGAAGACATGACATAAGAGTGTGTGTTTTTTTTTTTTGCATTTTATAAAATTACCAAACATCAGAAAAAAAGAACATAAAAGGAGCAGTGGAAAAATTAAGTGACACAACAAATGCTTCAAATGTATGCTTTTCATACAAGTTGAGCTCTATAAGATGACCCATACTACAAATCTTCATAGTCATGGCCTCCAGAATGATGTACAGAAACAAATACTGACCAAATATTTTTCCCCTGTGCCCTGCACCCTTGTGTCTAAAATGCATCACAACTTTAGGTGTTGATGACATACCACTATTTATAAACAAATCCATCACTGATATGCATTTTACAATTAGCAGCTCTGTCAGCTTAGATACTTGTGACTTCATACAGTTTCTGCTAAATGTATCACTAAATATAGGAAAAGTAAAGCAATAAACACTGCAAATAGGTGGCATAATATATAGTCACATAGAGCATGACAGGAGATGGCTACAACAAATGACTCTAGAAAGTAACTTAGAGCATGCTTTTGTTATCGATGCACAATTTCAAAGCTTAATGCTGATTATGAAATTACAATTGATGCAATGTTTTAGCAATATATTATGTATTTCCTCATTTATAAAATTATGTAATTTTTATTTTAACAAAAGCAAATTGTTTTCTTCATTGTTCTCATTTAAGTATGTTTATGTTCTGCCTGAACAAGTTGCTTCATTTTTTCATTATTTTCATTTATCAGAATATTGGGTAACCAAGAGTTTTTGGTTTAGTTCAACTATGGACACTTAACTGTTTTGCCATACAGACAAAAAAGTTGAAAAATATTGCATGCTCATTGTAGTTATTTCTCATTAATTAATTTAACAAATCTGATTTCCATATCAGATGTAAAGGGGCTAGACATTATTCATGGTGTAAAGAAGAAACCAACTCTGGATGAGATGATACTCTCTCTCTGAACATACTCATACACATTTCCACACTCATGCAAACCAGGCTAAAATAACAGCCATCAACCTACTTAACCTACATGTTAATGTTACTGTATGTATATGAAAACTATCATACCTGGAGAAACTGCAAGCTCAAGACTCAAGAGGCAGAAACACTAACTAGGCCAGTGATTTTTCCTTCTGGTTAAAAGTTGCAGTAGATTCAATTAATGATTCTTAAATATGATTCAGTTTTCACTTATGAATATAACATAATATAAATTTATGTATTTCTTCATTTGCTGTTAGACCTCCCAACTCTTTTTGTTGAATTTAGAAGCATCTATCATATTATAGAGTTGAGTTTGATATACAGTGCATATCTTCTGTTATAGTTAACTTTAGTTTTACACATTATGGGTGATTGGCCATCACAGTAATGTCATAGTAAGTGCTGTTACTTCAGAGAACTTACATTTCTGTCTCAGTCATTAGCTGTATACCATTGGCATGTTCCCTCTGTTTTTGTGATTAAGTTTATGTTAATTTTCTACTTTTAAATTGGACCCATACGGGTAAGTGTAAATGTGGATTTGAGTGTGCCATTCAGTTGACTGATTTCTTACCTGGGGTTAATACCTGCCTTGGGCTTAGTGCTGGAAGATTATACTTTGACTATCTGCCTCTATTTAATGGAATAAGTGTTTTAAATTTGTTTTAACAACTAGACTTTGCTGAAACTTGTGCCAGTAATCACATATCTTTATTTTGAATATTGACTATCAAATCTGACTATTAAAATTGTTAATTATTTTTTAATAAAATTAGCACAATTTGCACAATTGTTTGGCCTTAAAAAGCTAGATAGCCCTTGTACTTGTGAAAAAGATGCTTCATGTTGTTTCCCTTGTCATCAGCACATAAGAAACAGATTAATTTAGCTGTTACAGAGCACGCTGAATTGCTATCAGTTTACAAGCACATTCATGTTCGTGTGTGAAATTGAGCCTGACCTAGCTGGTCAGCACAATATGAAGAATTGTCTTCTGAAAGAGATGGTTCAAAAATAGCCAGATGTACTGTACAATTCTTAGCTTCAGTAATGGGCCATCCACACCTATTAGTCTTAGTTTATATACATGACTAAATGTCATTATTTATGCACATAGATTTTTGAACTTGAAATTACATGCTTGTTTTGCAAATAATGTTTTTTTTTTCTTTTTTCCATGAAGAATAAGAGCAATTTTAAATGTATTAGACAGCAGTCTATGATTTACAATGAAATTTGCCTTAACAGTTGGTTTCGGCACAGTGACAGATGCAATACTCATTTTATTTCTTCAATGCAGTGTCTCCAATGTACAGTTATATTTACTGGAAAATAAAAACACTCATGGTTTTACCTACAGCATTTATGTCTTTTATGGCTATATCCAAGATTACAACGACACTCATTGTGTTTCCTTATACTCTGCATAATTTAAAATTGGTTGTTCTTATTCACCTTTTATTAGAAAAGCATAAAATATTGATACAAAATAATTACACAACCTAAACATTTTTTTTAAGTTTATAGCATAAGCAAGTTGACTCTAATGCATTATTTGTATCAAAATGTGGGAGGCAAGCAACTTTCAGAACTACCACGTGGATGATTGTTCAATTTTCTATTTACAGTTTAAAGCAATAGCCCAGGACTGGGTCAAAATAAAGTATTTTTCAAATTCAGCAAACCAATTCTGTTAGATAAAAAATGTAATCATGCTACTTAGCATGAAGTGAAGTTATACTTTTAAAGTTGTGTCTCCTCCATCATTTAGTATATTAAGTGAATTCCCCAATAGGTACAAAGATCATTCAGACTGGCATGCATCATTTAATGCAGATGTCAGGTCTATACAATGAGATGATGTTTTCAGTGATAGTAAAATAGTCAATGAGGCTTTTGTCTTGGACTCCTCAGTTACTTTGTTTATGCAAAACTATGAGAGTATTACAATAAACAGAAACCATCTTCATAAGTATAATATTTCATAAGGTATGCATGATTCACATTGTTCTACAAATTATTTGCTAGTTGTAGATATCCCTTTATCTCATGTACATTGAAAAAAGTACCCAACCTATTTCACAGCAGTGGTTTTCAACCTTTTTGTGGTATCCCACATTACCTACCGTCAATGAAAGGCCAACCTTTGTTTCAATCATCGTAAGGTTTATAAATTACATGACAAACTCTACCTCTTTATATTTCTTCTATGTTTGTATGGAGCATCCACAGTGTACATGTATGGTTATGTTTCAGAAATTTGTGAAAAAATTTGAAGTTTACATTTTTTTTAACCTTTGATTAACTCTCTGACCCCAAGACTTAAAACTTTAAAGCTAGAAATGCTACACTGAATAATGCCAAATTGAAATGATATTGTGATTGAATTGGTATAATGAATTGGTATTACGGTACAATTTCTATAAATTTGTGATGGCCAGTGCAATTTTCTATTCTGTGGTGTGCTGGGCTGGTAACATCATTTCAAAGAGGCTCATCAAATCAACAAGCTAATTAATAGGGCAGGCTCAGTTATAGCACATATTCTGGGGCCCTAGAGGTAGTAACAAAGAGAAATAAAACAAAACTGAGTGCCAATATGAAAAATGCTGCAAATTCTCTTTCTGCCACACTAACACTGAGTACCTTCAGCCAACGAATTATTCATCTATCTATTATTCAACCCGCTATATCCTAACTACAGGGTCACGGGGGTCTGCTGGAGCCAATCCCAGCCAACAAAGGGCGCAAGGCAGGAAACAAACCCTGGGCAGGGTGCCAGCCCACCACAGGGCACGCACATACACACACACACGCACACACAACAAGCACACACTAGGGACAATTTAGAATCGCCAATGCACCTAACCTGCATGTCTTTGGACTGTGGGAGGAAACCGGAGCACCCGGAGGAAACCCACACAGACACGGGGAGAACATGCCAACTCCACGAGGGGAGGACCCGTGAAGCAAACCCAAGTCCCCTAAGTTCGAGGCAGCAGCGCTACCCACAGCGTCACTGTGCCACCCATCTATCTATCTATCTATTTAAATTGGGCCTTCTAATTCCTCGATACAATTCACATTGCAAAGATGAATGTGTGCTAGGCTCATTCAAGGAATTCACACAATGGGACAGTAAGTATTATGGATACAGTACTTTTTGTAAAACACACTAGCTCTTGAATTACTTAAAAACAATAAAATACATTCATAAAATCTCAGAGCTGCCAGTAATTGCCTCTTCCAAATGCATTAGATGAACATGACAATTCTGGAATTAATAAGAGAGATTGAGCCGCTTCATTCTGATATAATGTGGAAAAAACAATAAATAAAAGTGACATGCCTTCTATTATGAATGGCATGTTCAAGTTAACATAGTGGTTTGCACAACTGTCTTGTGACTTGAGAGGGCTTGATTATATTTATAGCATGGCAAATGTATTGTATATGTTAAGTTTGCACAAGGTTACAATATTTGTGTGCTTTTACTCTGGGTACTACCAAACATGAACCTTTTAAGTTGACTGGTAATTCTATACCAGGAAAGCATGACAAAGTGTGAGTGTGTATGTGAGTATATGTCTTGATGATTCTTTCTCATGGCACAGCATGATTCTGTGTTACACAGATCGCTACCAAGATATGTTCCTGTGTCCCAATATACTGCTACTTTAATATGTTCACAAAATGTTAAGTATATCATCATTAAAACAAAGAAATCAGAGCAACCTATTTATTTTTGCAAGCATTATAGTGACATTTGCTTTTATATGTTAAATCTGGTATACTTCTTATTATTACAATGAAACTTGTGTTAAGGATAATCATAGCAGCTGTTGAGAAATTCGAAAGTAATGCTAGATGTTCAATGAAGAGTTAACAAAAATGATAGAACTGCTACAGACCATAAAGGTTTTTTTCATTACAAATTACTGTAAAAAAGTTTTATGAAAGGGTAAAATCAAAAAAAGTAGGGAATACAACGAAAAGTAATTTCCCAGTTAACCAGTGTTTACCTTTGGCACATTTCAAAGTGAATTCCAATCTAGTGCAAAAAATGGAATACATACAGAGACACCACTTAAAGGACCTAGTTTTTAATTCACAACTTGGTTACGCTCTCCATTTACTTAGAACAAATTAAGAATTATAAAAAGGTTGGATTTGCGCCTTATGATAAATGATGTCACCATAGTTTCCAGGTCCCTTTGACTTTGTAATGAAAAAAGCAACTTTGAAAACTGCATGACAAGTGCTTGGACAAGTGACAAAAATGCAGATGTTTATAAAATATGTGCTCAGTTTAATAAGTGACTAATATTGGATCTGATTTGAAAACATCTCCTAATATTATGTCAGAATTTGTTTGATTTCTTCTTCTGATGTATAAAGAAGGTTTAATCGTTTTTTCTCATTTAATGAAATATATTATTTTGTCATTTTCTTTTCTGATCTAGTGCATAATAGTGCAAAGCTACTCAACTGGCATTTTCGAAAAGTGTTGAATTCGCACTAAACTGACATAGCATATTTTAGATATTGGTGTTATGGTATTTCCATGATAAACTGAAGGCATTCTGGTCATTTCAAAACCTCTTAATTGGAATTCAAACTACATAGCTTTTCAAGTGATTTTCAGATGTCACCTTTGTTTAATAATTTTACATGTTGGTGCTAGTCATGGCACAAACCATTTCCCAGCAGTTGTGTAGTGTTATATCCCCAGCAACTCAGTCATACTGTGTCAGTCTACGACTTGCAACAATAAAACCAAAACTGGTTTGATTTTGTCATAAGTCATAGTAGGGGCGGAGTCAAGTGCACATGTGACAGCTAACAACCAATGAGAACACAGCAGATATAACATGCCACAATGATGGAAAGAAAACAAGTGTTTTGAAGTATGCAAACAGAAGATGGCTTGTCTGTCTGATGCCGTGTGTTTGTTGTAACAAGGCAAAAAGGTAAAAAAAGATGTGCTGATACTGTGGTTGAATTCACCATACCTAGAAAATATCTGTACAGTCACTGGCACTGCCAGGAGGCGCAATAATTGGCTGTCACAATTCAAAGAACTTGTGGTACTTTGGAAATCTGAAACTGTGCTGTATAGTTGTGATGCTGTTGTCCATCACCTCCTACAATGCATAACTGAAATCTGACAAAGTAATGAGATCCAGCAATTGCAGTCATTACGTTTGACATTCTCTCTGACTCAAAGTTGTGAAGTGTGCTGCCAGTCTAAGGCAAGATATTTCGATTTTTGGACATTGTGCAACATCCACAAATCATTCTGGTTGTGTTTTTTCACCCGTTGAGTATACATCCTACATAAAAAGCATCAAGATGTGTTTTATTCAGAATATTTTATTTTGATTTTCCATTAACTTTGAAAAACTGAACTTTATCCTATAGCACCACCTACGGCATTTTGTACAAAAATTCTGTTTGTTTCAAGGCCAAAAAAATATTTTCAGGTTAAACTGCATTTGGAGCCTGAGTTAGTAACACAATATAACCTATGTTTGTGTATATATAGTAGAGCTGCTAAGGAAGTGGAAGCGTGGGCTTTCATGATGTGCAATAGTAGTGAGGCTACTGATGAAAACCTGATAACCACAGAGACTATGTGAGGATTCACAATCACTACAGTACCACATCCGGAGTGTTAGAAAGGGAGTTGGTTCTTTCAGACTGTGTTTTTCTATCTTCTACAGTTAAAAGACCCACCCAAAAATTCAAAAGAACCATTCTCCATTTGATACTAATGCACAAGTAAGTCACTTTTGACCACATTCAGGTGCATAGAAGCAACTGATGTAACATTGGCTTACAAATCAACATTTTTTATTCTTACCACGTTTCTTCTATTCTAAGAATATTTAGATTAGATTATTTATAAAAGCACATTTAAAACAACAGAGGTTGCGCCAAGTGCTGTACAAAAAAGCATTAAAATAAACACAATACAAACAATCATGCAAAAGCAGATTAATAAAACAACCAATTGTAACATCCACCACAATCCCATCATACACAATGAAGGACAGAGGAAAACAAGTAGGTCTTAAGCCGACTTTTAAAAGCCCTCGATCGAGGATGAAGACCTGATGTGCAGAGGTAAGTCATTCCAAAGCCTAGGAGCAACAATTTAAAAAGCTGTCTCCCCTAGATTTCAGCCAAGATCTTGGCACTACAAGGAGCAGTCGTCCAGATGACCTCACTGCTCTTGGTGGCACATAGGGGTGAAGGAGGTCACAGATATATTTTGGAGCGAGACCATGCAAGGCTTTAAAAACAAACAACAAGATTTTAAAACCAATGCGACAACTCACAGTTAACCAGTGGAGAGAGGCTAAAATGGGGGAGATGTGATCTCGTTTTCTCGACCCAATCAAAAATCTAGCTGCCGCGTTCTGAACCAGCTGAAGGCACGACAGAGCAGATTTTGGCAGACCCACATATAAGGAATTACAGTAATCTAATTGCTTCACAATTAAGCACAGATTACTTTTAAATGTCCTGTACCTAAATCACTACACTAAGAATATAAAATATATTCACTTATGATACAACAGAATCCAGAGATGGGTACAATCTGCTTAGAAACAATTTAACATAAACAAACCTTTTTAGTATAATTCAGGGTCTCGGGATTCCCTAGCCTACACATGTAGTATTGGGCCTGAGGCAGGAAAGAGCCATGGAGAGGGCAATGTATTACTAATAAAACATTACATTGCCTTAAATTTCTATTACATTTCTGATGTATTAACAATGGAAAAATAATATTTTACAAGATCATTTGAAAGAATTATCTGTGTTATTACAGTTTATAATTTCTTCTTTACATATTGATATTTCAAGTACAAAGAATTGTCTAGTTTTTAATGTACACTTATTAAATATTGCTTTTTATTAATAAATAATATGATGCAGATAACATTACAATTAACTTAGCACTGCCTGCAATAAAATGAAATATGGTTATAGATGTTCTTATAAGCTTACAATATCTTAATTACCAATAATAGAAGAAAAGGAAAAAGAAAAAAAGAAAAAAAAATTAAATAAAGTGCCAAAAAATCAGTCTGCTGTGTTTAGAAACATATTTAGGACATGCTATACACATTTAGAGTTGCATATTTACCTACAGTATATAATGTGCACAAAGATTAATGACTTGGTAGTTACCATTTTTGTTTTATTCCTTTGAGTTAACCTGTCTGTTGGCTTACACTCCACTGAATGACCGTTGTCAGTTCTTGCCATTTCCATACAAATGGACCAGCATTTACCTGAGGAGCGTTCTAGATGAGTTTAATAAGTGATAGCTGCACCCATATGTATTAAGAACCGTAATCATTGATGGAAAGGAAAAAGACAGCATTTTTTTTATATATATTGTTTTTGTTTGTACTCTTAGAAGGTGGTATGCAATGAAAAATAACTATTAAGATAACTATTAAGACTAAACAAAACCCAGACTTAATCTCAACCACTTTTGAATGTGCAACATATTAAAAGAAATTCAGACAGGCTTTTGATACAGCAGAATATATGCTGATTTTATCTGTTTACTTCATATATATATGACATTTATTAAAACCTGTGATCAGAATAAACAATATTTTGGGAAGCACTACATTATAGCAATCAATGATATTAATGCATGTGAGAGCTTTTATCATTTATTAAACTGCTCATAATAAACTTTCTACTGCTTTCAACGTCTCCATTCTTATCTGACGTCTTATCTGATCTGACGCTAATAATATACATTCAATGGATTAGTAAACAGATTAAATTAGTCAGTTGAACTCTTTTGTCATTATGTTATAAGTTGTTTGGTGTTATTCTTTTTTCAAAATTAAAATATATATAAAAATATGAAGAAAAATAGCACAGATCAGCTGGCTTTCTCCTTTCATAGCATATTATGCCAAATGCCAGAGTGCTGTTCAGGATCTACAGGATGGCTATCCCTTGGGGCCCTTCAGTACAAATCAGTATTTCTCACTAATATTCTAAAGTTACATCATGAATCTTTTCATTTTTTCTATAAATGCTGTGGCTTTCCTAATGACCACTTACAAATTAAAAATAGAGCATACAAATAAACCCTCTGCCCTAGCCTCCGACACTGCTTTTCCTACAATATTGATTTTACTCAACCCACATGTTTATTCTCACTTTCATCTTTTGCTGCCGCAGTATTCAAATCATTCATCTCTATTAAGACCATTATTTACTGTTTTCCAGTCAGCATTGAAGTTTTTGTTTCAAATCCATACATTAACTCTGCCTAAGCACCAACACAAATGTCATCAAAACAAAGAAATTTTCTTTATCTAGGTTTTCTAAGTCCATAGAATTGCTATGTGTCAAAGAAGTGCTTTATAATTACTTTGGCTGCAAAACATACAGTAACACAACTTTATCAACTGTTGGTGACCCTGCAGATGTCAAAGAAAATGTTTCAATTAATGTACAATACCAGTTTGGCAAATCATTTAAGTAAAGTAAACCAAACAGGCTAATCAAAAGCAAACTTATTGAAGCGCAGACCAGGTTTTGGCAATCTATTTTTTTAGTAAACCAATCTATTTAAAAGCTGACAAACAGAAGAATAACAGGCTAAATAAAGGTAGCAAAAGTAAGAAGAAATGTGTCTCTTTTAAAATTCAGATCTTTTAAAAATTGATTTAGTATACATTTGCCAGTAAAACTTTGTCTATACCAAAAGTTTTAATTAATTAAACTGTTCACAAATAAAAATAAAAAGGATATACCTGTACAGTTGCTTAGTTTATTACATATAAATTACATAAAAATTACATAGTATGATATCTTTTTTAACCAGATACACTAAATTTGTCATAATTTCCATCAGAAAACAGATTTTTAAAATAAAAACGGGCGTAACAGACTTCAACCTACTTAATCCAATTCAGAGGCAAGGGGAGCGGGAGCCAATTGTGCTGGTACAGCAGGAAGCAGCTCTTCACGGGTCCCAATCATTCATATACCCACAGTCACATTCACATGGGGCCACTTGGGAACAGCAAGTTAGTCAAACCCAACATTGCTCCATGACTGCAGAAGAACATTTTAGCAGATTAGAAAGAGAAAATACAACCGTACAATTCTTGGATGTATGCTTATAATTTCCAAGTAGTGGGACACTCCTGAGCTAGCTATGTAGGGCACCTGCAGTATAAAACTTACCTTTTAATTTTTTACTACTTGTTATAAAGTAAATTGTTTTCCAAGTGACTTATATATTATGCTAGCTGCTAGGGTTAAATTAAGTGCCCAGATTTGTTTTCATTATTTATTAAAACATTTACAGTATGTAAGTGAAATGTTTTATGACTGGATACAGAAATGCATATTTTTACCTGTTCATCATGCTTTAGTTTTATTTCCTGAAAAAGGATCTAAACCAAATAACTTGCATCAGCTGTAAGGAATTTAATATAACAAATAAAACATCACTACAGTAGATATACAACATAGTGGAGCATTCTTCAAAATGATAATTGAAGTGAGTACTAAGAGAAATTTATTTTCAGGAGGTGGCTGCCATGCTTTAATTTTGTAACTTAATTACAGGGAGCAGGAGCCTACCATATGGCACATTTAAGCACACACACATACACAGCTAGTTTAGAGTCCTCAACTACTTTAACATGCACTGTAATGCAATCAAAGATATATATAGAAAATACATGTACTGTATAGTCCTATACTTTTTCAAGTTACATCTCTTACAACTGAAAAAGAATAATAATTTTACAATATGGTTGTTCTTATTTCGGCTGCTCCCGTTAGGGGTTGCCACAGCGGATCATCTTCTTCCATATCTTTCTGTCCTCTGCATCTTGTTCTGTTACACCCATCACCTGCATGTCCTCTCTCATCACATCCATAAACTTTCATTTAGGCCTTCCTCTTTTCATCTTCCCTGGCAGCTCTATCCTTAGCATCCTTCTCCCAATATACCCAACATCTCTCCTCCTCACATGTCCAAGCCAACACAATCTCGCCTCTCTGACTTTGTTTCCCAACCATTCACCTTCAGATGACCCTCTAATGTACTCATTTCTAATCCTATCCATCCTCGTCACATCCAGTGCAAATCTTAGCATCTTTAACTCTGCTACCTCCAGCTTTGTCTCCTGCTTTCTGGTCAGTGCCACCGTCTCCAAAAATATGGTTAAGTGTAAATATATTGTACATTAAGGGCTGGGGGCAAAAAAAGAGTATTTTACCTCTTGGCTTAGGCTAGACAGGTGAGGGTGGGAGTGAATGGGTTGTGTTTCTATGTATTGTATATTTGCTTCTGTTAATATCCTCTCTATTGTTTTTTAATTAATAAAAACTTGATCACGAAAAAATGCTGTTTAATACTAACAACTGCTCAGTGCAGTGCTAAATGCAGGCAAAAGGAGGAATAATTGCAACTACAAGAAGGGGTACACTATTTTACAAGAAGTAATTTCCAGAAAGGATTATCCAGAAGTATAAAGGTTAATTAAAATTATATTTTAAAAAGTGTTAATTTTAAGTCAAAGAATGTTATGCCCAGACACTCTGATGCACTATAGAGACCAAATCTGTAGTACTGTATGCAGTTCTGGTCACTACACCACAAGTTATAATATAACAGGTCTAGGAGGTGCGCAGAAAAGCACAACCAAGTGCATCCCAGAAAAAACGTACATCACATACTGTGATAGGCTAAGGGAAATGCATGTCTTCAATTCTGAGTAGAGAAGGATGAGTATGGACTCTACCAGATCTTCAAAATCTCAGAGTTGTTAATAAAAATGACCAGTCCAAATTCTTTCAATTAACCCCTTATTCACTAGGCATTATTGCACCTAAATTACATACCCAAAAATACATACACTATATATCACTCTGAAGCAACAAGTAAATAATTTGTAACTATGTACTTTGTTGTGGAAAATACTTCCCTCTATATTCAAACCAATCATTCTCAGAGACTAGATGAAAGTACAGAATGAAAAAATTTGGGATTAACTTGCTTAGAGATCTTTATATAAACAACGTCTTTTCATCCTATGAACAATTACATTCCAAATTTAACATTCCAGCTACACATTTCTTTCACTAACTTCAAATTAGGAACTTTGTTAAACAGAACCATCCCGATTTTCCTCATCTTGCACCCTCATCCATGCTGGAAAAAATATTGCTCAATCTCAAGGACTCAGACACTATCTCTGCAATATATAAAATCATTTTACAGTCCCTCTCTTTCAAAGATCCAAGAGGACACTGGGAAAAAGATCTCTCAATTAATATATCAGAAAAGGAGTGAAAAGTAGCAATGCAGAGAATTCACTCGAGCTCCATATGCGCAAAGCATAGAATTATACAACTCAAAATTATATATCGAGCACATTTGTCTTGTCCAAAATGTTTCCAGGGCATGATCCAACCTGCGAACGCTGCAATCATATCCCAGCATCACTTGGTCACATGTTCTGGGCCTGCACCAAATTAACATCATTCTGGACCAAAATTTTTAATTACCTTTCAGACAGCCTTGGTGTCACAATCCCTCCAAATCCATTAACAGCTGTGTTTGGTGTTCTTCCAGATGGGATTAAAGTGGAGAAAGACAAACAAACTGTGACTGCATTCACTACACTTTTGGCACGCAGACTTATTCTGATAAACTGGAAGAACCCAAACTCTCCTCTTTTAAGTCAGTGGGAAACCGATGTGTTATATTATTTGAAATTGGAAAAAATCAAATACTCAGTTAGAGGATCCGTACAGACTTTTTTCAAAACATGGCAGGATCTAATCAGTAATATTTTAAAATAAGCTCTTAAAGCACAGAGGAAGCAATTATTTCTGTATTTCTTTGTCTTCTGCATTCATCTCTATTGGCTTATCAAACTTATTAATTTAGGTATGTTTACAAGCCTTAAATTTTACGCCGTTTGCCTTGCTCTTTCTCTCAGGGGTGGGGGTCGACTTGTTCTTAACTCAATTTTACTTTTTGTAAAAATTGATTGATTGATTTGTATGGAGTGATTGCAATAAAATTAATAAAACTTCAAAAAAAAAAAAGTGCAGAACGATTCTTTATTTGCACATTGATATGCACAAATGTCTCAGTACATGGAATGAGCAATCAAGAAAACAATTCATTCACTTTTATATTTTTCTCTTACCATTACCTTATCTAACACATCACGTCATCTGAATCATAATTTACAGAATTCTATCATCTTAGCCAATCGACTACAACCACCAGTAACTTTGTATACATGTCAATTCTTCCATTATTCTAAACACCACTTCGTTAGTAAGTGTGTCTTACAGGTTTTCCCAATGATCTTATCACCAATTCATAAAAGGGGTTTTCTCACAAGTTTGTTCTCACTTTTTAAGGGGGCGTTCATTACACATCTACTTCATTTTAACCTTAGCAACTATCTTGATGGCTCCTCTAGATGAGGCAAAAGCCACACATGCCTAAGCTTTAAGCTGTGTTTAGTTAACCCTTTAGTTACCTTCAGTCCTTTTCCTTATTCTTTTAATAATTCATTGTTACAACTTAATTTATTAAATTTTGAAAATGATCATGTATTGATTAAAAATATTTGATTTAAATTCTATAATGCATAATTATGTACTCATCCAAACCTTTACTTTCAAAATTATCTTTTATGTCAGTCCACCAAACAATTTCTGTCTATCATCAGAAAAATTACATTTTGTACAAAGGATTAGAGTTTTGTGCTGCTGTTTACCCATCTTCTTTAGTCTTCTGTTGCAGTTGCCCCACAAAGGTGTATTTATTTTTTGTGGTTATTTCTTTTTTCTTGCATTTCATGTCTGGAATAAACTAAGTACATACATATATTTTTTCATAAGAGCCTCTCCCAGTTCTGGGTGACGGGGTAGGGACAATGCCTTTGCTGGCAGTCCTGGTGCAGAGCTGGAAACAGCCATGTACAGGGCTCCCAAAGCAGGTCACACACACCACACACATAACTAAACCAGTGTTTCTCAGCCACTTTTGGATTGCAGGTAGCTGTCACTGCATCATGAGCACCTGGAACTCATTCACTGTATAATCCGCCACCCATTCTATTCACACTCGCTTCATCCATGTGCTTGCTTCAACCTCCCTCCAAGCCTACTCTTGTTTTCATTTCCCATTTGTAATTGCAATAGTTTCTGCTGACTTTGTGCACTCGTGACAGCAATGTGAGCAGCATGATACCATGACATTAGACCAAAGAATTGGAGCTTTCCCCTCGTGAATCTGCAAGTGCTGGGATGGCATAATATGTCATGATTCACTAACATTAGATCAAAGAATGGTCCTCCATGAAAGGTCACTCAGTGTGATTTAGTAACATTCAATTGGGGGGGGGCGGCAGGGGTCCCCATGTGAAACTGCAAGCAGTGGCACTGCATGGTACTATACAAATAGATTGGAGTGAACAGTGGTCCACTGTGAAAGTTTACACAGCCAGTTACATTCAATTAAAGTGTTCCTCAAAATTCAATTTTGAATGGTTATGTAAAGAAGTTGAAACTGGAAGAGCACTATTCACAAAACTGAAATAGGAAGTACATGCAGCAGACAGCATCTGGATAAGGTAACTGAACCCAGGATGCATGAATTGCTAAAGTGCACACTGCAGTGCTTCAAAGTTATACTAGGCAATACTTACAAATCAAGCAATGCATTAAGTCCTTCAGCAAACATGTCGTTCTCAATAGAGTCAAAACTGTGACTTAAGGTCTTCATATTCTGTGACTTTTGTAGGACTTCTTCAAATGTATGTTTTCCTTTTTTGAAGAAAAATATTGAATTTCCCTAGTACACTCTTCAAGTCAATTTGCATATCAACCAAACAATCTGCATGCAGTCTCACAGAAGCTTGTGTGTAACAATGCATAAAGATGAGCGGTCGCATATGCAATATATTTACTGTCTTTTATGCACAAGCTTCTGTGCTGTGACATGTAGTACAAGTGACCAATCACAGTCAACTGTTCATTGTTGAAAAGGTTTGAAACTGAGCTATTTAATGGTAATAAGTCTTTTACAGTGCGACATAGGTAGGACCTTTGATAAAAGTAGATTCACTCAGCTGTGATATGCTGCTTGCCTCAGCATATACCTGTGCAAATCACATATTTTACTACTGAAAGACAGCAGACAACATGAAAAATTATTATTTTTTTAAAATAAGACACCATTGGGTATGTACAAATACTGTAATGGCGCTGACAAGTTACATCAGCCAGGGTTGAGTCACCCAAGTATGAGTTTGGTGGCAGGGGCACCTACTGTATATAAATGGCAAGCCTGCAAAGTCACATGCTTTTCCAGCTTGTGCTGCAAAAGGTGAGCAGCGTTTTTAAGGAAAGCAAGCTACCTCAAAGAGCCACGTAAAAATCAGAGAAGTCATTCATTGCATCGCTAGGCGCCGACACTACCACACCATTATGGCTTTTGATTGAGTTGTGGGTTTATGGCAACATACACAAAAAACCAACAGAACACGACATACTGTACATAAGTGGCTCCACAATGAATCACACACTTGAAGACACAAGTAAAAATTATCAGGGTGCACATTTAAGTCTACAGTTGGGCAGCACTTCTTCAAATAAAGAATGTAATTATCTGGAACAAATTACCAAATCATCTAGCTAAAGTTGAAAATATCTTGATTAAATATTGTGTTAACTTGGCTGTCAGCTAACCAGACAAATTTGATGGACTGAACAGGAACTTCTCAGCTGTGAAACCTCTTATATTCTTAACGAATAAAACTGGTAATGGATCAGCGAGTGTGGATGCAATGAGAAAGTGTGCCTTCAATTGACAGGAGATTGTGTGAATTAAAATTATTTTTATTTGATATGAACATTATTTCACATTTAGTTTTCTAGAAATCTACTTTTATATTTTACTTATGCTCCTTGTCACTTTGATGAAGATATAATTCTGTGTGTCATGCTTAGAGCCCATGAACACTTTATTTTTGGTTTGTTGCTTTTACTCTTGCGTTAGTTTAGCTGCAGCAAACTCTTTTTAACTCTTTATGCAAAAAATAAACTAAATAAACTCTCAGAATCAAAAATAAATAAAATAAATTTTGTTAGATTTCCTGGTAATAAATCTTTGTGTACTGAACTTTGACTTTTGAGTTTTGCAATAAAAGAAAGTTTGCTTGAATGACTGACTCTTGTGCATCTAACAGATTTCAGTGTTGTTCTTAAACGTCTGCCACCCGTAAAATAAAACGAGACAATGGTGACACACTCATATTTTATTATCAAAGATGTCTACTTGTAATAACAATGGACTGGTGTCACATCCAAATTTGGTTTCTGCTGCTGTAACAGGGTCTAGACCCACAACCTTGAACTAGTTTAGGTAGGTTTACTAATGGAGGAATCAATGCATACTGTTAATAAGATAAGCGCAATTTGAAAAGAATTGCTGTAATATAACAAGGCTGTGAATTTCATACTTGAATATAAATCTATTACAGTATTAATATGCAAAACTGAATCGAAAGCTTTATACCCTTTCACTTAACCTTCCATTCCTCTGGACTACAACCAACAGTGTGGGTTTTTTTGCTTGGCAATTAACTTATTATATTATATAAATATTATTATTATTATAATATTTTCATCTCTGTCATCAATGAAATGTACAGTGCTGTATGAACCTTGGAATTGTCAGTTCAGCTAGCCATTGTTGCAAAACATGCCCTTCCTGCACCAGACTGATACGGTACCTTAACCAGAGGAAAGAAAAATGTCTGGTCTGGGCACTACGACAGTCTGGCATATTTATTAATGAAACACACAAAAACTCAGTGTTCATGTTTATAAAACAGAGAGACAAGCAGCACACAAGAGGGTTATGGTCCAATTAACAAATGTGCTGTATATAATGTTTCTTCCTAATGACTAATTATGTCATCTAAGGGTCCATTACTTTACTTATTTTTGAAAATTTAAAAACATCATCGTTTGGGACTCCTTCTGTGCTAGGCTCAGATAGGCTTCATTCGCATTGCAGCAAATGCCATTTTGGGAACAATTGTGCCTTCATGTAAAGAATGAATCCACTTTTTTCTTTCCCATTCGTCTAAAAAGGGACATTTTTACACAATTTATATATGTTACCCTTTTCAAATTGTTAACTAACATAAAACGTTTAGTGATATTACGTACCAAATTGTTTTCTAAACATTTGCTTGTTTAACAACAGTATGAAAGTTAATTAATAAAATGTTTTTAATCTATTTTTATTTTTTGCTAGGACACATTTCAGTCATATGATAGTAAATGTATCATGTAACCTTTATCTGAATATATGTAAATTAAAACACGATTATATTTTAAAATGAATTACTTAAGCCCTGTAATATAATACAAAATGAATTTTGAAACTGTAATATTGTTTTAAGAAATAATATATTACAGTTATTTAAATTCCATTACAAGTATTCTTTACTTGTCCAGCAGGCTGTGGCCAAATCCACTTAAGTAAATGCCATGTAATTTTCAGGAACAACACTAAATATTCAGAAATACACCCACTAAACACAGATGTAGCCCAAATAACTCAAATCTCCGAGGATTTTTGTCTAATTGTTCTGTACGTTTTATTAATCATCTTTTGTCCATTTGTGTTTTTGTTCAGAAGGTCACTAAATTAAATGACTATTATGAGAACTACTGCTAAAGTTAATAAAACTGACTAGAATCTCAATAAGTTCATTGAATTAATGGATTAAAAGATAATAAAATGTAAAAAATTAGGGTATTATATATGTAAAAAATTAGGGTATTATATATGATCACATTTCTTTTCTTTATAAGGTCTCAAAGTATACAGATTCAGGTAGGTATGTGCAATTTTCTTTAAACTGTATGCACCACAGTGGAAATTGCGCAGCCTGCCAGGGGAATGCAGCAGTGAAGTAGAGGAAGGTTTTGTTTTGTTTTTCAGCAAAGATCCAATTCTCCTTTTTTAGCTATTTGAAATTTACATTTTTTTGTGTGTGTTTATTAAGGAAAATTTGTGTCTGTGATGTTGCAAATGCGTTGGACACTTTTTTCCACTGTCGTTTAGTATAAAAATAATACGGACCATTGAGGAACATTTATTTTATATTTAAGACTGAGAACTATGAAGACAAAGAAAGTTTACATAGTAAAAGTATTGGCATCAAAGCATTTTCCTTCTTGCACTTGAGTCTTTTGTTATTTATTCTTTTTAAGTAAAATGTATAAAATGGAACTCATTTTGGACACATTTGCTCTTCAGTAGGATTGTCAAGGATGCCAAAAGATATGTATGCTCTGGGACCCGGCTACATTTGTTTTCATATATTTTTACATAAACTTTAGTTGTGTAGTGTGACATTCCCTACAATTCAGTCGTAGCAGTCTGTGATGAGACACAACAAATTGAATAGGTTCTTGGACTGTGTAGTTTAGCACTAGCCTTAAATTGCATGATTTCTAATGAAAGTTTCTAGCCAGTTTCTAGATTCTTCCTTGGAACATCCAATGTCAAAACTGAGGCTTCTGTTTACCCTGGGTAAGTGATTTATTATTTACTAATGTTAAAAAAATGTAGTTTTAACTTGAATGATAACATTGAATACAACTTTGAGATAACTTCAAGTTTAATGGTCTTTTGTGCAAAATTTTCCCAACTTTTTTTTGTATCTCTTTACAAAAAAAAAAAAAAAACTAAATTAAAAACTTATGAGCAGAGCGTTAGTACAAAGTGTATGGACCAATCCACTTTGGTTACTTTACATCACCTAGCCCTACAGTTAAGAGTAATAGCACAGGGCAATCTGGTGATTATATTATGAGGATAATTCTCATTTTTTATGTGCTCTGGACATGCCCAGCAACAACTTTTATTTGTAATCTTTGGAGAAGAGCATAAAACAGCTTGGATACATTTCCCAATAGCTTCATAACTCTGGGCACTTTGTTATCTTGTATTTAAGATTGTTTGTTAATTAATGATTGTTTCCAGAAACACTTTCTAACTCAAGTAGCACTACATCTTGTTTGGAATTAACAAATGAACTGACCCACTCATTATTTTTTAACGTTACTCTCTATTTGGACATTTGCCTGCAATTCTTTCTTAGAAAAACAGAGGTAGCCTTAAGTAGTTCACAAAAAACACTACCTCTTATTTGAACAATGTAACAACAACAACAGCATTATTATTATTATTATTATTATTATTATTATATAAACATAAAATTGTAATGTTTATAAAATGAATGGATGGATAATTTAGACTATAGATTAGTGCAAAAGGGGCTCTTTTAAAACCTGTGCACAACTTAAGTACATAATGAATTAGCGAATCAAACCCACTATGCAAGTAGTCACATCCTTCAATCTTGTAATGTGAAACACCCCCTCGTACCAGCAATAATAATGGCAACTGTCCTGAGAAGTGTGCAACTCATTTGAGGCAACACCATCCAAAAAGACAAGCTGCAGGTCTAAATGCTCTTTTGAGGATGCACATGAACCTTTTTGGACCATCTCAGTTATCAACGACTAATACAGAAATACAAGCTGCCCTGGGGGGAGAAATAGTAACCCTCATTGGTCTGGTGCAGAATGAAATGGAAAGAAAAACACTCAAATTTTGCCTCCTGTCCCACTGTGCAGCTGCTGGCAGTTTTCCATTTCTACGCCCACGGTCCGGCAGACTGACAGTAATGCACATCAACAACAACAACAACATTTATTTATATAGCACATATTCATACAAACAGTAGCTCAAAGTGCTTTACATAATAAAGAATAGAAAAATAAAAAACACAATATGAAAACAAAATAAATCAGCATTAATTAACATCGAATAAGAGTAAGGTCCAATGGCCAGGGGGGACAGAAAAACAAAATAAAAACTCCAGACGGCTGGAGAAAAAAAAATAAAATCTGTAGGGATTCCAGACCATGAGACCGCCCAGTCCCCTCATGGCCTCAGCAAGGGTGCTGTGTTCAAATCTGTGCATCCAGGGATCAGATTGCTATTGCGCCATGCACACACAAAACCTTACGTTGTAGGCAAGAAACCTGCTACTGCCACTATGTGACCATGAGCAAGTCACTTTACCTGCTTGTGCTCCAATTGGAAAGACAAAAGAAGTCTAACTTTCCACCCATCATCCAACCCGCTATAACCTAACTACATGGTCACGGTGGTCTGCTGGAGCCAATCCCAGCCAACACAGGCCGCAAGGCAGGAAACAAATCCTGGGCCTGGGCACACACACACACCAAGCACACACTAGGGACAATTTAGAATCGCCAATGTACCTAACCTGCAAGTCTTTGGACTGTGGGAGGAAACTGGAGTACCCGGAGGAAACCCATGCAGACACGGGGAGAACATGCAAACTCCATGCAGGGAGGACATGGAAGCGAACCCGGGTCTCCTAACTGCGAGGCAGCAGCGCTACCACTGCAAAGTCTAACTAATTGTTTGTCAAATGTTGTTAAGTTGCCTTGGATAAAGACTATAGGCAAATACATAAAAATAAATAAATAATAATAATACAATGCCTTGCATGACACTAAAATTGTTTTTCACAGCTTTGCAGGAATGCCTGGCATTGTAAGTGCAGTGGATACAACGCTCATCCCTATTCACACTTCGAGAATTCCATCTGTTGAAAAGCTTTCTCTGCAGTACATTTCCAGGTAATATGCAACCCAAGTGGCCTAGGAGTACACATGATGTTTTTATCTGGTCCAAATCTGGGGTGAGTCAAATAGCAAGGAATGGGGCGTTTTCTCATGGCTGGTTAATGGGAGACAGTGGGTATATTCTTTGTGAATACCTGGTAAATCCAGTGTAGAAACCCCAAACTGTGGCTTAGGACGGGTATATTACCACACACTACAGCACATGCACTGTTGTAGAACGCTCTCTGTGCATCTGGAGGATGCCATTTCGGTGCCTGTCCAATTTATGGGCGTCCATGAGCCTTGGAAAACATCACTTATTCATTTTTTGCCACCTCCTAAGTTGTTTTAACTCCTATGTTGTGAAGTGTTGCTTTTTTTTTGCTATTCACCATTCTTCTATTATGCAAAAAAAAAAGAATTACATTTTGAACCCTTCTATAGTTTTTCATTATTTCTTACTTTTTTCTGTTCTGTATCTTTTTCTTTTTACATTTACACATGTCTGGTGTGACAATAAAATATATATTTGACAACTAAATTACATGATACCAGTGTTCCCGTTATTGACAGTCTAGCTTTTCTGATGTGGACACTGGGAAGGAGCCCAACAAAGCAGTAATTTAAACTTGTTCATTAAATGTCAAATAACAAAGGGCTTCGGGAATCACTTGTAAAATTCGCTTGTTCTTTACATACATCGTTCGTTGTCTTGATTATTATTCAAATTGATAATTTTTGGGAAAAGCATTGACCATGTGATTGAAGCATTGCTTTTTCTTTTTTTAAAATAGATACTATATTTCTGTAATAATACCACTATTATTGCATAGTAGTGCAATAATATTATTACTATCATTTCACTGTCATGTAAACAGTGCTTCATAGTGAAGGTCAGTATATAAAACAAACTTAAACACTAATAGAATTGTAAGATAAGAGCTAAACAAGGAAAAATGTCACAGAGCCTAAACAAAGAAAAATACAAACAGCAATTGCAGGTGAAACACAAAGTACATCAGACCCAATGAACCCAAATAAGCATAGGACTGAATCAGAAAGCATACACTCCCTGCACACTATTCTAGTTGTCAAAGGAAGCCAAAATAATAAAGAGTGACCAAGGGCAGGCTATAAATGAAGGATGTGGCTGGAGGCATGACTGAAAATGAAGAATTTTTTTTTTAATTTGGTAAAAAATTTGAGGACCAAACTTTGCATTTCCTATATCAAGGTTTTAGTAGAAGTTTAATTATTGCATTACTCCCTTTTTATTTATGTATGTCCATGTTCCATTTAAATTATAGCATATGGGTACTATATATTATTTGTTTTCTCTTTTTCCACCATCTTATAGGTCTCACTCCATAAGTCTAAAAACATTACAGTCTAGTTTATAGTAGACATAAAAAAAACATATATTTTGGAGATATCTGAGGACAAAAGTCATGTGAGTAACACACCGTATTGTGGTCTGTGTGGAATATCTAATGTATTTAAAATGTTTGAGATATGTTCAATGCCTGCCCAAAATAGAACTTAACAGGCCATATGGATTGACAGTTGCTTTGGAAATAGATCAAATTGCTCCAATGATGTAATTAGTAAAAAAAAAAAAATCATTAGGTAGGATACTGTGCACACCACATTTAAAAAGTATTCAAGTTAACTTAATAAAAAAAACTATACATAAACTATCATTTCAACCCAGTTAGATATAAACTTTTTCATTTTGCTTGCAACCTTGTTACATGCATGAGAACTGAATGTTTCTTAAAGGGACCAATTTGAAAGGCATTTGGGCAAAAGATTTTGAGATTGTACAGCTGTTTATGTACTTCTCTGTTTTCAGTCAAATAAAACATCTCAACAAGCCCCACATCCTCGGCCACTTGATCTGCTCCCCACATCCTGAAAAACCCATTGGTGTCACTCATCCACCAGCTTAGGAACAAGGCGCATCAGTGTTACCCAAACCTCCAACACATTAAACAGGCACTCCAATCGTTTCATGTACTTTATTATACCCTACATAACATGAAAGTAGTCCCTTTTACACCTGTTAACTATTTGGTGAACATAACAGCAAATTACCAAATTTAAATTATGTGTAAGCAAATATCTTTTTTATTTTCTTCACTGAGTAAATTATCAGTTCTCAGCTTTCAGCGTTGGACCTGTATAGAAAGGTTTCTTAAGTCCTGAAATAAGTAGTTACAACAAGATACAAACAGAAAAATTGGTGTTCACCAAATTGTAGCGTACCACACAGGTGACAGATCCAACTTTATTGCACAGTTCAAATTTCATAGTCTTTTCCATAGGATGTACATTCTAGCTCCAAAGCTTTACTGTGCATTTACGTTTTTTTATCTATTTACCTTAAAATTATCCATTTAATTTTCACTTTAATATTGTTGTTACAAGAACTTATTAAAAGAGAATAGGTCTGACAAGATTTGTCCAGCCGAGAGGTTTCTGGAGTTCCCCTTCTAAAAGCACCCAACTAAGAAAAAAACACCACCATAACTGTGTTTAAAGTAGCTCTGCATCATCTGCACACTGTAAACTGAATCCCTAGAGCTTCTATTTGAGTATTTATGGAGTTCCTTAGTAAATATTTTTGATTCCCAAGAAACATAATTGCATTTTTGTTTTTGCAATTTGAAACTTAATAAAGTTAAAATAAAAAAATGAATATAATTCTATAAACTCCAGTGTTATTAAAATTAATCCAGACAAACATTTAGGCCACACTGGGAGAAATTTAAAAATAGCAACCCACAAACATTGTAGCCTTCTGCCTTTGATCTGAAAAGCCCAAGGAAGTTCCTACCATCCCATCAGGGTAAAGTGGAACACTGGCAGCTGAAGTGTCCATTTCCAGATTTACCCTTTTAATCGCATTCAACGTAAGACGTGTACTGTTGTAAGCAGGCTACATAAACAGTAAGGAGATTGCTTTTTGGTGTTGGCATTTACAAATAAATGTTCTAAATAGAACATAAATACAAATTGATGTTCTAAAAATTACACCTTTTTTTTTTTTACTTTTACCAGAAAATTGGACTGCAACCCAGCCACTGGGGATGCACAAACCAGTGTGTTTCATCGTGCCGGTCCTAACCCTGGATAAATGGGGAGGGTTACGTCAGGAAGGGCATCCGGTGTAAAATTTTGCCAAATCAACATGTGAACAACAATACAAATTTCCATACCAGATCGGTCAAGCCCCGGGTTAACAACGACCACCACCAGTACTGTTAGCCAACAGGGTGCTGGCGGAAATTGGGCTACTATTGGCCAAAGAGGAAGAATAAGAAGGAGAAGAAGAGGGGGGAGACGTGTCTGGAGGCAGGAGGAGAGGAGGAAGGTAAAGAGAGTGGAACTGAGGGTGAGAGATGCAGATAATATTGGGAGAAGGATGCTAAGGATAGAGCTGCCAGGCAAGAGAAAAAGAGGGAGGTCTAAGAGAAGGTTTATGGATGTGGTGAGAGAGGACATGCAGGTGATGGGTGTAAAAGAAAAAGATGCAGAGGATAGAAAGATATGGAAAATGATGATCCGCTGTGGCAACCCCTAATGGGAGCAGCCGAAAGAAGAAGAAGAAAATTGGACTGCTGACTGATGTGGATTCAAAGTTCTGCAGAAGCACAGATCCGGGGGAACTTTGCAAGGTCTGGCAGATTTTTAAATAATCACCATCCCTTTGAAAAACAGCACATCTGTTACTTGTTTCCATTTAGCCAATATCTGCCACATTTTAGGAAACAATCTTAACATTTGTCGTTTGGGTATTACTCAAAATAATAATATATTACATAAAATGTTACCATTCTGCTTGTTAGGTAGATACGTTTCACTGTTCATCCAAGCAGCTTCTTCAGTCAGATGAGCAGTGAAACGTATCTACCTAACAAGAACGATGTCCAGTTGCCATGACTCAACTACCAGATAATTTCACCTGGATGACTGAGAATCTTCACAGACATATGTCAACATTCTGATTAAACAGAACTTTTAAATACATGAGCCGCTTGTAAGTTAGCATGGCCATGCTCAGTGGCTGCTTTGCTATCATGTTCTTAATAAACACTTCCTGAATATATCAATGATACAAGTAGCATAACTGATTTGTAATAGTGGGTTGGTGTATTCTACATTATTTTACATTATATATGTAATGATAAACACTGGTTAACTTCCATGTTTTGCAAAGTTCCTTACACTTTCTGTTGTCCTACTAAAAATAAATGATAATAGTTGAATAAATGTAACCAATAGCTTTCCTGGGAATGAATATCTGTACAATTTGTGTTTATTGTGTCATTTCACTGTCCATAATTTCCCAATCATTTAGTATGACCTAGAAATTCCCTATAGCTACTGGCATGCTGCTGCCCTCTTCAAGAGTGAAAACTAAAATGTTATAAGAATAAAAAATAACAAAATCCGGTATTTGTCAAGATCTGAAAGCACTTAAACATTTTTTGCAGTTTTTACATTTTGTTGTTCTCAGCATTGCATCCTGAAGTTGTGGTTTGCATCACTCCTATGCTGTAATTAAATGCACTTATTTATGCCACTGTGTGACTTTAGGCCTGATATTTCCTACATAAAAGTGAAAGCAAGGGTTAAAGTGTAAAAAAGGGAACAGAATAAATATACAGTTAGGTCCATAAATATTTGGACAGAGACAACTTTTTTCTAATTTTGGTTCTGTACATTACCACAATGAATTTTAAATGAAACAACTCAGATGCAGTTGAAGTGTAGACTTTTAGCTTTAATTCAGTGGGTTGAACAAAACGATTGCATAAAAATGTGAGGCAACTAAAGCATTTTTTTAACACAATCCCTTCATTTCAGGGGCTCAAAAGTAATTGGACAATTGACTCAAAGGATATTTTATGGGCAGGTGGGGGCAAGTCCGTCATTATGTCATTATCAATTAAGCAGATAAAAGGCCTGGAGTTGATTTGAGGTGTGGTGCTTGCATGTGGAAGATTTTGCTGTGAATAGAAAACATGCGGTCAAAGGAGCTCTCCATGCAGGTGAAAGAAGCCATCCTTAAGCTGTGAAAACAGAAAAAACCCATCCGAGAAATTGCTATAATATTACGAGTGGCAAAATCTACAGTTTGGTACATCCTGAGAAAGAAAGCAAGCCCTGGTGAACTCAGCAACGCAAAATGACCTGGGGCCTCATGTATAACGCCATGCGTAGAGTTTGCACTATAACATGGCGTAAGCACAAAAACCGAAATGTGCTTACGCACAGAAAAATCCAGATGCAAGAATCTGTGCGTACTCCAACTTCCACGTTCTTCCGCTAGATAAATCCCGGTCAGCGTGAAAAGTAACGCTTGTGCACGCGCTTCAAGTAACGCCCCAACTCCTCCCAGAATTACGCCTCTTTGAATATGCAAATCAATATAAATCGCCCTTAAGCTCAGCCTTCTGTGAAAAGACAATGGGAAAAGCACGGGGGAAAATATAAGAATTTCAGCGAATACCAAGTGGAGGCAAAGGAAAAACATACTATTTGTTTAATTAAACCGTGGTATAATCAACAAAAGGAAGTTGATCGAGTGACATAGCGTGTTGGAGAAACTTGAAAGCTCAGGTTCACAAAGTCGCACAGTGCCGGAAATAAAAAAAGAAGTTGTCAGATATCAAAGTCGCCGTGAAAAGGCGAGTTGTAGCCCACTGTCTGAGTGTCATATGAAAGCTTATTAGGGTACAGAGAAAAAAAAAGGCACACATTGGGGAAAAAGCACGAAATGTTAACTTCAATCTCGAAATTTCCACTTTAATCACGTAGTTTATATTGTCATTAAAGTAGAACATCATAAACTTCATCTTAAAATCGTTTAATTAACCAATTTCTCAAGTCACATCGTAATTAAAGTATAGCACGTTAAATGCTTTGTTTTGTATGTGATCTTCTATGTGGTCTATGTGTGTGAATCACTACTTGCTTCTTAAACCGGCTCTCTTCCTCCGATTGGACACAGAATCCATTATATTCATGATATTACAGCTCTCTGAATAACTAAAATACTGAGATGTATCCGTAATATAATTTTCATGATGATAGGGGTTAAAGCACGTTATTAAACATGGGTTTCACAGCGCAGCGATTGTGCGCGACCTTCGATGAAAATATTTATTGCAGCAGTACTCATGGGCGGCTCTAGGCTTGTGTCGGCCCTGGGCAGAGAAAGAATCGGTGGCCCCTTCACCCGCCAATGTCAATATGGTATCTTATGCAAGGTGGATGGCCACGTCTGTTGCGGACACTGCATAGCCGCCTCATGTTCATGACACAAGCGTTTAACTTTTGTCGAAATTTGCCGCTGCGTTTTTAGCTGTGTCATTATTTTCTCTTTCTGTTTTATATTCAATATATATTGGCGTGGCCGTCCCTGCAGTCCTTGCTTTTCTTTCTCCAAGTAACCAATCGCCACACAATCAGCTCTGTAATAGATGTTAAGCCATCTTTAAGCTTAGAGCGCTGATTCTTCAAAACGTTTAAGGAACATTGAAATATCTTCGTAGTACATGTTTAATTATTCTATCCTTCACGCCAGTCCCAGTGAAGAATATAGATTATTTAAATGAAGTTAAAGTTTTACCTGTATAATATAATAAACATTTTACTGCATTTCATCTTAAAAATGATATCGTCATCATATGTAAATACGTGCTTTATAAAGTGGCACAGGTTGTGTAATATTATAACTGTAGTGCAAGTTTACAGTGAGGTAATTTTACTTATAAGTACAAACAGTTCTACAAGGAGCACTTGATTGAGTGCATTTAAAGTTCTTGGGATGAAACTGTTTCTGAATCGGCGAGGTCCGTACAGGAAAGGCTTTGAAATGTTTTGCCGTGGCTGAGGTAGTGTGTGCTTGAAGCTGTATACCGATAATTCTCTTTCTGATCAGCTGCTGCTGTGATTCACACTCAGATACAATGATATAAATACTCCGAGTGGTGCAGTGAGAGTAATATGGAAAAAGATGATCCGCTGTGGAAACTCCTAACAGGAGCAGCTGAAAGAAGAAGAAGGTGCAGTGAGAGTAACAACGCTAAAGCAGTTATGATATTTGGAATACTATGGCTATTCCCTGGACCATTATATTGTTACAAGTTAATTACAATCAGATGGATTACACTAATAAACAATATGTGGTTAGTTTCGGTGTATTTATAAAGCTGCATCAGTTAAATAAAAGGGTAACCACACAGGAACAGTAGCACTGCTTTGACGCTGGGTGCCGCCAGTCTGCAAAACCGAGCGGAGAACTTGCGTACAACAAGGTATGAGGTACCGTGGAAAAGTGCGTGGCTTTACGGCAAGTATAGGTTTTATACATCGCGATTTGAACGTGGAGAAGTTCTTACGCAACATTTCTGTGTGTACGCACCGTTTATACATGAGGCCCCTGGACGTCCATGGAAGACAACAGTGGTGGATGATTGCAGAATCATTTCCATGGTGAAGAGAAACCCCTTCACAACAGCCAACCAAGTGAACAACACTCTCCAGGGGGTAGGCGTATCGAAATCCAAGTCTACCATAAAGAGAAGACTGCATGAAAGTAAATACAGAGGGTGCACTGCAAGGTGCAAGCCACTCATAAGCCTCAAGAATAGAAAGGCTAGATTGGACTTTTCTAAAGAACATCTAAAAAAGCCAGCACAATTCTGGAAAAACATTCTTTGGACAGATGAAACCAAGATCAACCACTACCAGAATGATGGCAAGAAAATAGTATGGAGAAGGCATGAAACAGTTCATTATCCAAAGCATACCACATCATCTGTTAAACACGGTGGAGGCAGTGTGATGGCTTGGGCGTGCATGGTTGCCAGGGGCACTGAGAAACTAGTGTTTATTGATGATGTGACACAGGACAGAAGCAGCCGAATGAATTCTGAGGTGTTCAGAGACATACTGTCTGCTCAAATCCAGCTAAATGCAGTCAAATTGATTGGGTGGCGTTTCATGATACAGATGGACAATGACCCAAAACATACAGCCAAAGCAACCCAGGAGTTTATTAAAGCAAAGAAGTGGAAAATTCTTGAATGGCCAAGTCAGTCACCTGATCTTAATCCAATTGAGCATGCATTTCACTTGTTGAAGACTAAACTTCAGACATAAAGGCCCAACAAACAAACAGCAACTGAAAGCCGCTGTAGTAAAGGCCTGGCAGAGCATTAAAAAGGAGGAAACCCAGCATCTGGTGATGTCCATGAGTTCAAGACTTCAGGCTGTCATTGCCAGCAAAGGGTTTTCAACCAAGTATTAGAAATGAACATTTTATTTCCAGTTATTTAATTTGTCCAATTACTTTTGAGCCCCTGAAATAAAGGGATTGTGTTAAAAAAAAATGCTTTAGTTGCCTCACATTTTTATGCAATCGTTTTGTTCAACCCACTGAATTAAAGCTGAAAGTCTGCACTTTAACTGCATCTGAGTTGTTTCATTTAAAATTCATTCTGGTAATGTACAGAACCATAATTAGAAAAAAGTTGTCTCTGTCCAAATATTTATGGACCTAACTGTATGTTCATCAGAAGAAAAATAAAGGAGTATTTAGTGGTTCAGGACAAAACTAATTAAGCGTTGGACAAAAATGCATTTTAAAAACAAAAATCCTAGTGTTTAAGAATTGAAAGGAAATATATACACATATATATATAATTTAAATAAATTTAATTGAAACAAATTTCTAGATTATATTAGTGTGAGAGAAAGTGTTTTAGTGTTTAAAGCAAAAGAAAAAAATGTGCTTTTGGTATTCTTAATTTGAACTTACTCCTGTTTGTCAATTTTGTTTCATTTTAAAAGTCTTGATTTAAACTGACTACTGGCTTTTAACTCTGAACATAAAATTGGATTTGAGTTTGTCTACAGAAAAGGAAACTTAAACTCTGTCACTATATGTAAGAAGTAAAATATCAATTTAACAAATGAATATTTTTTATCTAATAGTCTAAATTAATCCTCCATATGTTTTATTACCCTATGCCATTCCTTACATACTCCATAATATTATCTTGAGCATTCCACTATAAACTAAAAACATTTTATAGCCAATGCTTTTGTACTCTAATACACTGACACTTAAGGCATCTTCAGTTTCCCTTTTTCATAGTTCCTATTATATTTTCATGAGCCTTATGGTTAACAATGTAGTGTTTTTTCTTAAGATAAAGTAGTGCTTCCTTTTATGATTAATTTTGCTACTCATTCACTGCAGATAAATTTTAGTTATCCTGCTGCTACTAATTTATATTAGAAAATAAGTATTCATCATACAAATTAGTCTTTTAAACTAAACCTAGTATTACTCCATTAACAAACATACAGATGTGTTTCCCAGTTTATTTCTCAAAGGCTTTTCCTTCTCTAATCTTTTTTTTTCTTTTGAGAATTTTTATTATAGCTTTGTGAATGCTGTGGTTGCTATTTATTGTGTTCTCTGGTTCCTTTTTGGATAATAAAATCAACTATATCTATAAACTCCTCATCTAAATTTGATGCTTTGTGATATGCAATCAAATGCTAAATTTTACAAAGCACAATTCTGACACTGAATACTTAAATTTTACGTTACAGCTCTCAAGATCTAAACTTTCTTATAAAGTATTACCCATATTTATGAATGCTCAGAGGATGTGAAACCTCAAAGTAATTATTTTTCTATGCCCTACAAATAAAGAAGATAAGGACTTAAAGCAGCATTTTATAACCTGTGGCTGGAACTGCTTGTGGGCTGTGTCCAACCATGGAAGAAACATCCCCAAACACCCCACTGCCCCGATGATCACGATTGATCACAGTGGCAACATCACAGGTGGACTGCAGCCGAACATGGATGACCTCTCCAACTCCCACTCTGATGATTGTGCTTAGTTCATCAAGTAGGAAAAGCATTGATGATCGCTCTTGATTCATCTAACACTTTGATGCTCTGGCGAATGTGTGGGACCTCTGCACCACTGCTTTGACGATCGCTCACAATTCACAGAGGTGGACCACCCCATTGTCCCAGCTCAAATGATCACACTAAATTCACAGCAGGGGACTGACATTTGAAAAACTGTTGTGACACCAGAAAGATTGTGAAACACTGCCTTAATGTATGATAGCGCTTGTAACTACTTGGTAGTGATCAACATCAGCAACTTTCCAAAGAAATGGAGTGAATTGCTAGAAAAATGTTTCTCAGGTACTACAGATTTATAAATACTAAACAGAAATCATATTCTAAGAAAGGCAAAGATCAAACAATAATGTGAACTTTTATTCAAAGGATAACCAAGAAATCATAGTATTGAGTGTTAAGATGGTAACCTAAAATTCTCCATAAAGGTCTTTTGAATTCTGTTTGAAAAGAGTCTTTTCTTTATTTTTAAGTAAAGTACAGACATAGTCTTACCAATCACCTGTAATCTCACAATAAATAAAGAGCATCTGATAAAGTATACAATCAGTTGAGGCCTGCACATTGAAATGATGCAACGTGAAAGTTCCTTTGTTTGCAAAATATTGCATGAAATGCATCGTGTCATCTTCAAGATGAGGAAACAACAGAATAGAAATAATAAATAAAACAAACTTTGAAAGAACTAAAACATAGAAAAAGTCTCCAAAAAGTACCATAATGCATTTAACTCTGAAGATCTAGACACTCCATAGTAACAATCCAAGGTAATAATTCCACAGAATTACTTTCACCCTTTTGACTGCATAAAAATAAAATTACAATTTCAAATTAGATACATATATTTCAGAAAACAACAAAGCATGCCGTTTTTTTCAAGACTCTGCACCAAGTGCACATTTCTAAAATGATAATTCAAGTCAGACAAGTCTGGGTATACTTAGAAATATCTGTGAGTATTTGAACAAATTGTCAATTTAAGTGTCTTTATGAGAAGAACCGGACCAAAACCAAAGAGAATTATACACAGGACATACTTCAGAGAATGACCAAAAACTAATCAAAAATATAAAAGTGTGTACTGCCTAAAATGGAAACAAGCAAAAGGTTCTGTATAAGGAAAGTATTTCTGGATAAAGTAAATACCCACATCCATCACAGTGAAGAAAAACACAAAGCAAACACAGAAGAGTGTGTTTGTACATTTGGGAAAAGAAAAGCAAGGATACTTTTTGAAATAAACAATCACACAGCAAAATCCCAAACCCTCTACTCAGAATAACCCTAGAAACCATCAGGAACTTCAGCTACCACACTGGTATACTGTTTGTGATAGCAAGACAGTACTATTTCAACTCAGAGTTCATTAAAAATAAAAAAAATAAACAACACATGAACATTCTATGAATATTGAAGCCAAATGTAAATATATAGTGAAGAAAAAGCCAAAACAGCACACAACAGTTGGTTCATAAAAATTCTGATTACTTTGTCCCATGTATGAACTGTCACCGTGTAACCTAGAATGAAGTGTAATCCACGGATATACTTTTACACTTTACTAAAAGTTTATTATTAAATAATAAATAATATGGTTACAGTCAGCTGCAGCCTGTCCTGGAAGCATCATGTACAAGCCAGGAGCCATGTCACAGTAAACATTCTCACACAACTACCTACATCCATACAAGGTAAATTTAGAATCACCAAACAACCTATGATGCACATCTTTCAGATATCTGATAAAAGCCAGGGTACCTGAAGACATGGTGAGGTCATGAAAACTCCAAACAGACATTGGTCAGACAGGGATTCAAACCTAGTTTTCTGGAGCTATGGTACAACAGCACTAAGAAAGGTTCCATCATGCAACAGACTTGATGCTTTATTGTATTTATTACTTAATTCTAGTTTTGTATGTCAGAGAGATGCACATAAATAAAAAATGTAGTAATATACATGACAATAACATATGTATGGATATAAGAAATATTTTAACAAGAACAGGCCATTCAGCATAATTTGGTTCATCACTTCTTGATCACTTAATACTAGAAGAGCAATGGCCAGTGTCAGTTGCCATTGTGCTTTTAAATCATTAATTATTTCCACAGTGTGCGTGTCACACTCCTATCCTTCCTTACTTAATAAATAGCTGCACTGTAAAGTCCCACATACTTGTAACTCTAAAATTCTATTCAGATGATATAACATGATTGATTAGATTTCTCTTTCTTTTTTTTAATACAAAAGACCTCCTACTACCATCACAAACAACGCCATTGAACACTGGTACCCAGGTGTGAATCGCTGTCTGTTCTCTGGCACACACTTGACCACATTTGCATATTCTTTTCAGTTCAAAAAAATGAAATCTAGCTGCTGTTATCGAGGTTTTTGTATGTTTCTACCCAAATGTGAATTGCTCTGACTCTGTCATCCAGACAACTACACAAAAAGTGCGTACAAAATATCAATAATAATCAATTGCATTGCTTCAATACATATAATAAAAAATCATAGATTAATCAGAAAACTGTAGACACCCCAGTTATTTCAATTAGCTGAAAAAACATATACAAACTCACTTTCAATTGCATTTCTATGTCTTTACATCCAATTTTGAGTAATAAGTACATAATGCAAAGTTGTTTTAACTGTTGGGTAGCTGCTGGTATGAACAGAAAATATTTGCAAACTGCTATTCCATATTTGCGAAAAGATTCCATGTGACCACTAGGAGAAACTGTCAAAGGCTGAAGTGATGTGACTAGTCGAACCTTTCACTGGCAAGGAGAGAAATGTCACCATTAACAATTTGTATAGCAATTTCCCTGGTGAACAAGCTGTTTGGAAAAAAACAAAAAGAAAAACTAGCCTTCATGGCAAAGTGAACAAAAAAAGACAAGAGCTTGCCACCCTCTGCAAAGATAGGTTTTGTCAATGGCAGTGATGAAGACTGGAAAGGCCACACTCGGTGCCTAAATGTATTAGTCAAGAAAGGGTGTCAACCTTCTCAGTACCATGCATCCCACTGTCAGCATTAGCACAGATGCAATAAAGAATCAAGACACAGTGACAGACTGCAGTCACTTCAAATTATGTAGTTTGCTACTCACTGTATTTCTTATTTTTATCTAAACAGGTCACTTTGGGGAAAAAAGACCACATAAACTGACATTGCTGTATTTGATCACTTTTGTAGATAGGTGTGGATGTACTCAAACAGATGAAAGGCTTTACACTCTAAAAGGTTGGAGCCGCAGGATGCATGTCTCTGTGATTTATAACCTGCTAGACTTGGTTGCGATTAATACCCATATTTGGTATTCACTACGTATTCACAAAAAATAAGACAGTTTATTAAGGGCATGGCATGAGAGCTTCATCACAATTACATGAAAGTCACAATGGCTGTAGCATCAAATGAGAAAGGTACTTGTGTCACAGCATCCCATTGGTCCCTCTCGCTATGAAAATATTTCTGGTATAGTCTAACTTTGAATACTGACTAATAAAATATTACATTTTCTATGTATGAATATTTAGAAAGAAATAAAAGCTGACAGCCTCACTACAAAAACAACTTCCTCTTTTCTGAATGCTTATTTTATAACAACCAAAAAAGTTCATATTCAGTTTTTGCCTAGGGCAAACAATAAGTTATGAAATTACCTATTTTCAACAAGATCCATGCTTGAGCTGGAGTAACAAGAGCCTTTTGAGATGGCAGGACTGAGAGGGGACAGACACTTAATGAGGATCCGCCAGGAGCAATGCACAGGGAGAAGGAGGGTATGTGTAACCCTGGAACCTCATTTGTCTCTTGGCGATTGGGTTGTACATTACGGCTGGTGCATTCTACACACTCTTTAACATTCCAATATTATTAATGAACTATTGAGATAAATATTATTACTGTTCAACAAGTTGCCCTTTGTTGCAAAATTATTTCAAGTATTTCCCTAAATATTACACTTAATTTCATAGTAAAATTTTGCAAAGACTTACTAAGCTCAGACACACTAGATGCTAAATAAATACCAAAAAATTACACGTCTTACTAAAACGACAAGTCGGTCATACAGTAAGTGTCAGATGTGCGCATGTGACATACGTTTTATCCCTCTTCTGGGTGAAGCCTGGAAGAACATCTAGTCACTTCTTAATATTTGTAAACTCAGGAAATTGACTTAAAATTTGAAAATTCAAGTCTTTCAATGTTAAATCACATTCCCAATTTTGACCTTAATAGCTCAGAAGAGTTCCTTTAGTACTCTAAAAATATTAATTTGTAAAGTTCCATCAAAAAGTAACTTTGACGTTTTTTTAATCAATTTCCAAAGTTCCTCACTTGATATCATATGTAACAATGTTGCCAATATATGGCACTGTATCCCTGAGAAAGCAACATTTTGCTTAAAGAGCATAATTTAGAACAGTATGTATAATAACTGTGAAGGTTGGTGGACATTAATTCATTTTCTTAATCAAGGTTCCCACTAATCTTTCTACAAATGCCTAGGTTAGTGTTGATAATCACCCACTTTGTGAAAAAACTGGTGACACAATCGGCTCATATGTGTTGCCTTTATAGTTTATTATATTTGTTGGTACCAAAATTCTAACCCTTTAGTTGTTATACTTACTGTGTTCACGCATTCTCTTGAAGAAAATTATTTATTCACGTCCAGATAAATACCATGTCTTTTAGTGACCGGAAATGCAAGCTCTTATTGCCAATAGTACAAAGTTCATATATCTAAAATTACATTTTATACTAAAATTACTGAACATATATCATTTGTAGTATTGTTTAGAAAATTAAACTATCTGAAATGTGAAATACCAAATATTTCATGTCTGAGTGTGACGTTGTGGTTATAGCACACGCTTATCAGTTGAATTTGCAATACGTGGAAAGCCTTTAACACGAAACTAAAAGCCTCCTTATAACGTGCCTAAGTAACAGTATGTAAAAGCACTGGCAAAAAGAGGAAATACAGTAATACTGAAAGCGCGTTGTCCTCACACTGTGCAACGTTCAGCCTTTCAAACCACCGCCAGCACCCCGCCTCCACTGACACACACACACTCACTCGCTCACACAAACCAATTCAAAAGCGCGTGCCCTTCTACACGGCACGCGCGGAACTATCCAAACACTACGCCGCCACGCGACACCTTAGCGTGCCCCCGCCCTATCCGCCTTCCGGACGCGCGCAATCCGCCACGCGCACAAACAGTTCATTCACCGGATAGGCGCGCGCAATTCTGTGAGCGCGCCTTACTACACACACACACATATATATATATATCACGTTAGAGAACAGCCTAAAGAACAGTTTGTTTAACATTGAAAATAAATCGCTATAAAAAAATCATATTATCTTACACATATAAGAATGTATATTTTTACGCCTGTTTTTTGATTCAGTGTTAAGTAAATTATACCTGAACAAAAACCTATATGCCCTTGACACTTATATTTTAATTTATTTTGCTAAAACAATAATACATGAAGACGATTAATAATGGAGATTATTCCATAATACATTTTAACATCCGTTCGATTATGTTTCAAGTACGGCGCCAAAGCGTACACATATGCATATACATCATGTTGCTCATGTGTACCTAAGATAACTGCAATGTGTGTTAAGCTGTTGCTTTTAAAAAGAAAGCTGAAATGAATAAAGGCAGCGTGTAAGCAACCTCATGTCGCTTTTACAATGAGCACACCACTTACGACTGGCGTTATGGACACTTCATCTTACGTAAATAACTATGCCATCGTTTCGTTTTTTTTTCACCAAACCCGAATAAGACTGGCCCGGGTATCGTACACGCTCAATCCACATCCCCACCCCGTACTGTGAATAACTGAAAGAAAACGAAAATGTAAAGAGTGTCAAGATATTTTAAAAACACTGCATCCACACAGGAGTTCAGAATAGGAAACGCATTTGTACTTCTGCAATGACAATCGGAGGGGATCTAAACCCAGGAAAACCTTAGAACAGAACACGCAGATGTGCTGCTCATCTAAACTACACGTCAGATAGGATCGAGTGGAAATGAAGGGTTTATTTAACCACGAGCGACTTAAAGCAATCACAGACCTTTTAAATCTGGGGAAAATCCCACATCCAGCCGCGCTCTTAGCAAAATACAATCATTCGTTACCAAGCAGTACTTACAATTTTTGCATTAAAATGATCTGGAGGGCTGTAGCCGTTTCGTTTTCTGAAGCACATCCGTTTCTTTATTATTATGATGGTTATTATATATGTACAAATTAATATATTTGCTCTCGTGTTCCAGCTTCAGTATCGACACCCTGAGACAGGAGGCTGGCAGGGCTGCAGTGCGCAGGCGTCCCCTGTAGCTGCTTTACTGAAGCTGCCCGCTGCCTATGGCTTCCTCAGTACCGTAACCGTACTCTTTTCGTTCGGAACTCCCTTTTTCGCCTAACCCTTCGCGAAAGGGGCATTTACAGAGAACTTGCAAGTTGTGTTGTGTCACCATTACTAGATCGTGCACTTATCGTGACGAACTGTTCGAGTAATGTCTGTATTCGTGTATGAGTGTGCGTGCGTCTGAGGAAGGGTAAGGGGGGCGCTGTGGGGGTGGCAATTACACCGTTTAAAGATGTGATGAATTTTAACAATGCACTTAAAAAAGGGGAAAGCTATAAATAGAAGGTACTCGTATAGGATTTTTATATGCTGCCAAAAAGTACTACAGATTATGTAGCGAAGTAAACCTATATGTAATGTTTTAAAGTTAAAAAAAATCGAATGAATGTACATCGGCCACAATATAAAATCTAATTTAATTGTAGATGGTTATTGAGTTAATTCACTCGTAGGTTACTTTTATTTCGATTTCGATTATATTCATTAAAAAATAATTATGAAAGCTCTACAATTGGTCGGATTGTGAAAATACAACTACAAAGACATTATTTTTCAGTTTAATAATTTGAGCTTTACAAACGTTGAATACATTTTTAACAAAAGTAACTAAGGGCAACATGGATTAAAATGTAAGTATATGCATTAAAATAAAGAGCATGGCAACTTCTTGAACGATCGAACCAAGTTAGTCCATTTGTAACGTAACAGGAAGTACAAGCGAATGTGACTTGGCAAATCCGTGATCAGTATAAAAAACTACACATGTCTATCTATCTATCTGCCCGTCTGCCCGTCTATCTGTCTGTTTGTATGTCTGTATGTATGTCTGTCTGTTTCTGAGGGTTGGCGTGTACGTGAGTGGGCCATACAATGGGCTGGCCCCCAGGTTCGGGGCTGTTTCCTGCACTACATCCCATGTAAACTCAAATCTAATGCACATGCAAGATCCAGGGTATTATATAGAACAGGATTTACAATTATACTTTTATTCGTTTACTTCTTAAAAAATGAGTATTTGTTTGTCGATTGCATTGTGGTCCAGCGTCTGATACGCAGCACCTTTGCGTGTAACGGATGCCTTTTTCTGAAGTAGATAACGTGTTCTGCTTGTGCTTGCGTTTGCTTTGAGAAGTTCGGGTTCCTTTCCTTCAGTTAACCCTAACACTTCTAAGCCGGCCTTCCTTGTAAGAGGGTGAATGTGCGGCAAAGTGGCTACTGCCTGTTACTACCCGCACAGCCTCTGGCTCAGAAAGGACAGAAACAAATCAGAGCGGGTGCAAATATGTGTCTCCTTCATACACTCGTCCAGTTTAAAACTACCTAGAACAGTTGGCTAGTGTAGCAAATTAAGGAAATTGTGCGATTTTGGAGTGAAAGCCAGTCAATACTTCGTCGCAGCTTTACGCACGAGGTAGTTTGTTTCAGGTTCTTTCTGCAGCTCATGTCATTCATGATTGTGCTCATGGGTGTTTGTAGATATGGCAGATCGAAGGACCTCAAATCGATCGATCTCGAGCAACCGGATTGATAGTTGCACATCTTGATACACTGATGGATCGAATTCATATCTTGAGTGAGTGGGGCATTGAGGGGACAATGCTATTGTCTCACTTCTTCAAAAGAATGCCATTATTTTGGCTATTCAGGTACTCTGAGCACATCTGAACGAGTCTTACTTTTGGTTTATTCGATAACTTTAAAGTGTCCAAGTGTGAATGCAGATGGCTAAGTGCGAGAGCCCTGGCAGAGCTAGCGCCCCCCTCTTCTTTTTCCTTCGTTGCTGCCGATGCTCCTTTTCGAAGCGATTCCGTAATGAAATTATCAGGCGCACTGCATTGGTGACGATTGTCAGTATTTACTGTCTTTCAGGTGACATATTAAAAGCCGTTGCATAGTCACATTTAATCTGGCATTTTGCTGTGTTGATACTTTACGCAATCGATTCAAATTGCTTACATTACCATTTTAATGTCGTTAATGCACATCTCTATGACCTAATAGTTAATACCATGTATCACCAGAAATCATTGCTTTTAATATTTTTCCTATTCTAGTGAAGTGTTACCCCACCTTGATATCATCATTGAGATATTCCGCATTGTCTTAATGTTCTTCATATTACACAACACGTCGAGAAATTGCGGATCTTTTATTTACTGATTGGTTGATTGATTGATGGACACCGACCACGTAATTAACTCTATAACCAAGGAGAAACGTTATTGTATGTTTCTTTTAATTAGTGCTAAGTGCCGTTTAAATAAAATTTCTTTAATGAAAACAACAGCATGATAAGCATTACATTTTTTGCAGTATAATTCCAAACCTTTAATTTTTTCTATTTACTTAAACTCTCAGACTAACGAGTGAAACGTGACTTAACACGTTTATGTAGCACAGCGGACCTTGAAAAATGGAACACATCTTACTGTTTCTTTGTTTAAGTTAACTTATAGGAATTATATGTGGTTCAAATACTTATTACAGCAATATCCATATTGTTACATTCAAAATCAAGATCATCACGCTCATAGTGCTAAAAGTATGGAAGCAAGCTTGAAACATAGCAGTAATTAATGCGTGAATAATTCTACGCATGTACTTAAATAAATACGTAAAGACGTTTGTATCCAGATGGGACAAGTAGCCAGTCCAAGCACAGCTTTTTGTACTAGCACAAGAATTTCGTTTTGAAAAATCAGGACTCGTGCAGCAATGTTACACGAGTATTGATTCTTAGTTGAGATACTTGATGATGGACAAAGATTAATTACAAAACCGGTTAGTACACATCTCGATTCATTTTAAAAAATAATTTGCACAAAAGGTAAACCAAAGTGCTTTGTGGATAAGATATTCCACTAGTCGAGAGCTTGTTTCAGGCAGTTTGGTCCTTCCCCGTTATATATATAACAGTAGGTGTCGCCAAACACCATAAGTACAAAAATTTCTAAGCGATCCTAAATCTTAAACATCCCCACGGCTGTGCATTTTAAAGAGCCAGTTGGGTATAGTCAAGATATACTTGCTTATAATCGCAGATCTGTTCTTAATAGAATATCGCCAGCGATTTAGAAATACATATTTTTTTAATGCTATGATAGTGTTTAAAGTCTCATATTCTACTTTTAAAGTAAAGACATTCCCATCCTAGCTGCCAAGAATGAGTAAAGCATGCAAAACAAAATTGGCAATCCATGCATCTGTATTGTCTTTAAGTCCTTAACCGAAAAACCATAATCATCAAAAATGTTTAATGATCTGATTAATTCATTTTGTTGCATAGTCTTCATGAACGGACCATATATGGTTTTAATTATAAACAATGATTCCTGTATAGTTGCCATAACAGGATTTTACATTATAGACAGTTGTGCTTAATGAGTGTTGAGTAAAAAGTGTTAACTCATTAAATATTCATCGTACTTTAGATTTAATATGTTAAACTATCACCTTTTGTAATACCAATGCATAAAGTGAAGGTTTATTGCTGTTTATTGGCCCAGAGGTGGTGCTCATGAGCATTTTTAGAAGAAGGTGTGAAGCTCAATATAATGCTTATTACTGCTGGAAGTCACCTGACTGACACTGTCAATGTCTGTTACCCTGATATTTAGGCTACTGTTGCAACTGAACATGTATTTTTAAATTATGATGACAATTGCACCTTCAAATAAATATTCTGCTAGAAGGTATACTAGATGTGCAGTAAATTCTTTCTGTGACATTACTGAGGTTTTTTTTTTTTTTTTTTTGCATTATTTATCACATAGTAATGTTCTTACAGTTATTACTTTTATTGTTTTTTTTTTTGATAATTCATCCTCTGGTACTGCCAGTCATCGTTACTGATAAGCTGCTTCTCTTTATTCTTCCACTGTGCACTCCTTTTGTTATAATCATTTTACCATTCTCCGTAATGCACAACCAAATTTTTCACAGAGTTCATGTTTTTGGTGAGTGCAAAAATTTGAAGACAGCCATTTTGGAATGACCAAAAAACTCAAGTTGTAACTGCTGTAAAATAAAGATAAATATACATTTACTGTGAAAGGAGTTCATCTACCTAGTATTTTTTCACAAACTGTAATGAAGATGAGCTATGGATATATCAAAAAGTAAAAAAATCAGTTTTCTCTGTACATGTGCCAAGAACGACCCTATAAACCGATACATGTTCTGTTAATTATAAATAAATTGTTGGATTATTAATTGGGCAGCTATGCAGGCAGACCAGGTAGCAGGGGTCCTGATGGTTAGCTGCAGGAGGTACCCCAGTCCACTCAGGGGTGCTGGAGTAACTAAATGTAACACCTGTTGTTTAAATAAAGTTTGAAATAAATTCATTACTTGGAAATTATACTAACTAGTTATTGGAACATTACATAAATAAAAGACAAAAGAGAAGCATTTGCAAAAGGAGAACTAAAAAGTATGAAATACCACACAGAGAAAAACCATACCTGGCCCAATGGGCTTAGCTCCTGCAGGTTTTTAAGTTGTATCCAGCTCTTGCATACCTCTCCCTCGTACTACAAAATCTTAAGACTCGATGGGTCACTGGCTCAGAGCACTTTACATTCTTTATAGAGGCCACTTACATTTAGCCCTACAATCATTTCCTGAATAAGGTTTAACACTCATTGGCCCAAGGGATTCTGGACTAGAACTTCATGTAGTGGTCATTGGTGTTCCTGCAATACTTCTTTCCCCTGGACCCTTCGAAATCTCACATTCCAAGCTGGGGCAGACATATTAAGAACCCCCCCCACACACACAGTTTTCTCTGTAGGGCCAATGCAGAGCCCCCTAGAGGGCAGGTGGGAGAGTGCACTGGGTTCCTTAGTGTACCTCATTAAATCAAAATACAGTATGCATATGTAGGCACCATCAAGTAGAAGACAGGGCAGTCCATAATTAGACACAGTCATCCACAATCATTAATACGGTGCCAGTTCAGAGTCTCTAGTTTACATGAGTAACCGTAGTACCTTGCCGTTACCACTGTGTCCTTATGCCACACAGTTTGCTAATATTAAAAATGACCCTTTAAAACTGTATAAGTATATCTGTTTCATCAAAACTATATACCATCGTTCATTATTGTACAATATAGAAAGTACAGTTACATTTTTACTTGTATGTGCTAATTAATATACAACATGTTGTCAAAATAAGTCAGTATAACTACCTTAGTTTGAATCATCTGTTTTCCTCCCTGAAATGACTACCTTACCTCAAAACATGTCTTTCTTAACTGAAAAAGCTCAGAGCATATTTCATATTTGTCATTTAGTATAAGCAAGCTCATCTAATAGCCATTATTATGAATATAAAATGTATTTGATCTCAAAAGTAGTAATTCTTAATGCTAATAACTGCTTTGTATGATATTTATTGGTTTTATCTAAAGCACAGTTTAAGATGAATTTGCTTATTGATGCAAAATTTATAAAATTCATAGACCTATGCGTAAAGAGATCACAGGCCGAAACAAAGTATGATAAAGAGAAAAAAAACTGTTTTTTTTAATTTGCTTAACTTTGCTGATGAGGATGCAGATGATTTCATGGTCAGTGAAACTCATTTTTGTAAGACATGCTGCAGAATCGTTTTCATATTTCTGACTGGCACATTGTGACCAATGAAGTGCCTTCATTTTTTTGGCCTTTTTCTACTTACTTCATTTGTTAGTCTTAGTTGCATGTTGCTCTCATTAATTAAGCTTCTGAGGTGATGAGCCAGGATGTCATTCTTCACTCATTGTGATTGACAGTACTCCTTGAGTACAATAAGGTATTTGTTTGATGTCAGTATTACGACCAGGTACCAGAACAGGTAATCCACCTGAAGGATGGCATGTTTGGGTCCAGCCAGCATTTGGATGGGAGACCATCTAGAAGAAGCTTGGGTTGGTGCTGGAGGAGATGTTGGTGAGACCAGCAAGGGGGGCTTACTCTATGGTCTGTGGGTTTATCTTAAAGCTCCAGTACAGCGTTTGAGACACTGTGCTGTCAGGTGTAGCTAGGGGCGGGTAGAGGGGGTAGTCTTCCTTGGGCATCACATTTTTGGGGGCGACATTATTGGCCAAAAGGCTCAGTACAATTCGTGTGTAAGCAGCAGGGTTTGGAAAAATATCACTCATGAATGAAAAAAGTAAAATTCTCTGATTTTTATCCAGAAATGCTTCAAAAACAATTTTCAGACTGTCCTTCTGTGAAGGCATCAGACACAGCAGTTGAAATATATGAGGCAATAGCAAAAATACACATAAACATTACACCGATAATAATTTCTAGGAAGATAAACAACTAATTTATTAACAACTAATTTAATTTTTCGTTATCAATCTGAATGCCTTCTTCCTCTGCGCAGAAAACATCCCTACCTATCACTTGTACATTACACTGGTTCTGGTTTTCACAGCGTAATTATATTAAACTAATAATTAGAACACAGCTTATCAGTGTGTCTATACTATATTCTTGTCTAGTTGATGCTTATAAATAATTATATGCAAAATTTATCTTAATTTTTCTCTATACGTCATTTTAATTTTATATTTAAATAGGTTAACATATTTAAATATGTTGGAGGGCGGCAAATTGAAGCACCATCCTGTCCCGAGTGGCGTGAACTCTAGCTACACCACTGTGTGCTGTGCAAAATTGGTGCTGTTCTTTGTAATAGAAATAAAACCCTGTTCTGACTGGTTATCAGGGCCGGTACCACCTTTAAGGTGAAATTGGCATTCGCCTAGGGCGCATATTATAAGGGGGGGGGACCCAGCCGCACAGGTTAGCTACCAAACAGTCAGTTGGCACACTAATAAGCTTGGCCTAGGGCACAAAGCACCAGCACTGGCGGTCATAAAAGATTTCTGGGCATCTTTCAGAAAGAGTAGAGTTTGCTGATGTCCTGGCCAACATGGCTTTTTCTTTCTGGCCCCCTAATCATCTTCACTCTCTTATTGGCTAACTACCTTTCTCACACCTTCACCAGCTAATAGCTAATGTGTGGTGAGTGTAGTGGCACAAAAATGGCTCCTGTCACATCATCCTGGTGAATGCCACACATTGGTGGTGGTTGAAGTGGGTAACTACTCTCTATGTAAAGCTCTTTGAGGATATTGGAAAAGGGTTATATAAACTGAATTAATGAAATAATTGACAACTCAGTTTAGTTTATCATAAATTGTTTTCTTTGCTTCTTTCTAATCTCTTAATTGTACTGTGAAATTTGAATTAGACTAAAATCTACTCTCTATATATAAACAGATTAGATAAATCATGCAAATCTTTCGTGTAATGCTCATTTTTCTTTAAATTCGCACGCCATATAGTATCCATCTATATATAATTTTTTTCGTCTTCCTTAGAAGAATACAATGATGATACTCTCATGCCAATACAACAAATTTAACGTCACTGTATCAAAAAAATGCATTTTATACATTTACTCTGCTATGAACAGCAGTGGTTGAGTTTTGGTTAGGACTCGACAAGCCACGCATGTGGCAGAATGGTAGCGTGACTGTCTCACATTAAGGAGACTGTGAGTTTGTGTCTCAGGTCCTCCCTGTGTGAAATGTTGTGTAAAGGGTTTTTGTTTTCATTTAACCAAAAATTCCATCGTGCACTAATAGTGAGAGAAGAGAGCTGGGCCGCCATGGGCAGCCAGGGTGGCACACCCCTAGTATTGTAAATATAAATGTAACTAAATGAACATTTTTCATTTCAACCTAGAATTGGACAAATTGCTTTATACTTTAACACTTCATTGGTTAGTAATTTTATTTACCTGGTGTGGTCCCCGGCCGGGGCTGGAGCCCGGCCGGGACGCCCAGGAGGACGTGAGGAGGGCTTGTGCCTCCTCCAGACCGCGAGGGGGCGTCCGTCTTGGTTCTGTTGGGGTCCACGGGTCCAGGGCATGGAAGCCCTACCCTGTAGGGGCCCGTGGTCACCGCCAGGCGGCGCCCCGATGCCGGTTTATCCCAGCTGGTCCTCGGCTGGGGCTGGAGCCCGGTCGGGACGCCTTGGAGGACCGGAGGAGGGCGTGTGCCTCCTCCAGACCGAGTGGGGGCGTCCGTCCTGGTTATGCAGGGGGCCTCGGGTACAGGGCTTGGAAGCCCAGCCCTGCAGGGACCCGTGGCCACCGCCAGGCGGCGCCCCAGTGCCTAATTATCCCGGGAGCCCGGCACTTCCGCCACACCAGGAAGTGCCGGGGGGAAGACGACCGGGGATGCACGGACGGCTTCCAGGTGCGCAGCCGGCACTTCCGCCACACAGGGGTGTGGCCGACGTCAGGTGCCGGGAAGCAGCTGAAGCTCGTCCGGGTCCCCATAAAAGGGGCCGCCTCTCTCCAGTCAGGAGGTGGAAGTCGGGTGGAAGCGGACTGAGCTGGAGAGAGACGACGGGAGGCGGCCAGGAAGGCACAAGGACTGTGAAAGGCCTGGACATTGGGGAAATCGGTGCTGGAGGCACTGGGGTTTGTGAGTGCACGTGTTGTAATTAGTTTGTGTAATAAACAGTGTGTGGTTGAACAATGTTGTCCGTCTGTCTGTGCCGGGGCCAGCGTTCACACTGGACACATTTTTATGTTATAATTAATGTATATTTTATGCATATCATAACAAATTGCAGCATGCTGTCCAACCTTTTAAATTCAATTGAGGGCCAAGGGGCTCAGATTCTATCCCAGCAGCATCAGGTACATAAAAAGACATTAGAAAAAAAACATGAAAAATACAGCAGATGTTGAATAGTGACATTTATACCATTTCTAAGCACAAGGCTAAGTGCCCCCCACTCTGCCTCTGTGGGCAGGTGTTCAAAATGTTTAAAAGGGCGCTCAACTTGTAAGTATTATAATGGCATCATTTCTCTTTGTCATAGAAGCATCAATAAGATCAAACAAAAGCTCAATAATGGGAATAATAAAAGCAGAAAATAATACTTATGTTTTATAAACACATCTTTATATTTAATTCCTGATATTCATACTTTTATGAGAGTAAATGTTCAAAATAACATGGTTGCTAAGAAACCACTTTATGTTAAATGGCTTTCTAACATTTTTATATTCATTGCTACAATTATTGCTATGGCCAAAATAAAGATTCGAAGTAATACTTGTGTCTATATTTTAATCCATTAACAATCCTGCATTATCCAATACAAGGTCATTGGAGCGGGAGTCTACTTATGCTGCCTTAGGCATAAGTGCATCATGGGGTAGACTCGCGCATTCTGGACAAATTTAGTGTCAGCAATCAGCCTAAAAGCAATCCCCTAATTAAACCTACATGAAGTTTGGTGTTGTTTCCCAAGTTGATGCATCCTTTCAGTCCACAGCTTTGGTTGGCTTAGTGCAATTACTAAACCAGCTGGAGTTATGTCACGTTATAATTCTTATGGCAACTTCTATAAGGAGAAAAGAGGGATGATCTACCTCACCAATTAAAGGGAGAAGAAAACAATCAGGCCTAATACATGTGTGAGGCTGTCATGTCAATAGAGGGCAATACTCCCATCAATCAAAGTCACAACTCCAGATGCTTTGCGTCACTCTAAATCAGATCTGTTGTACCTGTTCGTGTCCTTGAGCAGCGTAAAGCATTTGAATAGTGAGGATTGAGAGCAACTTCCATGACTTAGCCGCAGTGTAAGCTACCTTATGCAAGACCCTTCCTTGTTCAGTTATTGTTCACAATAAATTCTTCTGCACTTCACCACTGTAGTACTAGGGTGTTGTACCGTGTTAGCCATTATGTTTGTAGTGTGAAGTCAAGCAAAATGACACCTTTTATTGGCTAACCAAAAAGATTACATTTTTCAAGCTTTCGCGGCAACTCATCCTGCCTGAAGAAGGGGCCCTGAAGAAGAGTTGTCCTTAAAGCTTTCATATTGTAATCTTTTTAGTTTGCCAATAAAAGGTGTCATTTTGCAAGACTTCTCATTACACTTCACCGCTGAAACGTCTTTTCAGTCTGAATTTGCTATCTCGAAAAATTTCAGGTTATTTTGGCCTTCATGGCACTTGAGTGATGCTAAAGCCTTCTCTTTTGACCTCTCTTATTATGCATAAAACACAAATAAATACTGTTTTCTTTATCGATACAACATTGAAACTCATCTTCTTGATTCATTTGTAGCAGTCAAGCTCTTTTTAAGTAGCATTTAGTAAATTTATTTGGAGCTGGCAATGTATAAAGGAATTTTACTGTTTCGATGGTTCAGTTAGTGTCACATTATCATTTGCTGACATATTTTCCTTCAATGTGTTTAGTTTAAGATTCTTTCAATCATAAATCAGATCAATCCCAAATCTAAAGAGTACAGGCAAGTACTAGCCCAGGTCCAAAAGAAATCCATTTAAGCAACTACTGTGCAAACAGACAACAAATAGCGGATAGTTAATGTTTTGCAGATTATTGTATTGTGCATTTAATATTTTTTATGTATGGAATTTAGTAATATCCCTAACAAAAACATGAACAAAACTGAGTTATTACATTCATTAATTCCTTTCCAATACACACTTTTATAGTTAAGAGAGCTCCTTCCTATCTCTTTAAAAACAGTAACTGCTGAAAATGTTCCATCTGTACTCTCTTATAATGCCGATTAGTCTGTGGATCCTTCCTAGTTTTCAAATGGAAATAACATTCACTCATCAAGACACTTCTAAAATAGTGGAAATTAGTATTAAGCACTTAATATTTATCAGAAATACAAAATTATAGTATAAAGTTTAAAGAGCAGCATTGTCTAATTTAATTTAAAACACTTATTTTTTTTACTTCATTTTGAATCCAGGGATCCTATGAAAGTCTCCTAGAAACTTGAATAGCAATGGGAAATGATGAGTATGGGTCCGCAAATTTCATAAAACCTTCAGCAATTTATAGATATAGAAAATTGTATAGAATTACTCTGTGATAGTTTGGCTGATTGTATGTATTAAGACTATTTATTTGAAGTTGTACATTTCAACTGTATTTTTATTTAGTACAGAACATTGACCAAAGCATTTCATGGAAAGTTCAATGCATTCTTAACAGAAAACAGAACACAAGTCATACCTATGGTGGCACCATTGCAAGGCCAAATATAATACACATTTCTTGACTTGACTCAACTTAATTGTTTGGGTTTTTTTTTTTTATTCTATATCCTGCTACATTTTTATATGCAATTTAATGATTATGATGTTACAGTGGTGACATTTTATATTAATTAAACTTAGTGGGTAAAAGTGATACAAGCTACACAAATATGGTGTAAAATGTATGTACATTTTACAAGAAATCTGTAATACAGAAAGTTACTTACAAAACAATATTTTCTTTCTCATATTTTTTCATTATTGCAAAGATATTTGTTTGCCAAATAAGTACTGTAATGACTCCGCTATTGTTGGCTGGGTACCTAGAGCAGCAATATGCCTGTGAGTGTTTAAACTCAGAAGAGGAGGGTCTGCTGATGTGCCAACAGCCTCAGAGGGATACAAATTGCAGCATTTCTAAGCTACAGGAGATGCAACCTTTGGAACTCAAGTGAACCAATCAGATAAAGCAATTTGGTGCTGAAATGTCACGAGGGTAGCGTCCACTCCCAGAAAGAATTAAAGGATCAGAGACTGGAGCAGCGTTTGGTGGTGCTTGAGTGTGTGCTTGTGAGTGAGAGTGTGGGTGTTCAAAGACACCAGGAATGTAGGAACACCTCTGAAATGCAACCTTGATAAAGAACTGGTGGAACCACAAATAGTACTGGCTGGCTGTGAAGCAGAAGCAGCAGTAGCTGAGTGCTGAAGGGGTCATTATAATACACAGGACAACTCTTATCTGGAAGCAGGAAGGAGCTGTGGAGTTGGCAGCAGTAGAAAAAGCTAGATGGGTGGTCAGGGGATGCTGGGCAACTGGGAAGTGAAGTGCAATTGGGACACTAAGTGAATGAAATAGACTAACATTGAAATAGTAAATGTTCTAAACTTGCATTTGTCTGAAGTTTACATTTGTGAAGAAATGAATAACCTTGAAAAATTAATAAAGACTGTCAACAAGGTACTTGATCATTTTAGAAGGGAAGTTCAGCTTGGATTAGAAAGGCATAAATCAAACAAATCATCAGGACCAGATGATATTTATCATTGAGTGTTTAAGGAGGTAAGTTAGTACATACAGTATATAAATGCTGGACACATATTTCTTGAAAGCCACTGCACACTAGGAAATTTCCTAAAGACTACAAAAAAAAATCAGATATTATCCTATTATATAAAAGGGTGATCAGACAAATCCAAGTAACTGTAGACTGGTAAGCTTAATGCATATCACTAATAAGTTAATGGAAGGAATTATTAAGGAAAAGATTGAGGATCACAAGGCAAGAACAGCAGGCATGTCAGTGAGCAGTCAACATGAGATCAGGTGGGGAAGGTTATGCTGGAATTCTATGAGGAAGTCAAAAAACTGATATGATAAGGGTATATGCTATTATTTATCTTGATTTTTCGGAAAGCTTTGATAAGGTCCCTGATGTGGGAGTTCAGGGTGCGTCACATAGATGGCTCCAAAATTGGATACGACACACAGAAGCAAAAGGTTATGGTAAGAGGAGCCTGGTAAGATTTATGTGATGTTAAAAGTTGTGTCCCTCATGAATCATTTCTGAGGCTGCTGCTCTTTTGTAATAACTATAAATCATATGGCTGGGAGTATAAAGAGCAAGTTGGTGAAGTTTGCAGATGATGCCAAAAAGTTAGGATAGAATCACACATGTCATTACAGAGGACTGAAGAAATTTGTGATAAATGGAATTTATCATATGTAAATGTTAATTATTACATGTAGAAAGTAAAAATGTTAATTGGGGGTCTGAAACTTGAAAGTACCTCATTTGAGAAGAACTTAGGAGACATAGCGGACTCATCACTATCTACATCTAAATAGCTTACAGAAGCCTTTAAGAAAGCTAAGAGAATGTTAGGTTGTATAGCAAGATGTATGGAGTACAAATCAAAAGAGTTATACTTAAGCTTTATCATACATTAGTGAGGCTTGACCTGGAGTAATGTGTACAGTTTTGGTCTCTGTATTACAAAAAAAGACATAGCAGGTTTAGAAAATGTCTACAGAAGAGCAACTAGGCTGATTCCACAACTGTAATAACTGTATGTGTTATTGAAGGAGTCAAACCTTTTCAGTTTAAATAGAGAATAAGAGGTGTCATGATTGAAGTTTTTATACTTATGAAAGTAATTACTACACTGAATTCAGACTGTTACTTTTAAAAGAGTTTTCTAATGAAAACACAGAGACACGTGCAAACTTGTAAGGTTGAATTTTGCACAAATGTTCAAAAGTTTTTCTTCACGCAGAGAACCATAGACACATGAAATAAATTATCAAGTAGTATGGCAAACAGCAGGACTTTAGGGACTTTCAAAACTTGACTTGATGTTATTTTGGAGAAATCAGGTGGATTGGATTTGCAGACTTTGTTGGAGTGAATGGCCTGTTCTTGGAAAAATATTTCTAACTTTCTTGTCAAAATTCACCAGTATTTGCATTGATGTGATACTTAAATGTTGCTTTTTTTCTTATGTACCCTTCGTGGGTTTAATACACAACAAAGAAGGAGTTTTTGTTTTTGAAATTGCAAGGTGCTTGTAGTAAAGGAAATGTATGAGAAGTGAGGGAATGCTTAAATTACAATTTTAGAAGTAACAAAACCTGCCCACTTCAAAAACTAGCTCAACGTAACAATAAATTGTCCCAGAAGCCCATAAACCTTATTGTCATCATCTCTGTCAGATTTGTCTATCATAGTATACAATAGTGATTTCAAACTTGGCATATCTTTATTTAATCTTAGTCTTTATTTATGTTGTGGGATCTTTTCACATCTTTGAGATTTTTCTGCTTCAAAGGTTAGGAAACATGTAAAACTTGAACAAATATGTGATCACTGAAAAAAAAAAAAAATAATAACCATAGGACATGACCTTCCCTGTGAGTTATGTCCTGAAATCCCAATCTGCTCCTTAAGATGAGCATATTACAAGAATTTCAACTGAACATCTGCAGGTGTCTTCTATAACTTCATTTTCATAAATATATTAAATAAATGTACTAATCTATCTATCTATCTATCTATCTATCTATCTATCTATCTATCTATC
>JANRMT010062856.1:58405487-58418895 GCA_026402145.1 Polypterus bichir lapradei | reverse complement strand
ATCTATCTATCTATCTATCTATCTATCTATCTATCTATCTATCTATCTATCTATATATATATATACAGTATATAAATATATATATATAGTATATGAAACAGAATGTCTGTCTGTGTGTTCTCCACACAATCCTACACCCTTTTAGCAATCTGGGACAACTTTTGCATAGTTGATCTCAAAGACCATACAGATAAGACAGACCACTTTGAAATTTTGTACCTGAGGGACCCAGTGTTTTTCTTTATTTTTCCTGTTTGGTACAGTGTGTACATCAGTACCACCTACTGGCTCAGAGAGAGTGAAACATCTGAACAGATTGAAGCTGGACTAGCACACCAAATTACTTTAATGTTACTTACCCAAGGAACGCTGATTCTGATGCTGATTCTATCTACTGTAATACAAATTGGAGTATTGTGTGTTTTTGAAGGAGGGTGTTAGGTGAGGCTTGATCAAGAGTGGAAGTGCAGTGCAACACCATGAAAAACGAAAGGGTTGTTGGTTAACTCCTGCTTTGTTGGCTTTGCTTCATAATTTAAGCACTACTAGCTGTCATGATTACAACCAAACAAAGAGCTACTGCAATTCTGGAATCCATTCAGAACCAAAAACAACAAATTCACAACTTATGAGAGTAGAACCATTGATGTAGAGGCAGTGTAGATGATGGATGGGACAGCTAGCAATAACAACAGGGTCAGCATTTAAGAAAGACATAAACCTTTGCTTTTGTTCCTTAACGCACTCTACAAATATACCTTGACAATACCATGTACTTCAGCTACTCTGACATAATTTTAACATGGTATGTCAAGAAAGAACCCTATTACGATGTTAAATATCTTCCATGCTGACAGGTATTTATATACAACAAATTGTAAAATGTGTCAGTTTCATTTGTGACTGTAGTAAAGGGCTTTATGGGCTAAAACTAAATTTGAAGTCACTAAACAGAATAGATGTTAAAAGGAAATTTCTTGTAATGAAATTGCTCAGCGAACAGTCTTTCAGCAGTCTTTCCTGTATTTTCACAATGTTCTGACAGCAAATGAGATACAGCCTAGTCATAAATAACGAAACCCTCCTGTCACACATTACACAACCCGTGATTCACATTCCTAGTGGTGCAGCATAACAGACAGCTCACAAAATGCCCATGACTGTGGCATCTCCAGTAAAAAGTAGAATAAACAAAAATAATAATGCAAAATACAGAATAATTTGTTAAATCGTGATACTGACCTAGATTAACCATGTAATCTTATCCTTAGTACGTTTATGAAAAAAATTAATACAGATTAATAGTAAGTAATAAAAAATAGTTCTAAAAAGGGATGTCTATACCAAAACAGGCATTCTGAGTTACATTTATGCATTGGTAAATTTACTAAATTAATTGCGCTATCAACCTCAAGTACTACAACAAATAACAGATTTTTTATATATAAAAGGTTACAAACCTATGTAAGTATTTGCACACTGCTATTGAGCAATATTAAATTTGAAAAATATTCATGAAGCTCAACTCTGCTGGCAATAGCATAAAATGAAATGTGCAAGTTGAGACTGGACTGAGTTTTGTTATTCTTTCAAAAATGTTTCATCTGCTTTATGCATGTTTCAACATTTGTTGTGAAAAAAAATGAATCATCAAGACTAAAGTTATTTTATTAGTAGTCACAATAAAGAGCTGTTTAGAGATGATTTGAAAAAAAAACAAATCTACATTAAAAAAAAACTCATCCATGATTTTGTTAGTTCATTTTATAGTATTTGCATATGTAAATATTACATTTTGGGGGCTTCATGCTGCAAATATATGACTTCTTTTTTTTACTACATTATTGGTCTATTCATATTCCACACTTGATTTTTCCAGTACAGAGGTACAAAGGCTCCAGGCATGAGACAGGAATGAGCTCAGGACTGAGTGCCAATTTACTGCAGGGTCTTTCTCTCTCTTATTTTTTCTCTCAGTTGTCTAATGAGTTCCATAAAGATGTCCGACTCCATCTTTAACAGGGAGTTTTCTCATAGCTGAAAAGTCCTACTGTGGATCTACAAGTCCTGTTGCATTTGGGGCACATGTACGTAATAGTAGCAGTGGTGGTAGTGGCAGCAATGGGAGAGCTTCTCTTTAACCTTTTGCAAAGTCTCTTGGCTGTTCTGTCTTTCTCCAGCAGGAATGTCCCCTATTGACACAGTTGCCACCAGGTATTGCAGTCAGAAGAGCCTTCTCCAGGTCCCCACGTGAGATCTTGCACTTTTTTTTTTTTATTAATTTTATTACAATCCATACAAAGCAATCAAGTTTTTACAAAAAGAAAAATTGAGTGAAGAACTGATCGATCCCCACCCTTGAGAGAGAGAGCAAGCCAAATGGCGTAAGCATTTTTAAACATACCTAAATTAATTAATTCTCTGTGCTTCATGAACTTATTTTAAAATATTACTGATTAGATTCTGCCATGTTTTGAAAAAAGTCTGTACGGATCCTCTAACTGAGTATTTGATTTTTTCCAATTTCAAATAATATAACACATCGGTTTCCCACTGACTTAAAAGAGGAGAGTTTGGGTTCTTCCAGTTTATGAGAATAAGTCTGCGTGCCAAAAGTGTAGTGAATGCAATCACAATTTGTTTGTCTTTCTCCACTTGAAGCCCCTCTGGAAGAACCCCAAACACAGCTGTTAATGGGTTAGGAGGGATTGTGAGTTTAAGGCTGTCTGAGAGGTAATTAAAAATTTTTGTCCAGAATGATGTTAATTTGGTGCAGGCCCAGAACATGTGACCCAGTGAGGCTGGGACTTGGTTGCAGCGTTCGCAGGTTGAATCATGCCCTGGAAACATTTTAGTCGAGACAGATGTGCTTGATAAATAATTTTAAGTTGTATAATTGTATGCTTTGCGCATATGGAGCTCGAGTGAATTCTCTGCATTGCTACTTTCCACTCCTTTTCTGATATATTAATTGAGAGATCTTTTTCCCAGTGTCCTCTTGGATTTTTGAAAGGGAGGGATTGTAAAATGATTTTACGATCTTGCACTTTTTTAACGTGATCTTCAGTTGGTATGTATATCACTTCTTTCCCCTGCAGCTGAGTGTCAACCGAAGTGTAAATGAAATGGCCATGTAACACTCTGCGGGACAGGCAATTTGGGGGCAACCTTATAATGTGCTGGGCAATTATTAGCTGGTGGCCTCAATTCTTCTACAGTTGATCCTTCCACATATTTCAAAATGAGGCAGACATTCACACCTTGTAATATGAAGGTCGTATATATGAAAGTGCTCCACAGATTTGATGTGGCTTCTGTAGAGTACCCAGGCTTTGCAGCTGTAGAGGAGGGTAGCGACACAGACTGCCTGGTAAACATTCTTTTTAGTGTGGAGATGGAGGTTCTTGTTTTGGAAGACCCAGAGACAGAGTCTTCCAAGGCAGCTGATGCTTGCTTAATGTGATTCTGAATCTGATTCTCAATACTGTTGTATACTCACAAGAAGCCTTAAAGATGAGAATATGGAGAGTTGTTTGCCAGCAACAGTGAAGACAGATGGTGCTGTAGGTGGGATGTTGGTACTCCATTAGCAGACCACTTCAGTTTTACTGATCTTGTCAGTCAATTCCATCCTACTGTATGCTTTCACTGCCACAGCAAGGACAACCTGAAAGTCTTGTGAAATGGGAGCCACTGAACCACAGTTATCTGCATACTGCAGCTCCAGAACCCTCTCTCTATGTATTTTAGTGTTGCAGTCACTATGATCGTCAGTCTAGCATTCTGCATCTCCCAAAGCATGCGTGATGAGAATGTCTCCAATGTCATGGCGCCTCATTGTGATATAGTCAATCAGGTGCCAGTGTTTAGAACAAGAGTGCAACATTGATGTCATATATTCATTTTATTTTTCTGTGTTGGTTATGGTGAGGTTGTGTTCAGAGTAAAGAGTGAGCAATCTCATGCCATTTGCATTGGCCTGTCCAATACTATGTCTGCAAAGCACTTCCTGTACTTGATATTGTGTTGTTCTGTTTCATTCGGGCATTAAAACCCCCATACTAAAGGATCTTATCACTCTTGGAAATCCTGCAAGAACTTCATCCAATAATAGTTAGACAGATGCCTATCTTGGCCTCTTTTTCAGATGCCATAGTTGGTGCATAGGCATTGATAAGTGTGGTGAAAAGCTTCAAGGCCAGGGGAATACGGAGGGTTATTAGTCTTTCACTAATGTCCAAGGGTGTTTCAATGAGCCTTGGTAGGAGTGTATTCTTGATGGCCACTCCCACACCATACAGCGGTTGTCCACCTAAGGGGTAACATTTCCAGAAGAAACTGTAACCCATCCCTTTTACCGTTAGAGAAACTTCATCCAGAAAAGCCTGGTCTCATTCAGGGCAAAAATGGCAGTTATAGCATCTCAGTTCAGAGGCAACCAGTGCTCTTCACGAATAGGGTCTGTCAGAGCCAATTTCAAGATATGTATTTCCTTATTTTTATTTTCATTGCATAAATGAAATGACACAACAGGTACAGTAGTTTTTCCATGCAAGGATTGAGTGGGTCATTTTTAGGCCACATTTTCTAGGCCCTTTCCCAGGTGGGATGAGCAGTGTGGTCTCTGAATTGGTCAGCTCAGACATACAGGGGCCTGCTGAAAACAGCTGCCACCTAATCCAAGCTATAGGTGGCCCAATACTCCCAAGAGCTCCCAGGTCATTCACACCTGCTCACCATATACCCCATTTCCACCAGACTTTGACCAGTCCCCCAGGTGCACTGTCTTTGCCTTGATGATGTAGGTCCTGGTGGCAAAAGTAGGCCCAGGATGACCAGTCACCTATCTTGGCTACCTAAGGCTGCCAGGTTCTTGGTCTGTTAGGGCCTACCTATTGTGCAGCAGCAGGATATTGCTTTCTTTTCAGGGTGTGCTCCCTTAGAACTTATCTTAATAAACTAACCATAGGGCAGTGGGGCTATTTGCTTATAGCTGGAATTGAGGTTGACGGCATCAGGACATGTCCACGCATTGGTGGGCCTGCATGCTTCTCTGAGATGCCCTGCAGTTTAACCTGGAACTGTGAGGTATGTGGGTGGCCACAAGGAGGCTCTATCTTGGTGACAGAGAGGCTATATACCGAATTGTGAACTTGTGTCCACTTTTAACCCCCTATGAAGGGCACCGGCCAGCAGCAACAGCTATAAGCAGAGAGTAAAAAGTAGAACGTGCCATGCAATATGCACTTATTTCAGGTATCAAAATGACTTCTGCACTACTGCACTAGGTGCTTCACACACCTGGTGTCAGAGAAAGACACACAACACACACACAGCAGGATATTTTCTCTCACATGGCCTATTTAGTGACTGTCTAACTTCCTGTTTGCATGTCTACTCAGAAAAGCATGTTGCTTCTCACTGTACAGATTCGTCATTGAATTTTGGTGACTGGGGATAAATAAATTCTCCATATTCATGAAGCCATTCATTGCCAATTCCCAGATCTGTATACGCACACAATCCACCTTTACCTCTCTAAATCCATTTAAATATAATTTTCTGTTTATGATAGGATTGCTTATATAATGGTCAATTAATTGGAAAGTGTGGGTGTATTCAGTAAAGAAGTCACTCGTTACAGATGAGAGAAGGGGCATTACAGGATTCTAAAAATGACAGATTCATCACAAGGAAAAAAAAACAATTACACACATGCATCTACAAAGGATTATTATAGCAGCCATTGTAAGAGTTGGATTACACAAAGATGCTGTTCTCACTCCAAGCAAATAGCTCATTCTATATGATACACATAAGCCTTTCAGAATAAAAAAGAGATTTCCAGTATTTTGTACTGCAAGCCACAGTGACAGACTTTTGAATAAATGTTTTACATTTGCTGAAGACAATTATCACAGGCAGCCTTTGAATTTGAACATTTATTCAATATAAGAATCTTTAATTGTGCATTCAGTGAAATAAATGATTCTCATTATACCATAATGGTCTCCTGTGCATAGTATTCACATGACTACAGAGGTAAATTAGATTCTAACTAGTGTATCCTGCTTTTTTAGTTACTTTAATATTTTCATTGCTTCTTTGAATGGATGTGAATCATTAAAAAAATTATTTTTTAATATTCAAGCCATTTCACTTATTCTAATAATGCCTACTTACACATTGTGAAATGAATCGCCTTGACACACGCAAAAAGGTTTGGGGCAGCCACCCATATATTGTTCCTGGCTGAAAAAGGGTTTTGACACAGCACTGATGTGCACTGTTTTGAGTCCTGAACTGAACTGAATAGTTGAAGAAAGATGGCGGCTTTATAAGCCGAAAGGCGGAAGTGATGTCATCTGGCCTGAACCGGAAGTGATGTCAGTCTGGCCGCCAGAACCGGAAGTGACACCCGTCTGGGTGCCGGAACCAGAAGTGACGTTGAATCAGGCAGGTTTTCCCATATTTGGCCGGCACAGATAACAGAGGTAGGTTTAGTGCACCCCGCCACCCCCTGGCCCAGTGGGTAATTACCTCCACTTGGTCCACTCAGCTCACTCCTAGTTGCACGTGTGTGACAACATGTAAGTTAATCATACCACACTCAGTTCCAAATATACTTTAGCATAGTTAAAACAGAACATTTACTGAGTGTGATTCATTTTTTCCAGCTTAGTACAACTTGTGTTTTGTGTTTTTCAAATGTTAATTTTTTGTACTGCCATCTTGCCAGTTTTTGGTCTGGTTGCTATTACCCAGTGGACATTGACTAGAGAAAGAAAAAATTTAAAAAATGGAAGGATACATACAGTAGAACAATCCAATGTGCTTTTTATGTGGTTATTTAATGTGTCAGTAGTACTTTTAAGATGTCGACCAAAGGAAGATTACCTAGGAAAGAGGTATATGATTAGAAAAGGGACAAGTCTATCCAGGTTTTCATAATTGATGATTAACTGATTTCAGATTGTCCTTCCTCATATTTCTCTCTATAAAACTTTTACATTTTGTAACCTGCTAAAATGCTCATGCATATTATTATAATGCACAGTATATTTAAAGTATAGCAGAATGTATCTTTTGTTTAATAATATTAAAGCACTAAAAACATAATATTTATACATAACATGTCCATTTTTCAACAAAAAATGTGCACAGTTCCCAACAGCAAAGAAGTATTCTTTATTTTTTTTAAGTCTTACTGCACGTAAAGAATTTCATGAGTCAATCTGTGATTATCTAAAGTTTGAAATGAAAAATGAAAAAAAGTCAAATACATGAATGCAATACTCTACACCAGTACATCACCAAGGCCTGGAATGAAGAAACCATCCTACAACAGTGGAGAGATGCTGACATGTTCATCTTCTGTAAGAAAAATGGCGACAAGGCCGTCTAGGACAGCAGACGTATATCTCTGCTTGCTGTGGCTGGAAAGGTCCTGGCTGAGGTGAAGCTCCAGCAGGCTGGTCAACACACAATATTTTACATGGCTGCTATATCACTTATTTTATTTTGAATGGCACAACTGAAAATTGTGCACTAAACCACATTTAATTTGATAAAACAAGACAAGGTCAAAAGCGATGTCCAAAAGCATCAAAAAAGAGAGGATATGTGATTCTGAGAGATTCGTAGAACTTCAATCAGTCTCCCAATTTTTAGGCAGCGGAAATTAATAAAAAAAAGGCAGATTATCCTTATGCTCTCTTAAAGATATGGCATGTCTTTTGCAACTGACATTTTTTGTTTTACAAAATAGCATCCATGATATCATTCCCACATTAAGCACAAGAACACAAAGGGAAAATAGATAACATTTATCTCAGTACCACATCTCCTTTTACCTTATTACAAATAATAATGAATATTTCATATACATATATCATGTATATACTTTTAATTTCTAAATCATGATTTCTGATGTCCAGTAAATTATTTAATGCTTTTATTTTTTAAGGTGCTTGTGAATTAAATTATTCTGGTACTACAGCAATCTCCACTAACATAATCATCCTGTGATGCCTCTGTGTGTCACCCTTCCAGACTTACCCAACTGGTAAGGGCAAACAGCCCTAAAAGTTCATAAAGGTACCTTGCGATATTTCAAAGCAGATTTTACAAGTTATGCATTTAAACAAGTGTACATGTAGGTTTTATAGGCTGATGAGGAATTTAGATATTAACTCAGGACCTTGAGCAGGAATTAAAGCTAAAATTAGCTGTAACAGACTTGCCAGAAGTTCACAGATCATCCATATAAAAGTTGTAGGATATGTAGTGAATCAAGCTGTGGAAAGAATGTCAATATGCATCATGTATGGAAAGTATGCTCCCAGCTCTCTGCTTTCAATGGCTAGCACTTCTGCAAAACACATGGCTTGTCATAGCCATTTCTAATTACCGAGACACTCTGTTAAGTGATTCAGACCTTTAGAAAAAAAACAACACTCGGGGTAGTTAATAGCCTTCTGTTCTACCTCACTGCTTCAGGGCTTCGGGTTTGAGCTCCCATCCAGTCACAGACTGGAGTTTACACATTCTCCAATTTTAAGTTTTCTCTGATTTAGTAAATTCAGGAAAAAATGTGTATTTAAGTTAATTGGTATTAGTGAGTCTAAGGATTTGCATGAGTGCCGTTTGCAAAGGAGTGACATTTTACTCAATTCTGGTTTCTTCATTGTATCTGATACTCTCCACAGTGTCTACAATGATGAGATGGCCTGTTTTGAGGAGCTGGAGCATCTGGCATCATGGTGCCAGGTAAATAGCTTTCAACTGAATGCCAGGAAAAACTGAGGAGCTGGCTGTGGATTTCAGCATGAAACAGCAGCGGTCCCTCACAACAGTCCATATCAATGGGACTATGGAGGAAAGGGAGAGTAGTTTCAGGTACCTTGGAGTTCATATCTCTGAGGACCTCACATCAACTTAGCAGATCCCATATCCAGGTCAGAAGGACAAGGCAGTGCCTTAACCAATTTAGGGTCTCCTGAAATAATTCTACATAGATGCTGTAGAAAGTATTGTAACACTGAATGGCACATCTTGGTCTGGCAACTGGCCCAAGGCTGTAAAGACCGAAAAAAGGGTCATGTGGGCAGTGGACCACGCCATGAGATCTGCTCTCCCCTCACTGCAGCTCATTTCCACTAAGCAGTGCAGGACCAAAGCAACACAAATCATTAAGGACTCCTCCCACCCCAGTAACAGACCATTCTGCCTGCTGAAATTGGGAAAAAGGTTCTGCCGTCTTATGACACCAAAGCAGAGAGAGGCACATGGAGGCTGGACTTTCCCTTAGAGATAGGGTGAGGAGTTCAATTATCTGGGAGAGACTCGGAGTAGAGTCGCTGTTCCTCCGCATTGAGAGGAGTCAGTTGAGGTGGTTTGGGCATCTAGTCAGGATGCCCCCTGGACGCCTCCCTGGGGGGGTGTTCCAGGCATGTCCCACTGGGAGAAGGCCAAGAGGCAGACCCAGGACACGCTGGAGGGATTATATCTCCCGGCTGGCCTGGGAACGCCTCGGGGTCCTCCCAGAGGAGCTGGAGGAGGTGGCTGGGGAGAGGGAGGTTTGGGCTTCCCTGCTTAGGCTGCTGCCCCTGCGACCCGACCTCGGATAAGCGGTGGATAATGGATGGATGGATGGATGTATATAATAAATGACATAACATTGTGTCATTTTGACACTGTATATCACACCAAGTGTATTACATACTGTTAGTTTATATTTAGAATTTAAGTGGTTCTATTTAATCTTGCTTTTCTGTTTCTTTCTATTTATATTTTTTACTCGTATTTGCATAATCCCAGTAGTGAACCAGACTGACATTTCACTGCCTGTTATATGTGACAAATAAAGAAATCTTGAGGTGTTGCAGGCTACAACTCCTCAAAAGGTTATGCAGAGAAATGGATAGCCGAGTGACTGATTTCACCTTCTTTTAAACACTAAGCTATTATGTACTGTTTTTGAGTGCTTGACGATACTGGTTACTCAGCCAATTGAAGTCAATGCATTTCTTCCTATAACTTTGTACTTCCTTCAGCATATACTGTATGAGCTTACTATTCCCAGACTCTTTACTATAATTCACTGACAACACAGAGTTAAAGAGAAGCTTTGCTGCTCCTTTCTTCTTCCTTTCCTTCAGAGGGAATGGGGATTCCAAGCAGACTGTGAATGGATTGTGTGTTGTGCTTTTTATTGTAGAAAGGACACCTACAGTTCCATTAAGAGCTACTGCAATAATAAACCCCTGGCAGCACTTTATAGTTCTCTTGTCATTAAAATTTATTACTGCTGTCAATGAGCAGTAATAAAAGTGATGTTTTTACTTTTCATTTTTAATAATAAAAAGTGCTCTGAAGCTACCATTGCCTATTCACTAGACAAAAACCTCTCTTTGTGTATGGCTTATGATATTCCACCAGTCTCCTTCAAAATTGATCACCTTTTTGTAAACAGTATCCTTCTGAAATCTTTCAATGGTTTTATTGTAGGCATTAATTAGTAAAAAAACAAACACAAAAAAAAAAACTTACAAAGTATGTCTGTCTATTATGGAGTGTTTACATTTCCCTGTTAAACGTGGTAGGTTTCGATCCTTATAGATTTTTCTTAAAGTCACAGGGATGAATAGATTATACAGAAAGGTGCATTATATACAGTATGAGAGTTCCAAAACATGGAATTGAATTTTGGACTATCGAACCATTTTTAAAACACCTAGAAATCGCATTTTGAAAGAGTGTTTGGAACCTCATGTGATTGTGTGTAATTCTGCAAGAAGTACAAGGATCCCCCAGAAAAACCTGCGTTACTTGTATCATTCACAGCAGCAGCACATGAGCCCAGAGAGATGACAGGACGTTGACGTTATGGATTCCCTGTTTGCCAGCAAAAGCAGGATTTTGCTTTTGATGGTGGTAATTGCTTGCTACACTAACTACTGTAATTACAGGAATATGTTGATTTTAGTTACAGTTTCTCAAAAATATTTTCTAAAAACCACAGTTGCGCTATAACAAGAGTATATTGTGAAGTCAGGCCTGGCCAAGACTGCGACTGCAACCTATTTCAGGACATCCAGGACAGGTTAGACAGTCCCTAGTTGATGTTCACTAGCAACAGCAAGCTGAGAAATGCAATGGAAACTTGGCCACAATGGCAGCTTGGAAATGACAGTGTCTAAAAGTTAATAACAGAAGGAGCCTCAGAAGTAGATATTCTCAGCAAATACAGTAAATATAACAGGAGAAAAGTAGTGTACAAAATGTAACAGGTAAGAAGCTCTCCTGCCAACTTTGTGGCAATTAGGAGGTGCTTTAGGGTATGCAGAGCCCCCTGCTATTTGTCATTTTCGACAGGGCTCTGGATGGTTGCCTAACCTTTTAAGTGTATATTGGGATTCAGAACTACAGAGACACCTAGGGCTGCCATGAATAATTGCAGGAGAGTGGCCTGAGGAGTTTTACAGGGCAATCTTGAAGCTAAAATGGTAAAAACTCAAAAGAAGACCCCAAAGGAGGACTAAAGAGTTCTTCCAGTTTTAGTACTATAGAGAATTAATTTGGGAGAGCAGGCGGAAGTAAGAAATGCCAAAGGTTAGGCGTTATTGGAAGGGTGTGTTCTGCTTTGATACATGTGATGTAAGCAGAGTTAGTAAAGTGAAATAATCCGTTTATGAATACCCACTTGGTATGGTTATCTTGCCCTTCCTTGAGTGTTTTATTTTTGTATAATCAAACCACCCTTTTGTAACGTTTCTTTTTTTGTGTGTTTGAAGACTCAAGAGCGCCCCAACAGATCACAATATTGTGTGTATTTGCCATATTATATCATACAGGTATATATTAAGAAATTAACAATTGGCATTGTTAAACTGGCCCTATTCTGTGTGTGTGTTCACCCTGCGATGGACTGGCCCCCTGTTCAGGTGCTGCTCTGTGATAAGTGGCCTGTGGTGCTGTGCTCATTTTAAATAAGTAATCACGGCCCGCAAGATGGCAGGCTCTAATCGCTTGTGAGCACGCTTCACTCTGAGGACGGCTGGTGGTGCCTGTCTGATATTGAAGACACGTGCGAGTGAGCGCATCAGGCAGGTGCCTCATTAGGAGCATTGATATAAGGGAAGAGAAGAAAGACAGAATAGAAGCAGAGCTGTGAGGACAGCTTTGGGGTGGTGAGCTAGCACCAGATAGTATGGTGAAAGGCAGCACGGTCATTGGCCCCGTGGAGGAGCAAAGGATTGGTGCTCTAGGGGCTGATAATCCCCACTGAATAGTTGTAGTGGAGTCCATGCAATCGAGGCAGCATCCTCTCTAGGGATCTCAGGTATGCCAGATGAGAGGACAACTGACCCCGAGCGGTCTGGCTGGTAGTACTCATGGCTGCTAAGATGGGGGTCAGGTTGGTGAGGACTGCGGCTGCTGAAATCTCCGCCAGCTGAGTGAGCAATGGGTGAGCAGGGGTGGCGAAGAGGGAGTTGTGCTGGGCTTGTCTATGAGTGGAAGGTACATTGCCCGAAGACTGTTGTTTTTTATTCTCACTTTAAGTCTTGCTATTTTTTAATAAAAGCACTGATACACTTTATGCACCTACCCCTTGATATATGTGTTGTGTCCTCATCTGCTGGCTCATCCCTCTGGTATGTTATTGGCGGTGGTGGGTTCAAGATTCTCCAGGAATGCAACCAGTAATGTGGAGCAGACCAGCACTATCACATACTCCTGCCTTGTACCCTTTGAGTGCTGCGACCCTTCCCTGGACAAGTGGATTAAAAAGATAGACAGATGGATGGATGGATGAATGGATACAAATAGTTCAGTGGAGGAGTAAAAATATTTCAAGCATTCTGACAAATTTCACATTTTTCAAAGTTTTCTTTATCTTTTGAAGAATGCAAAGAAACATGAACCTTAACGAATTTTAAAAAGAAAATACAAAACACATGCCCTATGTTTCCTTTTTTCTGAGCCTGATTTTTTTCACTGTGGGGTCGTAAAGAGGTAGATAGTATCTCAGCAGCGTCATAAATTAAACAGGAACCAATCCAGGAACATGTCCATCACAAGTCAAACTCATGCATCCTCACTTACAATAACCTACCATGCACAAAATAAACAAAAAAGGTATCCATCCATCCATCCATTATCCAGCCCACTATATCCCAAACACAGGGTCACAGGGGTCTGCTGGAACCAATCCCAGCCAACACAGGGCGCAAGGCAGGAAACAAACTCCGGGCAGGGAGCCAGCCCATCGCAGGGCCAAAAAAGGCATTCAAATATTTTAAATCAATGTAATTAAATTGTTTACTATGGTGGTACAATTTAGATAGATAGATAGATAGATAGATAGATAGATAGATAGATAGATAGATAGATAGATAGATAGATA
>JANRMT010062856.1:58388244-58398729 GCA_026402145.1 Polypterus bichir lapradei | reverse complement strand
TATATATACAAGGAGATATACAAAAGTAGCCGGACTGGGCTTGGGGCTTTCCTGGAAAACCATCTGGAGGTCAGCTGGATGTGAATCATATCATATCCCCTCCTACACGCCCTGTCAAACCGCTGACCAGCTAGGTATATCCTGTGAATAGCCCAGTCAGTATTTGCACAACAATCACTACACGAGTTGCCGCGATAATGTTGGGTGGAAAAAAATCGAACAGCGAATCAACAATTTTCTCTTTTTCCATAAAGCAGTTTTTGACTGACAAAAACATTCCTGTCCTCAATCATCTTCCTTATTCGCCCGATTTAGCTCCCTGTGATTTTTACTTGTTCCTGAAATTTCAAAAGTGACCTGAAGGGAACACATTTTTCTTGAATGGATGAAGTGAAGACAGAAATGCTATGCCTGTTGAAAAGCCTCAAGCAAGATACATATGGAGCGGTGTAGAAATCGGGAGGGGGGAGTATATAGAAGGTGACAATGTTTAGAATGTTGCAATTCATCAATAAATATTATTTTTCTACCAATCTGGATATTTTTGTGTCTCATCTCATATATATAGTGCTGACTGTCAATCTTGCTAAAATATATAAACAAAGCTTCAGTTCAAAGAATCTGACACTGAGAACCTGACACACCCAAAACCTTGACATGATGACAGATGTTAATAAAAGAACTGAAAAAATAAACATCATATTAAAATATTTACAGATTTCTATTAAAATGGCAAGAAGGAAAATAAAATAAAGTTGAGATTCCTGGATATTACAATGTGATTTCTCTGTTAAAAAGACATTCAATTACTCAACAAGGGTCAGGCTAGTCATATCTTGTGTGCATCTTGAGGTGTTACTGTATAAAAGTTGCATCCTTGCTGAGTTACCAAAGTTAGTGACTGCAATGTGTGCTGTAGAGATGCACAATGGATGGTTTTCATTGTTCTATACTTTTACTTGAAAGACAACTGCTGCAATTTTACAATGTACAAATTAAACAAAAAGCATTTTGTACCTATCTGTCTATGGGTTTGGGAGAAGGAAAAAGAAAATCGTTTTTTGGAAGCAGAGACTGCAGCTTCAGTAGTGAAACTAAACAATATTCATAAATGTTAAGGATCAGTGCTATGTTGAATCTTACGCAGTGGCTAGACACCATGTGTGATTATTACAGGGATCAGAAAGTAAAACAATCTGCCATGAACTCCCAGTGCATTTTGGGTTTTAGAAGATGGGTAATTATTGATGTAAATGAAGCATGGCATATTTAGAAACGGCTACAAAAGGAATATAATCATGTGCTTCCTCCTTGGTCTGATATTTAAAATCAATCTTTTTAAAATGTTTCTTTTTGCAGCTTCATAGTTTACTATAAGCATTAAAATTCTTAGATAGCCCAAGAGAGCACAATCCAGAAATTATTTTGGTAGCATTATTTTTTTCTTTGTGCTTTTTCTACTTTAACACTCTCCATTGTTCAAAAGGTTAATATGATTTGTGTTCTGAATGGGCCAGGTGTTTGATACTTCTGAAAGATCTATGCATATAATGTATATTTAAAACATTATAACAAATTATTATTTGAGTAAAAAAAATAACTTTGCTTTATATTCAACCTTTTAACTTATATGTTCAGTGAACAGATTTATAAAACTTGTGTATGCAGAAAAAAAGGTCAAAATGTTTATATGCAGCTTTCCACGCAAAAGTCAATCATTATGCCCCACATACTCATCTCACAGATGGTGTCTTAACCCACTTTTATTAGCAGATGAGAACATTACAGAATTTGTATCAAAACAAATCAGTGAGACAAATATATCCTCAGAGGTCTCTGCAGGAATACTCTGGGAATCCCTGAAGCCCTTCTTAAGAGGACAGATTTTTTAATATCTTTCCCACAGAAATAAATTGGAAACCAAGCAGGTATCAAAGCTAACTAACGAAATTACTAGAATAGATCAGGAACACACCAAGTGTCCAAGTGAGGCTCTTCATAGGAAAAGGCAGGCTCTGCATTCAGAACTCAACCTTTTGACAACTAAAGAAACTGAACAACTCATTTATAAATCAAGATATCATTACTATGAACATGGAGAGAAAGATAATAAGCTTGTAGCTCAACAAATCCACAAGCAAGAAGTTCGCAATGCAATCCCAGCAATTACCAACACAAACAGAGACATGATCATTGACCATAAAAATATAATGCACACATTTAGAGGTTACTATAAATCCTTATATTCTACTGAGTTTAAAGAAGACAAGACACAATCTAATGCTTTCTGGATGCATTAGAGATACCACAAATAGATACTCTTAGTGCAGAGGAATTGGATAAACCGTTGACACTATCAGAATTATTAGATGCTATAAAGTTACTTCAGAGTGGGAAAGCAGCAGGCCCTGATGGCTACCCTGCCGAAGTTTATAAGAAGTTCTCCACTTAGCTAGCTCCCCTCCTATTAGCAACATTCACAGAAGCTAGAGACAATAAAATTCTACCTCAAACTTTTCGTCAAGCATTAATCATCATCTTTCCTAAACAAAATAAAGATGTATTACAATGTGCATTATACAGACCAATGTCACTCCTGAATAATGAAGTTAAGATACTCTCCAAAGTCCTAGCTAGAAGGATGGAGAAAGTACTGCCTTCAGTAATATCACAAGATCAAACTGGATTTATTAAAGGCTGACATTTAGCGTCCAATCTTCTGTTTAATCTATATATATAATTCGCTAAGGGAATGCAAGACACTGAGCGCAAGTAAGACACTGAGGGCACGCAAGACAGTGAGCGCAAGCAAGACAGAGCCCCACCCGCCAACTCTAAGACCATGGGATATGCTCGCAGAGCCCCGCCCGCCAACTCTAACCCTCCTACCGCGTCATGGGATACGCATGACAGAGCCACGCACGCCAACTGTAACCGTCCTCTCGAGTCCAGTGTCGCTCTCGAGGCACGCAACAACTCACCACACACAGCCTCAGTCGCTTTCGTCTGTGCAAAAGTCCAAATGCACCTCTGAGCCACGTTGACTTTACACCGCACACAAGACAGAAAGCCACGATCGCCAACTCACAGAGCCCCGCCCGCCAACTCTAACTAAGGGCAAGCAAGACAGAGAACGCACGCAAGACAGAGAGCCACGCCCGCCAACTCACAGAGCCCCACCCACCAACTCTAAGACCATGGGATACGCACGCATTTAGTGTATAAATGGATATAAATAATTGTATGCAAATGATTCGTTATAAAATCTGTTATATGTAAACGATACTGTTTAAAACGTTTAAAACTGTTTTTTCATCAGAAAACCCGGTTTCCACATCTACCTGTATTAGTTTAAATGGCACTTTTACCACTCGCAATAGGGCAGATGCGCTGACTTATCGTGTCAACTGGGCAACACAGTGAATGCGGCATCTATCTATATATGTCTATGTTTTCCGTAGCCTGCTACAGGAAGGTACTTTCTCGACCATTGGCATTGGTTTCGGTCCTTGCTATTTTTGTTATACTGCGACGGTGGTTTCCTAAGCCTTTGTTATACTGAATTCCTTTCTCACTGTTTTCCGTTTCAATTCTTACACCGCCGTATGCTACGGCGGGCTTCGGCTAGTGTAATATATTCACCCGCAAAGTCAAACAAACCAGAGATTTTATTATCCTTGGATGCAGAAAAAGCATTTGATATGATTGAATGAAACTACCTTTTCACCACATTGGAGAAATTTGGGTTTGGCCCGAACATTTATGCATGGATCAAACTACTGTATACCAATCCAGAAGCTTCAGTTTGTATTAACAACATTAATTCAGACTACTTTAAACTAGAACATGGTACCAGACAAGGATGCCCCTTGTCACCACTATTTTTTGCAATCGTCATTGAGCCACTAGCAGTTCACTGTCGAAATGCTTATGAGATAAAGGGGATTATCAGAGAAGGACAAGAACAGAAAATTTCTCTATATGCAGATGATATGGTATTGTATATATCAGACCCACAAAATACTGTGCCTGCTGTCCTAACAGCACTAACAGAATTTCAAAAGATTTCTTGTCTCAGAATTAATTTGACTAAAAGTGTGCTCTTTCCAGTGAATTCTCAAGCACACAATATTAGATTGGACACCTTCCCTTTTATCATCGCAGATCAGTTTAAATACCTAGGGGTAAACATCACAAGTAAACATAAAACTCTTTATCAACAAAATTTCGCTGTCTGTATGGAAAAAATCAAGCAAGACTTGCATAGATGGTTAACCCTTCATCTCACTTTAGCTGGAAGAATTAACATTGTTAAGATGAATATCCTCCCTAAACTTCTCTTTTTATTTCAAAATATTCCAATATACATCAATAAATCATTCTTTAAGAAATTAGATTCAACCATAACCACATTTATTTGGAATTCAAAACATCCACGTATCCAAAGAGCGACCCAACAAAGGCCAAAAAGGCAGAAGGTGGCATGGCTCTACCTAACTTTCAATTTTACTACTGGGCAGCAAACATACAACATATAAAAACCTGGACATTGACACAAATAGATGAAAATATAAAGGCTTGGTCTGCAATAGAAATAAAATCCTGCAGTTCCTCTTCATATTCCTTGCTTTGCGCCCCAATAAATGCAAATTACCGCCAATATACTAATAACCCAATAGTGCTTCACTCACTCAAAATATGGAACCAGTGTAGGAAGCATTTCAAGACAGAGAATCTTTTATCGGTGGCACCTCTGCACGAGAACCACCTTTTTCAACCCTCGCAAACATATGTAGATTTTAATGTCTGGAAAACATTTGGGATTAAATCACTTAGCGATCTGTACACAGACAACGTTTTTGCATCCTACGAACAGTTATATTCTAAATGTAACTTTCCAGCAACACATTTCTTTCACTATCTTCAAATTATAAACTTTGTTAAACAGAACCTGCCCAATTTTCCTCACCTCCCACCTTCCTCTATGCTGGAAAAAATATTGATCAGTTTCAAGGACTTGCATATCTGCAATATGTAAAACCATTTTACTGTCTCTTCCTTTCAAAGATCCAAGAGGACATCAGAAAAGGAGTGGAAAGTAGCAATGCAGAGAATTCATTCAAGCTCCATACGTGCAAAGCATACAATTACTTAACTCAAAATTATATATCGAGCACATATGTCTTGCTTAAAACTGTCCAAAATGTTTCCAGGGCAAGATCCAACCTGCAAATGCCGCAATCAAGTTCCAGCTTAACTGGGTCACATGTTTTGGGCCTGCACCAAATTAACATCATTCTGGACCAGAATCTTTAAGTGCCTTTCAGACAGCCTTGGTGTCACAATCCCTCCTAACCAACTAACAGCTGTGTTTGGTGTTCTTCCAGATGGGATTAAAGTGGAGAAGGACAAACAAACTGTAATTGCCTTTACTACACTACTGGCACGCAGACTTATCTTCCTCAACTGGAAGAATCCTAACTCTCCCCTTTTAAGTCAGTGGGTAACTGATGTAATATGACTTGAAACTGGAAAAAAACAAATTCTCACTTAGAGGATCTATGCAGAAATGTTTCAAAACCTGGCAGGATATAATCAATAAAATTTTAGAATAAGCTTTTAAATCACTGAAGAAGCAGATTCTCTCCTATTCCTTTTTTTTTCTTTTTTCTTTTTCTTCTCCATTCATCTATATTCACTTATTAATTTATTTACTTATTTTTACTAGGTTTAAGTTTTATTCTGCTGCTCATGCTCTCTTTCTCAGGGGTGGGGGTTGATTTGTTTTCAATCCTATTCTTGTAAAATTGATCTATTTATATGGAATGTTGTGTGATTTCAATAAAATCAATAAAATCAAAAAAAAAAAAAAGTCAAGATTTGTGAAAGAAAACTTGATGGCAGAACATATATACATTTATGACAGCTCTAAACAATCTAAACACAACATTTCGGCTAAAACAGGGAAATGATGACACCCTTGATCAAGAAGGGAAATGCGACAAAACCAGCTAAATGACATCTCACGCATATAATAATTCATATCACTGAGCCATTATTAGAATGTGCGTTCATGTGACAAACAGATTCCAATTTACGTTGATATGACAAACAGTTTACATATTACAGTTATCAAAAGTAATAATTATTATGCATAGACCATATTCTGTTCCCTTTTAAGAGGGCCAATGCTGCATATTTGTACTGAAGAACTTTTTTGTTTTTTCATCAGTGTATATACAGTAGGCCACCTGTTGTCACTTCTGAAGGAACTGTTTAACAGGTCAGCCAAACTTCACTCCATCATGAACACTGAACTGGAAGCCAGAGAGGCACTATACCCAGTTTTCATATGGTGTGGGTATACATACATAAAATATAGCATACTTTTGCCAGCTTAAAAAACAATCTGCAGCTGTATTCGGTACTCCTAATGTAATCAGCGAATCAAGAATGAAGCAGCTTTTGTTAACTGTAAACAGTTATATTCCATTAATGCACAATCATCTGTGACTTGGCACTTTATGTGGTGGTGGGCTTGGTGGTAAGATAACTGATTGAACCCCCAGTTTTTCAAATGGCCTGTACTATTCATTTTGACAGCAATCATGTAACATTACATATGTCAGGCAAAATGTGATTACCAGCTTAGATACTAGGACCTTACACCCTTCACTGACCCCCGGAACGTAAAGGAGCAGCTTAGTTGCAGAGCCAAACTCCCTTGAATGCAGGTTGTTTCCTGTTATAAAAAATAAAGTTATTTACTGCTTCAGACTGAAAACTTGAAAGCATATTTCAAAAGGTTATCCATCACTTTAGTTCAATGTGGCCTTTCACATTAAGAATGATCAAATGACAGGCAGTCAAATATCCATCGATCCATCTGCTGTACTTCCTAAACTTACAGTCACTTATCAGATCAGGAGGAAACAGTTTCACAGTTTGATATTTAACACATAATATATAAATTAATTGGACATTTGGAAATATATAGGCCATGGCCTTTTTCGCATTTTGTTGTGTTAAAATAAGGAATCAGTGTACTTAACTGAATTGTTTTGCCAATGAACAATACAAAAACATCTGAAATATTTCTAAGGCAAAAAGATCATTCTACAGCTACTTTTAAAATAATTATACCTGCATTAACAACATGTCCTATTCCATAATGATAAGTCTGCTTGCTTTGTCAGGGACAAATTAGCAGTAGTGCAACTAATTATCTTTAAAAGTGAAGTAAAAATGTGTAATAATGGCATTTCACATAAGTTTAGATTAACTACATCTATCTGTGAAAATCTCAGAGTTGGCAAATACTACACCATGATGATAAAGATTTTACTGACAACCAAATAAATACATTTATATGTTTATAGGGTCATTATAAGCAACATGCAACCACTTGCCTGCACTCCACCCAGCGCACCACAGAAACTGTACCTGCAAACATCTGCTTTCCATGCCTTACCTAAACCTTATCTCGGTTAGGATAGCCTACAACAGTTTTATAAGAATAAACCTAATTATCAATTTATTCTCTTAACTCTTTCAGGGCTGATGTCAACTTTTGTCAAAAGGAGGAGTTGAGGATGGTAATCAACTGTAAACTGTGACAAAACCAACTGTTATATTTTAGCTGGACTCTCGTTGATAGAAGGAAAGTTAGCTTCCTTGGTTTGACCGAGATTCCCTGCACTTAAGTGAGTAGCAAGGCACAAACAACAGCAAAAATGGCACTGGCATCTAGCGAGAGATCAAAGTAAATGCATAAAGCAAACTACTGCGTGGACAACGTTTTGCCTATTATCTCTGAACTGGACTATGACTTGTCGGACTCCGATTTTGATACAAGTGATCGAAAACAAAATTGAGGTTCCAGCTTCAATTGACTGGTCCCCAGCTAATCGTGGTGCTGAATGGATGCATGTAGCTGATACGCCTACAGCAATGTTTGCCAGGGAGGAGTGCCACTTAACAATGATAAAAAGGTAGAAACCAGATTGCAATGCCTCAGCCACGTGAAGACAGCTTGGCAGCAAGCCTATCGCACATTCTTGTCAAACTGGCTGCCACAGCGTGCAGCAACAGACATTTTATGTTGATTTCTGTGTGAAACCATTGCTTTTCTGAAACTGTTTTTTGGAAAAAAATATTCAGCCCTCAAAGAGTTAAGAAGGACACAAAATGTATATAATACAATGCCCATAGAATTGTAAATCCTCAAAAAACAGAAAAGTACATAAATGAAAGGAGAAAATACAGAAACGGAACTGTCCATCTGTCTATAATCGGGTATGGAAGAAGCAGAGCACGAGTCTATTAGACCACAGACCACTGTAGAAATAGCTTACCAGTACAGAAATTGATGAAAATGAACAAAACAAATGTTTCAGAGGAAGGTGTGAAAACAAAAGCAACTGTTGAAATTAAGACATCATATCTGATCTACACTTATAGACTAATGAAATATGAATGAAAATGGGTTTCAAAGCAAAGCTCAGTGCTAAGTTTGGAGACTGCATATTACCTCTCATCAGAGTAAGAATACTATCTATTCTGTGAAGCAAGGTGGAGGTACCATCCTGCTATAAAGATTCATTTTCATAACATTGCCAATTTAAGGAGATGAAGCAACATACAAATAATTCCTAAAGGAAAATCTTCTGTAGTCTGCAGCCGGCCTGGGACGTCTTACGTTAAGATTTACAGTTGGACAACTATCCACATATGCAGCCAAAGGGTAGTTGTATTACTTTACATGAAAGTAAAGTCAAGTGTAATTCTAGATCACAATCCAGCTGAGATTAAACAACAGGATCTCAAAATGACGACCATCTGTCAGTCCCATCACTATGAGGGCCTGGGCAGTTTTACTAAGAAGAATGGATAAAGTTAATGTTCTGTTAAAGAAAGTATTCCAAAACACCTATAGAATATATAGGACCTGTCAAGTATTTGCTTTCATTTTAACATTTATATTCTTTCAAGTTGATAAATAGCAAAAAAAATCTCACTAATGTAAAAATAATTGGAATGCACACCGATAATAATAAAAATAATAATTGTTTTGACCTCCCTACCATGAAATACAAGTGTATAAAGTAATAAGTACAGATGGCATAATGATCCACAAAACATCCAAACGTTTTATTTTGTCCTTCACACCTTATTAGTTTAGAGTTCTGTCCTCTGCTGCAATCTATACTATTGTATAAATGAATAAATAAAAGCATTTTGTGAGTCTTCTAGTTAGAACCAACTTAATACATACTATAAAAAAGAAAAAATCACCAATGAAACAATAGTAATGCAATGAATTGATTTATACTGTAAATAGTATCATGTGAGGATATAGAGAGCAACAAAATGAGTAAAAATATAATCAACACGTTTTGAAGCCACTTTTGTAAAACTTAAAATGCTATATTATCTGAAAATAAATTGATAAATCTAAATATGGGAAGACAGTTGTTTGTACCCTGAGTCATTTTCATCAATTGACTGTGGTGCCTTTAGCTTTAGCATTAAGTTTAAATCTGTAATAAGAAGTTGCACTGCAGGGCAATCAACATCTGCTGGTATAAGTCATTATGAACCTAAACATTTTAATTTCTAATTATTTCTTATGAATGCTTGCACAGCCTGATGTTTATGTTCGTATAGAGATACACTTTAACTCTTCTACAGATATAAAATGGAAGATTTCTTTTAATAATAAAGGTGACTACTACGTTAACATGAATACAACATGCAGGACTTTCAAACTTTTGTTGTAATCAAGACAATACTTTCAGAAGTTGGTCTTGACAGTATTGCAAGGCTGACTCATAGTTCATTGCGCAAAGTGTAACACTCAAGGCAACCTGTCATCATGATTCTTATCATTTCAGTAGCCGATCGTATCCTCAGGAAGTTGTTTCTGTTTGACTTCCTGCAGCAAGCTTTTAACCAGCTACAGAAATGCGTGTTGGAAAAGATATTTTAAGATAGTCTGACTTGAAATGATGACACATTATACACAAGATTGAGATTTTGATATACTTACAAAGTAACTAAATTTTGTAAAGTTTTACACGTGCTGTTAACCTTTATCATTTAACTTTAGCTTGTTCAGAGCAGCGTATGTACAAGCATTAATGGCTTGGTTATCCATTACTATAAGCACATTTTTTTTTTAATTTACGGGCAATTAAATAATAGATCCAACTGCTGTAGCTGTTGTTACTTATTCACAACTCTTAGATTTTGAGTCTGAATCTAAGCTGCTTTAATTTCTGAGTATTGTTACGACCTACTTTTGCTTTTATATTTTAATTTGGGGTTTACCTTAATTGGGTCCTGCCCTAATTACCCACTTAAGTTGCTTATTAAACTCACCTGGGTTATGGGTGGGGTGTAGGTTTATAAATTAAGCTTCTTTGGGGTTTAGGACAGAGTGTGTGTGTGTGTGTGTGTGTGTGTGTGTGTGTGTGTGTGTGTGTG
>JANRMT010062856.1:58374316-58388234 GCA_026402145.1 Polypterus bichir lapradei | reverse complement strand
GTGTGTGTGTGTGTGTGTGTGTGTGTGTGTGTGTGTGTGTGTGTGTGTGAGTGAGTGAGTGAGTGAGTGAGTGAGGTGAAGGATAGATCAAGGTATGGAGAGTTAAGGTTGGATGATCTGGCTTTTTGGTTGTTTATTAAAGAAATATCTGTAAGTTAGCCAGTTAAGTAATAAATGCATATAGTTTGTATCTTGCTGTGAACTTTGAAGTTAGACAGCTATGTTAATGTGGTTCTCCTGCCTTGCTTGTTCCATATAGTTTCTCCATATTTTGTGTATTGTTTTATTAAGACAATAAATGGAGCTTGTTTCATTTTAGTTTTTTTTTTCGGTGTTTTGTCTCCCTCTCTCTCTCATTTGTGTACGGCCTATTTATGTATCCCTAGACTTTTGGTGGGCCGTAACAGTATAGTGTACACATTTTCCATAATCTGGTGACAATAAAAAATAAGCAGTTTATCAGTTGGTGCTAAAGTCAGTAAACAATAAGAATTATAAAGCAACAGCAACTAATGTTCCTTATTAAGTGAGGGAGGTTAGTGTGGAGACCAAGTCACCACCCATCAGCCTACTTTAATTTAAAAAAATAGCAATTATTTTAAACCAGGCAAAACCTCATATTGCACTTTTAATTGCTCCCCTTCCTATAATTATCATTTTTTTCTTTAAAAAAAGTCAGTCTTTACCACATTATCTTTTTTCCTTTTGTTTATCAGTTTTCACATATTTAGATTCCTGTTTAACAATATTTGTTTTGATCTAGATGAATTACAGAAATATACTGTAGGTGTTGAAACAATTAAGATAATTCCAGCTGCCACATTTCCATTGTCAAAGGAAGCCAGTGAGGACTCGTAAAGCATTACCTAGCTTCATTTTCTAACATGCAGTTTTGCTGGTTTTATACTTCACAAACTTTTAACAAATATTGCTGTTATCAGATTTCTGATCCTCTAATTAATTCAAGACAGTACGCACAAGAAACTAGGGATTTCAGGTTGATTTGCTGATGTAGTTTTTCTCAATCAAATCAAGGCATTGAAACCATTTACTATCAGTTCACTTTTACATTTCTGATGCATTGTGCTTCCTGGACTCTAGCTTCCTTATTGCTGACAAGCCCCATTTGAAAGTTTGAAATTAAACCAACATTGTTGATCTTTTTGGTGCATGTCCTCAATTCAGAGTAGCATTTATTTACTTTAAACAGTTTGTGCAGCATAGAATAAAAGACTAAATATTTTGCTGTTGTGCACTTCATACTCTCATCCTCGAGCCGCCACCTTTTCATAGTGGAGGGGTTTGCGTGTCCCAATGATCCTAGGAGCTCTGTTGTCGGGGGCTTTATGCCCCTGGTAGGGTCACCCAAGGCAAACTGTTCCTAGGTGATGGACGAGACAAACAGCGGTTCAGAAAACCTACCATGAAGAATAAAAACTTTGGACGGTGTTTTCTCTCACCCAGACGCAGGTCACCGGGGCCCCCCTCTGGAGCCAGGCCTGGAGGTGGGGCTCGATGGAGAGCGCCTGCTGGCCGGGCCTGCACCCATGTGGCTTCGCCGGGCACAGCTCAAAGAGGCAACGTGGGTCCCCCTTCACATGGGCTCACCACCTATAGGAGGGGCCAAGGGGGTTGGGTGCAGTTTGAATCGGGTTGTGGCCGAAGGCGAGGAGCTTGTCGGTCCGATCCTCGGCTACAGAAGCTGGCTCTTAGGATGTGGAAAGTCACCTCTCTGAAGGGGAAGGAGCCTGAGGTAGTGCACAAGGTAGAGAGGTTCCGGCTAGATATAGTCAGGCTCACCTCGATACAGAGCGTGCTCTGGAACCAATCTCCTTGAAAGGGGCTGGACTCTCTACCACTCAGGAGTTGCCCCCGGTGAGAGGCGCCGAGCGGGTGTGGGCATACTTACTGCCCCCTGACTTGGGGCCTGTTCATTGGGGTTCAACCCAGTAGACGAGAGGGTAGCCTCCCTCCACCTTCAGGTGGGGGGATGGGTCCTAACTGTTGTTTGTGCGTATGCGCCGAACAGCAGTCTGGAGAACCAACCCTTTTTGGAGTCCCTGGAGGTGAGTGCTAGAGGGCACACCTTCTGGGGACTCCCTTGTTCTGCTGGGAGACGTTAACGCTGACGTGGGCAATGACAGTGAGACCTGGAAGGGCGTAAATGGGAGGAATAGCCCTCCCGATCTGAACCCGAGCAGTGTTTTGTTATTGGACTTCTGTGCTCGTCACAGATTGTTCATAACAAACACCATGTTCAAGCATAGGGGTGTCCATATGTGCATCTGGTACCAGGACACTGATTCTGTTTATAACTTTTATGGACAGTATTTCTAGGCGTAGCCAGGGCGTTGAGGGGGACCAGTTTGGTGGGCTCAGGATTGGGACACTGCTTTTTGCAGATCATGTTGTCCTGTTTGCTTCATCAGGCCGTGATCTGAGCACCTCCAAATCCGAGACCATGGTCCTCAGCCGGAAAAGGGTGGAGTGCCCTCTCAGGGTTGGGAGCGAGATCCTGCCCCAAGTGGAGGAGTTCAAGTATCTTGGGGTCTTGTTAACAAGCGAGGGAAGAATGGAGCAGGAAATCGACAGGTGGATCGGTGCAGCATCTGCAGTGATGTGGGCTCTGCATTGCTATGTTGTGGTGAAAAAGGAGCTGAGCTGTAAGGTAAAGCTCTCAATTTACCAGTCAATCTACGTTGCTACCCTCACCTATGGTCATTAGCTGTGGGTATTGACCGAAAGAATGAGATTGTGAATACAAGCGGCTGAAATGAGTTTCCTCCGCAGGGTGTCTGGGCTTTCCCTTAAAGATAGGGTGAGAAGATCAGTCGTCCGGGAGGAGCTCAGAGTAGAGCCATTGCTCCTCTGCATTGAGAGGAGTCAGATGAGGTGGCTTGGGCATCTGATCAGGATGCCTCCTGGACGCCTCCCTGGTGAGGTGTTCTGGGCACGTCAAACCAGGAGGAGGCCCAGGGGAAGACCCAGGACATGCTGGAGGGACTGTGTCTCTCGGCTGGCCTGGGAACGCCTCGGGATTCCCCTGGAACAGCTAATAGAAGTGGCCGGGGAGAGGGAAGTCTGGGCATCTCTGCTCAAGCTGCTGCCCCCGTGACCCGTACTCAAATAAGCGGAAGAGGATGGATGGATGGATGGCACTATATACTAATTCATCTGCCTTGTATGTCACAAAAATCAAGTCCGGTTGTGTTGTCAAATGAATTAATTTTGTCTCTGCTGGTTATGCCCATTTTTATTTCTCTCTATTATAAAAAAAATTCTTGGAAGGAGACGAGGCGTGATTTTCTCAGAGAGACACTTTCACATCCCGCAAGATGAGACTTTGTGTCAAGAGATTTAACCCACCCAGGGCCGGAAATAAAAGACAGAGTATATGACAAAGTAGAACGTCGTAAAGAATTCAAAAACGTTGGCAGAGCAGGTTAGAGATAATGGAAATACAAAACTTCGTAGTCTCAAAAAAATTATTGTAAAGATCATATTAGCACAAAAAAATGGAAATTATTACTCAGTGAAATAATGGAAAAGCAAAAAGAGATCGAATATATTGTTCAGATTTAAACTTTAAGTTTTAGACTTGTAGATCGTCTAATTCATGTTGCCATCAGGGAAAAGTAGTGTTTCACTTGGTCAAAGTGAAATCTACATACGCGTGCAGCAGTGACGCGAACTTGCTGGCACGTAGCGAAGGCAGGGGGGTTGGCGAGGGAAGCAAGCAGGGGGTAAAGCCCCCTAGTCATTTAAAACAATGTGTCAAGATCACCGATTAGCTCCAAGTTGTCTTGGTTGATATAGTGTTATTAAGCAGGGTGGGGTGCAAAATTTTCTGACAGACCCTAAGATTTGCTTGAACAGACTTGTTTCATTCTCCTGGTCCTATGAAATCAGCATGAGTACCTGCATACATAAGCTAGCTACTAAATAAGAGTATCGACAGAAATTAGTAAAGCAAAAATGGCCGCTGTGATATTATATTCTATATTTTAGCCAGCTAAAACAATATGACAAATCAAAGAAATCAGAAATGAAATGCAAAAAAAAAAAACCCGCACATTGCTTGACAGATCTGGCAAGAAGCTTGTCCATGACAAATTACTTTGCTTGATGGCTTAGGTTCAGTTGAGAGAAACAGTTACATACTGTACCTTAAGCAAATTCGCTAGCATACCAAATAATATAAATATCACGATATTTAGAGTATCTGTATACTACTCTTGCCACTCAAAAAATAAATTTACTGCGGTATTTCACAACAAATTTGCCAGCCACAATCAGTTGTCTTTAGTGCTCCAGTAGTCTAGTGACAGCCACAGGTTATGCATGCATTTAACATGTAACCAATGGACAAGAATTGAACAGACATTGTAGACATATACTGTAAATTTAATCCTGTGATGAGGGGTAAATTTAAACCACCCAGTTTATGGTTAAAGGAAGCAAGTGAGTATTGCAACAGCACTGGGTGTAAGACACAAAGCAAATGTAGTGAATGGTATGCCGGTTCTTTGCAAGACTGAATCACAAAGCGAATCAAAAACTAGTATACTATTTGCAATCCAGTAACATAAACATATAAATGAAGTATGAGCTGAATATTAATACAATTGTTTGCTATAAATATTTTAAAACAGTCGATCTAGTGGCGCAGTAGCCAGTGTTCTTACCGCAAATCTTTGGAGGCTTAGGTTGGGGATGGAAAAAGACAATATAATGTATTTTGATAATTGTGAAGTATTAATGACACATTTCTAGTATTCAGTATAAAAACAGATAAGCAAACAAAGTTAGGCACACTCACTGATACCAATGAATTCAGAATTGCATTAGGGGAATCCAAAAATCCCATGCAGACGCTGGTGCTGTGAGGCGGGAATGACAGCTCTGCCTATGTTGAAACATCTGTAGCAAAATTACTAGACTTTAATGTAATTAAAACCAAATGTATACCTATAACTTTTCTTCATTTCTTGATACTTGATTGCACCCTATGTGTGTGCTATAATCTTTTTATGAATAGCATGATGTTACTGGCATCAGCAGGCAATATCTTTGTAATATAATGCTATTAGCAAGTTTTTTAGTGGGAACAAGCTTCCATTTATCTGAGAATGCTTGTGCACAAATTTTAGGGTTTTTTTGTTCATTTTGTTTTTGGAATATCTTTGCACCTATTGTTGTCTGTTTCCATTTGCCTGTTTATGTTCTGGTACTTTTTCCATTATGTGGGCATTATAAACATACAAGTGCATGGACATAAAAGTTTATGATTGCATAGGCACCATTTTATATATGAGATATGCACAGGAGATTTTGTATGTTAGATGTTTGTGTGAACAAAATAGGACTGTACTAATGTTCTTGGAAAAAGACTAGCTAAAGAACAAACAAGGACAGTAAATATTCACAAAATAATTATAATTATTTCTAACTTTTATTTCTGGCGGCGTTACTAAAACTTTACTTTTTCATGTGTATGCATCACCATTCTTTATAATCAGCAGCACAATTTTGTGCTTTGACTTTAATGGATGCTGTCATATAAAGCACTGAAACCTGTCACTTTGACAAGTGATGTCTTTAAGTTCCCGCTGCAAATCACATCATTGCCCAGACCTTAGGTAACAGACACTAAATCGAGTCCCAAAAACACATGATTTTAGTGTTGGTTTCTGGTCACAACATTAGATATAACTCTTTTAAATTTGATTTAAAGTTTTGGTTCAAATATTCAGCTTGCTTGACTTTTGACAACCCTTTTGTTTGATCCTGTTTGTAGTCATTGTTTCCACATGAGTTTATTTTACTTCTTTTAAGAAAACTGCTACAGGAAAGAATTAAAGGCAAACCTAGGACTATTAGGAGAGGAAACATGTGAAATTAAGTGTTTATAATGAAAGGCAGTCTAGTAAAGCAAAAAAATTTTTGAACTTGCCAGATTCCGTCAAGATAAGTAAAATTTTAGAGATGAGTATTTAAAATTTGAAGAGCATTGTTTAGTCTGAAAGCCCCTAATCAAAGAAAGAAATTACAGTATCCTTGGGCTTTTCAACTTGATATATTTCTTGTCAATTATTATTTACAATATACTGTAAATATTCAAAAGACAAAAAACATTCTTTATGGGTAAGCCAAAACTGAAATATATTTTGCTTATTTGTGCTTTTGTGAACCCATTAATGAAAATATCTACCACTGTCACTGATTGTTATTATTTGTCACTCAAAGCCATCAACTGAGACCATAATTTTCCGCGTTGCTTATTATATGCAAACATCTTTTATGGTATGGCATGGCTGCAGTGAACTTACTTATATTTTGAGTTTCTAAGTAAGCTGCTAAAAAAGTTTATTAAAGGGGCTTTTCTAACAAGAAAACAATGCTGCACAAAGTGAAAAAAGTGCTGCTGTCACATTCAGCTAGCTTCAACTTCAAGAATTTTCAGTTGACCATTATTTAAGAAAACTGTGAATCAGACTAAGGGCCGGTTTATACTTCATGCTCTGAATGCGTATGAGCACTCATCATGGCTGTCACACATTCCCATCGTTCATTTGACGCGTCCTCTGAGCACATCCCCAGAAATGAACATGACACGTGTGTGAGTTGCAGTCCCAGCAAAAAGTTTTTAGGGTGCAGTGTGATAAAGTCAGGACATGACATCAGAGTCTCTGTTTACTATCTAAATGTGACAAAAAACGGCTATGCGGATACTACAGGATCGATGTGCACGCTTTTATGTTTGATGAATGGTTCAATGTGGTGAAGCAAAATGCAGACGTACAAATGGATTCATGGCGCTTTTATATTCAAGCATTTCATATTCCCCATATAATTTTTGCAACTTCACAACATCATCAGAATGTATGGCAGCATGTTTGAGCCACCGAGAAAAAAATTAAGGTCACAGTGAAAAGGTCTATTTTATGATTAAAGTGGACATTTTGGCTTTAATATCAAAATGTCCACTTTAAACTGGTAGTTTATTTTATCATTAAAGTAGACTGTCGTAAATGTCATCTTAAAACCGACACAGTTGTTAATCGCTACGTGCTTCTGGGGCTTCCTCCTGAACTGACAGCAGCGGCAAGCAGCAACAGATTGTCACACAGAACACATGACATTTATGATATTCCAGCTCTCTGCACATTTAGAATCTTTAGATTTATACTTGATATCACTTTCATGATGAAATGCATTAAAGAATGTATGTTACATTTTACAGATAAGTCATTAACTTCATTTAAATAATGAACACTGATAATAAGTACACATGCTGTTCCTGCCATTTCTGTCTCACAGGGAGTCACTTCCCTTATGTTTCCTGTCTGGAGTTTGCATGTTTTTCTGGTGGGTTTCCACAGTGTGCTCTGGTTTCCTTCCAAAGACATGAAGGTTTGGGGATTTGGTGATGCTAAAATGACGCTAGTGTATGTGTGTGCTTGTAATCACCTTGCGATAAGCTGATACCCCATCCAGGGATTTTTGTTTCTGCCTCATGTCCGATGCTTGCTGGAATGGGCACATCCCTGGATTGATGGATGTAATCATTAAACATCCTTTTCAGAGATATTGTGGCAAAGTGTCCTCAGAATTTAAAGGATGTTTCAGGCAATACACAACACTGCAAAGCCAAATGTTTTCTCACCATGATGATATCTTGCACTGCCACCTGGTGGATTCTTCCAGATTTACGTAAAATACACGCACAAGTATAAACAGTACAACGCTTTATGGAGCAGTACAGTCCGCTGGAGCATGCGTCGTGTGGAATATAAACCCGGCCTAAGCCATGAACACCTTTTTGGTTTCATTATATTTTATAATTTTATATTTGTACTTTTTTTATTCATATATATATATATATATATATATATATATATATATATATATATATATATATATATACCTGTATATATATATATTTCAGATTAACAGTTAAGTGTAAAATTCACCAAACACATGTTTGCATCAAAAGATACATACATTTAAAACCTCTTTATCCTTAATCTTGTGACATACCTTAAATAGATGATGAAGAAAGAAATTGCTTAGCAGACAAAACTGAAATGTGTGCCTTTGAGGGGCAGACTCTCTGTGGAATTGTAGTTTTATTACTCCTACAAAGCTGCACTGGCACCTGATATGTTAATTAACAACTGCAAACTGGAGCATAGTGTGGATGTCTGCATAGTTATCTTCTGAGATGAACTGACACCCTATTGTGGTTTTGTTTCTATTGTGCAATCAGGGCTGGTGGGACAGCCTTCTATACTGAGTAACCCTAAAAACTGGATTCAGAATGTGGACTGTTGGACTTTAAATGAGGCTGAAAGCTCTTTGTATTTTTCTGAGAATGTTGGCAAAAACAAAAATATATTAAATGTATACAGGGGGCTCAGTTACTTAATGCTGCTGCCTCACAGCCCCAAAATACTGGGTTGAAATCCTGGTCAGGCCACTTTCTGTGTGAAGTTTGTATATTCTTAGTTTTAAAAAATGAACAGGTTAGGGTGCCTAATATCTTTTAAGTTTACCCCTTATAAGGGTGTGTTTGTGTAGGAGTGTCTTGTGGTAGGCTGATCATTTAGTTAAACAAAATTCTTTCTGATTTACCAATTTGTTTGTTTTATTCAAACACTGAATTTCAGGTTTTGAGTGTCTGAATGCCTCTTTCTCATCCCATTGAAATTATATGTAGAGATCCTGTGCATACGTTCAACAATAATAATCAGTCTCTTGTTCTTGTTAGGAGCTCATATATTTAAATCAAACATATATCATGTGACAGTAGGGGGCACTAGTGCTCCCTTGAACCCTCAGGCACGACTCCAGACACCGGATACAAGTCCAAGACTTTTTATTACTTAGTCCTACTGTGCACCAAGCACCCTTCACACTCATAAATCGCAACAATACACTACAATATTCTCTCCTCCTCGCCCAGACACTTCGCCCTCCTACCTCCCAGCTCAGTGTCTGGACTGACCCATAGTCCTTTTATACACCCTGACCCGGAGGTGTTCCTGCCCAATCAGTCCAGAGTTATTCCTTCCGGGTCAGGGTAAACAGTCCTTTTCTTCAACCGGGAGCACGTCGTTTCTTCCTGTCACGTGACCGTGACGTACTCCCGGGTTATAGGGCACATATGAGCCCATGAGCCCCCCTACAGAGACTCCCAGCGGACCCCAAGGTATCCAGCAGAGCTGTGTATAAACACTACAAGGTCCATGATGCCATGCTGGAACTCGGGGCACGATCCTGCTGTCAGGAGAGCTCCTCCTGGCGGCCTGGGGGTAAGGACCGGAATAAGAAGCCGGCAGTCCTCCACAATCCTTATGAGCCCATAAAACTGTGATCCCAGTCTAAATAACATAATTAATTAAATAATGATAATAGTCAATGATGTTATTCGTGACTATAAAATTACTTTTAATGAAAATTGCAATCTCATAAATCTAAGTTCTCAGAACTGCTAAGCTTAATGTTTATGCCAATATAAAAAATAATGTAATTAAAATAAGCAGACATTTTACTGACAGCAAAACCCAAAGTTACTCAATTTTGAAAGTGTATATTTTGAAACAGAAACTATTTACATATGCTTTATTAGTACTATTTATCTTGCTTCTGAGTTAGATTTAGATACCTCAAGGTTACCATATCAGCACAGACTCACCTCTAGTGTATCCAATGTGTCTCCAGGGCTAGAGGTGTCAGTTTTGCGAGGAAGTAATAATTCTAATCGAAGAGCCCTTTGTGCTGTTGGTTGACATGATATAAAATGATTGACTTCTTCTACCTAGAAATGAAAGAATATAAAATAAAATTTGTATTTGGTATTCTTATGTAAGTTATCGAACCAATCACTGACTATGTAATTGAGTGTGTAAATATATTTTGCATGTTTTAATATATTTTAGGAATATACTGTACACTGGGGAGATATGCAGGACACATATAAAATGCAACTGCTTGTCATGGTTTAAAACTAATGACCAGAAAGTTGTTTGTGGTATAGGGAGGTATTAGTATTCTGGTTTAGTTAGAATCTTTTACCTGGCTCAGTGATGCCCATTGTTATTTATTCTATTTGTTGTTTTTCACATTAAAGAAATTAATTGTTTTAATTTTGTCTTTTCTATAATTTTGTAATATAGTAATTTGTATTGATAGTTGCTTAATTATTGCATACTTTTGCATTGTTAACATTATATGTATTAGTTTTCTGTGTTAACAGGACAGCCCTAGCTGTATAAAATGAAAAACTGCAGTTCTCACTGCAGTTTCTGCATTATATTTTTTTTTCTTTATTTCTGTTCTTGTGATTTATTTGCTTTCTTGGATTTACTGGCATCAACCCTTGCTTCTTCTTTAAAGTACTGTCTTCTGTTTTGCAATTCTTGGCTTTGTTTGCTTTAAAATCTTTAAATATAAAAATGTTAATTTAATTATATAATTTAATATAATTATATAAAAAAACTTTAACCCAGCCACAGGGGATGTACAAACCAGTGTATTTCTTTGTGCCGGTCACAAGTCCGGATAAATGGGGAAGGTTACGTCAGGAAGGCATGTGATCTAAAATTTTGCTAGATCAATATGCAGGCAACAATACCTGTTTGGTCAAGGCCCAGGTTAACAATGGCTACCACCGGTACTGTTAGCCAACAGAGCACTGACACAAATTGGGCTAATGTTGGCCAAAGAAGGAGAAGTAGAAGAGGATGGTGTGTCCGCATGGCAGAGGGAGAAGAGGAAGGTAAAGAGAGTGGAAGTGAGGGTAGGAACTTTGAATGTTGGCAGTATGACTGGTAAGGTCAGAGAGCAAGCTGAAATGCTGGAAATAAGGAAGGCTGATATATTGTGTGTGCAACAGACCAGATGGAAAGGAAGTAAGGCCAGATGTATTGGAAACAGGCTTAACTTGTTCTACCATGTTGTGGATGGGAGGAGAAATAGGGTAGGGTTATCCTGTAGGAACAGTATGTCAAGAGTGTTTTGAAGATGAAAAGTGTGTCGGACTAAGTGATGATTATGAAGCTGGAAATTGAAGGTGTGATGATGAATGTTGTTAATGCATATGCCCCGCAATTTGGGTGTGCAATGGATAAGAAAGAAGATTTCTGGAGTGGGTTGGATAAAGTGATGGACAATGTACCCAAGGGAGAGAGAATGATGATTGGAGTGGGTTTCAACAGACATGTTGGTGAAGGGAATAGAGAAGCTGAGGAGGTGTTGGGTAGGTACGGTGTCAATGAGAGGAATTCAGAAGGTCAGATAGTAGTGGATTTTGCAAAAAGGATGGACATGGTTGTGGTTGGAATAAGCTTTTCTTCTCTGAAGGGTGACCAGTCAGGGAAAGAGACACTGTAATTAACAGGATCCAATCATGGAAGGGATACACAATAAACATCCTCAAGCATCTAGAAAGTTTAACCCTGTTAAAAGTTATGATTAGAAACAAAGTGATAGTACATCACAAATATCTGGAACTCCAGGTGGATTCTTCTTAGCAGGCTTCTGTTTTTCAGAACATCAGGAATATCCAAGTATTAATTTAACAATGAAGACATTATTAATTTTTTTCAGAACCTTGGCTATCTGAGTTAAGTGCTCTCTATTTTTCCCTATCTGAAGACCTATTGATAAGTTTCCTGTGCTGGTGTGAAATAAGTTGCTCCCTGTTTTCCTATGCTCTGTTTTGTGTTTGAAATAAAGTATGAAATTGCAAGCATACAAAAGGGAACCTGTTCCTTTCCTGAAATGTGTTGCGCACTACAGAACCAAGTGTTATGATTGTTTCCACTTTTTCCTTTGCTATAAAATTATTTAAAGTTGCTACAATTTTTTTATAGGCATCTGTTTTCTTATATGACCATTTTTGTTGGTACCATAAGTTGTGGAATACTATTTAGGGCAGTGTCATTCTCTCCTCTTTGTTCAAATTTCTCAGTTCAGGGATTGAGGGATTTTCTGGCAATTGAACTTAGCCAAAGGTTTCCTAAAAGCTATTTTGTTTACTGTTTTGAGCTTTAATTTCCTGTTTACCATTAAAGATGATCTCTTTTTCCCATATCACTTTGCTGCCTGAAACTGGCAGTACAAGTGTAGTGGCAATGTGCAATGTGCTGTACATCATACCTAAAGAGTTATATTTCTTGGTGTTTCAAGATAAAACTATCATCTAATACTATATATCTTTTATCAATAATTGCAAATTACACAAGCTTCACTATTTAACTGGTCTTAAGTATTAAATATGTTCATGTACATAAGAGAAAATAATGGAAAATTTATGTTCATGAAATAGTTTACCACAACTCAGAGACAGGGTTACTTACTCTGAAACTTTGATACTTTAGTCTCATCAAACGAATCCTATTCCTTGCTTCAGCTGCCTTGAGTTGGCCGATCAGATTTTCATGTTTTCTGTATTCTTCATCCCTTTGGGGAATGGTGGTCTTCAAAGTATTCTTACTCTCTTTGGACCATTGTTGCAATCGCTGCTGGGAACATAAAATTGCACTCCTAATTTCTTTACTAGGTTCTTTGTATGCCAGATATCGGGCTTTCTCTTGAGGATTCATCTTTCTTAGCTCTGCAGGAGACTTAGTATTACTTTTCATTATGTATTTTTCTTTTTGCATTTGTGATTTCTTATCAGCCATCTATGAAACCTGCCCAAACAGAGTCTGTACAAAACAATCAAAAATTAATTTGCCTAATAGTTTACAGTTGAAAAAATATTTTTATAGATGTGTATATAGGTACATGGCACACATTAATAAATAATCATATTTTAATAAAAACAAAAATATATTTTTACATTTGATAAATGTAAAGCAAAATAAAAAATATTAACTAAAAAAGAACACGTATATTATTTTTTGACCATTTATTGTGCTTAATTTTAATTTGACAAATCAGAATGTCTTTAAATCTACAAATTGAAAAGTTACCAATTCATTATTTAGGAGTTAGAAAACAAGGTGTATATATATATATATATATATACTATATATATATATATATATATATATATACAGTGGTGTGAAAAACTATTTGCTCCCTTCCTGATTTCTTATTCTTTTGCATGTTTGTCACACAAAATGTTTCTGATCATCAAACACATTTAACCATTAGTCAAATATAACACAAGTAAACACAAAATGCAGTTTTTAAATGATGGTTTTTATTATTTAGGGAGAAAAAAAATCCAAACCTATTTTACATGGCCCTGTGTGAAAAAGTAATTGCCCCCTGAACCTAATAACTGGTTGGGCCACCCTTAGCAGCAATAACTGCAATCAAGCGTTTGCGATAACTTGCAATGAGTCTTTTACAGCGCTCTGGAGGAATTTTGGCCCACTCATCTTTGCAGAATTGTTGTAATTCAGCTTTATTTGAGGGTTTTCTAGCATGAACCGCCTTTTTAAGGTCATGTCATAGCATCTCAATTGGATTCAGGTCAGGACTTTGACTAGGCCACTCCAAAGTCTTCATTTTGTTTTTCTTCAGCCATTCAGAGGTGGATTTGCTGGTGTGTTTTGGGTCATTGTCCTGTTGCAGCACCCAAGATCGCTTCAGCTTGAGTTGACGAACAGATAGCCGGACATTCTCCTTCAGGATTTTTTGGTAGACAGTAGAATTCATGGTTCCATCTATCACAGCAAGCCTTCCAGGTCCTGAAGCAGCAAAACAACCCCAGACCATCACACTACCACCACCATATTTTACTGTTGGTGTGATGTTCTTTTTCTGAAATGCTGTGTTCCTTTTACACCAGATGTAACGGGACATTTGCCTTCCAAAAAGTTCAACTTTTGTCTCATCAGTCCACAAGGTATTTTCCCAAAAGTCTTGGCAATCATTGAGATGTTTCTTAGCAAAATTGAGA
>JANRMT010062856.1:58321324-58369316 GCA_026402145.1 Polypterus bichir lapradei | reverse complement strand
ATATATATATAAAAATGATTGTGAAGCATTTAAAGCTCATTCCACTCTGAACATTTTATTTGTATTGTTACTATATACATACTCTTACACAGAGTTCATAAATGGCTATGTGATAGTATTAAGTGGAATTTTACAGAACATTCTGGTATTAAGGAGTCTGAAGAAAATTCTGTAAGTAGTTTTTATTTTATTTCTGGTTTATTCATCGTCTACACAGAAATTTATAGAAGCGTCTGGTAACAACCATTGCCTATGCAAAGTGTTCAAAATGTCCTAACCAATAACCCGTTACACATAACAGTCATAACAATAACAGTGTGTTATTTTAATAAAGGAGTTGTTGAATTAATATGGTTTCATCTAGTTTAAGATCTGGCTCAGAGAACTGGTTGCTTGGAAAGCCAGTCTCTCATTTATCCACAGAAAGGATCGACATAGACTTGACCTGTTGATGCTAGTCCCGGCATTTATGCATTGTAAATATTTCTAAGTCTCAGATTAGAATGGCTGCACATGAATTCATATTTATCTCTCAATGACATAAATTTTTTATTAGTTCTTAACACTTACCCAAACTTGGTAGTTGCCAGTCATGCATATGCAACACATTCATGCATTTTTTTGTCTAAAAATTTGACAGGCTTAGCCCTTTTTGATGACTCAACAGAAACAAAGGCGAAGATGCAAAGCCTGCAGCGGCTGACATTAACAGACATTAATTGACATTGATGTCTTAAGTTGACAGATAATCTGAAAATCTGAGGTTGGAGGATCTAGTAATACAAAGATCAACAACACTTTTTGATATCCTTATTGAAAAAAGGCAAAGAAAGTTCTCAGCCATTTCTCAGGAAACCATCAGAACAGTGGACTGATGATCCAATCTTCAATGAATTTTGTGAACTGTCGGCAGGCATGATGGTAGTGAACACACAGCTGACAGAGGATTAAGTCTCATCGAAAAATACAATTACATACTGATAGAGGACAAGGAAAAAAACAGTTTATTCTCCAAGTGGATGAAAACAATTGCAAGAATTTTTTAACTAAAGGCAGCAGACCTATTATTGTAGACCTACATGTGGAACAGTTGTCTGCTGTTCGATTTATAATGACATAAAAACTAGTGGAGTGACCTGTAAATGTTTAAATGAAATTTTGTGTGTTTGTTATAATATAAAACCAAGCTTCTAGAGAACTTGAATTAGTTTTTTTTTTTTGGACCACCCTAATATATACTGTGCATGTATATATACCCAGAGTCGGTCAATAGCACAAGAGTAGGGTGTAGTTATCGAATATGCCACTAGGTGTCATAAACATACATATCCGTGGCACCGTCCTGAGTTGATCGAATACATATTTCTGCTGTTTAGTCTACAATTGCAGAGGTGACTTTGACGCTTTTTGTTTTCCTCTAAGCCATCAGGGCATATTTTAAAGAGGCAGTGATGATCACATTTTTCAGCACTGATGAACTTGTTAGTAAAGAGATTGTTCCCTTTGAACAGAATGTTAATTAGTGACGTTACACTGAAGTGCTGAGGTTTCAACAGTAAAACATCAGAAAGAAAATGTATGGAGAAGTGGTTCAGGCAAAACTGTATTTTGCACCATGACAGCTCACCTGAATACTCATAGTCAAAGAGTTTTTCATCAAAACAATATGGTTGTTGCTTGACACCCCTTACAATTATCAGATCTTGCTCTTTGTGACTTGTTTTTGTTTCTGAAATTAAAATTGTGAAATATGGGTGTGGAAGGAATATGGAGAAAATACTGGACTCTAGACACGGTAACAAAAGACGAGTAAAAGAAATGGGAATGGGAATGGCACTAGGACAAGTGTATGTTAGCTTAAAAAGAGTGTTCTGAATGTTACTAAAAAGGAATTTCTAATCTTTTTATAATGAGGGTTTTTTTTTATGATTCTCAGAATATTTGGGACACCCATTGTGTACATACCTGTATAGTACTATAAACACTCTCCAGCCACTTTATTAGGTACACCTGTTCAACTGCTTGTTAATGCAAATATCTAATCAGCCAATCAAATGGCAGCAACTCAATTAATTTAGGCATGTAGATATTGTCAATATGATTTGCTGATGATCAAACTTAGCATCAGAATGGGGAAGAAAGGTGATTTAAGTGACTTTGAATGTAGTATGGTTCTTGGTGCCAGACAGATTGGCCTGAGTATGTCACAAACTCTGATCTACTGAGATTTTCATGCAAAACTATCTCTAGGATTACAGAGCATGGTCCGAAAAAGGAAACATACCCAGATCTCATTCCAACAGAGCAGCTTTGGGATGTGGTGGAACAGGATATTCGCATCATGGATCTGCAGCTGACAAATCTGCAGCAACTGCATGATGGTATCATATCAGTATGAACCAAAATCCCTGAGGAATGTTTCTAGCACCTTATTGAATCTATGCATGAAGAATTATTGCAATTCTGAAAGCAAAAGGAGGTTCAACCCAATACTAGGAAGGTTGATATATATATACATTTGTCAATTGATTTATTGAACCATTCTGGCAACATGATGGCAAAAACCATGTCTGGTTAGAATGCCTGGCCATCACAGGCAATTAATTCTGCCCACACATATTTGTACAATAAACTCAAAACAGCCCAATCTAGACTTGCCAGTCAACAATACCTGTGTGTAGTACCAGAAGAAAACCAATGCTGACATGCAAAGAAAATGCAAAACCTGCACTAACAGTGATTATTTTTGGATTTATATAGTGCCAATCCCTAAACCGCGACTTCAAAAGCACTACACTGGGTAATAAGTATATGTATGAGGCAAGTCAATGCTAAAATACATTCATCATACAAAGATTTCCATTTGCACCTAAGTATAGCCCTTTAAATGTTATTGTGAGCAGGTGAGATATTATTGTATATGCTTATTATTTTAAAGTAAACTGTAGAATAGATTCACAGTAGACATCATCATATCAAACAGAAGCAAAAAGCGAAAGAGGCGTGTATAAATGTCCTGTGACAATGATTGTACTGAAAACTATCCCTCTCCCCATTATATTATTCAAAAATCTTAACAGTAAAAATCAACAAGGAAAACACAGTTGAATATTTTACTGTACATAGAGACTGAAATTGGCAGTCTGTTCACTTGACTCAAAATGGAATCAAAACACTTTGTGTATTAAAACCATGAAGAACACTGTGATAACAATACTCACGTAGTTAGTATCAACAGGTATAGGGGGATGTCCTCTATTCTCAATGAACACATCCCAAAATACGTATCTAAGCAGATGGAATTCAGTAAATTAAAAGAAGGCATTTCCCAGCACCACCTGTAATGATTCCAGTTTTTTTTTTTCTCTTTTTCTTAATAATCATTGTTGTTAATATTTACTTTTTTGGTCAGTTTTCTTTGTCTCTAATTCTTTTGTATCATTATAATTAGCACATCATTTCGACACATCTTAGGACCTTTGTCTGTCACAGGCATCATCACCCTCTGCATATTTAAGATAGTGATTTACAACATCTGTCTTTCTAATTCAATTGTTCATTTGCAATTACTTTACTGATTTAGTCTAAAAGGGCCGCCAACATTGTAATTTCTTCCGATAAATCTTCAATTCTCTCTCTGAAATATGTAATATCTTCGGCAGAATCCATTTCATCGGCAGTAGTAAGCATTTTTCTAATTAATTTTTGTGCTATCGATTCACCAATCAGTAACTAGAGGGCGTGTTAGAGCCCACCCTCTCAACTTTGACGAGTGAAAGTGACAGTTTTATTTCAAGTCGTATTTCATGACGGTTTGCAGGAATGTTACGGACAAAATTAAATAAATAAATAAGCAACGAAAAACATGTTTCGTGACACATTTATTTATTTATGCTCTCATTTCATGATACATTTATTTATTAAGGCTTCATTTCATGATACATTTATTTATTTAAGCTCTCATTTCATGACAAATTTATTTATTAAGGCTTCATTTCATGATACATTTATTTATTTATGCTCACATTTTACAGTACTTTTATTTATTTGCACATTTATTTATTTATTTAATTTTGTCCAAAATAGTCCTCCATACCTGAGGAGTGCTTTTACAGACTGTAACACCTTGAATTTTGGCTTAACACTTGCTTGCAAAATTCATTTAAAACATATAGATTTTTAATTAGCAGGGAACCCAAAACTTTGGGTTTTTATTTAAATTTGGTACTGGAACAGATGATTAAAAAACAATAATATATTGTAAACATTTTCAAAACTGGCACAGCAATTGGTGCAGAACTTTGCTAAAGTGAGATAAGTTAACTCTAGAGAGTACTGTAGAAATTCATAATTATAATGTGATGTACACTTGACAGCATATTAAAAAAGATGGAAAACATTTTACATATGAGGGTGCTATTGTAAGACTGAAAATAAATGCATCTTGTGTCAAGCTGCACAGCTAAAGAAGCAGTTTTCAATTGCTAAACCATATGGGATCGGTAGGCCAAAACTGAGATTAAATATACTTCCTTTCGTTAATTTTCTTTAACGTCCATTTAATTCAGTTCAGAGCTACCAATCCCAACAGCATCAGAAGCAAGGAAAGAACTGTCTTTAGCCCACTGCATTTTGTCAAGGTTTACGTAAATTGCTATCCCAAAATTGGGTCAGTGAGACTAGATGTGAGCATGTTTAAAAAAAGTAAAAATAGATTTTATCATCTTCTGATTTGGTCTCTGCATATAATAAATTCTTGAGGTTTTGATAAAGTTCAATATTTTTTCTTAATTTGAGATCATATTTGTATTCTAAATTCTACCATAACATTTTTTTTAAAGCCAGCTCTAAGTACTGTATTTATCACATAGGGGAGCATTCATATGTGTTTCATCATAATGATTTTCACCGGTTATTGAGACTGTAGTCGAACATAACTACACTGTTTCTCCATGCTTACAAACAACCCCTCCAAGAGTGCCTTTGATCTCTCACAGTAGTTGCTTCTGGTCTCACACTGTGACACTCCTGCAGTGTTTCTTTAATCGTTTATCATGACACTTCACATTTTTAATTATTTCATTATTTTTGTTAATGTTTGTAGTTATTCCACTAATTATTTCTTCATTAGTTACAACAGAAAAAAACGAGCTGCATTAAAAAAAAAAAAACGATTACTCCCTTTCTTTACATATCTCTGTACTGCTTTTCAGGATCAACATTTCATTAGTACACACAGAACAAATTGTTAATATACCCTTACATGACTTTTCTTTATATTATTATTATTATTATTATTATTATTAGTCCATAATAACCAGGTCCATTCCTTGGGCCTAGGGTTAGAATGACGTAGACATCTATTTAATGGACAGTGCCCTTCTTAGGACATGACATGTTCCAAGTGGTGTGATCTTCTGTAATTCTCATATTTTGATGTTACCAGGGTTAGATATATTTCACCATTTCTTTCTTTAGAAGTCTGATGGCTCCTGTCATTACTGGTATTGTTGTGGCTATCACAAGAATTCAATTTCAAGGTCTTTATATTTTGTCAGTTTTTTGATTATTTTTTACTGAGGTGTTTGTTTCAGTTGGGATGGACATATCGATGAACAGGCAACTTTTTTCTTTTTTGCTCTTAATGACAATGTCTGGTCTGTTGGCCTTTATCTCACAATTTGTCTGTATTGGCATGTTCCTTAGGATTGTGATGTTATCTTTTTCTGTTACTGTTTGGGGCTCATGCTCACACCATTTTTCTTTTGTGCTGATGTTAAAATCTTTGCAAATGTTCCAGTGCAGGTATGTGTCAGCCTTATTGTGACTATGAAGGTATTATTATAAAGTAGTTAAGAGTAACAATTATATTACAATAGTCAGTATTTCATTTTTCTTCATCTTCTTCTCCTTCTCAAGCAATCAGAGGCTGCACACTGTACTGCTATCAATAATTAAAATTCTAATTTAATTGCAGACGCTGCCACTTCACAGCTTTACGAGCTCAGGTTCAAATCCCTCTACATCCACGTTTGCTACATGGACGTTTCTCCTTATTTTACGGTTTAGATTTTAACCACAAGGACGTACGCGATGTATTCATCTAACTCTATAAACTGGAACAGTGAAGAGTGTGCACTGCGATGGACTGCTGTCCTGCCGATGCTGCCTCTGATTCGGCTCCATGCACCTCTATTCTGGCTCCAGCCCTCGAACGATCAACGATGAAATATGTGGATTTCGAGTGAACAGTTGACTTATTTCTAACGCTATCATTGATGCAGAAGAATAATACGGTCCAGACGGAAATACACGTTCATGTATATGTAAATAGAAAAATCTGTACTAGTATTAAACAACTTCTTTCAGTAATACGTCGAATCCGAGTGTACAAAATGTGACATTTTTGAAGTTAAAGACGTTTAAAAAACAACTGAAAGAGAATTATCAAGTAATAGTCTGCTCACATGAAATAATGCGGTAACTTGCACTGTGCAGTATATCGTGTCATATATTACCGCATAAGGAAATGTACATTCTATGTTATCAAAATGGAAAATTTTCTTCACTGTCGTCCGAGACATGTAGTTAAGGTATGAAACACTAATAAACGGCTGCAGATTTTACTACTCAGTGATTCTCCTCAGTAATGGAAATAGAGAAAAAAATCTTACTTGTATGAGGCTTTTGCTTTTCCGGCCTTTTGTCACGTGCTTTCCAGTGCTGTGTACAAACGTCGCTATGGGAACCGCGGGAGAAGACGCCTTACCAGGAGCGAGCGCGGGGCGCCGTTGTTCAGACGGTTTACGGGAGTTACAGCCGCCGCATTAAGAGAGTAATGGCAATGCGGGCAGGTATTTTAAGGCTTTTATTGAATGAAGTGTCAAAATGTCATATTCAATTTTAGATTGCTGCCGTATTGATAATGATATTAAACTAATTGTAGTTGATTCCTGAATAACACACACTCAAACTTGCGAGAAACTTTCGTTTGACTGAGCGTCTCGTTTGATAATGCTTTATTCTGCTTTTCCAAAAGCAAATGGTAATAAAGGGAGAAATATAATTAGTAAACATTCAAGAACAAGACGTAGCCACTTAGATAAGTCACTCAGACACTTTTCTACTCAATGTTAATAACATTTTTTCTTCAAGAAAGCATTTAAATGAACACTCAACCTGAAAATCAGTTTAGCTTAATTTATTATATAGTGTTTGTCATTAAATATAACCTTCACCTGCTTTCATACATGTACCAACAGTAACAGAACCGTACATATTTATGCAGTAATTACATAGATATTACACACACACACACAGTATATACAGTATATATATAGTTAATGCCCAAGAGGAAGGACAGGCATCTCCGCCTGGATGGAGGATAATGTATTGCCCAGACTGGATAATGGAAGGACCAATGGAATGGAGACACAGCCTGGCTGGAATGCCCTATAATCTTCATCCTGGTTGTGATCGGTCTATAATGGACAATCAGGACACCAGCAGGCTTGCACAGGAATTGAAGTGTGGAAGTGCAACCCTGCCGGGGCCCTTGGGTACAGCCAGAGGGCGCTGTTTGGGTGATATTGGTTTCCACATGACCTGGAAGTGCTCCTAACCAGCAATGCAATGACACCAGATGCAGTCCTTGGTTTTGCTTGAAAGGAAGCCCACTGCCTCACAATAGGAAGTCAGAGTCAAGAGGCAGCAGGTGACACTCATGGAGAATGAAAGGAGTAAGAAATTGTTGGAATTGTGAATTGCTTATTCATTTTTGTACTGGTACTTATTAAAAGGGTGCGTTGGATCAATAAATATCATTTATCTGAACCAAGTATTGTGTTCGTGTTACTGTGCCTGCAGTTTGGGTCTCAGTGATGCTCCCTTGTGGTCACTATACAGTATATATACAATACAAAAATTCAACAGTTTTAGAACACCAGTGTTTATTTGTTCTATGCCTTGATTTCATGAAAAATTAAGACATTAAACTGCTTGTATTTCCATAAAAACTGGAAAAAACTGAGGAGTTCTAAAACTTTTGAAGTTTATATCTATCTATTATAAAAAAAAAACTTGGCAAGGAGACCAGGGAGATGAGACGTGATCTTCTCGGAAGACAATTTGACACCCAACAAGAGACACTTTAATGTCTCGCAAGACAAGGCAGTGAGACAGAAGGACAGCTGCTGTACATGCTTTTAAATGATCGATGCGCAGAGCGACAAGCAGAACACACACCTTAACAGCATGAGAACAAAGCCAGCAGCTGATCCGTCCGCATCTCTTTAGCATGTATTCAGCTCCCCCCTTCACAACGCGAGCGGGAGAGACGTAAAGTGGCAGGAGCGTAGCGCACCTCTGGGGGGGTTGAGTGAAGCAAATGAGACCTGATCATCTTGGAGAGACACTTTCACGACACGCAAGACTAGACATTACAACCTTAGGAAGCAAAACCCGTGAGACAGTGACTTTTGCACGTCACGCCCTACTTACAAACAATTTAAAACAAGTTCACGGATATCTAACCTAGCAGTTGTTGGAATGCTTTTGCCAGACACACTTCATGTGCACCCAGCTCTTAAAACAATGACAAGCGGCACGCAGAACACGCAGCTCACCAGAAGCAGCTGCAGCAAGCCAGCAGATGATCCGAGCGCATCTCCTTAGCGTGCGTTCAGCGCACCCCCCCCCCACAACGCAGGCAGCAGGGACGCGAAGTGGCAAAAGGACAGCTGTTGTACAGGCTTTTAAATGATCGATGCAAAGCATGACAAACAGAACAAGCAGCTCGCCAGCAGTAGCAGCAAAACAGCAGCTGATCCGACCGCATCTCCTTAGCGTGCATTCAGCCACCCCCTCACAACACAAGCAGCATTATATGTCCCATGAGAAAGAGACTTAACCATGCTCGGGGCAGGAAATAAAGGACAAATATTGTTTTTACAAAAATTTTAAAGTAAAAGTGAAAATAATGCATATGTAACAATTCCCATGAAAATAACAATCTCTTTAAATTGTTTATTCGGTAAACCAAACCCAGGGGGGGGGGCGAGTGAGGTGAGCAGGGGGCAGAGCCCCCTAGTCTATTTATATATCTATCGATCTTATTCTCAAGCTGATCTATATACACTGTATATACAGTATATAGTGTGGCAGATTGCCGGGGCCCTTGCCTGACCGGGACGCCTGTACAATGGATGGGGTGGGGGAGAGAGTGTCTTCAAGGCTTTATCTCCCCCAGGAGAACAGAGGCCTGCCCCACTGGGTTACAACAGCACCAAGGTTTCCCACAGGGCTGGGAGTTGGAGACTGCCACAACCCTGTTGGCTTCCATGGGTGCCGCCAGGTGGTGCTGCAGAGCCTGCACAGCCTTACTACATTGGGCTTCCGCCACACCCGGGTTCCCTATAAAAGTAGCTGGCTGCCACTACTCCAGGAGCCAGAGTCGTGAGGAAGAGGACAAAGCTTGCTGAGGAGGAATGGAGGTGAACAAAGAGAAAGAAAAGAAAGGGAAGAAGAGAGGACTCTGGTTATCTGTGCTATTTGGTGCTTGTACTGCGCTATGTAGTGGGGAGCAAAGGAAAAGCTCTTCCTCACTTAAAATAAACATGTGCTGTGAGGCAAGACTGGGCTCTGTGTCTGTTGTGTCCAGGTTTGGGGAGCTGTACACCCCTTCATATGTGCAAGATGATTTACAGGAATGTCTCAACCTGTTTGCCATCATGTTCAACACCATATGTGGCACATACATTTTCCACAAAAATTGTATATAAGCGTATGCATAGCAGTACCATTAGTGTTTTTGATCCTTTGATTGGTGATTCCTTGTAGTGTTCAGTCGGTAACATGGCTTAGTCCGGTGCACACCGTGCTTTCACTGTCGAAGCATTCTTCAAAAACAACGAATCCATCATCACTACACAATGAGCCTTCTGAACGCACTTCAGCATTCCTCTTAATGGTGACATTAGTGGGTGGCTAAATTTATATAGACAGGTACAGCATTGAACAGATGAGACATAAAAATAACCAGACTGGGCTTGGGGCTTTTCTGGTAACCGTCTGGGGGTCAGTTGGACATGAATCATAGAACTATATCCCCTCCTACACGCCCTGTCAAACCACCAACCAGCTAGGTATCTGTACAACAATCGCTACATGAGTTGCCACTATAATGTCAGGTGAAAAAATCAAACAGCAAATCAACATCAAATTTCTCGCAAAATTGAAGAAAACGCCCACAGAAACTTATGAAATGATAATAACAGTGTACGGTGATAACAGTTTGTCTTGCACACAAGTTTTTGAGTGGCAGAAATGTTTCAAGGAAGGACAAGAAAATGTGGAAGATGTTCAATGCTTAGGTCGCCCACATTCATCTCGGATGGATGAAAACATCAAAATGGTGAATCAGATTGTTCGAAATGATCGTTGCCTAGGTGTTCGAGCTATCTCAGAGTTGGCTGGTATTGACAGGGAATCTGTAGGACACATTTTGCATGAAGAACTTCACATGACAAAAGTTTGTGCAAAAATGGTACCGAAAATTCTTTCACCCGAACAAAAAGAGTGCCGGAAAAACATCTGTTCTGATATTTTGAACACGATTGAAGAGAAGCCTGATTTTTTGGAAAATGTTCTCATACAGTATGTGATGAGACATGGATGTTCCAATATGACAGAGAAACCAAAAGACAGTCCATGCACTGGAAAACACAGATGTCACAGAGAATAAAAAAGCAAAAATGACGAAGTCCAAATTCAATGTAATGCTGATTGTCTTTTTTGACATTCGTGGTATCGTCCACCAAGAGTGGGTTCCTGAAGGGAAAACTCTCAATCAGGCTTACTATTTGGAGGTCTTAAAAATCCTTCGAGAGACAGTGTGGAAGAAGAGGCCTGATTTGTGGAGGAGAGGGTGGTGGGTGCTTCACCAAGACAATGCTCCCATGCACAATGCTTTTTCCGTAAAGCAGTTTTTGACTGACAAAAACATTCCTGTCCTCAATCATCCTCCCTATTTGCTCGATTTAGCTCCCTGTGATTTTTACTTGCTCCCGAAATTCAAAAGTGACCTGAAGGGAACACATTTTTCTTCAATGGATGAAGTGAAGACAAAAACAGCAAGACTGTTAAAGAGCCTCAAGCAAGAAGACTTCCAGCATTATTTCATTCAATGGAAGATAAGCATGGTAGAGATCGGGAGGGGGAGTATATAGAAGGTGACAATGTTTAGAGTGCTGTAGTTCATCAATAAATATTTTTTTACCAATCCGGTTATTTTTGTGTCTAACCTTGTATGTATGTGTATATATATATATACTCAGCAAAAAAAGAAACGTCCCTTTTTCAGGACTGTGTATTTCAACAATAATGTTTTAAAAATCCAAATAACTTTACAGATCTTCATTGTAAATTGTTTAAACAATGTTTTCCATGCATGTTCAATTAACCATAATCAATTAATTAACATGCACCTGTGGAATGGTCGTTAAGACCTTAACAGCTTACAGAAAGTAGGCATTTAAGGTCACAGTTCTAAAAACGCAGGACACTAAAGAGACTTGTCTACCGACTGTGAAAAACACCCAAAGAAAGATGCCCAGGGTCCCTGCTCATCTGCGTGAACGTGCATTAGGCATGCTGCAGGGAGGCATGAGGATTGCTGATGTGACTAGGGCAATAAATTGCCATGTCCACACTGTGAGACGCCTAAGACATCGCTACAGGGAGACAGGAAGGACAGCTGATCATCCTCGCAGTGGAAGACCACATGTAACAACACCTGCACAGGATCGGTACATCCGAATATCACACCTGCGTGACAGGTACAGGATGGCCACAACAACTGCCCAAGTCACACCAGGAACACACAATCCCTCCATCAGTGCTCAGACTGTCCGCAATAGGCTGAGAGAGGCTGGACTGAGGGCTTGCAGGCCTGTTGTAAGGCAGGTCCTTACCAGACATCACAAGCAACAACGCCGCCTATGGGCACAAACCCACCTTCACTGGACCAGACAGGAGTGGCAAAAAGTGCGTGAGTTTCTGCATGACAGCAATGTCAGTGTTCTGCCATGGCCAGTGAAGAGCCCAGATCTCAATCCCATTGAGCACGTCTGGGACCTGTTGGATCGCAGGGTGAGGGCTAGGGCCATTCCCCCCAGAAATGTCCAGGAACTTGCAGGTGCCTTGGTGGAAGAGTGGGGTAACATCTCACAGCAAGAAATGACAAATCTGGTCCAGTCCATGAGGAGGAGATGCACTGCAGTACTTCAAGCAGCTGGTGGCCACACCAGATACTGACTGGTACTTTTGATTTTGAGCCTCCCTTCATTCAGGGACACATTGTGAAACATTTTTAGTTTATGTCTTATGGTGTTGACTCTTTTAGTGTTCATGCAAATATTTACACATTAAGTCTACTGAAAGTAAAAACAGTTGAAAGTCAGGGGACGTTTCTTTTTTTGCTGAGTATATATATAGTAAAACAAATGTGATGTATCTGTCATTGACATTTCTATCGGCGAAATGTAAAAAAATATCTATATGGTCTTAAAGTTACAGCTTCTTGCCTTAATATGAATTAATCTCAGCAATTTCAGCAAAAGCAACAGTAACTTGTATTACACAAGAGACTATAAAGTACACCAAAAAGATAAAAGAACATAAGAATCTAATAATATCAGAAATGAAAACCCAAAAACAAAGACACATAGTCCACACTCTAAACGTCCGTTAAAAACATTAAGTGGAGGATACAACCTTTAGTGGTGCAAAGTCCAGTTTGCACGTTGTGTTACCCCAACAATCATCCAACTGTCCATGGATGAACTCTGTTCACCGGATCCTTGTTTCCCAACAGGAGTTTTGCCAAATTGTCAAATTCCTGTCAGCGTCTCTTCCTCATAGAGTGAACGTTCTCTTTTTTTCCCACTCTGGGCTCCCTGTGTTAACTTAGGCATACCTTTCTTCATGTCCGCCAGCTTCACTGTGTGCCTCGTGTCTTGCCAGCCATGTACCCTCATCTGCCTCTGAGCCCCTGTGCTCTGTGCCAGTGGTCTGGCAGCATTCTCAGTGGACCATCCCTCACCCTATGTCTTCTACTTCCCAGAAGTATAAATCTCCTTCAGTCCATGTTTAGATCAACATGACGATGGACACAGGTTAAACAAAAAGTACACATATTTTGATTAAAGGAGTACACATATTCTGATTAGAACCCAATGTACCCAGACATGTTAATTTTCAAGCCAGGTAAATAGAAGCATTTTCTAAGAAAGGAGGCAGTTCTATTATCACAATATTGAATTGTATGTATGTTTAAGCAGGTGACTGTTTTGCAAGACAGCAATTATCTATGCCCTGTAGACAACCATCACAATAATCAGTAACAGGATTATTCAAGAAATTTTCCTTTTAACTTATCACCCCAGTCCCAACAATGGGTGGGTGCCTATTGCCCCTTATTCTACTGTCTTTAAAATATAATATTTACATATTTCTTTGCCTGAGAGAAAAAAAGAAACCACACAGTGTACAAAAAATGTTCCCCTCTGACATTGCCACAGGATAAATAACGCTGATGCCTGAGCACCTGTATATATATCTATGCTGGTTAGCTCAGTCTCTGTGGCAGCACCACATGCCTAATTTGCATATGTAATTAGCCATGTGCAGCTACCAAGAGAAAACAAGCCTTAAAGGAGCCCTCACCCTCCTAGCGTCAGAATGAAACCCTGTAAAATAATAAAAATAATGAAAGATTTATTATTATTTACAAGGTATTTTTATTATTATTTTTTTTTTACTTACTGATAGATTATGGTTGTTTGTTGTAGTTTATCTGTGGTTATCATTCCGTCTCTGTCTTTTGTTGTTTAAGGCATAGTGGAGTAGTGGTTAGCACTGCTGTCTCACAGCACAGATCAAATCTTTTCCAAAATAATTGCTCCAGCATAGTTGGCAGACGTTTTCCTAGCCCTCTGAGACACTTAAAAGTCCATTGCACCATTATAATGTATTCAAAACTAGTTCAGTTTTTCTTTATCCATTGACTTCAATGTATTTTGCAGAATTCAGTTAAGTTCCTGAACTTTTTCGAGATGTCACCAAACTCATGGCGAAAGGAACTGCACAGAGTTTATTCATCACTAGTTGCCACTGTTATATAGAATAACTCTGTAAAATGAGGGTGTATAATTTTTAAAATTGTGTAATGTATTTCATTATACACAACTGATGTTATCTTTTATTTTTGGTCTGCCCTATAACCCCTCTGTAATTCTGTTTCAAACTTTGCCACTCAAAGTGGTAGTTCAAGTATTTCCAGCCCAGTCGTATTTTATCAGTGAATAAATTTTACTGAGTTCTGCTACATGTTATAAATCCATTTTGAAATAAGGGAGTTTTATATCCTTTCTGAGAATTATTTTCTATTGATTTATTTTGCTATTGGATATCAATTTAGCATTGCAGAAATTATTTTACAGCATTTCTGATGTAATTTTCTTTTGATTATGCTAGCCACCATTTTGTGTTCTTATCATCCTGACTTGGGGCCTGGGTGCTAGGGACTTGGTTATAGAAGTCATGACCTCAGTGTCAACTATGGGAAGGGTTTAAAAGGTCACCTTCACCAGCCATGTTCTATCCGAGTTTGCAGATAATACTCCTGAACATCTTTTTTGCGATTTCTTTAATTGATAAAGCTTTTTGGGGAATGACTTTTTGGCTTTTGGAATTTTGACTTTGTTTCTCATGTCTTGGTTTTTGAGTGTGATGAAAGAGTTTGACTTTGCAGTTTCAATCTTTGCATGTATTAGTTTATGTCTTCTTTCCTTGTCCATCACGTCCTTTTGAACTAGGACATTATGCCAATTTTAAATACCCTTTCATGTTTATGACTGTATCAATGGTTTTTGGATTGCTGCAGTTATATTTGATGGTATAGCTGATAAAGAAAAGCTTGCTGAGCACTGTTGGGAGAATCAATATCCTTAGAAGATAACATGAAAACATAAGCCCAGTTACTAATATTGAAAACATATTTGATAATGAATGAAATCGGCTGAGGTCTGCAGATATCAGTGGAAAGAGGCAAGCTATTTGTAGACTTGGCAAAAACAGTGGTTGTTGAAATGGTACTGTGATAGAAAATGAGATAACATGTGTTGGGTTCAAAGACTCTTATGATAGACTACTGTTAAATGTCCTTCTGGTTTACAATATTAACTTGCGTGCATTTTATCTGCCTGTACTATCATTAGATTATCTTTAATTCTTATGTCATGTCTCATGCTACATCTAATATCAAAAGCCTCAGTGCAACCAGCTTCAGAAAAATTAGTACAGAAAGTGTCACAAACAAGGATAGTACTGTCCACAAACCACTGGGCTGGACAATATATAGCAATTTAGACATAATTATAAGTTGTTAAAATAGGGGCTCAAGTGTAAGAAATTATTGAATGTTCACAGCAAACTGTTTATTTCAGTAAGCATGCTGAGCTCTAAAACCTGAGTTTGTTGGGAAATTGAGAAGTAGGTTATTCACTGAATATGACTTGTTACTTGTATTTAAACTAAGGGGCTTCGCTCCCTGCTCACATCGCTCGCCAACCCCCCTGGCCTGCGCTATATGCCCCAGCCACTTCGCGTCTCTACTGCTCGCATATGTGGATTTCACTTTCGCCAAACAACAAATCTTTTAATTCTCGCAGATACGCCTCTTCATTGGGAAGAAACACTACTTTTCCCTGATGGCAACATGAATTAGACAATCTACGAGTCTCCAACCTAAAGTTTAAATCCGAACAATATATTCGATCTCTTTTGTTGTTCCGTTATTTCACTGAGCAATAATTTCCATTTGTTTGCGCTAATGCAATCTTTACTATCATTTTTTTGAGACTTTCGAATTTTAGTACTTTCATTATCTCTAACCTGTTCTGCATATATATCACGCCAACATTTTTGAATTCTTTATGACATTCTACTTTGTCACCTACTCTTTGTCTTTTATTTCCGGCCTGGTTAAATCTCTTGGCACAAAGTCTTGTCTTACAGAACATGAAAGTATCTCTCTGAAAAAGTCACATCTCGTCCCAGGCTAAAAAGTCTTGTCTTGTCCCAGGATTTTTTTTTATTATAATAGAGAGATGGTATAATGTAATTAATATAAATAGAACATCTGACATATAAAGTAAAGAAAAATGTCTAATATTTGTTTGAAATTTGCCCTTAACATGTTTCCTACTATGTCCCTGTTGAAAAAATTATTTAGAAATAGCAGCCTAGATCCATTGTACTAATTCCTTTCATAATTCTACATGCCAGTCTTGTGACCTTTTAATCTCCTTTTGCTTAAACTGAAAAGGTTCATCTCCATTAATCTCTCCTCATGTTGTCATATCTCCCAGTCCCAATTTATTATTAAAGGGTAGAGAGTTGGTGACCTCTGGTGGCCATACTAAGAATTATGATAGCAAGTTGTCCACCCAGGCTCTTCTGGTCAAAGGATGCCCTGCTTAGTGACATCAAGCTTTTTATCCTAGTCAAGTGGAAGAGGTGGGACTTGAAGAGGATGTGACATAACACGTCTTCCACCCAGTCTTCTTCCACTCTAAAGAGGGAAAAGGATGTGAGGAAAATTGTCCTATCTGGTAGAACCCATTGCTTCTTTGAGAAGAGTCTCTGTAGGATGCTCCTAACAAGCATTTAGGGTTTTGATGCCTAAACAACAAATAGGAAGTTGTGCTTGTAGAGACCAGCAGCAGGAATGTCTCACTTCATGTTTTGTAAATTTTCTTTCTTTTTATTTTTGTCTATCCTTTCAATTATTTCTGGAATAAAATCTTATCCACGCAGTGTTGCAGAGAAGTAAATTAATTCAGAATGTTTTATTATCTTAATTATTTGGATTTATTTTATCCTGACTTCATGCTACTCCCCTAATCAGCCTTGTACAGAATGCAGAGAGTACAGCAGAGAGTACCTGTTTCCATGAAACTCACTTGAACACACGTATCTACCACCCAGTCCCTCCAAGAGTCTTGGCACTGTTTTGAGTACAGTAACTTGTTATAACAGTCATTTAACCAGAAGACTGAAAAAGAGGGAAAAGATGAATTATTTGAGAAAGACTGAAAAAACTGTGAGGAGTTCAGCCTATTTACCAACTCTTATATTGAGAAATGTTCAGTTGCTCTGAAATAAAGTAGTTGAACTTCAAGAATGTGTATGCTTTCAGACTGATTACAGAGATGCGTGTGCATTGGTATTTACAGAAGTGTGGCTGAATGGAAATGAATGATGGATCTGATGCAACGATTCTGTTGGATAGAGACTCTGCCATCACCAATATGTCACACAAAAGCTGTGTCTGCCTTTAAACAAATATAAACACAACGTGTTGTTGATGAGTTTGTTGAATGGTATTATTGTTCCTTTTTACAGCTAAATATCACTAAGACAAAGGATATGATTGTAGATTTAGGTGCTCCCCTCCTCCTACCATATCAATATTAATTAAAGGGGAGATGGCAGATATGGCAGAGTACTACAAATATCTAAGAACAATCATTGATAACAAGCTAAACTTTGAACACATAATGAAGTTGCAATAAGGGGCAGACACAGCAATTCTTAGAAACTCAATTGTTTTAAAGTGATCAAAACCATAAAGACACTTTTCTACAAGTCTTCTGTTAAATCTGTTGTTACATTTGCTTTTGAATTTGACAACCTCAGAATGAAAAATATAAACCATCTTAACAGCATTGTAAAAATTAGCTGTAAAATTATTGGTTTGCAGCACACCTCTATCATTGAGTTGTATTACAACAAAAACATTTATTTATATAGCACATTTTCATACAAAGAATGTAGTACAAAGTGCTTTAAAGATGTCAAAAAGAAAGTTACGAGAAAAGAAAAAAAGTAAGAATAGGTAGGAATAATAATGAATAAGTAACAAAATAAATCAATAAAATAAATAAATCAGTACAATCTTATGAAACATAGATACAGTATATAATTACTGGAAGAGTAGCATCCTTATATAAAATCTCATATTGTAAGTCTCTAAAGATGAGTCTGATGATAAGGTCAGATTATCAGGAGGACAGAAAAAAAAAAAAACAAGCTTGAGAAAAAGACAAAATCTGCAGGGGTTCCAAGGCCAAAAGACCACTCAGCCCCAGCGACCACTAGGCATTCTACCTAACATAAATGTCCTTAAATAATTCCTCATTACTTCCAGGCTTCATCTGAGAGGATTCAGTAAAGTTAGAGTCTCGTGGACAGCTGAGGCATCCCTCTTGGTTCCCGCATGACAGGTTGCTGTACAGTGCCTCTGTCAGGTGCTGATGGTGCAAAACAACAATAGCATTTGTTTATATAGCACGTTTTCATACAAATGATGTAGTTAAAAGTCGATTCTGGTTTTAAAGTCAATTCTGGATGGTACAGGTAACCAGCGTAGTGACATCAGAACTGGAGAGATGTGCTTGGATTTTCTTTTTCTAGTTAAGATTCTGGCAGCTGCATTCTGTACTAGTTGCAATCGATTGATGTATTTTTTGGGTAGTCCTGAGAGGAGTGCATTACAGTAATCTAGTTGACTAAAAAAAAAAAGCGTGAACTACTTTTTCAGCATCTTGCAAAGTTATAAGGGATCTATTTCTTGCTACAGCAATTTTCTTAAGCGAAAAAATGCTGTCCTAGTGATCTGGTTAATATGTGATTTATAATTTAGGTCAGAGCCCATAGTTACCCCTAAATTCTTTACCTCTGTCTTGACTTTTAAGCCTATTGGGTCAAGCTTATTTCTAATATCCTCATTATATCCATTTTTGCCAATCACTAAGTTATTTGTTTTCTCCTTATTTAGTTTGAGAAAATTAATACTCATCAATCAGAAGACATTGGGTCAGTGAACCAAGAAAGTTGAGGTTAACAGGCACTATTGATAAATACAGTTGTGTGTCGTCAGCATAGCTGTGGTAGCTCACATTATGCCTTGAGACAATCTGACCTAATGGAAGTATGTAGATCGAAAAGAGCAGCAGACTCAGGAAAGATCATCGTGGAACACCATATTGAAAATAATGTGTCTTCAAAGTACACAAACCACAACTAACAAATAATTTTCTACCTGTTAAGTAAGACTCAAACCAATTTAAGACACTGCCAGAGATGCCCACCAACTGACTAAGGCAATTTATAAGAATATTGTGATCAATGTTATCAAATGTGGCACTCAGATCTAGGAGGATGAGAACAGATAAACAGCCTCTGTGTGTGTTTACCCGCAAGTCATTTACTACTTTAATGAGTGCAGTTTCTGTACTGTGATTTGTTCTAAACCCTGATTGAAACTTGTCAAGAACAGCATGTTTATTCAAGTGATTATTTAACTGCATATTTACTGCTTTTTCTAGGATTTTACTTAAGAAAGGCAGGTTAGAAATAGGTCTGAAGTTTTCAAAAACAGAGTAGTTGAGATTATTTTTCTTGAGCAAGGGTTTAATAACAGCAGTCTTAAGACAGTCTGGGAAGACCCCCATATCTAATGATGAGTTCACTATGAAGTGAGAATACTATACAATACAATACTATAGTACTAACAATACTATCAATTAGCACGCCAGATACCTCTTTGAAAAAACTTTGAAAAAGAACTGGAAAAGAAAGCAGAGAAAAATAGAGATTCATAAAAATTGCAAATCCTTAAAGAATATAATAATTATTTGCCTATATAGTCTATTAATATTATAACTAAAATGTAGCTATGAAAAGCCAAATTAAAAAAATGGGTTTTTAGTAGTTTTTTAAAATGTTCAACAGTATTAGCCTTTCATATCTCTATTGGTAAAGTATTCCAGATTTTGGGTGCATTACCACTTCTTTTAAGCTTGGCTCTTGGAATTATAAGCAGACCACCATTTGATGATCTAAGATTACTAATTGGAGTGTAGGAGGACATGCACTCCAAATTATAGGAAAGGGCAAGATTATTTAAGGCTTTACACACCATTAGCAGTATATTGAAATCAATTCTAAATGACACAGATAACCAACATAACATTACAACTGGTGAAATTTGCTCAGATTTTCTTTTTAAGTTAAGATTCTTGCTGCTGCATTCTACACTAATTGTAACTGATTAATGTCATTCTTAGGTAGTCCAGTAATCTCATTGACTAAAAACAAAGTGTGAATTTCTCAGCATCAGTGTTATAAAAGGTCTAACTTTTGCAGTGTTCCTTAAATGAAAAAATGCAGTCCTGGTAATCTGATTAATATGTGATTTAAACTTTTTGCCAACCACTAAGATTTCAGTTTTTTCCTTATTTAGTTTGAGAAAGTAACTACTCATCCATTCGAAAATACTAGTAAAACATTGGATCAGAGAGTCAAGAGCATCAGAGTCATCAGGCAGTATCGATAAATAAAGCTGTGTGTCATCAGAATCGCTGTGATATTTCACCTTGTGTTTTGAAGTAATCTGGCCTAATTGACAATTACTAATTACAAATGGGTTAAAAAGCCAAAGTTAAAAACCTCTTTTTCCTAAATTTTGACTGTTGCCATCAGAATACAGATTTCGAATTCCAAGGGTAAAGTACAACAGATTTAAGAACTCTTTTATAACAAAACTATGTGCCATTATGAGCAATGCTGCACATCCTATCTCTGACACAATAACACTAAGGACTTTCAGCTAATGAATCATTCAGCAGAAGTGTCTGAAGGAACTCTACTGGGGCTCCCTTATACCAACAGCAATACGTCTGCATAATGCCTCTTTGTGACTGACTGGAAAGTCAGAAACTTTTTCTTTTTAATTTTCTTGCTTTATATCAATTCTGGTGTGTTCAGAGCAAAGTGTGAATGTATATTTACTTATATATTTACTTACTTACTTATCTACCTATTTATGTATTTATTCATTTAAAGAGCTTCTGTAAAAAGCCACATTCACCCATCAAAATAAAGTTCTATCTCTTTTGAATTCTGTTATTTTTAAGGATGCTACTGGATTCTGAGATATTATTTTGTGTACTGTTAAAGGTAACTATTCTTCTTTAGACTATTCTAAATGTGTGTATTTATGACAAAACTGTTGTTTCCTCTATCTGTGTAACAATGCCTTAGGTTTAGTATTTTCCTGCTGCAAACAATTTTCCCTCTAGGACAATAAAAGTCTAACCTACCCTAACCAAACATTACATGCAGTATATTATTTCTAGCATAGCTAAACCATGCTAGATAATATATGCTTTTAACAAATATTATTTTTGAATATATGTATATGAGCTCTGTCCAATACTGTCCAGGCCATATTTCAGACAAATCTCTCTTTATGCCAGGGGGCTTCTTCAAGGAAAAAAACAGTCTTCAGTCAATGTTTTATAAGCAATGAAAAGGCAAACCATTACTTATCTAGTAAATTTTATAATTTACTAAATTGAAAAAAGTTCAGAAGTTTCTGGCAGTGATCGTTTGGCTCTTAATTATCTCATCTTGCTTTGAAGACTCATGTATCAAAGTGCTAATTTTCAGAGCTCTTTTATAGGCTGCTACATAATGCTGATTTGCAGTCACCCTAATATGACTCATTTTTGCAGTTGCATTTGTATTTATAATTTATTTATCTCAAGATTAAACTTCTGTCTCATGTGATGATTCCATTATGTTTTCTACTCCTGTATCTCTTTTGGATTATATGGTTCTCCAAAATGGTTGGGTAGGAGTGGGGTGTTAAGAAATTATTATGCCTTGACATATATTCATTTGTGGAATGTTGAATTTTATAGTTTTGATTTGAAATATATTTTGCTTGTTCTGGTGTAATTTAAACCTTATTAAAATTTACTTAAAAATATAAAGTTTTAATAACAGAGATTCAATACTAGTGATATTCAAAGATACAATGTACTTTTCATCTAAAACTCTCAATGGGTCATTAAAAAGACTATATTGTATATTGTGAGGAGTATAACATGTTGCATAAAACACTTTTGAGGTTATTCATAGAAAGCTGTGTCCAGTTTGGATTTCTATCTTATAAGTAAGTGATACTGTGCTAATGTGCAGAAAAGAACTAGTACATATATTTCAGGACTTTTGTATGCTTTTGTAACTGACAACTAAGAGGAGACACAACAGTCATATTAAAAGTGAAGAAAGGAATAAATAAGGTTGCCAGGTATTTTAACATTTTCTTTAACAAGGACACAGGTTACAGATGGCTGTGAACCACCCAATCTCATTGAGATTACACAGGTGGTGAACCAGGTGAGGGTAGGGAAAGCTTCAGGGATCTGTGGTATCCGGGGTAAACTTTTTCAGGCTTGTGGTAAGTCGGTGCTCCTTGCATTGCAAACAATCTTTGCTTCCATTTGGTAGACTGGTGTCATCCCAACTGACTGGAAAATAAGACTTGTCATTATCTGGAAAGGGAAGGGTGATCACCTAGATTTGTGGCAACCATAAGGGGGATAACACTGCTCTCAGTGCTGGGTAAGGGTCTTGCTAGGGTCATCCTCAATAGGATCCATAATTACCTGCTCACCTAGCAGCAACTGGAGCAGTCTGTTTTTTTTGACTAAAAAGTCTACTATCAAGCGCATCCTGGCACTAAGGGTTCTCATAGAATGCAAAGGTGAATATTGGCAGAGTTTTTTGCAGCCTTTGTCAATTTTCATAAAGCCTTCGACTCAGTTGATCAATTTGCCCTGGGGGACATCCTGAGACTTTGCGGGATCCCCTCAAGGTTACTGGATATCATGGCTGGCTTGTACACTAGTAGTGTGAGTGCTGTGCAGAGTGGAGGTAGAATTTCTGCGTTTTTCAGGTTAATTCTGGAGTTTGTCAGGGGTGTTTTCTTGCTCGTACTCTGTTCAATGCTTACATGGACTTGGTGTTGGGCAGGTTCATGGGGTCCAGAGGCTGTGAGGCCTCTGTTGGTGAAGAAAGATTCACTGATCTTGACTTTGCCGACGATGCTGTGGTTTTCACAGAGTCAACAGAAGGTCTGATAGGGGCTCTCATGAGACTGAGCGAGGAGTCTGAGTGTCTGGGCCTGCGAGTGTCCTGCATAAAAACCAAGATCCAGGCCTTTAATGACCACTTAGGCACAGCCATCGGCAGTGTGTCTGTCTGCAAAGGGAATGTCGACCTTGTTGAGCAGTTTACGTACCTTGGCAGTGACATTCATGTGTCTCGTGACTCTTCCTATGAAGTCAGTACACAGATTGAGAGGGCAGCGGGGGTCATGAGGTCACTGGAAAAGGGTATATGGCATCCCAATATCTTTGCAAAAGGACAAAGGTCCAAGTGTTTAGAGTCCTGGTGCTTCCTGTCTCGCTATATGGTTGCGAGACATGGATGCTATCCAGTGATCTGAGACGAAGACTGGACTCCTTTGGTACTGTGTCTCTTTAGAGAATCCCTGAGTACCACTGGTTTGACTTTGTGTCGAATGAGCGATTACTCACAGAGTCGCAAATGAGGCACATTACCTGCATTGTGATGGAGCGTCAGTTACGGCACTACAGCCAGGTGGCATTATTTCCCTGAGGGTGATCCGGATCGCAGGAACCTCATTGTTCAGGACCTGAGCAGCTGTACTAGATCAAGGAAACACCCATGTTACACCAGGCTGTAACAGATAAATAGTCATTTCCAGGGAGCTGGACTGGACCATGTATCTGCCGGGGGGGTTGCCAGATGAGATTACAAGCTGTTCTGTCATGTGGTGGATGTGGCAACACGCTGTACCAGTACATGCTCCCCAACCTGACCTGATCTGACGTGACCATCTCAGAAACTATTTTTTGCTTTATGTTAAAATTATTATTTTTATCCGAAAGCCATATAACATTTTATTATGGAAATAACTTCCTTTCTTTTTGAATTCAACAGCACTTTAATTTCACCTGGTTCATTTAAACATTTTGTTACTTGTAAAATTATTCTGGGTGGGACAGATAATTCATGCCAGCTCATTTGCCAAAAGGATCTATATATTTTATTTATGTACTAGCAAAACACCCGCGCTTCGCAGCGGAGAAGTAGTGTGTTAAAGAAGTTATGAAAAAGAAAAGGAAACATTTTAAAAATAACGTAACATGATTGTCAATGTAATTGTTTTGTGTTATGAGTGTTGCTGTCATCAAGGATTTGATTAATATTATTTCTTTCAATCAGGTTCATATTTGGAGGATATGTTGTGTTCAAGTTACATTCCGTGCTTGTCTAGTCTATCCCTGACCATCTCATCCTCGTTGTCAACCGTTGTAAAGATAACAGGTTTCATTCATCGAGGTGATCACCACCCAAATTGGTACTCGTGAATCTAAGATGTTTAACAGGCATTCCAGGTATTAAGTTGTGGATTTGCCTGTGAATATTTAGCGGCAGCGTGTCTATGAACTTAATTTAAACTTAAGCTTTACACCTTGCTTTCCTATTGATATGTCTACAAAGGCTTGTTCAGCGTCAGAGGGTTGCTCCTGTCCTACTACATCAATAAACAGCTCGTCTTCCTCTTTATCTGAGACATTACACACTGCATGCACTGGGTTTACCTTTCCCAGTCCTGCAAACTTTAGCGAATTGCCTCAATTTACCACATTTTTTACACTGTTTTCCTTTAGCTGGACATTGACTTTTTCCACCGTGTGGTTTGTTTCCGCAGTAGTTGAACTTATGAATATGCGTGTATGCGTCTGTCGCTTCATATTCTATTGCTGCCGTCTCAATTGTGTAATGCATTTTTTGTTCAGCGCTCTTTGGAGCTCTTGCTTTTTGCCTGCGTTCTGCGTTCACAGTCAGTTCACGTGAGCCGCTCGGAGTACATGCATCAAAGGTTCTCAGCTGTACTTGTGCTATCTCGTGTGATCTTGCGATGTCCATGGCTTTATTTAATGTTAGCTCAGACCCGGCACTTAAAAGTTTCTCTCGCACTTTTGCTGAGTTTGTGCCAAACACTAGTCTATCCCTGACCATCTCATCTTCGTTTGCATAAGCACAGTCCTTCACCAGCAATTTTAAATTCGTTACAAAGTGATCAAAAGTCTCGTTTATACCCTGAGTATTCTCATTAAACTTGTATCTCGCGAATATCGTATTCGTCTTAGGCATGACAAACGCCAGTGGCAGCGTGTCTATGAACTTAATGTAAACTTAAGCTTTACCCCTTGCTTTCCTATTCGTTTGCATAAGCACAGTCCTTCACCAGCAATTTTAACTCCGTTACAGCAATTTTGACTGCGTTACAAAGTGATCAAAAGTCTCGTTTATACCCTGCGTCTTCTTAGTAAACTTGTATCTCGCGAATATCGTATTCGTCGTAGGCATGACAAACACCAGTGGTAGCGTGTCTATGAGCTTAATTTAAACTTAAGGTTTACTTATGAATATGCTTGGATGCGTCACTCACTTCATATTCTTTTGCTGCCTTCTCAATTGTGTAATGCGTTTTTTGTTCAGCGCTCTTTGGAGCTCTTGACTGTTCTCTGCGTACTGCGTTCACGGTCAGTTCACGTGAGCCGCTCGGAGCACATGCATCGAAGGTTCTCAGTTGTGCTTGTGCTATCTCGTGCGATCTTGCGATGTCCATGGCTTTATTTAATGTTAGCTAAGACCCGGCACAAACATTTCTTTTGCACTTTCACTGAGTTTGTGCCAAACACTAGTCTATCCCTGACCATCTCATCTTTGTTTGCATAAGCACAGTCGTTCACCCGCGAATATTTAGTGGCAGCGTGTCTATTGGATTGCCGCTGACGGACGACGTTATATGGGCAGGCAGTCAATTACGTGGGAGGCATGGTGATGGGTGACGCAACTCCGCCTCACACGGCAACCGAGCTGCAGGCTATGGCCGTATATATGTACATAAGTAGGTTCCAGTTATGACCGTTACGCGTAGAATTTCGAAATGAAACCTGCCTAACTTTTGTAAGTAAGCTGTAAGGAATGAGCCTGCCAAATTTCAGCCTTCTACCTACACGGGAAGTTGGAGAATTAGTGATGAGTCAGTCAGTCAGTCAGTCAGTGAGGACTTTGCCTTTTATTAGTATAGATTCTGCACTACACTGTCTCTATGAAAAGCTCCATGACTGTGAATATAAATTTAGTACCATGAAGAAATTAGCACTTAGTTCCATTTCAGAAATGTTTTTTAAGTACAAAACTATATGTTTTCAGTCACATATTAAGACAGAAAATTTTGTATAATATGATGAGTTGCAGTCATGATGTAGAGTATGCTTTTTTTAAAAATCATTCTCTATTCGGATACGCGGCTGTTGAAAAAAGCTTTTTATATTTTTTTATTATTTCATGCAACAAATGGGAATCCTAAAAAGGAAAACGTTTAGCCATTTAGAAAAACTAATGTGCATCTCATATCGTGCATTTATTTTTTTGTTGAAATATAACAGTTTTGCCTAGACAAAAGTATACTATTGGTTAATACAATCAATACTTTTAAAAAACATAGAAAGTGGAGGGAAACAGAAATCTTACTTTTGATTCCAGTGACAGATGACAGTCAAATATTCATTTTTTATTTTGATGAAAGGCATGGAGCAAATAATTAAATTGTTATGTAACCTCAATATTTTGTTTCATATTGAGTACTAATATTTACAAAGCAATTAACAATACAGTATAAAGCTACATGACTCTACGTTTGGTTTGGATTTATGCAATAGAGCATCACTTGAATTGTTAACATATACAAAATAAGTTTGACACATAAAATATTACATGGAAAACACAATTTAAGAAAACATTTTTGAGGATACCTTATACCAAGCATAAAAATCATAGATTTGAACAACTGTATTTAATATTTCATTTCATTAATGCACTTAATATTTCTAATTTAATAAATTTTAAATTTAATTTGTTTTGCTAACCATTTTTAATTAATTAGGTATATAAAAACTTCTGAACACCATTTTTTTTTACCATTGATAGAAATTGATGATTTTTATTATGATTTTATAAATTTACACTGTGATCTATAATCCCAACTTCCTCATAGAATAGTATGTGGAAATACTATTGCACATAATTTATTTTAGTATTTACACAAGAAGTTATTGTTCCTTTTTCTGTTGTAGTATTGTGTATACATTTTTCTCATCCTTCAATATCCATCATGGTTTGTATTAATCTGTGATGTAAGATATTTACAAAGTATATTTCTTTGTCTTTCAGTAAGTTTATTTCATGTACTAAATATAGCAAATGATCTTGTTTCTAATATTAAAGATGTCCTAACAGCCTTAGCATTTAAGTTTGAATGCTCATGATGTAAGCATTGCATATTCTTGATGCTAAGCACCTTATTAATATATTTTTTTTAATAATTGTGTTAGTTTTCTTATTCTCTGTCATTAACTCTTTCCTATTCACTTTATCTTCTTACTGACTTGTCATGGCACTGTTGTGATTTTACCAGTGTATTCAATCCGACCCATGGAATGGGACCTTTGAATAGTTTCCCACAGCACAATCAATTTCAGATTCTTGTTGTATTCTACTGGTAATTTTTAGTTTTTGTTTTAGCACATTGTGGACTGGCAAGAGAGGTTGTTAGACAAACATTTGCAAAGGGATCACTGGAATCTATTTAGGCTTAAATTTCATCTTTCTTTTGTCTGTTGACTGCTGTTGTTTGCTTATTATATTTGTAGTTTTACATTTAATTCAGGAAGTTCAAATAAAATAAATAATGTTTATCCTGTGTATTGTTCCATGCTGTTTTGCTCATTCACCTACCCATTTTCCATTCTGGGTGTCTATTTCTGTGCGCAGGGAGCTGGTGCTGTTTTACAGTGTGCTGTTTCTTCAATTTATATAAAAAACAATGATATCAAACAGCTCACACAAACCCAGCATCTTAGTTCTCTCCACCTTTACTTACTACACTATGGAAGTAACATCTAGGAATATACTGTACATCCCTCTCACAAAAGGCTCCATACTCCAACAACATGCAGTTCCCCTTTTAACATATGCCCCCCTTTGTAACACAGTAAACAGTAATCCATCCATTATCCAACCCGCTATATCCTAACTGCAGGGTCACGGGGAGCTGCTGGAGCCAGTCCCAGCCAACACAGGGTGCAAGGCAGGGAATAAACCCCAGGCGGGGTGCCAGCCCACCGCAGGGCACACACACACACACACACCAAGGACAATTTAGGATCGCCGACAGACCTAACCTGCATGTCTTTGGACTGTGGGAGGAAACCAGAGCACCTGGAGGAAACCCATGCAGATACGGGGAGAACATGCAAACTCCATGCAGGGAGGACCCAGGAAGTGAACTCGGGTCTCCTAACTGCGAGGCAGCAGCACTACCCACTGCGCCACCGTGATGTCCATAAACAGTAATAATAAAGGAAATAATAAGCTGTCACTGCTGCCTAATAATAAACAACAGCACATTTTTTTCTTTTTTTTAAAAGAAAATAAACATGTTTCATGCTAAGTTCTTGCTGGTCTTCTAACTATTCTACCACTGGAGAAATCAAAACACATAATCCTCACAGTGCTGCCAGCTTTATTCAGGTGAGAGTAGGCCTTGTGGAGCAGATAGATAATTGCATCCTCCACTACAATGTTTGTCCAGCTGTCAAACTGCAGTGGGTCTAAGTGTTCTACCACAAGAGGATTATATACTGTAATCCAGTACCAGTCAAAGGTCTGCATGACGTGAGACTTAAGTGCCATTGATCTCTAGATAAAGAGGCACCTGCCTTCTTTGGAGCAGAAACAATGCAAGATGTTTTTCACAGCACTTTCAGGACAGACTGAACAGATGAGAGAGGATTCCACGAAGTTGGTCAGCAGTGGCCTTAAAAACCTGAGGACTCCATCCGGTCCTTGTGGATTTTCCTGTCTGTAGCTTCATCAGTTGTCTTTTTACTTGGTCATCAGTTATGGGCAGCCCCTTCTAATGTTCAGGGGTGGACTTGTCACTGGCCATTCCAGCTGACAAGGTTAGAGGTGCTGATGTAGTAGGAATGGGAAGGGAGATCTGGTCATTGGAAGAAAGTAGTAGTGGGCAGGAAAATCTAATAAAAAATTGGTTCAGGGTGTTAGCTTTGTCCACATCCCCTGCTAGCACCTGAGCTCTGGATTGCCTGAGTGCAGTAATTATGGCCAGTCCTTCCCAGACACCTGGCATGTTTTCATAAGTGAGTTTTTTTTCTATTTTAGCTTTGTTAGCTTTCTTTCCTTTACTCATCCTTTTTTTAGCAATCACTGTGTGTCCTGCAGTGCCCTTTTGTCACCAGATTTGAATGCTGTCTTTTTCCCATTCAAAAGACCTTTTTTAGTAATGCAGAGCTTGTTGTTTGGAAAGCAACATACTAACTTTAAGGGTTCAGGAGTGTAAGCACAAAGGTTAATATATTCTGTGATGCAGTGACTGAGTCCCTCAATATCATTCCCACATGATTCACACATTATTTCCTAGTCTTTCATTTGAAAGCATATTTCTGAAGGACCCTGCAATTAAGTTTGACCCAATGTATAGGTGCTGGAGGCAAACAGTTAGGTTTAGGCTATAAGTAGCTTATCCATTAAACCATCCAATGTTTGAACCTGCATATTCTAAAATCAGGGTTACTGGGAGTGGTGTGTATCCTAGCAGCATTTAGTGCAAGGAAAGAAACAGGTCTGGAATGTTTCAAAAAGAAATGAGCAAACATTGCTCCATCACAAATTATAATATCAGATTTTTTTCAGTAAACTACAACCTAAGGATATGTGTAAAATGGTCATGTTTCAGTTATTACAGTTTCATTCTTTCACTACTTATGTTACCTGGCTCACCCAGGAAATTTCCTAACTCAATGGGCATCAGTTATAGTACTGTCAGTTAACTGGGTGTATCAGAAGAACTATGTAACTAAGTGCTTTTCTGTACACAATATCTTTTACCAAGGACTAAGATACAAGATAAGTCAGGCAGTGTGTTGTAAATGGTTAAGGCTTTGGACGTCCAACCCTAAGACCGTGGGTTCTAATCCTGCTAATGTCACTGTGCTCCAATTGAAAGAAATGTAAGGAATTGGCATCATAAAGGCATTAATCAAGTAATAAGTAAAAAAAAAAGATAAAGTTATTAGGTCACTGGAGCTGCTTACTCTTGAACATGCTGTACAGAATTAGCCATAAGTAAAACATTTCTGCATTAGATCAGTTCCTGCTTTATTCTGCTTTTCCTAGTGACTTGGCTTTTGTTGATGGTCACTGCAAAGCACAATTTTACAGGAAAGTGTATTGCTTTGAGTGGAAAAGGGTAATCAGTAGGAGTAAGTTGAATATATGCTGTTATCATATGTACTGTACATCTTGCCTGAAGAAGGGGCCTGAGTTGCCTTGAAAGCTTGCATATTGTAATGTTTTTAGTTATCAAATAAAAGGTGTCATTTTGCTTGACTTCTCACTGCTATTATCATATTAAATGTTTACTGTTTTTGTGCGTTTACGCAGTTCACTCTAGTACATTAGTATTTTTTCTTTGTATTTTTCATCAGTTATATGTAGTCTCACTTCAGCATCCGAAGATGTGAATGTATATGCAAAGCAGTGCTTGAACGTGATAGACATAACTGACTGGTACCTTGTGTGGTACAGTGATGTGTTAATGCAAAGAGCATGAAGCAGTAGCTTTGAGCATCGAAACACAATTTCTGTGGGTTCTCCATTACAAATTTAAGTGCCACTATCTAAGACGGACGCTGGGGTATTGCATGATTTATGCACCTTAATCGTAGTGCAGGCAGTCTGGTGGCAGCTTTGTCTCTCCCTGTTTATTTAACTGGCCAATACATAATATCTGCAAACAGAAATAACAATAATAAGTGCTGATATTGAGTAATAATGTTGTTACATGGAGCTTCAGTACACAAGTTTTGGGAAGTGTTTTTAGTAAATTATGCATTTGTCTTTATCCTACAAAAAAGGGGTACACCTATAGTCTATACAGTATATACACACACACATAAATATACGTATGAAAATAAATATATATTCATACATTTAATGTAAAGTTTCTTGACTGACTGACTCAATCATCAACAAAAGCACTATTTCTTGTTAAGTTAAAAACCTGAAATGTGGAGGGTGGTACATCTAGGGCAGTAGGTATATACAAATACTCAGAAAGGACATTTCGCTATCTTAATATTTAGGGGTGAACCCCAAACACATAACAGAAAATTAAATACCCCAAAATCTAAAAAATTATTTGATAGATTTGATTAAAATTTGATCACATTTCAGAAAAAAGAAAATTAACCGACACTTTTTTTATTTGTTGATACATTTTTTATGTGCCAATATTTAATATGCTATCATATAACAAAACTGTTACTTACATTCCTTAATCTGAAAAGAAGCTTATTGGTAAGTGCTATATTGTCACTATTAAAATTAGTAATAAAATGACTGGTCTGATATATTAGCCACTGATAAATTTAATCTGTGGTATTGTATTTCCTAAAACTACCAATTAATCATTAATGCATGTCATTTCACCCCTCGTATTAATACACATTTACCAGGAATGAACTACAGTCGTATTTTTAACTAATCTCAGTATATTAAACACAATTACTTTACTTTTCAGATGAATGTTTAAAATAAAACACAACTGAACAAAACACAAAAAAATAAAAACACATCTGAAATTCCCCCATTCCTCCAGTCCTTATGTTTATAGGTCAGACCTTTGCACATGACAATAAATTTGAACTTAAAACTTGTCAAAAACTCAGTTGTGATCACACTGATCCTGTTTTTGGATGGTATACTTGTGTTATTTACATTTTTTTTTTGTAATTCTTGTTTTAGTGACATTATTGTGGCACCAAACTGTTTATTAAATACTCATATGTTCATGGGTGCTGCCATATTGCTGCTAGTAATAATATCATTGGCCACCATACGAGCTGACAGTCACGCAGCATGTGATGCTATCATGCTGCCATTATAAACGCTCACAGTACACACTGTCTGTGTCCAAACTTTGGCTCAACCACAATAAAAGCTATAGTGATTGTTAATTAACTATGTTATTGTTTTCATGATGGTAATGGTTTCCTTCGTTATGAGCTTTAGACCCAAGCCTTTTTTTTTTACTAATCTTTTGGTTTTTTCTTTGGATTGGGAAACCAAAGTCTTTCAAAGAAAAGTCCAAAAGAGTATTTGGAGATGTACTTCATGAAAAAAATGGATTGAGTACATAGATTATTCCATTGTGGCAAGTAAAATATAATAATAAATACTCCAAATAATACTCAATATAAATAAATAATAACTACTCCAAAACATCACAGCATGACACAAGCCTTGATGTGCTACGGTCCTTAATAAACACAATGCCCATAATAAACACTTCATTTAAAGCTGTTACATACTTTTACTGCTCCAAAGGGTTCATTGATTGCTTTGCACTTCATGTTTGTAATTTTATGCATTTTTACTGTTCTTTAGCATTTTTTCCTATCAAGTAGACAGTGGCTGACAGTACACAGACCAAATAAAAGCTTTGTAGTTTTGTAATTGTGAATGTCATGGTATGTGCAATATTAATTACAGTAGGCACCTACAATCAATGCCACTTGTTTCAAAAGTGCCATCAGTTACACAAATGTTTAGCATAATTATCATGATTAGAACAATAAAAATAATTGATAACATAATTGTTATATTCTCTACTCTAAAAAAAACACTTTTTAAAACTAATAAAATGTGTGTATAAAGCAGTTTGACACAGGTCTCTTTTAGTAAAAAGTGCATACATTGCACAAAACAGATAATTAAACTGATTTAAATGTGATATTTCAAGGACTGGAGATACTCTTGGAAGTGAGGAGCGAGTTAACTTGGTTAAATAATTGTTGCTGTTCTCTTCGGGAGTGCTTGTAATCAATTAGATAATATGTTAATGCTCCTGTTTTATTTACCTTACCTTTCTCTGGGGGGTCACTGGCCATTAGACTTATATCTAGGTAACTGAAGCAAACTTGTTTTAAGAAATAAAATAATACAATTTATTGATAAATACAAGGATTAGAGAAACTTGACAACTACATATATATATATATATTGATATATAAGACAGGACACAGACAGACTAGACAGACAAACATATAACACAGAAGAGGCTGTTTTTTTACTGGTAATTTAAAGTTCTAATTTATCTTGGCACCAATAAATAATTTTACAATACCATGTTTTTAAGGATGATATCTGATGTTGTGTTGATTTATTGCTTGGAATGCGCTCATTCTTTTTGCTGCATGATCTTTTGCCTGTGTGGTGCAGTGCTTTCCTCCTTGAGGACCTCTGCTGTGTCATCTGCAACTTCATAGGGATTCTCTTTCTGGAACAAGAGCTTAGATGCTGACATTCCCTTCTTGAAGTGATGGCTACTTCTTAGCCTTGTCAGACTTCTTATACACAGCTTTTTACTTGGCAGACAGGATCTCAGCTTTCTGGTCCAAAAAGAGAGAGAGAGACAGAGAGCAGCTCATCAGCTTTTATTTTCAGAGAGAAGTTTCAGGGATTTTCAGTCATTCTGGAGAGTGTCCTCAAAAGTGACCCTGGGGCAGAGTGTCCCAGAGAATACCCAGAACTTCCTAGAGAATTTTGTGAGTGTGCCCCGTAGTGGGGGTGAAGGTTGTTTTTGAGAAGAAATTTTAACCTCTCATGATTGTATTAAAGTCACTTCCAGTTACAAAATATGTGTCTTTTGTTTGGTCAGGTCTTCTGTCCACCCCAGTTGTCATTCCTTGAATTATATGTCTTGAGTAAATTTTGTGCCTTTTGGCCCGAAAGAGTCTGAAGAGGAGAGATTGGAAAGTTGTCACTTCAACTTTGATTTACATCTTTCTGATCAGATGAAGTACAGGCAGATCCTGGTACAAGCTGGACTTAGTTTGGAATGTAAATTGGGATGTGGTGAAGCTGCCTGGCTGTTCTCATTAGATTGCCAGCAAACAGTAGCATTTTGGAATTTTCCTTCCCTTTTTTCTATCTTTGTGATGTTAATTGTTGTTAAAAAATATAAAGTATGATGAAGAACATGCCAGACTACCAAGCGAGACTCTACATAGGAGAAGGCAGGCCCTACATTCAGAATTAAACCTCATGACAACTAAAGAAACTGAACAACTAATTTACAAATCCAGACATCATTACTATGAACATGGGGAGAAAGCTAATAAGCTTTTAGCTCAACAAATTCACAAGCAAGAAGTGCGCAACGCAATCTCGGTAATCACTAGCACGAACGGAGATAAAATCGTCGAACACCAAAATATAATGCACAATTTCAGAGACTACTATAAATCCCTATATACTACTGAGTTTAAGGAAGACAATACACAATCTAATGCATTTCTGGATATATTACAGATACCACAAATAGACGCTTTTAGTGCGGAGGAACTTGATAAACCTCTGACGTTATTAGAATTACTAGATGCTATAAAATCACTCCAAGGCGGGAAAGCAGCAGGCCCTGATGGTTACCCTGCAGAATTTTACAAGAAATTCTCCGCTCAGCTAGCTCCCCTCTTATTAGCAACATTTACAGAAGCCAGAGATGACCAATCTCTTCCACAAACCTTTCGCCAAGTATTAATCACTGTCTTTCCAAAACAAAATAAGGACTTATTACAATCTGCATCATACAGACCAATTTCACTTCTGAATAATGACGTTAAAATACTCTCTAAAATCTTAGCCAGAAGGATGGAGAAAGTGCTCCCCTCGGTAATATCACAAGACCAAACTGGATTTATTAGGGGCTGGCACTTATCTTCCAATCTTCGACGCCTGTTTAATGTAATATACTCACCAACTAAATCAAACACCCCAGAAATATTATTATCATTGGATGCAGAAAAAGCATTCGACATGATTGAATGGAAATACCTTTTTACTATATTGGAGAAGTTTGGGTTTGGCCCAAACATCTGTGCATGGATTAAATTACTGTATACTAACCCAGAAGCTTCAGTTTGCATCAACAACATTTGCTCAGACTACTTTAAACTAGAACGTGGCACTAGACAAGGATGCCCCTTGTCACCGCTGCTGTTTGCGATTGCCATTGAACCACTGGCAATACATTGTCGAATTACTGATCAGATAAAGGGGATTAGCAGAGAAGGACTGGAACAGAAAATCTCATTATATGCAGATGACATGGTACTGTATATATCAGACCCAGAAAATTCTGTGCCTGCAGTCTTAGCAGCACTCACAGAATTTCAAAAGATCTCTGGTCTCAGAATTAATCTGAATAAAAGTGTACTCTTTCCAGTGAACTCTCAAGCATATAATATTAGATTAGATACCTTTTATCATTGCTGAACAGTTTAAATACCTAGGGGTAAACATCACAAGTAAACATAAAGCTCTATATCAACAAAATTTCGCCGTTTGCATGGAAAAAATTAAACAAGACTTGTATAGATGGTCAACCCTCCATCTCACACTAGCTGGAAGAATTAACACTGTTAAGATGAATATTCTTCCTAAACTCCTTTTTTTATTTCAAAACATCCCAATATATATTAATAAATCGTTTTTTTAGGCAATTAGATTCGACAATAACCTCATTTATTTGGAATTCAAAACATCCACGCATCAAAAGAGCGACCTTACAAAGACAAAAGGCAGAAGGAGGCATGGCTCTACCTAACTTCCAGTTTTATTACTGGAATATACTGAAATATACAGGCGATAAGAACCTGGACACAAATAGAAGAACATACACAGGCTTGGTCCGCAATAGAATTAAAATCCTGCAGTACTTCTTTGTATTCCTTGCTCTGTGCTCCAATAAACACACGTTATCGGCAATACACTAATAACCCAATTGTGCTCCACTCACTTAGAATCTGGAACCAATGTAGAAAGCATTTTAAGACGGAGAGGTTTCTATCTGTGGCACCCCTGCAAGAGAACCACCTCTTTCAACCTTCACAAACATATGCAGTTTTTAATATTTGGAAAAAATTTGGAATTAACTTGCTTAGAGATCTTTATATAGACAACGTCTTTGCATCCTATGAGCAATTACATTCCAAATTTAACATTCCAGCTAAACATTTCTTTCACTATCTTCAAATCAGAAACTTTGTTAAACAAAACCTTCCAGATTTTCCTCATCTTGCACCCTCATCCATGCTGGAAAAAATATTGCTCAATCTCAAGGACTTAGACTCCATCTCTACAATATATAAAATCATTTTACAATCCCTCCCTTTCAAAGATCCAAGAAGACACTGGGAAAAAGATCTTTCAATTAATATATCAGAAAAGGAGTGGAAAGTAGCAATGCAGAGAATTCACTCGAGCTCCATATGCGCAAAGCATACAATCATACAACTCAAAATTATATATCGAGCACATCTGTCTCGACTAAAACTCTCCAAAATGTTTCCAGGGCATGATCCAACCTGTGAACGTTTCAACCAAGTCCCAGCCTCACTAGGTCACATGTTCTGGTCCTGCACCAAATTAACATTATTCTGGAGAAACATTTTTAATTACCTTTCAGATAGCCTTGGACTCACAATCCCTCCAATCCCATTAACAGCTGTGTTTGGTGTTCTTCCAGATGGGTTTAAAGCGGAGAAAGACAAACAAATTGTGATTGCATTCACTACACTTTTGGCACGTAGACTTATTCTCATAAACTGGAAGAACCCAAACTCTCCTCTTTTAAGTCAGTGGGAAACTGATGTGTTATATTATTTGAAGCTGGAAAAAATCAAATACTCAGTTAGAGGATCCGTACAGACTTTTTTCAAAACATGGCAGGATCTAATCAGTAATATTTTAAAATAAGTTCATAAGGCACAGAGAATTTATTAATTTAGGTATGTTTACAAGCCTTAAATTTAACGCCGTTTGGCTTGCTCTCTCTCTTAGGGGTGGGGATCGATCTGTTCTTAATTTTTCTCTTTGTAAAAACCTGATTGCTTTGTATTGATTGTAATAAAATTAATAAAAAAAAAAATAAAAAAAATATAAAGTATCAGATACTTGATTGTGCATTTGCATTTAATAAATTATAAAGTATCTGTTGTGATGGGGTACTTTGCTGGGAAGAAATTGCCTGGGCAAGGGCACCACTAAGGTGGCACAGGGTATAGGGGAGTTGGATATAAACTCTCCAAAAAAGACACAGAAACACACTACAGTAGAATGTTTGCCACTGTGAAAAAGCATGGACTGCTAAGGAGTGTGACACCACTGTTGCTTTGGGACACTGCCTTCCCCAGGAAGCTAGCTGCCAGCTTCCCTGCAGAATAGTGTATGTAGTTTGGCTTCACAGCCCTGCTGGGTACCGTGAGTGCCACCAGGAGACACTGCAGGGAGACTGGGGAGTCTCTACTGCTTACATAGCCCAGATGTACTCCAAAGTGATGGGGACAGAAGCACAGAAGTACTTTCAGGCTGAAGAAATTACAAGTTCTCCATCTGATCTGGATGTGCTAATGAGTCACGTGGATGGAAGGACAGAAGCACTTCTGGGTCAAGGACTATTTAAAGGACTGCTGTGAACCCAGCAAGTGAGCCTGAGTTGGGAGGGGGTGGACAACGCTTGCTGGGAGGTGCGGAGCAGAAAGAATATTGTGTTTATTGCTTTATTGTTGTGTTTATTGAGGCTGTGGTGCTTTGGAGGCACTGTTTTTGAAGAAGAAAAAATATTAAAAGTCTTCTTAGTGCTTTTTTAACCCATTGTATCAGTGTGTGGAATCACAGCTGACCGGAAAGCCCAGGAGGTCATTCATAGCACAAACGGCATCTGCATGAATTCCACTCAGCCATGCCACAGTCTATTTGAACATCTCCCATCTGGCAAACACTTCAGAGCCTTTCCTGCATGGACCTCGAGGCTCAGAAACAGTTTCATCCCAGAAGCTTTAAATGCACTCAGTCAGTCCATCAAGAACTCCCAGTAGAACTGCTTGTACTTATGATTACAATTACCTCAATGTAAACTTGAACTACAGCTGTAACATTACACAACCTGTGCAACGTTATGAACCATTTGCACTATCTGCACTATATGTACATGTATATTGCACTTGTGCTTTCATACTATATATTTATCATTGTTTTTTTATCGTCCATCCATCCATCCATTACCCAACCCACTATATCTTAACTACAGGGTCATGGGGGTCTGCTGGAGCCAATCCCACACAGGGCACAAGGCAGGAAACAAACCCCGTGCAGGGCGCTAGCCCACTGCAGGTTTTTTCATCGTATTATTATTATTATTATTATTATTATTATTGTTATTATATAATTTTATAGGAAAATAAGTTATGAAGGATTTGCATATTGAATCTCATTGTACCATACAATGACAATAAAAGAAGTCAGTTCAATTCAATAGAAGAGTGTGCGTATTTACAGATAATCATGACTGGTTTCTAAGTCGATTTAGATGACCAAGAGCTATCCTTTTGGCGCTTTGTGCTGTTAGAATACAAGGATGTATACTTGATGGCATTTTTATGATGAAATGCATTAAAATATTTATATTACATTTTACACATAAATTGTTAACTTCATTTAAATAATGCATACTCTTAATAATTAAACACATGGGGGCACGGTGGCACAGCGGTAGTGATGATTGTTCCTGCCAGGTAGCCATGAATACTGCCTCACGCTGTATGCTTGCTAGGACTGGCGCAACCCTGGATGGATAGATAGATGGAATAATTAAACATGTATTATGAAGATTTTTCAGTGTTTCTTAAAAGTTTTGAAGAATCAGTGTTCTAAGCTTATAGCTGGTTTCACATTTATTACAAAGCTTACATTGTGGCAATTTGTTAAGTGGAGAAAGAAAATGGAAGGACAGGAATTGGGGTTGGTACATTTGACAGAGACAGTATTGCTGCAATAAATTATTCCATTCAGGATCGTATGTGTCTCAGCAAGCATCTTACAGGAGGCAGGAACAATCCCTGGATGAGGGAGACAAGAACAATCCCTGGACGGGTCGTCAGCTCATCGCTACTACTGCGCCACCGTGCCCCCACGTTTAATATATACTTTAATGCATTTCATCATTAAAAAAGATATCAGGTATACATCTTATTATTCTAAAATGTTCAGAGAGCTGTAATATCTTGAATGTAATGCATTCTGTGTGGTGATCAATGCCTGCGGCTCCTGTCTAAGAAAGAAAGCCCGTTTAAGAAGCACGTAGTGATTCACACACATAGAGCACATAGAAGATCAAATACAAAACAAAGCATTGAACATGCTACTTTAGTTACGATGGGATATGAGAAACTCTAGTAAATTGAGCATTGATTTTAAGATGAAGTTTACAATGTTCTTCTTTATTGACAAAATAAAGTACAAGGTTAAACTGGAAATTTCAAGATTAATGTTGACATTTTGACCTTTTTTTCTTTACTGTGTCCCTATTTATTTTTTCCTTATTTTCTCTGTGCCCTAATATGCTTCTCTATGACACAAAGATGATGGGCTACGACTCGCATTTTCACATTGACTTTGACATCTTACCACTTTTTTATTTTAGGCACAGTGTGACTTTCTCAACTTGAACTTAAGAGTATCATTCCATCGAGTTCCTTTTGTTGCTCATACTACTATAAGCCACAAAAATTATGTTTTTCTTTGCCTCCACTTCACTGAGTAGGACCTCCACTTTGCATTTGGTGAAATTCTGCTCTTTTATACGTGCTTTTGCCATTGACTTTTAACAAAATGCTCAACTGAAATGGCTATTTATATTGATTTACATATTCAAATATGCAAAATTCTGGGAGGAGTTGGGGTGGAGCGGCAGACACATGCTCTTGTGTTAAATTTCATGCTGACAGGTATTTATGGAGTGGAAGTGTGTGGAAGTTGACTTACGCTTGGTTTTGTGCATCTGAATTTTTTGTGTGCATGCTCATTTACACTTTTGTTCATATGCCATGTTTTAGTGTGACTTCTATGTGCGGCGTTATACACGATGCCCCTGGTTGTTAAAGTCTGCTGAAAGCTTAAGTGTGCATTTACACCATAGTGTGCTAGACTAATCTATACTGTATGTCTCTATCCAAAAAAGAGCTACCCTGATTACCCTGATTGATCAAAGTGTCCCAAGAGAGGGTTAAGTCTTGCTTTGTGCCAGAGACTCAGCTGAGTTTGGAGTTGAGAAAAGAGATTAGGAAAGAAACTCACTGATTAAATGAAAGCTTAGAGTCATGTAAAAGTGATAGACACGTTGGTAATGAGAACTCAGTGCTTGGAGGGGTATTTGAGTACCTTGCATTCTCTCTGTTTGATCCTTTTGTATATACGTTACCCAAGTTAAATAAACACATCATTTTTTATTTGCGTCTCTCTTGGCATTATTCTTGGCATCACAACTCAGGAGTACCGAAATTTTAGTTGAGCCTGCAAAAACTTTCGTCACTCTCTTGAGTAAATGTGGCTAAACTACAGTAACTGCCTAAAACCACTAGCTACTAAACAGTGAAAAATAACCAAACTGGGCAATACTTTGTCAAAAGGTAAATAAATAAATTCAAACTTCTAAAAGAAAATGGAGCAACATGAAACAGGAAAGTCCAAAATGTAATGGTAAAAACAATGAGAGTTGGCTTACTGAAAGCTATCATAAGATGTGAATATCTAACATTAAGTAAAATAAATGTGTAGCATAACACTGACATTGAGGAAAATGCAAAATTTACCAATAAGTTAATCCTCAGCTTTTTGTTTCTTTAGCAAGATATTTGTAACATTCAGTCTTGTGGATGTAAAGTTTATAATGTGGCATTATTTGGGACTTAAGCAGTAAACAAATGTGTAAGTGCATAAAAAGAGGTCTGTATGTCTCTGATGTGCATATGGATGTGTTACAAGTGTGTATATAGACATCTCGAGCACCTATTTTAGTAGATTACAGAGGGGTAATCAACTGGGTTAGTTATAGTCTTAATCTCATCATTTAACCAGATTTAATTCACATTTACTTTCCAGGACATGTTATTGCATTTGTTAATTTTCATACTATATTTTTTACCTTTAATAACAGATGCTATTAAGATTAATCACCATGGCACTGAAGCAACTTTTTAATATTTCTTTCTTTTGCTGTTTCACAGCAGAACATTTGCTATGAATAATTCAGTGTGTGCTTTAAGTAAACAGTACATACAGTAATTTATGCAGAGATAAATCTGGGGCATCATAAAGAATAGCACACTGAAATTTTATCTTTGCCTATCTATTCATCTGTAGGTTTGTTTATGTTTGACGAAAGTACTGGAACTTGCCAGCCCTTGTATATATTACATTTTAAATATATTTCTGGGTGGAAAAGCATAGGTGGACTGCACTCATGTCCTGGATTGTCCTGTGACACAACGATTAAATGGAGAGGAAGCTAAGAAATGGAGTAAATCACCATGAACAGGATTAACAACAATCTACTAATGGATTGACTGTCTCTAGCATAGTTGCTAAAATAAAATTAACATTACTGAACAGACAATGTTACATGAAAAGTAACCAAGAACAGATAAATTAATGATAACTTATACTTATAAGATGTTGAGTGTTGCCAGAGTTGAAGGTAATGCAGTGAAAAGTAAAACAGCTACACATTACTGTAATCTAATTGCATTTCCCAGTAACATAGTAGTTTAATTCAATAAAGCCTAAATTCTAGTAATATCATTACAGTTGCTGACTTAACTAGAGTATTGTTAGTTGTGTTATATAAACTTTTATAAGCAAAAATAATGTATGTAATTATCTTGAAAGGCACAAATTCCATTTCTCATAAAGCCTGAGAAAAATGAGTGTGGCTAACCTCTTCTGCATTCCGCCAGAATTGCATTGCGGTGAATTTTTTGACACTGTCAGATCTGTACCAAAGATTTGTGTTATTTTACATTGTATGATAGTTCTTTTTAATTCAGGATTGTATTAAGGTTTATTTTGTATTTATTAAGAAATAAAGTTTTTCAGTTTTACTTTAAAATATAACAACTTTTCAGTTTCACAGTGGATCAACAGAATATGATAGAAATTTTTAATTCTAACTGGTGAAACACACAGACTTACGGACATAAAATAAAGATAATTCATATACAACAACCATGACCTTTCTGTTTTGGCAGCACCTTCTTTTGTTTTCACCATGAACAAAATACAGCTTAACAGTGATCCCATTGGTGATGTAATTTTCCTAAACAGAGCGTGTTTTTCTCATGCATTTCTCTCTTGTTCTCGTTCTTCCATTCCATATCCTGGATTTTGCCATACATGTCCATGAGCCTTCAAGTCTGCCTGCTGCTCAATTGCCCAGAGTGCCTTTTTGTGATGTGCTTGATGTTCAGCATATGTCGCCGCTCTTCTTTATCCTTCTTCCTATTCCAGCATTTTTTGATGATCAGTAAATACAATACTTGCACTTGATTATGAATTCTAAATGCATATGTACCATGCCGTAGGGAATTATCAATAGATTGGCTTTATTACAGTATTTTTCTTTGCATAATTGGCTTCTGCAATTAACTTACTGCTCATCAGATGCGACTGTACTTCCTTTTTTTCTGTCATTTCATTTCATTTTCTTGATCTATTTGACATAAGAAAAATACCTGATTGTCAGAACCAAAAATGCATACCAAGCCTTGTATTAAAAGAGAATCAAACAAAAATTCTTGCTGCCTTTAAATCCTTTGCCTGAAAGATTATTTACACGTGCAAAATGATTTATTTATTGAAAATTATATATATATATAGTGACGCGTGAGTCACTGTCTTGTACCCCAAAACACGAGGCTGAGTGTCAGTACCTTAGCAAAACCAGCTTTATTCAACTTGAAACAGGAACAGCAGGATTATTTATTGTAGTGAGATCTACTACTCTCCTATACACAGATACAGCAAACGGGCACAGTCAGTGCCACATCGGGGCGAAGGTCTACTGTTCCCTGCATTTATAATGTTCCTTGCATCACCCATCGGCAACAGCTGCATATAGCACGATCTCAGTCAGCTCGTAGTTGTTTCCACGGCGTTCTGCTGTTGTGCTACAAACCTGTAGTTGGCTCAAGTAGTAGTCCTCCACAGATGCGGCAGACGCATGCCGTCCCACTGGAAGGGGGAGGGGGGTGGTGGTCCTAAAAGAGTTCACAATAGCCTCAAAATATATATATATTGAGCTGTCAGCGTTAACCTGGTGTTAGCCTAAACAGCTCCAGAAATTCTGGTACCACACACAATGATCAAAGTTTAAAAACAATGCACCAAAACTGTACTCAGTTACCACTGGAATGCTTATTCTTGTACACAACTCTTCATTTCATGATACTCAGGTCTGGTTCTGTTTCAGAAGGTAGAGTTTACTATCTGTTAATTGAACTTTGGGGAGAGCAGGTATTAATTCATTAACTGAGGAAAACTTTTAAACCCACTATTTATGAATGACATGTAAAGAAATTGTCAGATCAAATAAACACATGTACTTGTAATGGGTGTCCTGCTTTTATTCACTTGTAGCACAAACTGCTACTGGTTAAAGATGCATTGTGAATTATGAATCATAAAAACCTCATAACCACCCCCTTGAGAGAATTGCAGGAAATAACAGCTAAAAGGGTACCTAACTGTGCAGGCAACACTTAAAAGTGCCAGAGAAAAGAAAAGAGAGAGAGAAAGAGAGCAAGGCCTCACTGAGGGGTTGACAGTTAGGGATGGTGTCAGCAAGAACTTTATTGTATAGAAAGTTTTGACACTTCAGATTTTGACAGGGCTTTTTCGCAGCTACTTTCTTTAAGTTAATTTTCATTTTTCTGATTTTTTTTTTAATGAAACATTCATTTTATGTAGCATCTTTGCATAATGAACACCATGAAAATATGCTTCACAAGAACAAAGCTACAGTACAATTGTATGAATACACATTCTGTACAGTTTCTTGAAATATTATTATACCCATAACATTTCTTTCATGTTTAAGCCTGAGACTTTGATATGTTCAGAAAATTTTATTTATGAGTCACACAGACCTTCCCAAAAAAGAATTATAAATAAATAAAATCACTGCTCGGCTGCACAGAAAAGCAAACAAAAAATACTATTTCATATATATAAAATGTATCTTATAAATCAACGTCTATGCATGGAAGTTTGTGTGTCTGTCCAGCCTGGAAGTGTGAGGTGGAGTCGGGGGCTAGGGCGCTGCCTCCGAGGAAACAGAAAACTGACTTAGATGCTAATAACACAAGCAAGGTGAGCACATTGGCAAAACAAAATCTCCGAAGTAATACAGTGTCTTAGCCGCTAATGAACAAATGATGTGAACACGTCAGCAAAACGAAACCTCCTAGGAGAGAGATGCCCAAAGTTGTTCCTTTCAATTACCTGACATCTCTATATTTAATTTTTTTTTCTGACGATTTCAATAGTTTCTAGGACCCCATTCTTTTTACAGCACACGCTTACACAGCTTGTTTTTTTATAAATATATCTTTAGGGGGAACTGGCACACTACTTATTTGTCATTGTTGATATAGGAATTGGGAATTAATAAAAATAACAACATGGGATGTGATTTTCCCTGACAGACTTTTAAGTTTGTCTGGAAGAGGAGCTAGCAGGGAGACTGCAAGGGTTTGCTTTGATCACATGGTAGTATGAAAGTAGAATGATGATCTTTCAACAGACGCTCCTAAAGAAACAAAAAAGTTATCAATGTGTTGACAAAAACATAAAAAGTACAGAAGATATTAAAATTGAACTAGCTAAGGACACAAAGAAAGGATCTTAATTGCCAAAAATTGTGAATCCTAATGACTAAATGTAATCAGAAGAGTTACATGTTGCCATGCTTCTGCATTGTCAAGTGGTAGAACGATGGCAGAGAAAAGGGGTAAGGCAATAAATGTTTTCCAGGATAACACGCAAATGTCAAAACCAGCAGAATCTTTTTTCAATTGCTAAAAACCTAAAATTTTAATCAAGGTCAAAATGAGGATGAACCTAGCCATATGTTGGAATACCAGAAAGTACTATAATAAACATACACCAGACATCTTTTAGAAATAATCCACAATCTTGGACAGTGCGTTGTAAGTAGCACTAACTTATCATGTGAGTGATGCAGTATGTATGACTTCCAGAAACTGTGTCTCGATCCAGCAATAGACCATCACCTCATGGTAACAGAACCACAAAATATTGAAACAGTAATTACAAAATGCAATGTTAATAAAACTAACATTGTGTACAAAAAATAATGCTAATAAAAACTAATATTGTCCTTTCTACCATTAACAATAAAATAATAAATAGAATTTCCTAAGGTCCAACACTAATAAACTATATTTGATTGAAGTAAAAAATGTATTACGACGCCACAATTTCTGAATGGCATGTGAAGGCAACAGGTGATGTTGCTAAAATATACATGACCTCACCAAAATGACATTCAAACCCAATGCTAAAATATTTTTTAAAAAGTGCACTTGTTTGTTTTCATTTTTGATATTTGTATACCCTTCAGATTTGTACTTCCCATTATCAAATATCTAAATTGCATAAAATGGTCACTTTTATTTTTTTAATGTCTCTACCATACTCTTTCTTTTTCACAAGCAGACAGTATACAGTATATCTGAGTACATTACATTAAAGTAGGCAATTGACTTATTATCCACACAGGTGAAGTCAATAAACACATTTTCAAAATTTCAATACTAGGGGGCTCTGCCCCCTGCTTGCTTCGCTCGCCAACCCCTGTGCGGGCCCTACGCGCTAGTCATTTCTTGGATCTGCCTCTTGCAACAAATCATGCTGTACTTTTGGATAAACACGAATATCAACTCTGTCTTTGATATCTCTCTCTTTTGAAACTACTATCGCTGACAATTCGTCACATGTTGGTTTATTATATACTAGCAAAATACCCGGAAGTACTGCATTAAAATTTTTATTAAGAAGAAAATTAAACCTTTTTAAACTGAGGGAAAATATGCCAATAATTATTTGTTAAGGATCTCTTTGTATACCATGTTGTCAGTTCGGCCCTCCGGTTGTAATATGACCAAGCTGTGCGCTGAGCTTACTCTTGAGCATGCAACTTACAGTTGGCCGTGTGAACTGTAATCTTGTCTCAAATCTTACAGCTTGGATTGCTGCTGTCATAATCAGTTTGAGGTTCATGGTTTGTTTCAATTAAGACAGTATTTGCAGGACTTGTGTTGAAATGACATTTGCCATCTGTCAAGCGTTGTAAGCTTACAACCGGTTTCATTGATAACTTCACATCCAGCTTTTGAGAGTTTAAACATTCATAAACATCAAAGTGTCCACTACTGAAATCGTCACCTGTGAATGTAAGATGTTTAAGAGGCATTGGCGGTTGTCGAAAGGTGTAAAATATTTGGCCATTTCGGTACACTTGAAAGCACCAACCGAACAATTCAGCGGCAGCCATCAACTCACATGCAGAACCATAGGTGAAGGGCTTAAGCATTTCACTCTTCTAGTGCTCTTGTGTCGTATAATTATCTCCTGTACCGTCATCAGTCCACACCTTGAACCTGTGCCAGTCATTCAATACATAAGACACAATGTTCTTCCGGATATCAAGAGTGAGCCTGATATGGCCGTGCAATATGTAACACAGAGAATGGAAAAGGTAGGTGCCATCTCCGGGCATGGAAACCACTCGGTAAGTGACAGTTCTTTGATCGATGGTGATTACCTCAATAGACATGGTAATGGGGGTTGGAATGATGAAGGAAATGGGTACCTGAGTAATGTAAAGTAAGTGTAAAATACCTATACAATAACTATATTTGTAATAAACAAACAATAAAACAGCGGAGAAGCCGTGGATTAAACAAAAAGGCTGTAGTTATCAGCAGGGAGACGTGAATCCCGTGGCGAAGCAAGGAAGGGAAGTAGAGACTGGAGCGACGGACGGCCTTATATAGGCAGGCAGCCAACAACGTGGGAGGCGTTGGGATGGGGGGCCCAACGCCGCCTCACATGGTGACCAAGCTGCAGGCTATGGACGTATATATGTACGTAAGTAGGATTCAGTTAGCGTTGGGAACCCGTGTACCAAATTTCTTGAAGATGGGCCCATAAGTAACAAAGACTGTTGAAAAGTTTAATATGGCGGCCGACAGTGGCATCATACCACCGAAATAAGTACGTACATTGGTTTCGGTTAGTGCAGGGAAGCCGCCTACCAAATTTCGAGAAGATGGGGCCATAAATAAGAAAGTTCAACATGGCGGACATTGTTGACCGTTACGCGTAGAATTTCGAAATGAAACCTGCTTAACTTTTGTAAGTAAGCTGTAAGGAATGAGCCTGCCAAATTTCAGCCTTCTACCTATACGGGAAGTTGGAGAATTAGTGATGTTGGAAAATTCAATATGGCGGCTGACAGTGGCGTCATACCACCGAAATAAGTACGTACATTGGTTTTGGTTAGCTCAGGGAAGCCACCTACCAAATTTCATGAAGATGGGGCCGTAAATAAGAAAGTTCAACATGGCGGACGTTGTTGACCGTTATGACCGTTATGCGTAGAATTTCGAAATGAAACCTGCTTAACTTTTGTAAGTAAGCTGTAAGGAATGGGCCTGCCAAATTTTAGCCTTCTACCTACACGGGAAGTTTAAGAATTAGTGACGTTGGAAAGTTCAATATGGCGGCTGACAGTGGCGTCATACCACCGAAATAAGTATGTACATTGGTTTCGGTTAGAGCAGGGAAGCTGCCTACCAAATTTCGTGAAGATGGGGCCATGAATAAGAAAGTTCAATATGGCGGACGTTGTTGATCGTTATGACCGTTACGCATAGAATTTCGAAATGAAACCTGCTTAACTTTTGTAAGTAAGCTGTAA
>JANRMT010062856.1:58261270-58321314 GCA_026402145.1 Polypterus bichir lapradei | reverse complement strand
AATTTCGTGAAGATGGGGCCATAAATAAGAAAGTTCAACATGGCGGATGTTGTCGACCGTTATCGACCGTTATGACCGTTACGTGTAGAATTTCGAAATGAAACCTGCTTAACTTTTGTAAGTAAGCTGTAAGGAATGAGCCTGCCAAATTTCAGCTTTCTACCTACATGGGAAGTTGGAGAATTAGTGATGAGTCAGTCAGTCAGTCAGTCAGTCAGTCAGTGAGGGCTTTGCCTTTTATTATTATAGATGCAAGCGTGATCTTTCATATAGAAATCCAAGAAAACTTCTTTGTCCGTGTTTTTCAGATAAATTTCGTGTAAAGTACGATACTTTTGGACGTGTGAATTTGCATCCATTATTGGCTGTAGAATTTATAACACGTCTGATCGTTTAACTCTTTCCATTCTATGCTGCATCGCTTCTCCATGATCATAAATATAAACCTGACCAAATTGTGGTGTCTTTGAAATTAAATTTGTAGTAGCTCTGTCATATCACCTATGTCCATATATTCAATCTCTTTTTGCTGTTCCGTTATTTCACCGAGTAATAATTTCCATTTGTTAGCGCTAATGCGATCTTTGCTATCAGTTTTTTCAGACTTTCGAATTTTAGTACTTTCATAATCTCTAACCTGCTCTGCATGTGTATCGCACTAACGTTTTTGAACTTCTTTACAACGTTCTACTTTGTCTTCAACTCTTTGTCTTTTCTTCTTCTACTGTTTTTCTTTTATTTCTGCCCCTGCTTGGACCTGTTAGGTTTTCAATTCATCTCTTGGCACAAAGTCTCATCTCGTGGGACGTGAAATTATCTCTCTGAAAATGTCTTGTCTCATCTCTCTGAAAAAGTCTTGTCTCATCCCACGATATTTTTATATAATAGAGAGACTTTATTGGATTAATTAAATTGAGGTTTGCAATTAAAAAGGGGATGAATAATATTTAAATATGATTTGTTTTTCATTTAGTATAATTGTACTTTTTTCAATTTGGTTTCATACCACATGCAATGTTTTGTATATTATTAAGAAAAAAAATTCTGATTTAATCTATATTAAAATCAAAATGTGAGACAATGAATTGTGATGGAACGATTGAGTTGAAACACAGACTGGTTAAGCCTTTAGACCAAGCTTAGACACAATGAGATGGAGACAGGAATTAAACTGGCCTCCTTGAAGTTTAATACCTAATGTCTTTGGCTATTAGATGTCTTTACCAGTCAAGCTGACATAGCCTGGAGAATTCTTGGCTGGGCTGTAAAGTAGCTTAAACTCACTAGGTATCCAATGCCATGTTTGGGAGTAATCATTATTTATATTTCTTGGCAGTCTAAAGTTCTTTGATCATCAGTTTTTGGATGCAGGATACGTGATAACATATACAGTACGTAGCTGGGTCACTTATTGCCTGCCTGTCATGTTATTAGCCTTTCTACATATGGAAAAATATGTGTTAGATTAAATATGTTTAGTGGGTCTAAATTTGGTAAACAAATGTAGGCAATTATGACTTGTTGTGGAGTGCTATCCTGTATAGGATTGTTTCTGTAATGTGTGATACTGCCATAATAGGAGTACAGTTCCTGATGATTCTCTAATATGACTAACAGGTTTAAAACTGGATGGATTGATGGATGATGATACTTGTAATGTGGTTAGATTAGATATCACCATGGCTCCTGACAGAACTAGAACTAGTTTTAAGCAGTATAAAAGTTTTATTGTTTCACAATGCATGACCTTTTTTACAAATAAGATGTACATCAGTATATTTGTGTGAGTAATGGCAGCAATAACACAGAGTAGCATTGTTGCACTAGAACTCTCCAGCTTAGCTCAGTTTAAGCTGTTACTAAACACAGCCATTTAAATGTTATTTTACCATAGAAGATTCAAATGTGTTTTTGTGTTGTCGTTCCAAACAAAAAAAAGACCTTGCCTTTTGAGGACCTTGCAAAAAATGCTGAAACTTAACTGTTTTCATCCATTAATCCACTTTTTCCATTACAAGGTGACAGGTAGCCAGAACTTACTGTATCCTGATAGCAGTCAATTATATGGTATGTTGTTCTTGTAGCACTTTTCTTTTTTATTTTGCTCATTAATTCATCCATCTATTTATGTTACGTTATTAGAGCATTCTGAGATATAACCTTTAAAATACCCAAACAATTAATTGCATATTAAATGATGATGCTGTAAAGACCCTTACACTGATGCATAAATGTAAACATGCATTCTTTTGTTACTTTTTCAAACATTTACTCTATAATGTACATAGAATCATTCACAGTATACCTCAATGCAAGGATATTTAGAGGGCAATTAGATTACAATAATGATCAAATTCAAATTTGTATTACATTTCAAAATAAGAATGTGGAATTATTAGACTCTGAAAGAAGAATGGGAATGAAGAAAAGAGAACCTTTATTAGTGCAAAGGAGTCAACACGTATCTCCTCTGTACTATTAAGGGAGATTCTGTAGCACAGTTAAATATTGTTCAAAAAGTTCAAAATTATTTCCAAAATGAAACGAGAAGTTTAAGTGCCACAAAGTTTCGGCTGTATAGCTTTCAATAGGTGTGTGAAACGCTGTGTCGCTTATCACGTTTTTTTTCCAGCATTGAAGTAACCTTAACTTTTTTTCCCTTTGCAGATGTATGGTGATGCAGCCTATCACTAACACTGTTAAATACAGCGCAGTCTATTTTAGTAAACATCAGAAGAATACATCTAGAGCATAAAAGTAAAGAGGTGAGTCTGTAGCTTTAATTTACATTTTGCAAGCAAGTGTTGGCAGAGAATTCTATAGTGCAGAAGATGCCAAACTGAAAGAGTGAAAAGATTATGCAAAACAAACAATAGGACAGTTTGAAGACTGGTGCTGGAAGAGCTAAAACATCTCTCATGTTTATATAAATTAAACAATTTAATATTGTTGGGTTTCCAGCTTTGTCCATTCTTAGCAGATTTTCACAGGTGACTCTGTTTCTCACCTGAAACAACTGTACTTTACTCATTTTTCTTGGAACACATTTGTAGACATACAGGCAAAAGAAACATAATAATGGCAAGCAAGATTGGTTAGGTGAAATTCAAATGATGCTCTCAACACTATACTGTAAATGCTATAATATTTCCACTAATGATGAAATTTGAAGCCAGTTTACACCATGTCAACTCAATGGAGATTCTTGAGAAAGCATGTTCATCAGTGACCTAACAGTGAACTAAGTGAATAACTAACTCACTCTAGTTTTGCGTAGGGGATGTAATAAGTACATCCCACTCTCCCTTACGGCTCCCATGGATGTGGGAAACATTATGAACACGTTGTAGGCGTGGCAGAAGCAGTGACCACAGCCTTATGTGTGATGACAAGTGTAGAAAATAATCTTTTAGAAATCCTGAGTGATATGCACTGCAAATGAGGGAATTCTGTTTCCACCATTTTCATGTACAGTATACAAGCAAATATATTGCAGCCAGTTAAGTTAGAACTTGCCTAAAACAGGCAGCAGTCAATGGGTACATTTTGTAAGTGAGAAAAGTATCTTATGTATAAACGTCTACATGTTCAAGTGTTTGTGTATGTCTGTCCTGCTCAGAAGTGCAAGGCATCCCGGAAGTGCGGGGGAGCCTGGAAGTATGAGGCTACAGCATGAAGCTTGTAGAAAGCGACTCTGTCACCAAAGTGAAACCGGCGCCACTAATGCACAAACTAGGAAAGCACATCGGCAAAACAAAAACTCAGAGGAGAGAAAAGCTCACTTAGACGCTGATAGACAACTGAGGCGAGCACGTCAGCAAAATGAAACGAGGCTGTTAAGGAGCCGTTAATACACAACCGATGCGATTGATTGATTGAAGTGCCAAAATCCATGGTTTCTAGAAGCCCGGGCTTTTTACAGCATGGACTTACACAGCTAATACATTTATAATTAACAAAAACAATTTATAACAATTTGGTTTGTTTAAAGACTAATATGCTAACTAAATTTAGGTATCCAAACAAAAGTCTAGAAAACGATGTCTTTCCAGCTCCTACTGTATGAAAAGTGATCAGATAAGTGTACCAGTGGTTCATTTATTTTAGATTTGTTCCCATCCTTGTGGTTTTCAATGCTCCAAATAATTCCAAATGTCATATAACACCCATTCCATCATCTATGATATCAGATTGTTATTAAAATAGAATGACAGAGAAATTTCATTCTACAAGAATAGCACATTTTTAAGCTACATACTTATTCTATACGCTTTGAGATAATTATGCCTTTTTTAATGATACATTTTGAACCTGTAGTTTTTAGAAGTGTTAATTATGCAGTAAATGGCCATTCAACAAGTATTCATATTTTAGTTATTGTTGCCACTACAAGAAAGCATCATTGATTGAGTTTACAAATGGTGTCATTGAGTTAACAGACAGTCTTTAATTTTAATGTATTGTTTTCAATATTTCAATATAAAATATCAATATTTTATTGATTTAAATCCTTCTATATAAAATTGGTCGGGATTGTCCCGTGAGTGCTACACAGGCGCGGAGTTTCACACACACCCCGTCCATTTTGCAATGCACGATGGGATTTGTAGTTTCGTTTTTCCAGGTAAAAGATGATTTTCTACTCCAGACTGTGCGATATCTTCTTCTTCTTTCTTACTATATAAAAGCGGTCGGGATTGTCCTTCTGTCCCGTGAGTGGAAAGCGTAGCGGTATTCCGCTTATCACAGACTTACTACTTGCAGCTTGCGGTACGAAGCGACATGATGTGAGCAGAGTTCTGGTGCTCCCATCGTTCCCTTGCTTACAAAATTATGTCTCTGGAAATAATTAATGTTGATGGAGTACAAATGCCTCACCGCGTAGTAAATATCAGGGGGGTTCAAAAGGGCGACCTCAATATAGAAAAAAAGTTTAGATTTCATCACAAAAATAACAGAAACTACGAGTATTAAAGTAATACCGCTCAAATGCAATATAACCAAATTAATGAGTTTGTATAAAATATCAAATTGATCTAAATATTGAATTGCCTTAAGAAGTGGTCAACTTAAAATCCGGTCGCCTTAAAAGGCGGGTCAGCCTAGTATTGCATTAAAATTTGAAAGTTACAAGTTAGTGAAACATGTATTGCCAAATCAAGTGTTTTAGAAGGAGTGTGATATTTATATCTAGTCATGAAAGTTGCATAGCCCACCCTTGGACCTTACATTTCAGGAAAAGATCTCTCCTGTATGTAGTTTTTTTCTTATATTTGATGTCTGATTTCCTCCAGAAGCCCAAAAGAATTTTACATGCAGATATTGTTGCTGCTGTGATTCTCTCCTGTATAGAGTTTGAATAGAAAACCTGTATTTACATTTTCTGTAATTGAATTACAACAAACAGAGCTGTCTTCTTGTCATTTCTAGTACCATATGGGTGCTCCAACATAATCCTGACCTCGATATTGAGTTGCAATTAAACGCTAAGAAATGTGTTTTAATTAAACACATACAATCTAACCTAATATGTACATGTTTCTGATATTTTAAGTAGTCACTTCTGTTCGATCTAAGTGTGCAGTGTGACCTTGTCATAGTTTTGAAAGTCACTTACCTTGATTACTCTAAGCTGTGACCTCAGTTCAGTCAGAATTGCTTTTAAATTCTATGTAAGTGAGGTTAAGTAACAAATGAAGAATCAAACGGTTCTTGAAGGATAAACTGGTCACTACTTCCCTTTTCTTTGCAGTAACTGAATTGATCTGATTAAATCCAGAAAATTGGTGTTGTATTACTTCTCTATTTCAAAGGTGTTTCTGCTATACATTTGGTCCTGTTTTTTTTAGGTAGCATAAGTGACAAGATGTACCAGAGTAGTATGTGAGGATTGTCCAGGAGATGTAGGAGTGTGGACTCAGTTTAAAAGCAGTTTTTGGGTTAACAGACAAGATCCCAGTTAGGGAAGATCTGCACCAGGAATCTTCTTTAAGTTCTTACCTCTTTGATCTACAGTAGTTATAGATATGTTGAGTCATGGGATAAAAGACCAGTCCTACTTGCATTTGTTTTTTGCTGATGACAGTGTATTGTGTAACACCAGAAAGAAGTAAGAGGAGGAAGTGGAGAGAAAGTTAGAAGAATGGAGAAGGGCTTTGGAAGATAAAGGTTTGAAGATAAATAGGAAGAAGACAAAATATATGAGATTATAATGATGCTCAGACTGGATAAGTTGGTATATCTAGGATCAGTGGTAGCTTAAGATGGAGAATTAGGTGCACAAGATAGCTTACAGAGAGAAGTGTGGTAGACAGAACAATTGAATTAAGATAGCAGGAGTATTTTGTAATCTAAGAATTAAATTAAAAAAAAGTTTTTTAAGACCTTGTTAAGACCATCAATGAAGCATGGAGCTAGCACAGGAGAAGAAATTAGATGTGGCAGAAATGAGAATGTTGAGAAGTATGTGTGGAGTTACAAAAAAGGACAGAATAAGAAATGAGACAATCAGAGGTACAACAAAAGTAGAAGATATATCTAAGAGAGTACAGGAAAGTTGGCTGAAGTGATATACTGTAGATTCGTGATGAGAAGAGAAGATGAGATGAATAATGGAAATGGAAGTACAGGGAGAGAAAAAGTGAGGGAGGCAAAAGAGAAGGAGGATGGATAAAGTAAAAGAAGATATGAAGGAAAAGGTTTTGACTGGGGACTATGTGCAGGAGTGAGCTGTATTGAGAAAGTTTATTAGGCTCATCGACCCCACATAGAATTGAGAAAAAAATCTGATACTTGGACATAGTAAACAACTAGGTTATTCATTTCACAGATGCTCTGAAATTTTTAAAAATCGTATTTCAGTTGCTAGACTAATAATTTTGGAATCATCAGTTGAGCAATAATAATGATAATTTAAATTATTCAAAACTTATTTTTTACTTACTTCAAAAAATTATTTGTAGTCACTCTTTGAATATTATAAATGATGGCATATGAAACCACCTTTACTTTATTGAGGACTGTAATGTTGTTTGTTTAGTGGTATGACATAACGAGAGAGACTATGGTGGTTGTTACTAACAGAAACCTACTATAAAAATGTAGTCTATAGGGAGTAATATGGGTAACTACTTTAAAATCTGAAGGTGTCTATTCGATTGACATTTAAAAACTATTTTCTCATTTATTTTGGTATTTTGTGCTTCTTTACCTTTGTGTGGTATCTAATGTTTATCTGTATTATTATTTGGTTTACTTGTTAGCTTTTGGGCAGAGTGGTGGCTCTGAGGCTAAGGATCTGTGCTGGTATCCAGAAGGTTGCTAGTTCGAATCCCCGTCACTGCCAAAAGAGATCCTACTCTGCTGGGCCCTTGAGCAAGACCCTTAACATGTAATTGCTCCAGGGGCGCTGTACAATGGCTGACCCTGCGCTCTGACCCCAAGGGGTATGTGAAAACTAACAAGTTCCTAATACAAGAAATTGTATAAGGCGAAATAAAGAACAAAAAAAAAATTCAATTGTGAAGAAGTCACAAAAAGAACAAAAAAGGTGTGGGGTAGCCGCCCCATATACTTGTAAAAATAAGCATTTGAAATGCAAAAAAATGGTTTTTGAGATCGAGCTCAATACAGAAGTGAATGGTTGTGAAAAAAAATGGCATTTATATAGGGTCCGAGGAGGAAGTGAGGTCAGTAGAGACAGGACAGAAAGTGAGGTCATCAGGTAGGACTTCCTTCTTATGTTCTACAGAGGGGGAAAAAGAGAAGCATTATATGACAGCGCCAACCTCCAGTCCAGTGGACAATCACACATATTCGGGCACATAAACTGTCTCCTAATTGCACATTTGTGACACAGCCCGCCAAGACCCATCAGGTTGGAAGGTCATGAACATGCGAAAGAGCATTGGCGTTGGCGTGGAGACAACCCTGTCGATGCACAGGCATAAACCGATGTGGCATGAGGTCTAAAAACCACATTATGAGTTGTGTGTTCAATTCCTTGTGAATTTTCATCCACTGAAGAGGGGCATTGTTGGCAACCAGGGTGAAGTCACAGGCTAGAAGATAATAACTCAGCCGGGTAATGGCCCATTTAATTGCTAAAACTTCCACCGCCATATGCCTGATTTCCCAATCCAGCAGATTCTAGCTCAGGGACCTGACAGAATGTTCAACACCACCAACCCTCTGGCTCAGCACAGCCCCAAGACCTATGTCTGAAGCATCGGTCTAGAGAATAAAAGGCAAGGAAAAATCAGGTGCCATCAAATCCACTGCTGAAGTTAGGGCCTGCTTTAGGTCATGAAAGGCAGCATCTGCTTTTGAACCCCATACCACAGCATTTGGGGCCTGCTTCTACGTTAATTAAAATGAGAGACGATCAAGACCTTAATTCAGTTCTTACTTGCATGGCTACCAAGATCTACAAACTCAAGATCAAGTTGGGAGAGAACAGAACCCAGCTTACTGAGTCAGAGGCATGGTACCAAGCACGTGGGGCAGTCCAACATGATAAGTTGTGGGCTCGGTCCCAGGTACTGTTACCATTGCAGGGGAATGACAGAATTAAGTCATAGTTTCTTATTTTTGAGTGTACCACCAGTAGGCACCACTGGGAGTGAGCAGAATGGGGCAACATACTGGCACCGTTCTTGAAGGGGGAAGTGCAGCAGAACTACTATGATCTTGAGGCATAAAGTGTTGCTAATTATGACTCTCTCAAGGTGTTAATTAAAAAGATATGGCATGTCTGTGGATCAGCAGGTGAGGATTTGTCACTAGTGGCTCTTAGACTCAGAGCGGTTTTCCTGCTCGCAGGCTTTTCCCATATGGGGCAAATCAGGGTACTGGTTACTACCAGATATAAAAGACTCTCAGAAGGTTATTGAACAGGTCACATTCAATCTTCAATTGAATGCCCTCCTTGAATATTTCAACCAGCCAGTCCATAGGCAATCATACAAGAATACAGAAGCACTGATATACACCCTTGAGTGGCACATAGCCGGCTCCAAAGCCAAGACAGCAAAATGGTCTGTGCGTCAAACTTAGATGGGACGTGTCACTCACTGGGAACCCTCTGGCTTCAACACGGATTCCATGGTGAGAACAAAGGAGAAGCACACATCCTTTCCAGCTGTTTCAAGTGTGGAGAGGAAGGGTACACCATTCTCAGCTGTTCTCTGCTGAGCAAGCCCATGGATTGCAGCTGGGTGAAGGGAAGAAGGTACTGTGTATTTGCTAATCCCTTGTCTCTTCCTTGTACAAGAGTGGTACTTCTAAAGACAGTAATGTGCTACTCATGCACAATCGCACTTCACTAAAGCAGTTATATAAGGACACAATAAGAGAAATATAATTAAAGTTTATTAATGTAGATGGGTGTCATTAGCAACTAAGAGGATTCCTCGTCACTTATACTTTTGCTCACTTTGCTCGGAAAGATTCCTAGAAATATAAACGCTGGCTCAAAGTTATAATCTGTTGGAAGTGATAGCTAAATTGCACATGTGAATCACTTACAGAATAAGCATAAATGCTCAATTTGTGTGCATGCTTGCTATGACATTTGTCATTCACATCAGATAAGAAAATTGTATGAAGACACCATTTACATTTAAAAACAACAGCTTGGCTTTGAATACTTTAATGAAGAAAAGCATTTCATCCCATCACTTCTTTTGTATTTAAAGTTCATTGTGTTAAACTGATGCATGAGATTTACTTAAAACCAAAATCCATTTTAAAAGGAAAGTTCTGTGAGTACATTTTTTTTCCATTACTCTCCAAAAATTGTACATGAACTTCAAAAGATTGTGACTCTTTGTAAGTTAGTAGACACTACTATATAAATCCTGAACTTTGCAATGTATATCATAATCTTCAATCAAATCAAAAAATATTAGAGTACATCCTTAATGAAATGGGCAGCACATTTATTTTTTTTAACTTGGGCCACATATAGGACAACAACAACAACAACATTTATTTATATAGCACATTTTCATATAAATAATGTAGCTCAAAGTGCTTTACATGATGAAGAAAAGAGAAAAAAAAAGACAAAGTAAGAATTAAAATAAGACAACACTAATTAACATAGAATAAGAGTAAGGTCCGATGGCCAGGGAGGACAGAAAAAACAACAAAAAAAAACTCCAGGCGGCTGGAAAGAGAAAAATAAAATCTGCAAGGGTTCCAGACCATGAGGCCGCCCAGCCCCCTCTTGGCATTCTACCTAACATAAATGCAAACAGTCCTCTTTGTATTTACGGTTCTCATGAAAGGACTTAATGATGACGGTCATGAGGAGTTCTGGCTTTTAATCCATTAATGTAGGACAGCACGGTGCTTTGAGTAGGTGGTGGTGGCGCAGGTCGCCACCACAGAAAACCGGGAGAAGAAACAGAAGAGAGAGTAGGGGTTAATATGGGTTTTAGAGCCACCATGAATAGTTATGATAATAAATTGAATATACAGAGTATCAGGATTAAATTAAAATGAAGTTATGAGAAGGCCATGTTAAAGTAATGAGTTTTTAGCAGTTTTTTAAAGTGCTCCACTGTATTTGCCTGGCGAATTCCTATTGGCAGGCTATAACAGATTTTAGGTGCATAACAGCAGAAGGCTGCCTCACCACTTCTTTTAAGTTTAGCTCTTGGAATTCTAAGCAGACACTCTTTTGAAGATCTAAGGTTACGATTTGGAATATAAGATGTCAGACACTCAGATATATAAGATGGAGTGAGATTGTTTAAGGCTTTGTAAACCATAGCAGTATTTTAAAGTCAATTCTGAATGACACAGATAACCAGCGTAGTGACATCAAAACTGGAGAAATGTGCTTGGATTTTCTTTTCCGAATTAGGATTCTAGCAGCTGCATTCTGCACTAGTTGGAAACGATTTATGGCTTTTTTGGGTAGTCCTGAGAGGAGTGTGTTACAGTAATCAGGACGATATAGAGCTGCCATTCAACCTAAAATGTATATGAATGAAATGTGAACAACAAGCAGAATTTTCAGAGGTAACCACCACAACATGAACAGAACATTCCACATTCATGTAAGTCCAGCAATTAATTTAATCTGACTCAAGAACTTTGAAATGGTAAGATTGCCTACATTTTAAGATACATCTTCTGATGCATTAATTTGGATGCATCATCAGTGATATCTCTTGGGGTTCCTCCGGTGTTTTGGATCTTTTTGAACATATGTCCTCCTTCTGGCAAACTGACCCAAGTTGTTCAAGTCTCAGACTGAGTCCAAGTAGAGTGCTACACCCCACTGTTCTCCTCTCTTTCTACAAGCCCCATATTGCACTTGTGGCTCTTGCACCGGTGATGCCAAGGGTTTCAAAGGTCCTCCTCAGGGATCATCCTAGGAGGGCCCTGAAAGCCACCTCCATTGGAAAGCACCTTGTCCATGCCTCTGGCAGCCCTCAACCAGCTCCTAGTATTTTGCCTACTTTCTCTCCTGAACCTCCTCCCCTCTTTCCTCTTCTCACTTCCTAGGGAACCACATGCTCAACCAGGATGAGCTGTTTTGTGGCCTCAGGTAAAAGCATGATATCTAATCACATTGTGAAAAGGATTGTGTATTGCATTATTGTCCAGCAAGTAATTTGATTTCCTAAAAACATGTAATGATCAATAATTATTTTATGAGTTGGTCTCGTCCATTACGTGAGACATTTGAAGTGGAACTCCGTTAGCAGCGGTGTTATTTATTTCTCTTTTTTTATCATCACGAGGTATCCTGTATTTATTCAACCCGAGGAGGTTCAATTACAGTATATGCATGCAAATATAAACATGAGTGGCAGAAAAAGGGCTCAGAAAGAAACGGAAAAGACAGCTAAAGCTTCATCTACTCCTCATGAGTTTGGAGCATTGACTCCAACTGGGCCTGCCACTTCACCCACGGAGCACAGAGAAGAACAAAACAATCTGTCCTAACTGAAGGTAATGATCACCGCAACAGCCACCGCTCAAGACATAAAGGAGCTCAAGAAAGATATAAAGAAAGAAATAAATGATATAAGGAAAGAAATAAAGGACATACACAAGACAAATGAGAAGCTGCTTTGGGATATTAAAGTCTAGGAAAAACATTTAAATAATCGCTTTGATGCAATGTTTAAAGGTATGCTAGAAAAAATTGAGGAAAATGTGTCAAAGTTTGAGGATAAACTTAGAGCACTTGCCACTCAGCTGGAAGACGTTAAGCAAACATTCATGACTCATATTGAAATTGCTGAACAACTGGCATCTACCACTGATGGAAAAGCAACAACTGCAAATTCTGAATGCAAAATAGTTGGAGACAGACTAGCTGCACTGGAAGATGGATGCTGAAGGAATAATATCAGAATCGAAGGTCTCCCAGAAAATCATGAAAGTCCTAACCCAGTGAAATTCATAGCTGAACTATTCTCTAAAATAATTGGAGAGGACTTCAAATCAGATACCAAGATAGCAGCAGCTCACCGCATACGTGGATTGAATACCTCAAAACCTAGGACTCTCATCGTGCATTTTGAAATATTACAATTTAAATTACATATAATGTTACTTCTCACACAGAAACAAGGGATTATTTTTGAAAATAACCACATTCATATTTTCCCTGATTTCTCACCCTCAACAGCTGCTAAACGTGCTGCATTTTACAGCATTAAACTGCACTTACAGAAAGCCAAGATCAGAAACAGCCTCATGTATCCTGCCAAACTTAAAGTGGACATTCAAGGCAAGCTCTACATTTTTACTTCTATGGAGGAAGCACAAAAAGACATAAGAAAACTGATCCCAACACTTTTTTGAAATGCAATCATGAGTGGCATCCAGTTCTGGCATGGAAAAGAAGATCTTACCTGCTGTTTGATCAGCTAGTAGTGATACTGGTACCATAATTATACATCCTATTTCCTTCTTGTTTTTGTTTTAATTACAATTATATGCATATATGCATGTATATGTACATTTGTTTTTTTTTTTTAAGGGGACTGTTTAACACCATATCCCTTGGTTTATTGTATTAGGGCTAACTATGCTTATCCAGGGCTACTGTTCAACATCATTCCCTGGGTTTACTCTCTCAAGACTGTTTAAGATTATAATTTATGCTTATACCATTTGGACTGTATTGTCAATAGATATCTCTATTTTAATCCTTATACACCGCTGCTGCGGGGCTTGTTTTGTTTTGGATGTATTGTGTCTCTAGGTATGTCAGTGGACTGAGATAAAAGAGAAAGAGAGCAATCTATCTCTAATCTATCCTTTTAATCCTTATAAGTGCCAACACAAAAATTGGCTTCATGGCAATAACTCCTGGGAAAACTGGAAATTAAGTTCAAAGCTGTCTTATCTTAATTTAAGACTACAAAATGACAGCAAAAGTTCAGAAGCAATATCTCCATGACCAAACAGTTAACTTTGTGAGCAGGAATGATAAAGGTCTCAATCAAGAATTTAAGAGAAAGAAAATATTCTCTCATCTAACAGGTCTAAATGCTAAAATAGTATTTTTACAGGAGACCCACTTATTATGCAAGGATCAGTTTCGGCTTCACAGAGACTGGACTGGCCAAATATTCCATTCCAGCTTTACAAAGAAAACTAGAGGTGTGAGAATTCTTATACATAGAACAATCTCATTTGTAGTAGCAGATGTAGTATCTGATACTGAAGGGAGATATCTGATTATCATGGGAAATTTATTTAACCGTAAAGTGATTTTGAAAAAGTATCTACACACTCAATGTGGATGAAAGGGACTTCATCCAAAACGTATTTGCATCCATTCCCAATGTGAACACTCACAAAATTATAATGGATGGGGACTTTAATTATGTTTTAAATTCAGACCTAGATCGGTCTCCTGCCACAGGGACAATAAAATCTAGCACTGCAAAAACAAATACACAGTTTGTCACTGATCACAAGTTATCAGATCCCTGGAGATTTCTAAACCCAAACTCAAGAGCATATTCCTTCTACTCACCAGTGCATCACTGCTACTCAATAATTGATTATTTCTTTATAGATAATAATTTTTTTCCTATGAATAATTCTTGTAAGTACAACACTATTGTTATTTCCGACCACGCCCCTTACTCCCCTCTCAGCTGGCGTCTTAACCCACTTTTATTAGTAGACAAGAACTGTACAAAATTTATATCCAAACAAATCAATTTTTTTAGAGACAAATACAGCCTCAGAGGTCTCTGCAGGAATACTCTGGGAAACTCTGAAGGCTTCTTAAGAGGACACATTATCTCATATCTTTCCCACAAAAATAAACTGGAAATGAAGAAGGTATCAGAGCTAATCAGTGAAATTACCAGAATAGATCAAGAGCATGCCACGTGTCCAAGTGAGACACTTCATATGAAAAGGCAGGCTGTGCATTCAGAATTCAACCTCTTGACAACCAGAGAAATAGAACAACTCATTTTAAAATCAAAACATCATTATTATGAACATGAAGATAAAGCTAATAAGATCTAAGCTCAACAAATCCACAAGCAGGAAGTGACTGTGAAAATATAATGCACACATTTAGAGACTACTACAAGTCCTTATATTCTACTCAGTCTAAAGGAGACAAGACACAATCTAATACGTTTTTGGATGCATTACAGACATCACAACTAGATACTCTCAGTGCAGAGGAATTCAATAAACCTCTGGCACTATCAGAATCACTAGATGCTATAAATGCATTTCAGAGTGGGAAAGCAGTAGGCCTTGATGGCTACCCTGTCGAATTTTATTAACAATTCTCAGTTAAGTTAGCTCCCCTCTTATTAGAAACATTTACAGAAGCTAGAGGCAATAAAATTCTACCTCAGACTTTTCGCCAAGCATTAATTACTGTCTTTTCTAAGCAAAATAAAGACTTATTACAATGTGCATCATACAGACCAATCTCACTTCTAAAAAATGATGTTAAGATACTCTCCAAAGTCCTAGCTAAAAGGACTGATAAAGTGCTTCCTTCAGTAATATCACAAAACCAAACTGGATTTATTCAATGCAAATAATTATCTTCCAATCTTCAATAACTGTGTAATGTAATACAGTATATTCACCCACAAAGTCCAACACCCCAGAGATATTATTACCATTGGATGCAGAAAAAGCATTTGATATGGTTGAATGGAACTACATTTTCACTACATTGGAGAAATTTGGGTTTGGTCCGAACATTTGTGCATGGATCAAACTATTGTATACCAGTCCAGAAGCTTCACTTTGTATTGACAACATTATTTCAGACTACTTCAAACTACAACGTGGTACCAGACAAGGATGCCCCCTGTCACCACTGCTGTTTGCAACTGCCATTGTGCCACTGGCAGTTCTCTGTCAAAATGCTTATGAGATAAAGGGGATTATCAGAGAAGGAATTGGAACAGAAAATGTCACTATATGCAGATGATATGGTACTATATATATCATATCCACAAAATATTGTGCCTGCAGTCCTAACAGCACTAACAGAATTTCAAATGATTTCTGGTCTCAGAATTAATTTGAATAAAAGTGTGCTCTTTCCAGTGAACTCTCAGGTACACAATTTTAGATTGGACACATTCCCTTTTATAATCGCACATCAGTTTAAATACATAGGGGTAAACATCACAAGTAAACATAAAGCAGGCATAAGCAGATACTTTTGGAGATTGCCTCCTCCAAAATGCTAGATGACAGCTCCCCTGGAGTGCAGTGGTGCCCTGGATTCCTGCAGGGCAGCAGCCTGGGACTTAGAGATTAGTTTCTCAGCCCTGTTGGGTATCATGGGTGCCGCCAGGAGGAGCAGTGAAAGGACCGTAGGGGTCATACCTCATTCATAGCCCAGAAGTACTCACAAGTCACAAGGACAGAAGCTCTGAAGTACTTCCGAGCTGAAGAAAAAAAACAGTTCTCCATCTGACCTGGAAGTGCTAGCAAATCACATGGGCGGAAGGATAGAAGCACTTTCAGGTCAAGGACAATATAAAGGAGTACTGTGAACCCAGCAAGCAAGCCAAAGTAGGATGGAGGTGGACAAAGCTTGCTGGGAAGTGTGGAGGAGAGAATTGAGAGTATCGTATTATTTAATTTATTGCCTGTAATATTTTGGCTGTGGTGCTGGAAGGGCACTGTTTAAGAAGAAAATTATTAAAAGGCTTTTTATTGTTTTTACCTTGTGTCCTAAGCATCTGTCTTTTGGGATTAAAGGGGCACAGTGACCCCTAGCATCTTACAGTGGAATAGTCTGCAGGATTTCTTGTCGTCTATTTTGGTCAGAAACCTTTTAAAAAGTAACATCGACGTAACCCAACAGACAGCGTTATGATACAGGGGAGCCCGCGAAAAAACCTACCCTTAAACCGGGCTGTGATGGGGAAAAAAAGCAAGAAGCAGACGGATAACAGCAGAAAAATTTCTGCACTCTCGATCAGCACTGTCGTAGAGGAGATGGCAAGAGAGCATAATCAACGGGAGAGGAAAACTCCAGATGACGGCATCCAGAATGAGGTACGTGCTGGGTAGGAGATTAAAAAATTCCTGGATGTAATTAACCTTGTCCTGTGCTCGTACTTCATAGAAGAAGGTCATCTAGAGATTCAGCAAGGAGCCGGGTACTATACTGTAGACAACAATGACTGAGTCGATAGAATGCTGAATGCAGAAGACTGTAGCATGTGGTTGCCTGATGAGGACCACGTGACCTGCCCTGAGGGTTTCTAGGAAGGAGAAGGTCCTTGTCATGCTGCCTACTACTTAGAGGGAGGTGAGCAAGGCACCACCCGACACACATAAAGTTAAGGAGGACCAGGACATGACTGAACGATCCGCTGATAAATTGAGACAGGTGGATCACAGTCGGCTACCAGCCGCATCCTGAACTCTAATTCCCAGGTGTCCAAGCGAGACTCGATGGGGCATACGCCTGAGATGGGCATATTTGCCAGCTCATGGCCGGAAGGTGGGGCTGATGATTGCCCAACCCTGCCTCTGGCCAATTCAGTTAATGACTTTTATGTGCAGGAATTATAAAGGTTGATTCAACCTATACAAGCCTTTTTTCAGGTTATATCTAAAGTGGACATAATCCAAGAACTGCAAGACACAGCTGAGGCGCCTTTAAAACAGCTAGAGGAGTACCTGCAGCGGACGGTCGGGAGCTTCCCCAAATGCCAATTTGGAGGTACAGGTGAGTCAAACTGGTACCGTACAAGAAAGGGGGATGCAGAGTAAAATGGCCCCGCAATTACTTAGTAGTGGGTGTCAAGTAACCTCAAGCCCTACAGTTGAAGAGGGGAATGATGACCGATCGCCCAGTGGAAGGATCGGGGAGGCGGAACAGCAGTGTAGTGCTGATTTCCAAATGGCCCCGGCTCTTTAAGACATTGGTGATCGGCACATTCAAATCAAAATGGGTGCAGACAGTAAAGGGTCTCCCTGTTTTTCATAGAGAGACCCAGACTGTGACAAAGCCCTAGATTAAAAAGGAGATCGCAAAAGAAAAACAGGTGTATTCTGATATAACACCAGGTGGAGCTGCATGCTCCCTAACGTTGGAGGATCGTTCTCAGCAGGGGCGTAGAGACGGTCCACACTCAACTGGCAGAGGGGTGGAGTAGATGTTTCCAGCCTACATTCAATCTCGCAGGGCACTAATGTCAGGAGGGAGGCAGCTGTGTTATAAATGCCACCGGCCGTGCCATTTGTGGAGGAAATGTCCGCTGAGAACTGGGGAGTACGTTAGACGAAAACATTGTTGCAGTATTTCCCCACAGTTCTCTTGCTCTTGCCTTATAGGACGAAGCCACAGTGTGGCCATCGCAGACAGCCCCTCCTGGAGAAGAACAACCCTCGCGGGACTGGACGCTTCGCCCCACAGTGCTAAGCTGTGGGAGGGGCAGTGTGATAGATGGGGGGAGATAGCTACTTTTGGACACTGCATTGCCCTTAAAGCTAGATGGCAGCTCCTCTGGAGTGTAGCGGTGCCCCAGATTGAGAGAATTGAGAGTATTGTATTATTGAGTTTATTGCCTGTAAAATTGTGTTTGTGGTTCTGAAAGGGCTCTGTTTAAGAAGAAAATTATTAAAAGGCTTCTTATTGCCTTTACCTTGTGTCCTGAACATCTGTCTATTGGGGTTAAAGGGGCACAGCGACTCCTAGCATCTTAAAATATATATAGACACACTATGGTCTGAGCACACATCAGAATGACTAAAAATGAAGAAAATTTAAAAAGTGAGAAAACTGCTGACTTGGCAGTCACAAACACAGAGAGGGATTATGAATGGTGTAAGGTATAAAGGAGCCCCAGTAGCATGTTTGGACACACTTCTGCTGAATAAATCATTGGCTGAAAGTATTCAGTGTTACTGTGTCAGACAGAGGATGTACAGCATTGTTCATAATGGCAATAAGTTTTGTTTTCATTGTTTTTTGCTGTGACCTCCAGGGTGTCCAGAGTACATCCCACAACTGAGCCTGCCCTTTAAATTAGCTTGTTGATTTGGTAGGCCACTCTTAAAGTGATGTTATCAGTCCAGCAAACCATAACATGGAAAACTGCACTGGTCATCAGAGAGTTGTTGAAGATGTAAAGGAATGCAGTCTCCTAAGAAAAAATACCCTACTCTGCCTTTCCTTATACAGTTCCTCTGTGTTACAAGACCCTAATGTGGACCCTTTAATACTTAAATGAGCACACCACCTCTACATCTACTCCCTGAATAGTGACTGGACATTGATGCTGTGAAAGTCAATAACCACTTCTTTGTTTTTGCTGATGTTAAGTTGCAGACAATTCTCTTTGCCCCGAGGAACAAACTTCTCCACCTGATTCCTATACTCTGTCTCATCCCCATAATTCACCCCATTTTCTAAAAATTTAAAAAACTAAAAACCCAGTCCTAGCATTTCATAGTGTAAACTATGTGGTTCAGAGTTGTGGGATCTGGAAATAATCACTTTATTGCATATTCCTAGTACAATTTTTCTCAAGGTAGGGATGCATTTTCTGTTCATTTCCTGGGAGAAGTAAATCAACAAGTACGCACGTGGCACAAATAGTTTACTGTGAATTTGTCTTTCGAGAGGAAACCACACCACTGGGTGTTTTGCAGATAAAGACAAACACTGAGCTTGCAGGCACAGCTGGTCTTTTAAAATGGCTGAATCTTATAATAGAAGAAGAAGACATTACATTTATATAGCACTTTTCTCACTACTCAAAGCACTTTATATAGAGAGTGGGGAGAAGATGACATGTATAGGCTATTTTATAATGTTGTGTGTACTCTCAAGACACAGATCAATAGTCGACAACTATCTTGGCTTGAAAAATGAACATATTTATTAAGTTTTTAGGCTTTTGTTTTCTAGGTGACCTGTGTCCCTTAAAGTTATATAATAACATTGTGGGACTGGCTATATATTTTTAAAAAATTATAGAAAACTCTTAACTTTAGAATGCAATTTTGTGTGGCAAATGCTTATAAACAATGCTTGTGAAGAAATAACTTCCACATGAAAATTACCAAGCTTGTCCTTTAATGTGTATAGCAGTGGGAAAAGGTGCTCATATGGAATTTTATTTTGGGAGATGTTGTCAGCTTTAGGAGTTCTCTAATTAACATAATACTTAGAATAAAGTATTAGTAAAGAGATCTTTGTGGAAATGTATCCTTCTGCGAAGAAAAGATAAACAGCAACAAAGGCAGAATAGCACATACTAAAACATTGATTGTCATTTGCATTTTTTGTATTTTCATAGTCCAAGGATGTGCTTTGTTCATTTTTTTGGAATGACTGTAGGTGTTCTTGCATGAATTATATACCCATCTGTTGGGATAACCGACATGTACTTAAGCATGTGTTCCCTGGCATTCCTGTTCAGTCCTTCCTAATTACCACCTTTGGATAGCCACTGGTTCAGTTTTGTCATTGCAGTACAAATTAAGGAAAATACAAATTTAGACGCTGGGTTGAAGATAACCCAGTGTGGAGCCAACCCGGACACAGACAGGCGGACATGTTGTTTTTCACCCACCACACGTTTATTTACAATATTTACAGTACATTAAATGGTCACACAGACCCACATAAAGGTCACACAGACCCAGTCACGTGCACCAAGCACCCCAAATACTCAGTCCTGGCCACAATGCCTCTCTTTGGGCCGCCTCCACACCTCCTCTGTGCTTCGTCCTTCCTCCTCCCGACTCCAGCCCCGAATGAATGGAAGTCATAGAGTCCCCGGATGAGCACCAGGTGTTCCCGGCATTCCTCCTCTGGCCACGCCCCAGCATGGCGGAAGTGCCGGCTGTCCTCCCGGCAGCTCTCCGGGTGCCGTCCAAAATTTTCCCCCCAGCACTTCCTGGTGTGGCGGAAGTGCTGGGGTAACAGGTCCCCAAGGCATTGGGGCGCCTCCTGGCGGTGACCACGAGCCCCTACAGGGTGGAGCTTCCATGCCCTGTACCCGTGGCCCCCAAAGCAACCAGGAAGGCGGCCCCCACGTGATCCAGGGTGGGCTCTGACCCTCTTCCGGTTGCCCCTGGCATCCCTGACACCAGGTTAAGAAATACTGTTTTTTTTTGTCTTTTTTAAGTCAGAATCAAAAACACAATAGACCTCAGCATTTAGTTAAAATTTAGATTTTTTTCATCCCATTGTATGTACTAACTTCATATATCTAATACTATTGTTCATAATATAATTTTCCTCCATTTTGTATTAGGTTTCAGAGAACATTACATAATTATGAATATTTTTTCTGTATGTTTAACTTTTGCTTGTTTGGATCAAATAATTTACTTAAGTGACAACATCAACTGTTAAATAATGACTTATGACAAAAGATGGTATATACAGTATGTCATTTTTATTTAACAAATGAATGTAATCATAAAGAGACATCTTTGAGGATGTGCTTGGGGAACCGAATTAGGGGACCAGAGTACTACACAGATTATTTCTAAAATTAAATTCAATCAAGTAATTCGTTTAGGTTCTTTTACATTGGATTATTGGGTCATTATTATTACATGTACAGATTAGCAAGTGCTTATCAGCATACAACATGTCACCACTTTCTAGTGCCATGAATAGTGAGTATAACCACCTTACCATGAAATGTCTGTCTTACTATTTTGAAATAACTGCCTCACTTCAAAACTTCTGTCTTTGTTATCTGAAAAATCTCAGAAAAACAGTTTACAACACTATATAAATACCAACAATGTCCCTCGTGTCTCCACAAATGTAAACCTGCTTTAACCACTTGAATCTACATAGTCAACAGTAGCCATAATGGAGAAATTTGCCGTAAACCGTACACAGGTTCATTACATGGCATATACACTCTCAAAAGCATACATACCCACATATTTGAGCCATTTACAGACACGATTTGATTAGAAAACATGCCTTTCTATAGGAAACAAAGAAAAATGTTCCATTTGAAGCCAATCCAGACACCTGGCTTTTCTAAATAACAATAATTTCATACTGTGTGAAAAGGGAGGTTGTTGAAACATTTGGAAGATACCAGAATTTGGAACACTTACCAGCTCTATTATTGTACTTTCCATGGATACAAAATAAAATCTGATAAAAGGAGCTCTGCTGAACAGTGTCATAATAATAATAATAATAATAATGGTATGACAGTTTGCCTCCTTATGCTTCACCTGCTGAAGCAATGTGGATGGCATAACTGTAAAATTAAGCTGCCTTTGAAGAGCTGAACATTTTGACATACAAACAAATCACCGGGTTCCCACTAGTTATTAGGTTTCAAAGAATACACAATATTGCAGTTTTGATGTTTCATCACAAATGGCGCTTACATATTGTTAAATAACATATGGTCTGTGCAGATCATTAGAATAGTTTCCACTAGGCTTCTCTGTCATGACTGATATGATCCCATAAACAGCAAGTGCCTGCTTTCAAAATAGTATGTTTATTTATAAAAGCATACTAAAGTGTTAAAACACTAAAATTCAAACTAGCAAATAAATCAACAAACAATATCCCTGCTGTGATACACTGGGCGTGGGCATTGCCCAATGTGACCAGAGGGATGACTCCCTCATTTGACCAATTTCGAAGAACTAACAGCACTTTATTTCATTTTCTCGCTTGTCTAGATAGTGACTCCTTCTTTCCTCTAATTAGCCCTTTTTTTCAACTGCCCCTCTCGCTCTGGGTAGCTTTAAACCCTCTTGTGGAGGGAGTTGTAGGCCAGCCACAGAATGATTTCCATTCCCTGTGGCAGATTTGGCTATAGGGACATTAAGCCAGAACTCCTGTAACAGCTCCAGCATCTTACACTTCTGAGCTCTGTGTAGCCTTTACAGTTGATGGAGGAGATTGCAGGCATTTTCAAAGCTGTCATTCATAAAAGGGTAACAGAGTCTCATTCCTTCCAGTAAGGGATCCTCTGCTGCTACTTGGAGAGAAAGTGAATAGCATTCAATCAATCTTGTCAATTGTTATCCTTGAAATAATAATATAATTCCAGCTTTACTAGTGGCAGAGAGATCATGGACTTCTTGTCATGGCCTCAGTATGTCTTTGGTGACCTCAGATAAACTACTTTTATGGCACCTGTTTCCCCTGCAGCTTTTATCACCACAAGGCAATGTCATTGTTCCCATAGCCGCGTGCAGAATACCAATGTAGGTTTTCCTTTCCCTGTTTGGACAGTTTGCTGCCCCCTGCTCCTATCTTGTGCTACTTAAACTTTTAAGTCCACTCAGAAATCCAGGCCTTAAAGTACAAAGTAATTTTGGGGGCAGATGCCCAGAACAAATAAAAGTAGTACATCTGTCACTTTCAAAATGAGTTATTAATATTATCTGTATATTTGAGTATTTACTTAAAAATAAACACTCAAACTATCACTCATCATAAATGGATAAATAATGTATGTACAAACTGATTAAACTGAAATATGTCTGAATAAGTAACATATTATCATGTACTAGCCAACCCGCGGCGTACCATACGCCGCATAATCAGGCCGGTTTTTTAATGATTTTTAAGCACAGGAAGAAAATTAACATTTGAAAAATCGGTAATGTGATAAATCAGCAAGAAAATTGTCCGTGACTGAAAACTGGTGGACCGCCATCGCGCCTTCTCCTCCCAGACGGAGGGATGGGGGTGGACAGCGCTCAGGCACGGAGGGTGGAACGGGAGGAGAGGAGAAGGACGTCCATTCCGCTCCCTCCGTCATGCTAGTCTGCTGATTTCTTGTTCAGTATGCACTGCCTGCTCATGTGTGCACTTCCAACTCATCACTTAAGTCGTTGTCATCTTTGCACAGTCCAGATGCACCTGTGACTCACATAGACCTTTCATTTCTCTGTGTGGTTTTGGCTACTTTTCTATATATAATCCACCAAGACACCCGACCACGGTAGTAGCGAGGTGGGAGGGGGGTGTGTACAAAGGGTAGGGACGTAATCAGTGAGAGCGTATGAGTCGCACTTAGTGGGAATTCCACGGTTTGCAGCCCGAATGGGGTTCAACGGCTTAACCACGCCTCTCTGCACCGGGTAGACACACACTCACGCGGTCGTGCGCCATAACCGAAAACTCGGTTTTTAAAGACTGCTTACTTCATTGTGTTTTAACCTCAGTTGTAAAGGATTGTTTTAAGGATCCCAAAGGATACCCCTCGCAAACCGTTTTACACGCTGCATATGGCGATTCACCTCCGCGAGAAACATGCCTTTATGAACAGTCAACGTGGCTTGGAGGTGCATGTGGCCTCTACGACAGACGAATATAAATGATGCCGTTTTTTCTGTGTTGTCGCATCCGAGTTGGTGGGCGTGGCTCTGCAAGTTGTCGTCATATCCAATGGTCTTGGAGTTGGTGGGTGTGGCTCCTTCCTGCGTGCGCCATAGGTGTCTTACTTGTCGGCGGTTTAGTGAATCCACGCCCCTTCCGGCGTGCCTTCCATGGGTGTCTTGCCTTAGTGAATTATATATATAGATTATGCACTTATTATTCATTTACTGTTATTGACATACTCCGTTACACTGAAAAGCAAGAACTCCATCACATTACATTAAGGATGTCATATTCATATTTGAATTGTTATATATATATTCATATGTACTGTATATTACTGGTGGAATATTCAAAGTTGAGTTGAAAATTTGAAATTCCTTCTGTCAGTGTCACATTTCAAAAGGCACACCATTGCAAGATTTTTCAGGTTAATATCTCATGTTCTCATGACAACTCTAGGAATATTCTGTTACTTTCTTTTTTGTTGTTGTTGGATAGCTTCCATTGTTATTAATGTAACAGACAGTCCAATAAGAAAAATACATCTTTTCGCTTTCATATGACAAAAAACATCCTTTAACTTGAAGAGCTGTATTGATGGGAATGCTTGAAGCCTGAATTATACTTAATGCAGAGCAAAATCTCACATGTCCAACACATGTACACCTTTGTAATTAAAAAGAAAGAAATGCACACTTTGTATTATGGGTCAATTTATACATGTTATGGCCAGTGGAGCAAAGAGAATTTTGCATATATAAACATACTGGCAAAAACAATTGTCAGATTTATCTAAATGATAAAAAAAGAAAGAAAATCAGAAAAAAATGCAACATTGCATTATGTTTTTCCACAATGGCGAATAATTAATCAGTCATTTTCCAACCCGCTATATCCTAACACAGGGTCACGGGGGTCTGCTAGAGCCAGGGCGCAAGGCAGGAACAAACCCCAGGAAGGGCGCCAGCCCACCGCAGGGCACACACACACACACACCAAGCACACACTAATGACAATTTAGGATCGCCAATGCACCTAACCTGCATGTCCTTGGACTGTGGGAGGAAACCGGAGCACCTGGAGGCACGGCAAGAACATGCAAACTCCACGCAGGGAGTTCCTGGGAAGTGAACCCAGGCTTCCTTACTGCGAGGCAGCAACGCTACCACTGCACCACCATGCTACCTGGTGAATAATTAACATGCCACTTTTTATTTGTATTATAGAAACCAACAGTATTCATTTCATTTTTTCTTTGACATTGTTTCAACAATCTTGAATGAGTATGTAGGCTTAATGAATAATTTGCTGTAAAAAAAGCATGTTAATGGTCTCTTACCATCAAATTCCTCATAAGAGATCATGAACCTCATTTCAAATTGAATATTGCATTTTCAAACAAATACACCTTTTCAATTAAAAACATTCAAATCTTTGTTTTTTATTCAGATGATAGCTCTTTTACAGATATAGGGCATATAATTCATTTCCCCAAACCAAAGGTAGGTGATGTACTGGTGTGCATGTCACTGTCAGGGTTGAGTATTCTCATTGTTTTTGGAGATTGTTGAGATATTTGAAATTAGTTTCCACAGTTACTCCGAAAAGAATTACCTATGTGTGAAACACCATGTAGTGGAAATTGGCACCATGTTACAGTATGGGCTCTTGCACTTCATGGACCAAATGGTGAGAGAAGAAAAACACAGACACAAATTCATAAAAGTGAAGAAAAACAAGTGTTTTTTTTATTTACAGGTGCTTTAAAAAAATACAAAAAATGAAATTCCCAAATCAAAGTAATGTTGTGTCATTAAATGAAACCCAGTACTAATGGCACACACATAGCAAAAAAATAATAATACAGTAGAAACACAGGTAAGGCTATAAATAGCTTTACTGCTATATTGTGACAAGCAATTATCTCTTTCCGAGATGTGCTGCACCACACTGTGTTCAAGCTACAAAGGGATTTTTCTTATTAGATGGAATAGTTACACATTTTTACAAATTGGCATATGATGACTGCTTTAATTTTAGTAAAACATAGTGCCAATAACGTATCGCAGTATACTGCAGATGTGCTATGTTAAAAAACATAAAAGTCTGAATATTATCACATTCTGACTTAAATATTGTGGTAATACTTTATATCATCTTTTCACTGGAAAATTGCAGATCTACTGTACATGCTGTGTACCAGTTTACTTGAACTTTTCTAGCCTCTTTAAGTGTTTAAATGCATAGTGTCATACTGTAGCATTGCATGGTAATAGCCAACACCATCCCAATGGATTGTTGCTTCCTTTATTGCTCTTTTAGGTAATTTGCTATCCCGAGAAGGACCATTTAGTCATGGCACGCTAGGACGGAAACTTCATGACTGTGGCAAGTTTGCCCAGGAACTCAAAAAGCAGTTTTGAGGGGGTACACAAGGTTTGTTTCTGGGGCACCATTTCGCATGTATTTTTTTTTTAAAGTGAGTGAAAAACTGTATGTGCAGACATGGGCGCCGACTTATCATAAACATACCGAGTGTTCAAAAAGTTATAGTTATAGTTATATATAATGTCAGCAACAAGAATAATAATAATTATCAAACTGGCATTGCATAGGAGCCGACCAGGCAAAATTAACTTATGATCAGTTCAGCAACAGGACTGCAGCTCTCTTTGTCTGCACTACTTAAGGCTCATTTAATTCAAAGTATAATCATCTGTCAGATGGGCTTTCAGTAAAACTTTCTTAAAGCTTCACAAAATACTGTCCTTTGCTGCTTATCACCCTCTATGACTTGACTGATTAGACTCTTCTCTTTTGGCAAACTAAAAAAACTCTCAAAGTCTCTTGCTAGAAAAGCAAAATCTCTGACATCATGCACTGAATGGTGAAACTGCATTATTTGCATACATTGATTTGAATCGGTAAACAAGAATTATGGGTACATCATTATACTTTGATTTCATGGAATTTCATGATTATATTAGGACAGTCAGTTTATTTTAGAGACCTTAATCTAATAAATATCTTTATCATATATGGGTTTTGGGTGGCACTGTGGCGCAGCGGTAGCCTCACAGTTAGGAGATCTGGGTTCATTTCCCGGGTCCTCCATGTGTGGAGTTTGCATGTTCTTCCCGTGTCTGCGTGGGTTTCCTCCGGGTGCTCCGGTTTCCTCCCACAGTCCAAAGACATGCAGGTTAGGTGCATTGGTGATCCTAAATTGTCCCTTGTTTGTGTGTGTGTGTGTGTGTGTGTGTATGTGTGTGTGCCCTGTGGTGGGCTGGCGTCCTTCCCGGGGTTTGTTTCCTGCCTTCCGCCATGTGTTGGCTGGGATTGGCTCCAGCAGATCCCCGTGACCCTGTAGTTAGGATATAGTCAGTTGGATAATGGATAGATGGATATATGGGTTTTGCACTATAAGGTTATGATTATGCAGTCACCGTAAACTACCATTTAGGCTTTTGAAATACACAGAGAGCTACTCTTACATTCAGTTGTGTGTAAGGCACTTATAGGATAATTTTTTTTCATTAACTTGACATATTCGATCTCTTAAGAGAAGTATGAAATGAAAAAAAAGAAAGTTAAAAGGAAAGCCTACCAATAACAGCTCAGTTGCTGTATGTTTCTGAAATGTCGCTTCTCAAGCATGTATTTTTCTCGAGTGAGTCTTACAGTCAGACGCTGCCATAGTTAAATGTCCCCCTGAACATGTTGTAATTGCCAGACTTCTATTTTGCATTAAGCTCCCCCCTCACATCTTGTTCCCACCTGTTCTGGCTTATCTCTTTTGTCCTCAGTTTTTCTGTAAAGAAATAACATTGATGATTTCACCCAAAGCATCTTTAAGCACTTAAAAGCTGAAGAATTTGCAGACGTTTGGTAATATAAATACAGTAAGTTGAAGTCATCTTGTCAGTAGTCAGCATGTAGCTGGTATTTCTGCCTGATGAGTTAATTGTTATTAATTTTGCTGATCCAGGATAAATAATGATACACAGTCATATTAGATTTGAATTGCTTGCAAAATAATTTTGAGTCAGACTAAGAAATCACATATAAGCTATACTGTAAATCCTAATTGAGTCACTTTCAGCTGCATTCTGAAAAATAGGCTGAGTAGCCTGTAGCAACTGATGAGCTCATACTCAGCTAGGATGAACTTTTCAGGTCATTTTTATCACTGCAACATTTCTCTAGCATTGCTCCAGGACTGGGGGACAGTTGCACCTTTGATAACCCCCATAGATGGTGCGTATGTGTCCAGATGTTCTTGGGGATCGCAAGTGGTCAGGGGCCCCTAAGCAATGCATACATTAGTGCCCTGGTTTCATACTTTTTATGGAGTGCCTTTACAATGAAAGCTGCTTGTATGTGCTCATGCTGCTTCTTCTTGCTGATTCAGTGCTGCTGCTATTCTAGTTTCCTGCTGTTCCCCATTAATGCAAGAGTCAGCACCATTACAGTATGTTATTTCTCATACTGTATATTTTAACCGTTGTACAGCATTATCTTATCTTTTTGGCCTGAATTTAATTTTTATATGCACTATGAAAAGCTCAACATGCAATGATATTTGTGTTATTTATTGATTGATGGACTGATTGAATGAATAAAAAGCCCATCTTATCTGATAAGTTTAGAAAAGTGAGAACAATTCATACTACTAATGACACTGACCTGCCATGACCTGGAAAAAAATGCAGTAACTGTTACCAGCTGCAGGTAAGAAAACAGTGAAGTTAACATCTGGGCACAACAACCAAATTCTTGAATTTCTGGACTTGGAATTATCAGGCCTACTAATGAAAGGGGTGGGGGTGGGGTTGATTTGTTTTAAATTCTATTCTTGTAAAATTAATCTATTTTTTATGGAATGTTGTGTGATTTCAATAAAATCAATAAAATTAAAAAAAAAAAAAAATGAAAATGCCATGAAAATAATCAACCTTTGGCACCAGTTATTTTGTGTCATTATAGAACAACAAAAACATTGCATGCACATTCGAAAGCTAAATTGTAACTGAAACTTATGTCTGGTCTTTCATATAAGCAAGATAATTGATGGGTAAAGATTGCAACAACTTGCCCTGCACTTGTCCTATGTTTATATACAGTATATACTAGGGGGTTCCCCCCTGGCCTGTGCTACGCGCCAGCCACTTCGCATCTCTGCTGCTTGCGTTGTGAAGAGGGGGGCTGAACGCACCCCAAGGAGACATGGGTCGCTCCTTGAAACACCCTCTTAAACGGTGATACAATGAGAAACAAATGTAATTTTTTTTTTACCTCCTCTTTGCTCGATCATCTGCTGGCTTGCTACTGCTGCTGTGCCATGTGATCTCCATCTTGTGCGTTGGTTCAAACATTTAAAAGCCTGTTCAGCTCTTTGTCTTTTATTTCCAGCCCCAGGTGTGGTTAAATCTTTTGGCACAAAGTCATCTCGTGGGACGTGAGTTCTTGATATTTTTTGTTTATAATTTAAAAATGGAATAGGAATCTGAAAATCTAACAATATCACATTCAAATTCAATAAAATCTGAAAAGAATGATGCCAAACATATATATGTAGGTTTTAAAATAAGCCAGATTTAAAGCGTGACAAAAAAGTGACATAAAAACATCATATAAAATCGTTGCACTTTTAGGCTTAGGATTTTATATCTAGAGAGTAGATGTTGCATTATTTTGTGCCAGTGTATGCTGCAGTGCTGTGTGTGAATGGTATGACAATAAAGCCACTTGACTTGACTTGACTTGTAAGTAAGAAAAACTACTGTCTAAGGTTTATGCAATATACTGTAGGAACGCCTAAAATTCTAGAAATGTGCTTTCTGTTGCCCTCAACTGATTTGGGTCAATGGTTGCTTCGTTTCACTTTCTGTGCCTAAGGTTTCTCATTAAGAAGCAATCAGACCCTGGGCCTCCATTAAGAGAAGGAGTATCCTTGAATGTCATTATAAGGAGTAATTGGATTGTGAATAACTAAATCCTGTGAAGGTTATGATGTCCACGTTAAACTGGAAAATGGTAGTTTTACTATGCAAGTTGTACTATAGCAACAGGAATCAGATCTGGTTTTAGGTAATGAGCTATTGAATATCTTCAGTTCAGCAAGTTTAAAAAAAGCCATATTTGGAACACCCCAGACAATCAAATTGACATGCTGTTCATAGGTTCAGCCACTGAAGACACTGACAATCAATTGCTTTGTGAGTGGATTTGTTATGTTTTGGAAGCCACAGAGTGTTGCTTTTAAAGGCTCCAAAAGGAATGAAAATAGGTCACCCATCAAAAAGAAGAAAAATCACATTATTTACAGACTGTAAAATATCTCTAAGAAAAAGATGACAAAAGATTCCGCTTTAAGAAATCTTGTAATTTTCAAAAGTACAATTTTTGTATCTTTGCAGGATTTTTTACAACAATATTCGAACGCATTTTTGCATATACATGTATATAATTTTTGGTTCATTTGACATTTTGCTGTGCAGAGAGGCCAATTATATTTTATTTGGCTAAATTTACACTTGTTTTAGACTAAAACTAGTTTATTAATAAAAGCATTATAAAGATGTAATTTTAGGATAACTTGTCATCCTCAGATTTTAGAGATCCAAGGCAAGCATATGTAGTTTACCCTATTGCAAGTACAATTTTTTTTTCTTCCACCCCTTAAAGCTTTTAAATTCCAGGCAAATAGTAACATGTTAAAATTATAAAAAAAGAAGCTAGACTGTGGAGTAGCAGCTCTGCTCTAGTCATTGGAATCTGCCATGATAGTCTATAAATGTGTCGCGAGTCTTCTGCATGTATATAGCGTTCATTTTTCAATCATTCCAACACCGACCTCGCTTGTCAAAATGTGATTATAGCACAGCATAAATGCCAATATATTTTGCTATTAACATAGCCGTTTATTCTGCACTAATCAGTACTTCAGTACACTGTGATTGTTTGAACATACCTTCATTTTGGCTGCGGGCAGTGTAGTGGAATCTGTAAAAGGAAGATTAAAGCTTATTCAAACTTTTATATTTAATAAGAAACTGATGCTTACTTTTTGTTATTCAACGTGCAGAAATCTACAGTCGACATGAGACAGCATGTGGTAGTATTCCTGGATTGGGTGTGAACCTGACTATATAAACTTTAATTGTTAACATTCTGGCACAGGGCATAGATGCTTAAATATGTCTATTTATTATGGCACATAGGTTAAAATATCAATGAAATAAAAATGTATTAACATGGCATGATAATCTGTTTTATTCTTATAAATACTGAATTATTTATACTTACTATATACTGTACCTTTTCAGACAACGGTACAATGGGGATTTAAACATGAGATAACAAAGTGTATTTATATATAAGTGCAAATAGGTAAAAAAAGTTATTGTCTGTTTTACCTGCATTTTCATCACTCTTTAATATTTTTTTTTATTATTGTTTTTTATCAGTATTCTGCTACTGGAGTATGTGAATTTCCGCTTGGGATTAATAAAGTATCTATCTATCTATCTATCTATCTATCTATCTATCTATCTATCTATCTATCTATCTATCTAAATAACTGTAATGTACTCAAGTAATTTGACACATTATAAAGGAAAAAAAAAACTCAGTATCCTTCACAAATAAAGAACATTATAATGCAATGCAGCTTATAAGATGAAAGGGCGGTCTAACGTTAAGATTGATCGAACCTTACCAGAACATTTATTTAAAATTAGAGCAGACAAAGAACACAGCTTCTGCATGTTGGCCACATGTGGTGCCTCATTTATACAAGTGCAGATATTTTTGTATTCTGCCCCTGCAAATGCCAATGAAAAAATAAAGAGGACTAAGGATTCGTGATTAGTGTCTAGTGCTATTAACAACCTTAAAATATTCTTACCATGTTATGCCTTTTGAAATGTCTTTTCAGTCATATACAGTAGGATCTGTGAAAAAAATCAATGTGCTTGTCTTATATTATTAAACTAATGACACTTCTTTGTTAACATTGTACAACTTTGTAAAATTTCTGAAATTTTGACAGTTTCTGTTTAAATATTGTCACTGTCTGTGCCTCATCTCCATGGGTTATGAGCAAAAAGCACAGATAAATATGTAGAAGAATAAACAAGTAACTCTAGATATCAAAAAGCCTGTTCATCTCTCTTTTTAGGATCCACAGATGGACGCACCCCGGGATAGATTTTGAAATCTATGAGCATAACCAATCCAGTCAGATGACAAAGACAGTTTAAAAGACGGACAGGAGCTAAGTAGTTCAGTTCATCTCTGCTAACTAATGATGAAGAAACTCAGACTAGTTTTGCCAGGTTAAAATAAGAGATTTTGAAACTGAACAAAAGTAAAAAAGATCATCTCGGATGCTTTCAAGACCTATCAGGTGTCACCATCAGAGAAAAATGATTACACATACAGGAATCAAAGGCAACATATAGCAAATGAGCAAGGTGGGTTTAAGCTGTGGTGGGGGAGGGGGTTAGTAAGGTGGGCTTCGCAGGGTATTGGTCTTAAAGTCCCTGGACAGGGAGTCAGTCTATGGAAGGACCTACTGATGCACACTTCTACAGTCTTACAGAGCCACTCTGGAATGGCTAATCAATGTTACAAGCATCACTTTCCTTGAGGAAGGAAAACCAGAGTAGGAAAACATGCAAGCTCCATTCTGATTTGTGACGAAGCAGCACTACACACAGTGTTTCTATACATAAATATAATTTTGTAAATTGGTATATATCTGCTCTCGTTAATCCTATGTACTTGTGCAGATAACATCATGAGATCTTGGAAGATACAAACAAAGTATTGTTTTGCATTTATTTTATACTTTTGAGATAAACGATGAAGCAAAAATGTATTATTTCAGTATACCCTTTGTAAACTAAAATATCCGTTATTGTGTGATTAATTCATGCGAGACTTTCACTAAATTGTTACTTTCACCTTACTGTAATGTATGGGTCTCAGGCTCCCACCCTGCATGGCTGGACTTGCTGAAGGTTTTCCCTGAAACCAAACTGTTAATAAAAGACTGGTTTGCCATTTTCTTTTTACTTCTTATTCACTGATCTGCTTAGGTGGATCTTGCTTGTATTTAAAGCCCGCTAGCAATGTGTATGATTGTATACAACTTTATCAACTTTGGTTAAACACAGCAACTAAATGACCTCTTAAAAGGGATTTAATTTGGTGTTCAGTTATTTGCTTTATGTATTGTACTAAAAAATGGACTAGTGCTGATGCAGTGCTAATTCCTGCTATCTGGCTGAAGCTGCCAGCTTAGTCTCTAACTTCTGCAAATCTGATTTGGACACATCAGATTTGGAAAATGTAAAGATAAACAATTATGGCTATAATTGCATGCCTTGATTTAGGCTATTACACAAAGCAGATACAAATATAATGAAAGAGAATAAAGTTGTAGTTCCCATTTCCGCAAAAATAAATTTGTATTATTTCACTGTATATACTGTAGAGACCCTTCTCACAATGGCGCTAACAGGTGGGTTTAATGAGCTTTGTTAAATTGCTATGTTAAAAGCAAAGTGATATTTAGCTCAGTAAGATGCACACTTTCTTCTTTCTTGAGTTACAAAAGAAACATTGGACAGGTTAAGTGCAGATCTTACAAGAGATCCAATTTAATGTGGAGAGATTCATCGGACTTTCTGAAAATGTCTCCAGACTTAGGAGAGCTATTGAGGATAATGGAACCTTGGAAATGTAAATGCTGCACAGCTGAGCTCTTAGTCGAGAAAGAGGATTGCTGAGCAGATAAAACATTTTGTCAGTGTTGTCAGTCAACTAAACAACATTGCATTGTGTGACTGCAGGATTTCAGATGCCCTGCGCAGAAGCCTGGCATGGATTTGAACTGTAATGTTAGTAGCGCAGGACGTTTACTCAAAGATTTTAAATCTGCTCTTCTCTGTATGGTGACCTTTTGAAAGTGGGTAAAGTGAAATTTTTCACTGATTGTTATCATGAAAGGTCATAATGTCAAAGCTTATGAAATGCCAGTGTCTAAACACTATGGCAATGTTCACTTTTTTTTTTTTTTTTTTGATTTTATCTTCATGACTTATCATCACGCATTAAAGCAGTACAGTGAAACAGTGTTCTGCACTGCTCCAACACCCCTTCAGCGTTTAGGATTTTTGATTTTCTTTTTCACCCCAGAGATTAGTCTGTAATTGAGTCTGTAAGTATGTAATTTTGGCATCCTAACTTGTGCCCCATATTGCCAGGATGATCCAGAGCCACTGATGTTAAATAAATGGTTCTTGCATTTGTTTTTTCTTGATACTGTTTTCAGCATATAAAATTCTGTCATTTACTGAAATACAGACTGGATAAACTGACTGATTGCCTCCAGGTCTCCAGAGCATTAGGTTTTGGCTAAGTGTCACTTTAATATTAGTGGACCACTAGGCAAGTCTATAATTTACATTTTCTTTTAAAATTTGAGATTCTTTACCATTCTTATTTTATTTCGTATTTAAGGTATTTCGCAGTCTTTTTTTCTTTATATTAGCAATGACACTATGCTACAGCAGTGCTCCCTACATAGGACAAGAAAGGTAAAAAGCTTAACACCGCTTAACTTGTACAGAATCGCATTAACTCTTTCAGGGCGGATGTTGACTTATGTCGAAATTCATGGGAAGAGGATGGTAATCAGCTGTAAACGGCAACAAAACTCACTGATACGTTTTAGTTTGACTTTCGTTGCTAGAAGAAAAGTTTGCTTCATTGATTTGACTTTGATTGCCTTTGCGTGAATGAGTAGCGAAGAGCAAACAACCTCTAAAATGGCATCGACATTTGGCGAAAGACCAAAGCGAATATGCAAAGCAAAATGCTCTGCGGGTGACATTTTCTGTGTTACCGTTGAATTGTACTCTGATTTGTTGGACTCGAAAATGAAATTGAGGTTCCAGCATTAGCTGATCATAGTGCTGAACCATTGCATTGTTAGCAGTTTCTTTTGGAAAAATATTCAGTCCTCAAAGAGTTAAGTAAATATGCTACCTATGACACTGTGAAGACTGGCACAGGCTCATGGACTGAAAACATGTATTTAATGTCATTGATTGTCAACAGGTGCAGACTGGGAATATTGTACTACTGGAAATAATTTTTCATTGAATGTGACCTTGGAGTCAGTTTAAAATTCGTCATTTGTGAAATTTACTGCCAGCATGTCAATTTATCATACCATACCATACCACATACAATACCATATTAATTTCAAGATTCTGCTATTAACATTTAAAGTTCTTCATTGCCTAGCACCTTCATATCTTTTGGATCTGCTACATATTTATACACCTTACACGTAGTCTTAGATCTTCTTGTTTAAATCTCTTGGCTACACCCTCTGCTCATTTATCTATCATGGGGTGTAGCTTTATTTAACTTTGTTGCTCCTCATCTTTGGAACTTCCTTCCTCAAAATATCCACAGCATTGATTCTCTTTCCATCTTCAAATCCAGATTTAAAACTTATCTTTTTAAACTTGCCTACTCCCCTTGATTTTGTCCCTTGATCGTACAAGTTTAGTACTTTTATAATCATACATACATAATGTTATATTGTTATTTCTCATGGTATTGTTTTCTTTTCATTTATTGTTTATTTATTTTAATATTTATTCATTTAATTAATTCTTTGTTTAGGTATATTTCTTTGACTTTTTTGTAAGGTACGCTTGAGTGCCTTGAAAGGCACCTTTAAATAAAATGAATTATTATTATTATTATTATTAAAAGGGATTTAAACCTAGTATTTTGCAGCTGTGAGGCAACGACGCTAGGCAAAGTCCCTCAGAGCCAACCATAGTACACTCAGTATGACATAGTTAATAAAAATCTTAGGAAACATGTTTTATCTTGCATTATCATTTCTTACTCCCTTTAAATTTTCATTAGTGTGAAAATAATTACTATGCTATTTTGGGCAATGGATAAATTAAAAGATGATACACTGCACAAGATCTTGCTTAATAACCTGCATTGGTTAAGATGATTTTACTTTTAATTATTGAAGGCAGCTTAAATTAGTGACAGACTTGAAGCAAAAAAAGTCAAATAGAAAATATTTTGTCATAAAGTAAGTGTAAAAAATTACAGCAGAACATATTAAGACATTTGCTGATATTTACAAGCTCCTTTCCCAGCATCATATGCTCCATTCCTCATTAATTTCAGCATCTTTGAGCTTAGAGTCAGTGATACTAATAATGCAAAACCAATACATGGCTGCAGGAGGCAACATTCCCACATTGCATTTACTGTGATTCAAGAAGAGGTTTATTTTACTTTCACTGATGCCGAGGTTGTTCTTATAAAATGACTGTGAGGTGATTGACAGTAATGTTGCAGGAGCTGCTGTCTTTACCAAGTGAATAGAGATCTCAGGTAGCAGTTTCATTCTTTATAAGAAGAAAAATATTTTGCACACTTCAACTAATATATTAAAAAATTTCCAAAGACAAAATATATTGCAAAATTTCAAATCTATTACAAATTGATCTTGAAGGTTTATTTAAAATTGAACCTCACCTCACAAAAATAATTCCTGATTGCAAGCTAGGAAGCAGACCTTAGTGTTGTTAAGGAGCCAGCTAAGCCAAGCACGCCTGCATGAAATGTTCTCCTGAATACCAAGCAGGAATCGGTCAATGTGATGAGAGCCAGTTTTTCAAGGCATGGAAGAGGGGAAGTCAGGCATTTCTTCATCAAATAGCATTTAGAAGCAGCACAGTAAATTAAATTATTCTGAAGTATCAGATAAAAGCACAGCATGTAAATTTATTATTTATGATAAACAACTTTTGAATAGAGATTCAATTTCTGTGCAAAATCACAAAATTAAATGTTACAACTGGCTATCCCTAAAAGAACTGTTCCATTTGCCTCATACATAGAACCTTCATTCATTCAGTCATTTTCCCAACCTGCTTATCCAGAGTATGACCTTGGAGAAGCTACAGCCTATCCCAGCAATCATCAGACAGAAGGCAGGAACAATCCTGGGACAAGGGGCCAGACTATCACAAGGTGCATACATAGGATGTACTTTCTCAAACCCCATTAATCCATTTAAGTGTCACCAGAGGCTGATCCTTTGCCAGCAGTATGGAGTATAAGGAAGGAAACAACCTCAGCTGCAGTGTCAGTGTTGTGGAAAAAATGTTCCTCTCTCTTCAAAGAAGGCAGTCATGGAGTCCAGAGGGGAATGCAGAACATTTCTTTATTTACACATATCATGCATAAATGTCTCAGTCCATGGAATGAGCAATCAATTAAATGATTCATTTTCTGTTATACTTTTCTATTACCATTACCTCATCTAATACATCAACTCTTTGTATGCATTATATTTAGAAAGTTATTATTCCATTCAATCAATCAGTGCCACCAGAATTTTCTGACTCCTGTCGACCCTCCCATTTACCTGAATGCTGCCTCATAAACAGTGGTGTTCTGCAGACACTCCTAGCACTGATTGATAGGAAAGGTGTTTGGGCTTTATTTACATTACTTACATTAGTTTATCCTTGCTATCTAGAGGGGTGTTTGTTACTCATTAAAGTTCTTGGCTTCTCTAAGGTGAGGCAGACCTCAAGTGCCCAAGCTTTAAGCTGCGTTTAGTTAACCCTTGAGTTACCTTCAGTCTTGTTCCTTGTATTTTAAGAATTCGTTGTTACAACTTCATTTAAGTATATACTGTAATCATTTGTAAATTATTATATTTATATTAACTAAAAATTCATTACCAGTCCATCATAGACTCATCTGTACATTTAGGGCAATCTAAAATCATCAATTAATATAGTAGGCATATTTTTGTTTATGTGGGAGGAATATTGGCACTTTTAAGGTGCTGGCTAAGCCACATATGGAGGAAAACACACACAGACACTGTGAGAATGTGCAGACTACACAAGGACAACGGATAGACCCAGAACTTGAATTCATTACATTTAATCTGGGCGGCAACAGTGCTATACTGTGCCACCCAGGTTTTGCCTAATTAAGCAACATTAAACTTGGCCCAAAATGATATTCTATGCAGATCCTAAAAACTTAAAAACTCTCTAAGCTTTAACATTGGATTAATCCTCCCAAGTGTGCAGACAACACATTTCAATAAAGCACACAGGGGTGGCTTAAAAGAAGGACCAAACATCATAATAAATCAAAAGAGGAAAATAATCCTGATAGCCTAACTATGCAGGAACTACTCCTAAATTACTAAGTGATCTCCTAATGCGCTTGCCTGTATTGTGCCAAGGTAACGTTCCTGCAGATAATTAATCAGTACCTCTTTCACCACTTCTGACTCCTCTCCTCCTACCAGACAAACTGTTGCCAACACTCACCCTCTTAACTGCAAGCTTAACAGTCTGTATGTTTTGCAGGAGAATTTGCAATGTATTTATATTTTTAGTATTTTTTTGTTTGTTTATTTTATCATGCATAGCTACCATGGTGCTGGATTGTAACCGTATGTTACATGTTTGGATATCTGAATGTGAATTTCACTATACTCTGTACATGTGACAGTGCTACCACGAACACTACCTTGTGCCGACTTCAAATGCTGCATAGCCTCCTTGTTACTGTAAACACAGGTTACTTGAATTTCCCTTAAAACAGAATCCATAGATAGCCCCGTCCTAAACTAAAATATGTATTACATAAACTGTATAAAGAAATTAAAGGAACACTTTGAAAACAAATGAGATCTCAATGGGAAAAAAATCCTGCTGGATATCTATACTGATATGGACTGCGTAATGTGTTAGGAATGAAAGGATGCCACATCGTTTGATGGAAATGGAAATTATTAACCTGCAGAGGGCTGAATTCAAAGACACCCCAAAAATCAAAGTGAAAAAATGAGGTGGCAGGCTAGTCCATTTTGCCGAAATTTCATTGCAACAACTCAAAATCGTACTCAGTAGTTTGTATGGCCCCCACGTGCTTGTACGCATGCCTGACAACGTCGGGGCATGCTCCTAATGAGACGATGGATGGTGTCCTGGGGGATCTCCTCCCAGATCTGGACCAGGACATCACTGAGCTCCTGGACAGTCTGAGGTGCAACCTGGTGGCGTCAGATAGACTGAAACATAATGTCCCAGAGGTGTTCTAGTGGATTTAGGTCAGGCGAGCGTGGAGACCAGTCAATGGTATCAATTCCTTCATCCTCCAGGAACTGCCTCCATATTCTCACCACATAAGGCTGGGAATTGTTGTGCACCAGGAGGAACCCATGGCCCACTGCACCAGCATAGGTTGTGACAATGGGTCCAAGGATTTCATCCCGATACCTAATGGCAGTCAAGGTGTCATTGTCTAGCTTATAGAGGTCTGTGTGTCCCTCCATGGATATGCCTCCGCAGACCATCACTGACCCACCACAAAACCAGTCATGCTGAACGATGTTACAGGCAGCATAATGTTCTCCATGGCTTCTCCAGACCCTTTCACATATGTCACATGTGCTCAGGGTGAACCTGCTTTCATCTGTGAAAAGCACAGGGCGACAGTGGTGGACCTGCCAATTCTGGTATTCTATGGCAAATGCCAATTGAGCTCCACGGTGGCGGGCAGTGAGCACAGGGCACACTAGGAGATGTCAGGCAATCAGGTCACCCTCATGAAGTCAGTTTCTGATTGTTTAGTCAGAGGCATTCACACCAGTGGCTTGCTGGAGGTCATGTGTAGGGCTCTGGCAGTGCTCATCGTGTTCCTCCTTGCCCAAAGGAGCAGATACTGGTCCTGCTGATGGGTGAAGGACCTTCTACGGCCCTGTCCAGCTCTCCTAGAGTAACTGCCTGTCTCCTGGAATCTCCTCCATGCCCTTAATACTGTGCTGGGAGACACAGTAAACCTTCTGGCAATGGCACGTATTGATGTGCCATCCTGGAGAAGTTGGACTACCTGTGCAACCTCTGTAGGGTCCAGGTATCGCCTCATGTTACCAATAGTAACGCTGACTGTAGCAAAATGCAAAACTAGTGACAAAACAGTCAGAAAAGATAAGGGGGGAAAAATTCAGTGGCTTCCACCTGTTAAACCATTCCTGTTTTGGGGGTTGTCTCATTGTTGCCCCTCTAGTGCACCTGTTGTTAATTTCATTAACACCAAAGCAGCTGAAACTGATTAACAACCCCCTCTGCTACTTAACCGACCAGATCAATATCCCAGACGTTTCATTGACTTGATGCTATATACTCTGTTTAAAAAGTGTTCAGGCTGTTCAGGCTGCAGAGATCTACAAAGTTGGACCATGGTGCCTGTAAGTTTTTGTTCAAACTCAGTTTCTTAATACAAAGTAATTTATTGTTGTTGAAACACTTATTGCTAAAATAACATGTTTATGTTTCATTTTAGTTGTCTTGGGCGGCATGGTGGCGCAGTGGTAGCACTGCTGCCTCGCAGTTAGGAGACCCGGATTCGCTTCCTGGGTCCTCCCTGTGTGGAGTTTACATGTTCTCCCCGTGTCTGCGTGGGTTTCCTCCAAGTGCTCCAGCTTCCTTTCATATTCCAAACACATGCAGGTTAGCTGCATTGGCGATTCTAAATTGTCCCTAGTGTGTGCTTGGTGTGTGTGTGTGTGTGCCCTGCCCGGGGCTTGTTTCCTGCCTTGCGCCCTGTGTTGGCTGGGATTGGCTCCAGCAGACCCCCGTGACCCTGTAGTTAGGATATAGCAGGTTGGATAATGGATGGATTTTAGTTGTCTTACTTGTTAAAGGATACGTTTGGTATTTTTCAAATCAAAGTTATTTCTTCACAATCAGGGTATATATTAGTTTGCCACATAAAAGTTTTTGTAAATTAAAACATATAATAAATTCCAAAAAATAACTTGGCTGCTCTTGCATTTTACTGTATAATGGTGCTATTGTGTACTTGGGCCCCAGTATAAAGAAAAGCCTTAAAACTTAACCAAATACATTCATTTTTAAGCCAAAAATGTTACAGAACATTGATCCATGTTTTAAAAATTATAGACATATTAAAAAACATCTTATCCATATTGTTTTAAATGGTAAAAAAAACAAAAATCAAACTATCATTGTGAAATCCTGCTGTTTTAAAAGAAGAGGAGGTGTGCACTTCACTTTGCCAACTACTCCGTTTGTCTTCCTCTGTGGTACCCCTTTAGCCCCAGGGTGTGGATTCACCTCAGAAAGTTACTAGCAAGTGCCATTATTAACATTGAATGTTGAGGGCCAGATTTGAATTGCTGTATCTCTTCTGTGAATGACTAGACAATAATAACTGAAAAGGGCACACTTATGATTACTTATATCCTTTAAGTATATGCTGCTGCTGCTGAATTGATAATGAACATGTGTGCTTCAGTGAGACAGAATATTAAACATGTATGTAGACAAGAATTGAACTGACATTATAGGCATCCATCCATCTTTCTTCCTAACTCACTTATCCAGGGCAGAGGCATAGGGCAACTAGAACAAGCACAGGTCACAAGGTAAGAACAACGCAGAGCAGGGCACAAGTCCATCACAGGGCAAACACACACACATATATGTGGGCCCCTTCCGAATGCCACTTCAGCTAAGTTTAATCTTTAGATGTTTTAGCATAGGCAGAGTGGTAGCACAGAGCTGTCATTCCTGCCTCTCAACACAAGGTTCTACATGGAGTCTGCATGTTCTCCCTGTGCTGAATTGATTGGTATCAGTGTTAGTGAATTTACTAACACAAAAACATTGTTCTCATTTCTTTTATTACCATATTGTCAGCAAAAGTGAATCATTATGCATTAAAAAAATCAATAATTGGTGTGTGGCACTGCTCTCTCTCTGCCTTTTTCATTTTCTGAGTTTTTTCCCTTTTTACTGTGTATGCACAAGACACACCACAGAAACGGTGGCTTGGCTTTTTCAAAAATCTAAGGCTTTTACTAAAAATGCAATGCAGTGTGATCAGTTCAGTGCAGATTTTAAAACCACATTCTCTTGATGTCCATGTCCAATATGATGGTATCGATGATTCTGTTTTAGAATTTAATTCTTCTTGTAAAACGGTTTTAGACTCAATTGCTCTGCTCAAGATAAGCTGTAATAAGGGAAGACCTGCTCCCTGGCTAAATGAAACTATGCGACCGCTACACTACGCCTGTCGAACTGCGGAACGGCGTTGGAAAAAAGATGGACTGATTGTTTCTAAACAGATTTTTAGGACTTCTCTATTTAACTTCCAGGTTGCAGTTAAGAAAGCTAAACATGATTTCTTTGCTGATTTAGTATCCCGTCATTCTAAGAATTCTAGGGTCTTATTTAATTCAATTAATGCGGCCATTCACCCTCATTTTATGACGGGATTAAATAGCACTGTTCTTTCATGTGAACAGTTTCTTTCATTCTTTGTCAGTAAAATTGATACAATCCGCTGTGGTATTGTTCCAACTGGCTATGAACTTCCTACTGTCAATCATGGTATTGTCTTGGAATCTTTTGATCTTGTCTCACTTTCACAGTTAAAAAGTACTATTGATACCCTTAAACCTACTCTATTAGTGAGGGGGTTCTGTTTTCATTTTTTAAACATGCTGCGGTACGTCCCCGTCTAAAAAAGGCAGAATTAGATCCTGGAGTTTTAGCAAATTTTCGCCTGGTTTCCCAATTGCCATTTCTGGCTAAAATATTAGAAAGAATTATTTATAATCAATTGGTTGATCACCTTAACTCCAATAATTTATTTGAAATCTACCAATCTGGCTTTAGGCGTTATCATGGTGTTGAGACAGCCCTCCTGAAAGTATTCAATGACATCTCTATTATTACTGACTCAGGTGGTGCTGCAGTCCTTGTACTCCTGGACCTGTCCGCTGCCTTTGACACTATTGACCATGAGATATTGCTGTTGTGGTTTGAACATCTTGTTGGGCTTAATGGGACTGCTCTTCACTGGTTCAGGTCTTATCTAATTGGTAGGCATTTTTCAGTGACTTTAAATTCCTCTTTTTCGTCTGCTGCTTCTCTTAAATGTGGTGTTCCTCAGGGATCCATTTTGGGTCCTATTTTATTCTCTATATACCTTCACTCTATTGGAGCTATTTTTAGGAAATTTAACATTTCTTTTCACTACTATGCTGATGATACACAGGTGTATATTCCCGTCTGCAACTCTGCAATGAATCAACTGCACAACTGTCTTTTTGAACTAAGATCCTGGATGGCTAATAATTTTCTTGATCTGAATCAAAATAAAATGGAGGTGCTTATAGTGAGTCCATCAGCTAAAACCCAAATTGGTCTTGAACTTCTCGGCTCTTTCTATGTCTTTTGCAAACCTCAAGTCTGCAATCTTGGTATTATTTTTGACAGTAACCTCTCTTTTGAGAAACAAGTAAATTCTGTAGTCAAGAGTTTCTTTTTCCATCTTCATCTGTTAGGTAAGATCAAGCCTTTTTTTATCTTCTAGGGATCTTGAGAAAGCTACTCTTGCTTTTATCTTTTCTCACCTTGATTACTGCAACTCGCTGTATTCTGGGATTAGCAAATCCCTGATACACAGGTTACAGTTGGTCCAGAATGCTGCCACTTGCTTTCTGGTTGGGGCAAGAAAGTATGATTCTGTTTCTCCAATATTAGCTTCTTTACACTGGCTGCCTGTCAGTTTTCAAATTGATTTTAAAATCTTGTTGCTAGTTTTTAAATCTTTACATGGGCTTGCTCCTGCCTATTTATCTGAATTGTGTGCTTTACACCAGCCATCTAGAGTGCTTAGATCTTCTGGTCAGTTGTCTCTTGTTGTCCCTTGTACTAAGTGTAAAACTAAGGGGGACAGGGCTTTTACAGCTGCTGCTCCTCGCCTGTGGAACTCTTTACCTCATTACATAGAGGAGTCGTCTACAACTGAACTGTTCAAAACAAGATTAAAGACTCATTTCTATTTACTTTCATTCCGTGACCTTCAGTAATACTGATGGTTTCCTCATTGTGATTATGCAATCTTACTTCTATTTATTTATTTTATGTTCATTTATTTTATTTCTATTTATGTTATTTATGTTAACTGTATGTTTTTTTCCTCTTTTATTGTAAAGCACTTTGGCCACAGCATTCCAATGTTGTTTTAAATATGCAATATAAATAACTTGACATTGACATTGACAAGTGTTCAAAGTACAATAAAACTCATATATGCTCTGTTCACTATATTGCCACTTAGCTTGCCTCTTACACTGTAGGCTTTGTTAAAAAACAGAATGTAATGGTCTAGGGGTATTCAGCATTGTGTTGCCATAACTCCATTCACGATGGCTGCTTCAAACAGACAAACAATAAAGGAATGTATCCTTACCTCAACAAAATAGTACCAAGAATCTCTGCTAAAATGTATTAATTTTCAAGATTTTTTTTCATATTTCATATTTCATACTGGATAAATTGGGAAAGTGTTAAAGCTTTTCTTTACACTCTATTACCCATTGACTCCATTTTAAAATGCAAAAGCAGGCTAGTTCATTTTTTTAAATTTATAAAATATGCTTAATTTTAAAATGTGGTTTTACATGATAAACTAATATTTGCCATTATTGAGAAGAAAACATTTAGACTTGAAAAATATCAAACTTATCTTTTAAGACCCTGTACCTTTAACTGCTTATTTTTGTCTGAAACAGCTGCATTCACTGTTTTTATTTGCTCCTTATTAGCCATAACATTCAAACTATAAATGGACCAGCAGTTCTCTATCGAACTTGCTTCCATTTACACCTGTGTATATTCATAGTAAACTATCCAGTTTAATAAAATAGACAGAAGGAAATTGAAAAGAAAAAAGTGAGGGACTGAGAACAACTCGTCCACTTCAGGCTATAGATGATTTGGATGATACCCTTGGAAAGTTAAAAATCAACAGTATAAAAATGACCTCCCATGGCAGAATGAAAACACTAAAAAGCCACACAATTAAATAAGATCTGTTACTGGCAGGAATTGTTTTTAATTGAGCAATTAGTGTTATGACCTAGAGAGTTCCAAAGCACAACAAGTCCCAAAATACTCAAAATGCCTACTAGAAAGGGAAACCGTCAAACTATGGCTAGAAACAAAAAGGCAACAAAAGAATCTTTATAAATAAAAGATGTATTATTCAAAAAAGGATGTGTTTAACAAGAACCTAGAACAGCACAAAAGGCAATGTCTACAATATAGGCAGTACCGATAGCAAACACTGTCCCAAAACGAAATATCAAAAATGCAAAGTCTAATGAATTAAATTAATTAATGAAAGCACAGATAAAATAGATTTGTTCCTGCCTTGCGCCCTGTGTTGGCTGGGATTGACTCCAGCAGACCCCCGTGACCCTGTGTTAGGATATAGTGGGTTGGATAATGACTGACTGATTGACAGATAAAATACTAGAGAACTCTCCACACCACGAGAAGTGTCAATGAACCGCAAGGGACTGTGGGTTTTCTTCAGCCTTTATAGGACTAACGGTAATCTCCTGAGCTGTTGGGCAGGAAGCCCTGTCCCTTGGGGGAACACAAGTTACATAGCTGGAGATTTTTGATATACAGAAACTAAATAGTCAACAAAGTTATCATAAAATATGAACAAAATAAACATAAATGAGAATTTGGAACCTTAGCTGATGGAAACCCTGGCTGAAATATGACGATTGGCTTGGAACAGAACCCTGCAGCAACTTTATTAATTTTACATTTGATGCTTAGATTTTCCATTTTTGTATAGCCTCAGATTGTACCATCTTCTCATAGGTATGCAATCATACTGTATTGTAAAGCATTGTACTTTGCTAACAAGCAAATTGGCATGTGGAAGAATACACTTCTGTCCCCATTCAAAGTAACTATTTTCACATGCCATGCAGAGTACTATTAAAGCATGAAACAAAAGAATGAAATAGTGAAAATAAAAGGTCTGAAGTAATAAGTAGCACCTCTCATCATCACCAACCCAAGATAACTCACATACAAAAGTGGGTCACTGCCAGAGTTAACCATGTTAAAAGCTTTCAGTCTTCATAATGTTAGAACTTTGGATTAGCTTAGCACTCCAATGGGCATCGTAAGAAACATATTTTCAACACAAAATAAAACTGTGAGAAAGCATCAGGCCGAGTGAACAGATGACTACCCCACCTGGTGTTGACAAACTTTTGGATATGGGTTAAATTTTGTAGGTGATGGAAAGTGGGCTCTGCTGTTATTTCATATCTTTTCATTCTCAGTACTTTTTCAGTTACTGCATTTCAGTGTATTTTAGCAGTGCCTGACAAAATTATATGAGCAATGCATGGCAAACAGAAAAAATTATGTATCCTGTCATACTAGTTTAGTAAAGTGACACATATTTACAAGATATACTCTCAGTGCTTAGATATACTGAAAAAGAGCATGGGTTTGTGTTTTGTTGCAGTCACTGCTACTTTGAACTTGTCTTTTGACCTGCTAAAAGAAACTGTATACATGCTTGATGTTCCAAATGTTAGCTTTTCCAATATTTGCTTGATGCTCCAAATGCTAGCTTTCCCAAGTGCTTAGTGCTTAACTCACCATCTACTGTATTTTCAAGTCTGCCTGTGTTATCGACATATTGTTTCTTAAGATTTGCAAATCCAAGTCTGCCTGTTAAACAGCGGCAGCTTTCCTTCTGTGCAAAGCACGTTTGCTTGTATGCCAAAAAACTAATATTATTTTGGTTGTTCTTTCTTATCAAATACTAAATATGTCATGTGTTCTGTTTTCAACAAAGACTAGTGTCTTTTGTTTTCTCTTGTTCTCCTGCAATTCTGCTGCATACCAATAGTCTAAGACATTTTGAAAAATATAATCTTAGAACAACTTCAAAAACAAAAAAACATATAAAAATAAAGAAAAGGAACCAAAAACTAAAACAAGCTTCAAAAAAAAAAAAAACTGAAAAATAATTTTAAAAAAAATTGTGAAACATCAAAATCACTTTCACATCCCCACATCCAATGCTTGCTTCAGCTTTGCTTTTAATTATATAGCATTTAATAGAAAGTTTTTCCAAAATTGTACAATATTTCTTTATCCAGTTTAACAAAACTATTCAATATACAATATACAGTATAATGCACCAATCATATGTTGTGTTACAGATGTTAATTGCCATATTTCTCCTATGAGTAAAGTAAGAGTGAATCCATATTTCGGTGCAAGTTATTTTCGCACCTTTTCTGTATTTTGAGTGCTTGAATATAAATTCTTATTGTTTCTTAAAATATTTTTGTTTAGATACAGTATGAAACAGAAAATTATAGCCACTCTAATGACACTTCATCATTTTTAGCTTCTAGTGCTGGGGTGGAATGGTGTAATTATTGCTAATGTCTTACACATCTAGAAAATGAGTTCAGGTCTGGCCTGCATAATCTGTCATCTTCCTCTATGCCTTTGTATGTCTTCCTCCTGGTGCTCAAAGTTTCATCCAACCTATTCAATACATGCAGGGTGAATTAACATTAACCCATCTGGGTTAGGCTCCAGTCTCCCTCAGCCCTGAATTGGATTAAGACAGTATCAAAATGGCAATCATGAAATGAATTGTAGATTTATCTCCCAGGAGAAGAAATCGAGGATAGGGAAGATGTGTATTCTTGCTGTGTTTGTGGTAAACATTGAATACCTAATAGCAGTGATGTGATTGCAATTAATGTACAACTTATATATACTCCGGATTCAGAAAGCATTTAGACCCCTCCACTTTCTGCATACTTTTTTGTGCTGTACATTTATTTTTAAAAGGATAAATTTGCCATTTTTGTCCATCACTCTACACTCAATCATCCACAATGACAAAGTGAAAACTTGTATGTAGAAAGGTTTTCAGATTTGTTAAAAAAATCAAAAACAGAAATCTCTCATTTACATAAGTTTTCAGACCGTTTGCTGTGGCACTTCATGCTGTGGTCAGGTGAATTCCTATTTTCTTTAATTATCATTGAGATATGTTGAGAACTTGATTGGAGCCCACCGGTGGCAGACTGAATTGATTGGACATATAATGTGGATACGTAAGGTCCCACAATTCTCACTGCATGTCAGATCAAAAACCAGGCCATGAACTCTGCAGACCTCTCTGTAGACCCCTGTGATAAAACTAGAGGCATAGATCAGTGCAAGGGTATAAAACCATTTCTAATGCTTTAAGAGTCCTGTTGTGATATAAGATTTTGTATATAACTTGATAAATGCTTTGTATGTCTTTTATTGTAATTTAGGCGAAGCAATGTAATTTAGTGTTACTTTGGTGAGAGGCATACGTGCTTGCCCCCCCCCCCCCCCTTTTAATGACTGAGTGTATTTGTAATTTTATGACAGGATTTGGGGGATGTGTCTTAAACCAGTTTGGCAAGTGTTTCTTTGCTAAAGTCTTTCTCTCATCCCCCACACAAAGCCAGGTTAGTTTAACATATGGTCTTGGGGGTGGGTTGCAGGTGTTAAGATGTACTATTTCCCCCCATTGGTCTGAGATATGGCCGTTTGGAATTGGCTTGTCTCAGAGGCCTTTAAGTACCATGATGTCCTATTGGCTGTAGGGGTTAGACAGAAAACCTATAAATTTGCTTGCTCAACCACATTCTCTCTTACTAACCAACATATGATGAAAGAAGCATCTCTCTTGCTAACCTGTGATGATGTAGAAGTATCTTCCTGTTGTTAACAACTGATGAAGACCATCACACCATGAACTGACAAGAAGAGCACAATGAAGAGCACAGCTTCAGCCATATTGAGACAGGCTTGAGGCCTGTTCTGAAGAAAGCTGAGCACCAGTGATGCCTTAACTAGAGACATTTTAAGTAACTACAAGTCTGTGTGCCACCTGAGTTACACATCACCATTTTATCAGGTTGTATGGTTGCCAATATTCAAATGTACTTTGCATTTTGTTATTATTTATGAATATTATCAGTAATACATTATTTTATGTGTAACTTAACTCCTGATTGTCTTTTTACTACATCTAATTGCCTGAGGTTATAGATATAGAAGGGAAGGTGGGGATAAGTTATATATAGTGGTAAGTCTGTGAAATTAGGCATTCTAAGTCTACATATTAATAATACAATAGGGGAAGGTAGAGCAATATATATATTACTCTACCAAGATAAAACAAGTCCCCAGGTGCATAGTGGCCCCAATAATTGTAAAATAAAAGATATTTGGACTCCTAAAATTGGCTGTCTGACCAAACTTAGTAATTGAGCAAGAAATGCATTGGTTAGAGAGGTGACCAAGAACCCAGTGCTCACTCTTAAAGATCTTTAGAACTCCCCTACTGAGATGGGAGAACCTCCATCAATCAGGCATTTGTAGTGGAATGACAACTCCCATTTGTGGTTTGCTAAAAGGCATTTAAAGGAAAAAAGATTCTCTGGTTTGATGAGACCCAAACCAAACTCTTTGGGCAGAATTTCAAGCACTATGTCTGGTGAAGAGCATGCACTGCTTATTGCCTACCTAATATCATCCATATGCTGAAGCATGGTGGTGGCAGCATCATGCTATGGGGGTGCTTCTCACCGGCAGGAACAAGGAGACTACTTAGAATTGAGGGAAGGATGAATACAGCCAAACAGAGAGAGGTCCTTATAGAAAACCTGCTCCAGTATGCACACAACATCAAACTGTGGTGACGGTTCACTTTTCAGCATGACAATGACATGGCGCATGGAGCCAAGACAATCCTGGAGTGGCTTTGGGACAAGTCTCTGACTATTCAGACTTAAACCTCATAATACATCTGTTGAGAGAGCTGAACATGCCAATCTAATTGTGCTCATGAGGATCTTCCATGAAAAATGAGATCTACTGGCCAAATTCAGGTAAGTAAAGCTTGTACATACTTATCCAAGAAAAATTGATGATGTAATTGCTGCCATATGGGCTTATGCAAAGTACCAAATTAAAGTTCTGAATATTTATATGAATGAGAGATTTCAGTTTTTGATTTTTAATAAATGTACAAGCATTTCTGAAAACGTGTTTTAACTTTGTCATTAAGGATTATTGAGTGCGGATTGATAATCAAAAATGGCAAATGTATTTAAAATAAACCTTTAACACAATAAAGTGTGCTGAAAGTGAAGGGGTCAGACTGCTTTCTGATTATACTGTAAGATGTCTAAGTAATTCCTTCTCCTGTCCAATTTTTTTATTTTATTACATTGTGTTAATTAACTTTGATCTGTAATTTGATCATTATAAATAGCCAAAAAGAAGTTGTATTGCTTAACATAATATAGCGAATAAGCTATTTCATTACATCCATCCATCCATCCATTATCCAACCCACTATATCCTAACTACAAGGTCACAGGAGTCTGCTGGAGCCAATCCCAGCCAACACAGGGCACAAGGCAGGAAACAAACCCTGGGCAAGGGGCCAGCCCACTGCAGATTTCATTACAATATCTACAAAAATATCACATACCAGTAACGACACACTGAACGATAACGTGCAGTGAATACACTTGACTTGAGCATTCATAGTTTTCATCCTCTTTCTCTGTACATTTAGCATTCCTTTGCTCAGAGATTGATGTGCTTGCTGCTTCCTGAGCGGCCCGCTTCTTCTCTTCTTTCGTAGGTATCTTTTCACGTTAAACTGATTATGTCAGTGTTTATGTTGCAATTACTTAGTCCATTTTCTTTCATTTTTCACTTAAGCTGGCACTTAAGTTTTCAATCTGCCTCAAGAATGATTTAAGATATGAAGAGATAGCGGAATTGATGGCGAAGGTGGTAGGGATGCTGGCCGCTGCTGAGAGTTGATTCTACGATAAAATAAAATAAAAATAAGAAGAGGAATAACCTTGGAGGTCATTCATCACCCCGAAAGCGAATAGTAAACGTCACGTAGTATATGTGTACTAAATGTCAGGTCAATAGGTCAGATAGTTTGTGAGCTACAGGGGATTTAAAATCCTGGACAGACAAACGGAGAGCAACGGTAGCGTATTACAGTATATGTAATGATAGTACCTGCATTACAGTGCTGGTATCTTTTCCTTATTTTATAAGTGTTAAATGTTTTTTAAAAATTGTCACAAATAAATAAGAAAGTCAGAATCTGTTTGCCTTTAATTACTATAGCAGTAAAGGATCATTAGCTACACTTATCATCTGTTCTGGTTTTTAAATGTACTCCTATCCTCCTATAAATCTAATTTTCATTATTTTATCAAGGAAAAGACATCACATCAGATGTGGAGACAGGGTATAATTAGGTGATATGCATTAAAGGGTACATTATAAAAGGACTTTAAAAGGTACATTTTCATTTAAATAGCTAACTAGAATAAAGATCTCTGCTTAGCTTACTGTATGCTGTGGTTTTATCCCCTAAAGTATAATGCAGAAGCACATCAGATTACATTTATCAAATACTTTTTGTTTTTTATTTTTTTTAATGCATGTTCACACATCTTGGTGCAAGAGATTTAAGAGAATGTACACATTACAATATAAAAACAATACATAACACGCACTACTTAAAGTGGGATGTTTTCTTTACAGAATTTCCTCAGGTTTTAGAATCTGCCCATGTAATTCCATTATACCAGTCTGGCCTCTGGCACTGCTCACTTGACTCAGTTGTCAGGCAATATCCAATATTCTCAAGTCATCTTATAGATGGAGTCGTCTTCTTCTTCATGATGTCTAAAAGGGTTCTCTTTTCATCTCAGCGCTCTCTGTTCATCATCTTTCTACACATTCTCAAGGTTTAGGCCATCTGCTTTTTTTACAGATTGGAACCACTGGTAGCTTGTCCTCTGCTACCAATTTGGGATGTTTTTCAGGTATGTGATTCTCATTCTTCATTTTAAGTATTGTAATGATCCGGCTGCAGACTCAGTGGGTCATTGGGCTGGATAGCTGCTGAGTACTGTGCTTGCAGAAGGTACAGTGCAATATGCTGATGAGATACCTTTGGTGAGAGGAAGAGGGGCCGGAGTCAGGCACATGTGGGAATGAGAGAAAAAAAAAAAGAGAGAGAGAAGCATGCCTCATTGCCTGAGCTCTCAAACAGAGGACAAATAGGGTAAAAAGTGGAGGCGTCTCCAATGGCTACAACAGTGCTTCGATTTCAAACTTCTGAACCACGTACTGGTGTGTTTCCTCCCTGAATGGTTGTGGGGATTACAGTATCTTCATTTCCACTGTGTGGAAAATTTGTTCATGTTTCTTCATCACTGGCCAGCACTCTACATATAATATAATGTGTTGGACTACAGTTCTGCACACTTTACAGTTTCATTTAATGGGCATCTTTATGTTGCTTCAGTCTCAACCATGCCTTGGACATTCAGCTCTTAGTGTCTTCCCTGATGTTTCTGGCCATGTCAAGTTGGGAACCTGGATACTTAAAGGTTGCATTGTTTGTGATATATTGCCCATTGATTTTGATTCTTCCATCATACTTTGCTCTAGATTGCAGATGTTTCATCTTGTCTATGTTTAACTTGAGGCAGAATTCCACAAGGTAGTCCTTCTATAGCTGGGTCCTCCCTTCAAGACTATAGCCCTATAGCAATCATGACATCATAAGCATACAGGAGGTTCTGAGGTAGGGATGTCTGGGACATTCTTCATAAAGATGTCCATATGCATGATAATCAGGGAGGGAATAGCTTTGTTTCTTGGTGTATGCAAACTTTGACAGGATACAGGTCAGGGTATGTACAGCAGCTGTTTCCATTTTACATACAGCTCCATGATATTTCTCTATCTGTTTGATTACAAGATGACTTAGTGTGGGATGGTTTTGAAGGTTTTTTCCTGGGTCAAGGAAGCCAAAGTGGAGTATTTTGATCTTTTTACTTTCTCGTATACATAATACAGAGAAAGTATAGGAATCATGAAAAATTTTGAGGTGAGATTTTGATGAATCTTGACATTTTAGACCTTCCTGAGTCTGAAAATACCATTTTTGAAATTATTTCTGTCTGTGTGTCTGTCTGTGTAAACACGATAATTCAAAAATGCCTTGACCTAGGTCAATGAGATTTTGTATACCTGCTTTATATCAAAAGTAAGGAATCCTATCAATTTTTGGGCCACTTCCAGTGACCAGAAGTGATACTTTATCTGAACACATTTCAGATTTTTTCGAAGTAAACTATGGCTATAAATAAAGATGTATTTATTCAAATTTTGTGTGGATATTAGAAATGATGAAAAATGAATAGATATGAAATTTGAAAACTGCCACCTTATCGTGGTGGATGGGTTTGCGTGTCCCAATGATCCTAGGAGCTCTGTTGTCCGGGGCTTTATGCCCCTGGTGGGGTCACCCAAGGCAAACTGGTCCTAGGTGAGGGAAGAGACAAAGAGCGGTTCAGTAAACCTACCATGAAGAATAAAAACTTTGGACGGCATTTTCCCTCGCCTGGATGCGGATCACCGGGGTCCCCCTCTGGAGCCAGGCCTGGAGGTGGGGCTTGATGGCAAGCACCTGGTGGCCGGGCCTGCACCCATGGGGCTCGGCCGGGCACAGCCTGAAGAGTCAACGTGGATCCCCCTTCCCATGGGCTCATCACCTGTAGGAGGGGCCAAGGAGGTTGGGTGCAGTGTGAGTTGGGTGGTGGCCGAAGGCAGTGACCTTGGCGGTCCGATCCTCGACTACGTAAACTGGATCTTGGGACGTGGAATGTCACCTCTCTGAAGGGGAAGGAGCCTGAGCTAGTGCGCGAATTTGAGAGGTTCCGGCTAGATATGGTCGGGTTCACCTCGACGCACAGCTTGGACTCTGGACCCAATCTCCTTGAGAAGGGCTGGACTCTCTACCACTCTGGAGTTGCCCCCAGTGAGATGCGCCGAGAGGGTGTGGGCATACTTATTACCCCCCGACTTGGAGCCTGTTCATTGGGGTTTACCCCAGTAGACAAGAGGGTAGCCTCCCTCCGCCTTCAGGTGGGGGGATGGGTCCTAACTGTTGTTTGTGCGTATGCGCCGAACAGCAATCTGGAGTACCCACCCTTTTTCGAGTCAACGATGCAGAAAGAAATAGGCACTTTATTCAGAGAATGCTAAGAAAGTACACATTCAGAGGCACACATATGGAGTGGCATTTGGGGGCAAATAGTAGTTTAATAGAAGTCCACCAGATAAAGCGGAAATGGCAAGTGGTCCCTTTATATTGTGTGGGGACTATACTGTTAATTGTGGGCTACCTAGTTGTTAATAACTGAGTTGCATGTTACTACATGCGCGTGTAGAGGGAACAGTGAAATTCTTACTTAAATGCGCTAATCAGCATGAAGTCATGCCTGGCTGGGGCTTAAAAATTTCTACAAATTAAAATATTAAATTTAAATGTTAAAATGTGGGCATCAATTTAACTGTTTAAAGTCTAAATGTTCTCGATTGTAATTGAAATGTATTATTCTCCCCTTTCTGCTAGAGGTCCACAGAGGGCTAGATCGCTGGCAAGTCAAGTCAAGGCAATTTTATTTATAGAGCACATTTAAAAACATCACAAACTGACCAAAGAGCTGTACAGCTTCCATAAATACACCAATACAAACAGTATATACAGTATATAAAAACACCAAAAAATAAATGCTAACATACAAGCTTAAAAACTAAGGCAAAAAGTAATCAAAGATGGTGTTGATCTAACATAAAAAGGTAGATTATTCCAAAGCTTAGGGGCAGCTACTGCAAAAGCACGGTCAATTCTAAGCCTAAGTCTATATCTTCTTGTTAGAGGACCTCAGTGATCCCTGAAAGAGAGTAAGGATTCAAGAGGCCAGTAAGATAGAAGGGGGGCAAACCTTTCAAGGACTTGAAAACAAACAATAAAATGTTAAACTTAATCTTGTAGTGAACAGGAAGCCAGTGAAGAGAAGCTAAGACTGGTGTGATGCAATTCTGTTTTCATGTGCCTGTTAGAAGCCTGGCAGCAGCGTACTGTACTAGCTGAAGATGAGGAGGGAGGACTGATTAACTTCAATGTATAATGAGTTGCACTACTCAAGCCAAGAAGAGACAAATGCATGAATTAGTGTTTCAAAATTATGTACAGAAAGAAAGGGCTTGACCTTAGCCAATACCCTAAGCAGACAGCAACAGGCTTTAACAATGGAGTTAATTTGTTTATAAAAGTTGAGGGCCATAATCAACAATCACACTAAGATTTTTTGCGAAAGGGTTTACAGCAGGTTGTCAAGGGACAAAGATTAATTTCTGTAGCACAAGTAAGAGCAGAAGGTCCAAAACATGTAATGTCTGTTTTTTGTCCTTTAGACCTAGAAAATTTAGGGACATCCATATTTTAATGTCTTCTAGTCATTCCAATAAAGGTTTAAGAGAATTTATTTTGATCTGTTTCAGTGGAAAATGTATCTGTGTATCATCTGCATAGGAATGGAAAGAAATATTTTGTTTTTTAAAAATGGATCCTAAGGGCAACATGTACAGTGAAATAAGAACAGGCCCCAGAATAGATCCTTGAGGGACCCCACAGGTGATAGGGGCCCGAGGATGAGGAGAAATTTCCCAGGCTGAATGAAAAGCCTGTGAGTTATGACCTGAATCATTTCAAAGCATTTCCTAGGATACCCACATACTGCTCAAGACAGGCGATAAGAATGGCTAACTGTATCAAATGCTGCAGTTAGATCTAAAAGCAACAAGACAGCAGTATCTCCAGAGTCACTTATTAATAACAGATCACTTAGAACCATTAAAAGTGAAGACCATGGTGAGTCTTAAAACCAGACTGAAATACTTCCTTTAAAAAGGGTTAAAGCTGTAGAAAGACAACCTTCTCCAGAATTTTAGAAACAGTAACTTGGAGATGGGTCTGAAATTTGACAAGTCTATAAAATCCAGATTTGTTTTTTCAAATAAAGGCTGCACCACAGCATGTTTAAAAACGTTGGGACAGAAGCTGTCTCAAGACCACTATATACAATGTCCAAAATGCTACACCCAGCTATTCTAAAAAATCTTTAAGAAGATGCGTGGGAACAATATCTAGCTGACAAGTTGTGGGTTTAAGGTGACTAATTACTTCTGCTAAAAATATACAGGCTCAATCTGATGAAAAACAGCTGTACACGTAGGAGGGATGGATGGATAGCTCATCAACAGAGGGTGTAATGTTAACAATTTTTTTAATAAAAAAATTGGAGAAAATCCTTGCAGACTGTTGGTGTCATGCTAGACCATATAGGAAAAGACTATAGAAGGATAGTGTTAATAGTATTAAATAATACTTCAGGTCTATGTCAGTTATTTGAAATAATATCTGAAAATACTGTATCATAGCAGATTTCACAGCTTTCTAGTAATAAGATAGACTGTCCTTTAAAATTTCAAAGGACACCTAAAGCTTGATGTTTCTCCACTGGCACTTTGCTCGCCTACATGCCCAACTCAGGGTACAAGTGGCATCATTTAACAATGGCTCAGGTTTAGAGTAACAGAGTCTAAAATGTTGGAGTGAGAATCATTAAACAGAGTGACTAGACTAATAGTGCTCAGCTGAGGTGGGGGGAAATGCACAGCATCCATAAAAGCCGTGGAGAACTTGATAGTATTGGTGGAGTTCACTATGCAAGAGCAGCGGGTCTCATTACCAATGTTGATTGTATGGTAAGGTAAGAAAACCTCAATTATAATAGGGATATGATCAGAAAAGCAAGAATCAACAATTTCAGTGCTACAGACAGATAAACCATATGATAAAACAAAGTCCAATGTATATCCATGCTCATGTGTTTGGCCTCTCACAGACAAAATAGGATTAAAAAAATCAATGAGGTTTAAAAAGCCTGTAACCAGGGGTTTATTTGAGCAGCACACATGAATATTAAAATGCCCAAGAATTAAAAATCTATCATAATGCAGTGTAATTCCTTCCAGAATTTCAGAGAACTCACATATAAAATCCTTGTTAAATTTTGGAAGCCAATACACCACTGCACACAAAACAGGACATGAACGGTCCATTTCAAACAGCTGTAATTCAAAGCTGGAGTAACTGTCAGTTTCCAATTGATGATAGTAATACCAAATTTTAAATATTGTCACTATTCCACCCCATCGACCAGCAGACTTTAGGGAACTAAAAAAACTTAAGGTCGGGGGGTACTAATTCAGTAAAAGGGGTAAACTCACTGGCAGTTAGCCATGTTTCAATCACAAATAAAAATATCCAGTCCTTGTAAAGTGAAGAAAGTAAAAATAAACGTTTTGTTAGTTAGGATTCTAAAGTTTACCAGAGCCATCAATCGAGTCAATTTGCCAGACTTATGAGGCGCACAGTCCAGCAAAGAAAGGTTTACAAGATCCACTCCACTCCTGAAAAAGCAAAAATAACATAATATTCATAGTCACTGGCATTAAAAACGTCTTAAACAACAACCCCATATGCTTATATTTGAAATGTGTCATTTTTAACTTTTTGGAAGTAGCTCTTAGAGGGATAAGGCCACCAGTAAAGAATCAGATATCAAAAATATTATTATATTAGTTATCCACAACCTTGAAATAGCATAAAATAACACTCCACATGCCTATATTACTGATCCACATTTTTTTTAAGTTATGTGAGTAAAGGAGTAAATTGGACCCCTAGTATCCCATTATGTGGTGAAACTCTTGGTTTTGGTGATGTGGCATGCATAAATTCAAGTCCTTCTGATCATTTTTGTTTCAGACACATGTTCATTTAGTCTTTATCACAAGGGTGTACTTTTCTGCCCAAAGTTTGGTCCTAAAATGGCCTAAAAATTAGGGGTTTTTTGGGGTCTAGTAGACTAAAATCAGCTGGATACTCCAAAATGCACAATGTCTTGCATAACTAGAAACCAACATGAGTCAAACGCTGTGTCATATGTGGGATTTTTCTCATATTGGTGATTTCAAAATGCTCAAAAAAAATTCGTTGGTATACAAAACACATCTCAAATTTGTTCAATTATGTAAGATTTTAACAGTAAGGATTAGTACTGACCCTATAAATCCCACCTGAAAACAATGTGGTACTTACACGTTTGCAGTCCTAGATGTCCTGTTTCTTTGTTCCACATGGCCGGCCTCTGCTTCCAGCTGTTGATCATTTACCATCATGGCTCTCCAGTTGTTACAGTCTGCTGATATATGTTGTTGATCATCAGGAGGTGCACCAGCCACCCTACCTGGCACAGTGTAGGTGCAACACACGTTTATTTTTATTTTTTCCTGTGGGAAACACCTCCCCCGTTTCCCATGTGCACAGCACAGTTCAGCACTACACAAAAGCACAAACACACTTCTCTTTCTTTCTTTCTTTCTTTCTTTCTTTCTTTCTTTCTTTCTTTCTTTCTTTCTTTCTTTCTTTCTTCTCCACTCCTCCTACAGAAAGCTTTGTTTTCTCCCTCCCAACTCTGGCTCTCGGAGTGGTGGCTGCTGGCTCCTTTTAGAAGGCATTTTGAAGTGCTCCAGGTGCTCATTGACCTAGTTCTAGCAGCCCTTCTGGGTTTGGCAGAAGGGCTGCAATTATGGGCTTAGAAACAGCTGCAGCAACCCCTGGTGGCGCCCATGGAGCCCAACAGGGCTTCACCAAACTAGCTCTCACAAAGGCAACCCGGGGGGCTGCCACCTAGTGCTCTGGGGGAGGTAATGCTCTGGATACGTCTCGGCTATACACCACAATATGTACAGCAAATAATGAGACAGGTTAAAAAAAAAAATCATTCAAAAGAATGACTCAACATATACTGAAAAGTGTCAGAAATGGAAAAGATCTGACTTCAAAACTGAAAAAACATTACACTTACTTAAAATATTCAATATACTGTATTAATATAGCAAATGCAAGCGGAGTTGCGTTTCACTGGACATAATTACTAAGATAACAGAGTGCTTGCATGTCTTACTTATTTTCCACCTGCCACTTTTTAATATAGTATCCATTCGATACATTTTCTATATCTTCTAGGCAATTGTTGTGTTTAAAATTGAAGTTTACTTTATATGCTATTATAATTACAGCAGAAGCAATCAAATTCATAAAAGTGCTTTTTGAAAGTAAGGCAATTGATGATTCCTGAACAGAGCATTATGTTTTCATTCTCCCTAGCAGGCCAAATGCATCTACTTGCTTACCATGCCATAAACCCATTACTGTTGCTAAAACTACAGATAGAAAAGATATTATTAGAACAAGCAAAGATTAGAATTCTAATTTCTATTGCACTTTCTCTTTGCTTATCTAAGACTGCATCACTAAAGGCATCAATAAATTCCCACTTATCTCTGATGACTAGAAACTTATAAAAAGGCTAACACAACACAGAAATTTCGACACAGTGACAATGCTATCATGGGCTGCATCAGGAGTGACCAGGAGGAGGAGTATAGGAACCTGATCAAGGACTTTGTTAAATGGTGCGACTCAAACCACCTACAACTGAACACCAGCAAAACCAAGGAGCTGGTGGTGGAATTTAGGAGACCCAGGCCCCTCCTGGACCCCGTGATTATCAGAGGCGACTGTGTGCAAAGGGTGCAGACCTATAAATACCTAGGAGTGCAGCTGGATGATAAATTGGACTGGACTGCCAATACTGATGTGCAAGAAAGGACAGAGCCGACTATACTTCCTTAGAAGACTGGCGTCCTTTAACATCTGCAGTAAGATGCTGCAGATGTTCTATCAGACGGTTGTGGCGAGTGCCCTCTTCTACGCGGTGGTTTGCTGGGGAGGTAGCATAAAGAAGAAGGACGCCTCACGCCTGGACAAACTAGTGTGGAAGGCAGGCTCTATTGTAGGCATGGAGCTGGACAGTTTGACATCTGTGGCGGAGTGACGGGCACTGAGCAGGCTCCTGTCAGTCATGGAGAATCCACTGCATCCACTGAACAGTATCATCTCCAGACAGAGGAGCAGCTTTAGCGACAGACTGCTGTCACTGCCTTGCTCCACTGACAGACTGAGGAGATCGTTCCTCCCCCACACTATGTGACTCTTCAATTCCAAGTAAACGTTAACATTATACAAAGTTATTGTCTGCTTTACCTGCATTTTTATCACTCTTTAATTTAATATTGATTTTTATTAGTATGCTGCTGCTGGAGTATGTAAATTTCCCCTTGGGATTAATAAAGTATCTATCTATCTATCTATCTATCTATCTATCTATCTATCTATCTAT
>JANRMT010062856.1:58200195-58261260 GCA_026402145.1 Polypterus bichir lapradei | reverse complement strand
TATCTATCTATCTATCTATCTATCTATCTATCTATCTATCTATCTATCTATCTATCTATCTATCTATCTATCTATCTAATTCAACCATCCATCTGTTCATTTTCTAAGCTGCTTATCAAATGTATGGTATTTGAGAGCTGGTAAGTATAAGGGTAAAGATGGGAACCAGGAAGCCACTCTTGCACACACTCACACTTACCCATGCAAAGCCAATTTAGAATCACCAACCCACCAAACATCCAAATCTTCAGGTATGGAAGGAAAACCCCAATGGAGAACACACAAATTCCACAGGCTGGAGATGTTCAATCGGAGTCGATATGGCAGAGAGAAAGAATAACAAAGCATTAGGCAAGAACATCAAAACCCATCGTCGTTAAGCATGTAAAGCCTCAAGTCTTTAGGAATATTTTTTGCTCTAGTTAAAACTGCAAAGAGTTTTATTAGGAATCCAAAATCTTGGGCACCAGAAGCAGTGTGCCACTGTCTTAAGTACCCTCCAGGCAATGATGGCACATGGGGGGTCATGTGGTGGCAAAGAAGTGCCATTGCTAATAACACTGGGGACAAAACTGACGCCCCCCCAGGGTTAAACAAAACAGTGGTGAAAATGGTAATGAACACAATCTTAGAATTTTATAATACATGAAAAATGAATTAGAATATTCCCAAAAAGTATAAAAGATAAGTATAACAACAGACATTTCCAATGCATATATAACCCTCCCTCTAAGGCATGAACCCTGAATGCGACCATCCTGCTTTCCCAGATGCATAAGGTAAAACTAAGACACTAATTTAGGTGCATGGACATCCTGAACCAAGCCACTAGTTAAAAACTGTGTCTGTAAGGACTAATATGAATGGGTTTTAATCGCAAAACATCGAAAGAAGGATAAATGTTTAATTGTGTTGGCAGGGGCTGCTTAAATATGATAGGGCCAACATGTTTAATATTAGTACAGGGTTCCATTAATCGAATGACCAGTTTTGGGGATGAAACCCTTAGGTGGATGTTCTGCATTACAGCCTAATACACTAGGGCCACATGTCATCTATGGTCCAAGAAACCCTTTTCACCACATTCCCAACATCGACAAATATTCAGTCAAGTTAGGAACTGAGAGTTTGTTAAAAATTGTGGTATATTGGGGCCGTACAGCTCCCCAAACCCAGACACAGCAGGCACAGTGGCACACAAGTGCAAAACCACCACACAATTTATTTCTTTTTTTCCTTGTGGGAAAACATTTTCTCTGTTCCCCACAAGTATGACACAGTCCCAGCAATACTGTTCAGTCCCTTCTCTCTCTCTCTCTCTCTCCTTCTCTTCTCTGCCACGTCCACTTCTCTCCCAGCAAGCTTTGTCATCCTTCTCCCGACTCTGTCTACTCAAGTGAGGCGGCCTCTTTTATAGTGCAGCCAGAAGTGCTCCAGGTGCTCTCAGATCCTCTTCTGGAAGCATTTCCAGTTGTGGCAGAAGTGCTGCAGTCCAGGGCTCCGGAACTGTCCAGGCGCCCCCAAGTTCAGTGGCCACAGAACTTCTAAGCTCTAAACCCATGGCCCCAATGTAATCATGGGGGATTGCTCTTTCATCTTCCGGGGGACGTATTGCCCTGGACATCACCTCTCCAAATTAAGAGGCATCACTTCTTTGAGATTGGAAAGTTCCTAGTGCAGGTGCTTGGTGTCTTGAAACCAGCAAATGCTATCCTACAGTCTCAGTCAGTCGATCTGTGCAGTGCTTCTGAGGTTGTTAGTGCAGCACTGGACTCCTTAAAAAACATCCGTGAGGATGACAGTTGGGGAGTGTCATCTCCTGCTGAGGATAAGTCACATCCAACAAAGAGAAGGAGAACAATGAGCAAACACCTGGGTCAAAGTGTTGTGCTCTCAACCTTGGGCCATACAGACTCTGGTGACCCTACCATTTCCCCCCATCAGTCTCTGAAAAGATCCCTGCTCAACATCCTTGACAGGGCCATTTCAGAAACAGAAACTAGATTTTCACACAAGAATATTGACCTGATGAGAGCCATATCTAGTCTTGCTCCCAAATCTAGCGCATTTCTAGATCCCACCCTGTTGCACCCTCTGGCTGTGATGGCTGGCACTGTAGCAGATGTTGTAAGTCTGAAAAATGAAGTTCTTGTGGCAAAACAGATGCTGCTCAAAAAATATTCAAAGGAAGCAGACCTGTCCACTGTAGGAGTACAAGGAAGCCTTTCCTGAGTTGCATAAATTGTATGTAACAGCCCTGGTAATTGGTGTGTCTTCAGCATCGTGTGAGAGTTCCTTCTCCACTTTGTCACGGGTCCTAACCCCTATCGTCGCACCATGTTACATAAAAGAAAGAGGAATTTGGTGATCTTGGCCCATGAGAAGTCCATAACAAATAACTTGGATATGGATGAATTTGGAAGAGTTTTTGCAAAGGGAAACAGGAAACTGTTTTTGTCGAGTGGATTGAGGAGAAAGGAGAGTGGAGCTGCTCAGTTGCAAACGGAGAGTTCAGTTGCTTGCAGAACAAACAAGCTTAAAACAAGACAAAAAGACAAAAAAGAAGAAAAAAGTTCAAATGTTCTGTTCTAAATCTGTTGTGTTCTACAAATTAGTTTGAGAATTGTAGGAAAAGACATGGTGAATTGTTTTTTTTTTTTCTTAATTACTATGCCAACCCTTTTTAGTTTTGTAAATATTGGCTATATTGAGAGGTCTTATTGTTGGGTTTGAATATATTTGATATAGGCCATCCAATTAAGGTAAGTGTCATGTTTTTAGTTGTTATAATCTGACGAGGAATATTTAATTTTATTTTTTGTTGTTTTATTTTCCAGTTTTCCTCCTGAGGGATTGCCACCTTATCGTGGTCAGGGGGTTTGCGTGCCTCAGTGACCCTAAGAGCTACACCAGCAGAAGCGTAGCCTTCAGGTGGGACACCCAAGTTGGACAGGTCTTAGGGTAGAGGCCTGACAAAGTGCAATCCAATTACATGACAAAAACAGTTATCCAGAGCACCCCCACCACCACCACCACCCAACCCTTTTCCTGCCACCGTCGTCACCATGTGCCCCCTTCACATTTCTGTCTGCCCCCTCATATATGCCTGTCTAGAACCGGCCCAGCATCCTGCCTCTAGGGGTACTGATGAAGAAATTGTCCTAAAAAGGTCTTAGAAATGAAAGAAAAAATGAAATGTTGTATGTTATTAAAGACTGAAAGGAAAGAGGAAAGTAACAAAGCAGAAAAAGTCACTGCAGCAAAAGAAACCTGAATATGTTATTCATTAAGTTTGCTCCTTTAAACAAAGAATTCACAGTGTCACAATCACACATAAGCAGCAATTAGGTAAAACATAATAAGCTTATATTATGATTTGAAATAAGGATCTCCATATGTTAAGCTCATTTTTCTCCTAAAAGAGATGAAATATTCTCCTGACCTAAACAGTGAGAAAAGGTACTAGCTTAAATATTCTTCTGCATAATTATTTCAATTATTGAAACATCTTTGAATGGAGTTCTCAGATTTAGCTACTGTACACTCTTTAAGAGAGTCAATGTGAAACTCAGAGGCTACCATAAGAGTTTCCTCAAACTGTTCATGAGTGGGAATGACTCCTTAAATTCACTGGCTTGCAAAACAGGGAAAGTCATCATTGCATCTGATGAACCCTGTCCTTGAAGTTCCAGCCGCAGTTTTCTTTCATGGAAACTTACTTTTCTCAGTGTGCAAACATTTCAATGCCGTTTATTATAGGACTTTCGATAACTCACGACAAAACCTAAAACAAGAAGGAAAATCTGAATTTGAAATTGTATGTGTCTGATCTGTTCCAATAGTATCAGTAATAACAAAACCTCCTTTTTTCCTGTAAAATGTACAACTTTGAAACAGTGTACTTTGCTCTCATTTCCAATGATTTACAATATAATAAATATGTAACATTGATGCTACTTGAGGAGTCTGAGTTCTTACACAAATTTAGGTTCAGCTTGGCCTCGCCTAGTGCTTGGTTTTAAAGAAGGGTATAGCAAATCGTGAAGTCGGTCCGCCATCATGTTTTTATTGCCTCCTGCCTTTGTGGTGTTCGTGTAACTGCTGCTAAATTGGTCAAGCCAAAAACAAATATTTTCCTTGGTTTTATTCTTGCTGTTTGTTTTACACATATAGCAAACTTTCTCCTTATGAGGATCTACAGAAGCACTTTTTACCCTCTGTACAGTATCTTTATGCCTTCTGTCTTTACACAAACACGTAGTTTTAGGCTGTAATAACTTTTTTACATTTTAAATCCTGATAAAAAAATGTGCATATACAAAACATACTTTTCATATTTAAACAAATTCATAGAAGGAAAGTATAGTGATAATTTCAGTATAAAGGAAAAATCACAAAAAAAGTTTGTCAAATCAATAAATCTCTTAAGTCACACATACACCCATTCATGTATCTATTTTTTACCAGTACAATCACAGCGCAGGAAGCAACCTTGGAAGGAGCCGCAGCCCATCTCACACACGCTCACACACACACACTCATTGTCACCACATTTCATGATGGAGGGAGCTGGAGTCCTGATAAGAATCCATATAAATATAATGAGAAAAATTCTATAAGGAATTATGGGCCAGACTGCAGGAATCAAATCATGGCCTAAGCTATGTGAGGTGGTACTGTGCCACACTTATTTAAATGACTTTACATTCAGAAAATTATAATTAACAAACCATACAATAAATTGAGTGACCTTTGTCTATGTGCAGTAATAGACGCGTCCCCACCATGATATAATAGTTAAATCTCATTACTGTTTTTAGTTCCTTAGTAAGATAGTGAATTTCTAATCATTAAGTTCCTTACATTGCCTAGTAAAAGTCAAGGATGACAAAATTGAAAAGAACACATCAGAAAAGGAATTACAAATATAAGTCTTTGCATATTGCTGTGAGTGCAGTTACTCATCAACAAATGAACGGTACATCACACCACTCATGTACTACATTGATCTATTCAAACTGAAACTGCAAAGAAATACTACTCTATTGTACAATTTATAAATGTTACAAAACAACTTTCAGAAATGTGTCATTTATTTATAATTAATGATGCCTCTTACTCATCTTTAAGATAACTCAATTATGAGATCCATCCATTATCCAACCCATATCCTAACTACAGGGTCACGGGGGTCTGCTGGAGCCAATCCCAGCCAACACAGGGCGCAAGGCAGGAAACAAACCCTGGGCAGGGCGCCAGCCCACCACAGGGCACACACACACACACACCAAGCACACACTAGGGACAATTTAGGATCGCCAATGCACCTAACCTGCATGCCTTTGGACTGTTGGAGGAAACCCACGCAGACACAGGGAGAACCTGCAAACTCCACGCAGGGAGGACCTGGGAAGCAAACCCGGGACTCCTAACTGCGAGGCAGCAGCGCTACGCACTGCGCCACCGTGCCGCCCCAGTTACAAGATGCAAGACTTAATTTAATACCTTGTCTGTTACATGTATTTTTTAAAAGAAAGTATTTGCTGCCCCTGAAAAAAATGTGTTATTCCTTAATTGTATTTTTTAGATAGAATTATGATTAAAGAGAGTGTATTGCAGACGTTACATTAAATCATAAACAATATTTCTGATTTGATGAAGAAATGAAGAGTTGAAGTTACACAGTTAAGCAAGTCACAGCCCTTAAAAGAGAAATTCATGTTTATGTGGGTGTTTGCTTGTCAGGAGGGCTTGATTGGTAGCCTTCTGGAAGATTCTGAGAAGGACACGGTAACACAAAAACATCTGAACATATGATATAATGTAAATAAGTATACGAATACCATAATTAGAGCACTTGTGTAACAACTCTAATTCTGACCAAAAAGTACATGATGCTCTTCACAAGTACATTCTGTGAGGGCTTGCCAGTTAAAGTAAATGCCAGAACTGGTGTAAAAGTGGGTTTCCAAATGTAGGGCAATGGTATATCCCTGCAGGAATTTGAATATTTCTTAATTAGTAATTGCATAAAAAACATGCTCTCTAGACTTCAAGAATTCATATTATTATTGTACAAATATTAAGTTTTATACAAAGACGCAATTTTAAGGAGGAAAATTAAACGATTAGTCCTGATCCCACTGGATACCCCTAAAATTTTCCATACAGCTTTATGCATTTTTTGAGTTAAAAGCTATAGCAAAAGTAGCAAGGAAAAGGTTTGAATGAAGTGTCAACGATTACAGACTGAGAAATTAGGGGGCATGGAGGGAAAGGCTTAGTCAGTCCACAAGGATGCAGATATCAAAACTGCCACATTATCAAAGACATCTCCACAAGCGAAACACAACAACAAAAAATTCAAACAATAGAACAGGAAAAAATGGATATATAAAGGAATGTAAAAAGTAAACAAAGTATCAAGTGTCCGTGTGGCTTAAAGTAAAATTAAATACAGTTTACAGTACAATACTTGATGCCGTATTATAGGGCAGATGTTTTACTATATATCGCACCTCCTGAATGCAACCTGTTATGTTCTTCAGGCCAGCACAGTAAAGTAATTACATTCAATATTTATGAAGAATACAAGTTCCATTCTTTCTAAAAAGCAATATTTTCTCCCAATGTGCCAAAAAGGTTTATTTACTTGTAATTCTGAGTAAAGCACATTTTTAGCCTAACAAAAGATTCAAAGTAGAACTGAGTTACTGAGCAATATTTGATTTGACTAAAACTAATTTGATTAGTTTAATGTTTACTGTTAAATCTTTTATGTCAATTAATTAGCAAACATGATAGAAAGTGTTTTTTATCTGTAAGCACTTGTAGTTGGTTTTGAAGGATTTCAGTTTCATTCATTTTAATGTTTAGTACTGATCTCATATTTTATAGCAAATATAAGTTGATTTTAGATGTAGAATACTGTGTTTTGTTCACAATATAAACAGAAACAAAAACTGATTCGTCCACGCGTTTATCTATCTGCTTTTTCACCCGATGTCAGGGTTACTTGGAGTAGACCAGGTACCTGGCCAGGTTCACTAATGTGGACTAGGAATTTGTCTTGATAGTATTGGTCCAACACCCAAGGACAACACAGAATGTAAAAGATTAATATAAGAAGATAAAAATATGAAATGTTAACATATAAAATGATAAAATATTATGCACCATACAAGGGCAATACAAGAACATAAGGAAGTAGTAGGATTAAAATGTCCAGGCAGTCCAGTGTGCAGTTATACACAGATACTGAGTAGAAGCTCAGACCTGATTTGGAAAGAATGACTGCATGTGGAGAAAAGACGTTTGCCGGAGGGACGTCTTGGGAACAGTTGCTGTCCTGGGTGAGTTGGATCGGCAATGATTTTTGCAGCCCTGTTCCTTACCCTAGACTCAATTAGGCCTTCAATGTGCAGTAAGTTACAGCCTATGATCCATTCACAGGCTTTGATGATGCATTGCAGATTGGCCTTAGCCTGAACAAAAGCAGCACCAAAACAGACAGTTATAGATGAGGTCAGAATGGACTCGATAATGGCTTTGTAGAATTGGACCCATATTGCTTGAGGGAGATTGAATTTCCCCAGCTGACACAAAAAGAATATTCTTTTGTGTGTTTTCTTAATAATGCATGTGATGTTATTGTCCCATTTTCCACCTTTTGTCTATATATGGACACATCATTGTTTGAAATAAGGCCAGTTAGGGTGATGTCATCTGCAAATTTAAAAAGTTTGACAGACAGATCACCAGAGGTACAGTCATTTGTATAAAGAGTAGTGGGAAAAGGACACATCATTGTAGTGCACCAGTACTAAGGGTTAATGGGTCAGTCATGTGTGTGCCCAACCACACATACTGTTTACTATCTGTAAGAAAGGCCGTGATCTAATGACAGATTGAACTTGGCAGATTGAACTGAGTGAGTTTCTTACCTAGGAGCTGTGGGATGATTGCATTAAAAACAAATCTAAAGTCCGCAAACAAGATCCTCACATATGTTTCTGACTTATTAAGGTGTTGGTAAATAAAGCACAGACATAAATTCACTGAATCATCAACAGACCAGTTGGCCCTGTTTGCAAACTGAAATGGGTCCAGGAATTCTTTTGTAGCATTTTTGAGGTAATTCAGAGTAAGGTGTTCAAAGGTTTTCATCACCACAGAGGTTAACGCTACTGGTCTGTAGTCATTTAGGCCTGTGACCTTTGATTTTTTTGTTGCTTGAATGATGGTGGAGGTCTTGAAGCAGGCAGGAACAGTGCACAGATCCAGAGATTGGTTGATTGGTTGAAAATATATGTAAATACTGTAGACAACTGGACTGTACACCGGTACCCCACAAGGCTGTGTGCTAAGCCCCCTTCTGTACTGTCTCTACACCCATGACTGCAGTCCGGCCCACAACAACAACCTAATCGTCAAGTTTGCTGATGACACCACAGTGGTTGGACTCATCTCAAAGGGAGACGAGGCAGCTTACAGAGAGGGGGTCCTGAAGTTGGCAGCCTGGTGTTCAAAGAACAATCTGGCTCTGAACACCAGGAAAACCAAGGAGATCATTGTCGACGTCAGGAGGCAGAGCACCGTCTTAGCCCTCCTTTACATCAACGGCGAGTGTGTGGAGAGGGTCCATACCTTCCGGTTTCTCGGCGTCCTTATCTCCGCTGACATCTCCTGGACAGACAACATCACAGCAGTCATCAAGAAGGCTCAGCAGCGGTTACACTTCATGAGGGTCCTCAGAAAGCACAACCTGGACTCCAACCTGCTACTGACCTTCTACTGCTCGTCCATCGAGAGCCTGCTGACATACTGTATCACAGTATAGTACGGCAGCTGCACCATGGCAGACAGGGTGAGGGTTCAGAGAGTAGTAAAGGCAGAACAGAAGATCATCGGCGCCCTCTCCCCTCTCAGATGGACATTTACACCTCCCACTGCCTCAATAGAGCAAAAAACATATTCAAGGACAGCTCCCACCCTGGCTCTCATCTGTTTGACCCGTTGCCTTCAGGGAGGCGCTACAGGTGCATCACAACCAGGACAAACAGACTCAAGAACAGTTTTTTCCCAAAAGCCATAACCATTCTAAACTCACACATGCAATGACTACACAGTCTAACCCCCAAACCCTGGACTTTCTTCTATCCATCAACTGTGCAATATCCAATATCTAAATGGTACTGATGATAACTGTGCAATATCTGTATACTGCACAATATCATTACTCTCAGGGTCCAACATCCACTACTCACTGCACATGATCATCATTGTGGAATATTTAAATTATGTGCAATAACCCAATAGTGCAAAAGTTATTTATTCTTTCCAGTATTTAAATAATGTGCAATAACCCAATAGTGAAATTGTTATTATTCTTTCCATATGTATATAGCATTGCAGAACATTTTTGCAACTTCTTTGCAACTTTTTGCACCATTTGTTTATTTATTTATTTGTTTATTTACTTGTTGTGTTCTACATATATGTCTGCACTGAAGGAGCTGCTTTTAATCTCATTGTTAATGTGTATAGTGACATTGAAAGGCATTCTATTCTAGAAGAGGATTTCACAGTAGTAACAGTCAGACCATCAGGTAGATTTATGTGCCATTGTCTTTTAAAGCGGCCATTAAAACTGATATAGGTGATTAGCCAGACTGGGATCAACATAACTGTTTGTTTCTTGTGGTTAGTGACCTGTTTAAGCCTCTCCAGACTTATGTGCTGTTACTTGCTCCTGCAGCATATCTGAGTAATTCCTTTTTGCAGCTTTGATCCCTTTCTCCAAGATATGCTTGACTTTCCTGTACTCCTCACGATTGCCAGATCTGAAAGCACTCACTTTGTCCTGGTGCCGTCATCTGAGCTCTGGGTTGAACCAAGGCTTATCATTGCTAAACTTCACCATTGTTTTTGTTGGAATTCAAACATTGTCACAAAAAATTATATCTGAAGTTACAGCACCAGTGTATGTTGCAGATTGCTTTGCAATCAAAAGGCAGTTTTGAAGGCACTCAAGTCTGTATAAGCAAAGCAGTCCTGAACCTCTTCTACTGCCTAACTGGGCCTCTTTTTAACTGTTCTTTTGACTGGCTTTACAGTTTTCAGCTTTTGTTTGTAAACAGGAAAAACGTGAATCATAGAAAGGTCAAAATTACCAAGGGGGGCATGGGAGAAAGCATGATACGCATCATTAATAGCTGCATAGCAATAATCTAGAATATTTTCATCTCTGCTAGGGTTTTTTTTTTGCTGTTGATATTTAGGAAGGACCTGGTTAAAATGTACATGTCTAAAATCACCCAAAATAATGATTTGCAAGTCTGGGTTGTCTTTTTCAATCTCAGTGATTACATCAGCAACTCGCCACTGCACTTTGTGAGCAGTGCAAATGTAAACACCAGCTAAAATCACTGAGAAAAAGTTGTGTGGTAAATAATATGGCTTACTGTTCATAATAAGCAGTTCTAGGTTGGGAGAGCATGATTTAAAAAGAACTGTCACATCATTACACCAACTTTGATTGATGTAGAAACACACTCCTCTGCCCTTTGTTTTATTGCAAAGTTCGGTAACACGGTCTGCTCAGTACAGCATGAAGTCAGATAATTTCAATGCAGAGTCGGGAATAGAGTCATTCAGCCATGTTTCAGTAGAGCACAGAGCAGATAAAAAAGAAAAGTCCATTTTAGTATGTACTAACAGCTGCAGTTCATCGACTTTGTTTGCCAGATACTGTATTCCAGGCAAGCCTGAATAAAGGTGGAACATTGACCAGGAGTCCCACCACTGCTGTAAAAAATTAGAATGAAGACAATGGGGTAAGAAAAGAAGAAAGAATTTGAACCTGATCAGACTGTGATCAGTATAAGGAAAGAAATGGATTCTGGAAACCATCTGGAAAAGAATAAAAATCACCATTGGCCTCCGCAGTCCCTAGATGGACTACAGAGGATCTCTAGGTGTGGCGTTAATGTTGGAATTCAGGAAGCACTTCTTCACACAGAGGGGTCTGGGAGTGTAGAACTTTAACTGCCAAATCATATAGTTAGTTAAAGCCAAAACCCTGAGTAGTTTAAAAAAATGTAAGAGTGAGATATTGTGACAATGAGCTTAATGGGCTGAATGTTCTTCTCTTGGATTCTTTATAGATATGCACTGTTCAAAAAAATTAAAGGAACACTGAAAACACAACAGAACTCAATGAGAAAGAAAACTTGCTGGATGTCTATACTGATATAGACTGGGTAATGTGTTAGGAATGAAAGGATGCCAGATTGTTTGATGGAAATGAAAATTATCAACCTACAGAGGGCTGAATTCAAAGACACCCGAAATATCAACCAGCACAATGTTCTCCACAGTTTCTCCAGTCCCTTTCACGTCTGTCACATGTGCTCAGGGTGAACCTGCTCTCATCTGTGAAAAGCACAGGGCGCCAGTGATGGACCTACCAATTCTGGTATTCTATGGCAAATGCCAATCAAGCTCCACTGTGCCAGGGCAGTGAGCACAGGTCCCACTCGAGGACATCGGACCCTCAGGCCACCCTCATGAAGTCTGTTTCTGATTGTTTGGTCAGAGACATTCACACCAGTGGCCAGCTGGAGGTCATTTGTAGGGCTCTGGCAGTGTTCATCCTGTTTCTCCTTGCCCAAAGCAGCAGATGCAGGTCCTGCTGATGGGTTAAGGACCTTCTACGGCCCTTTCCAGCTCTTCTAGAGTAACTGCCTGTCGCCTGGAATCTCCTCTATGCCCTTAAGACTGTGCTGGGGGACACAGCAAACCTTCTGGCAATGGCATGTATTGATGTGCCTGCCATCCTGGAGAAGCTGGAGTACCTGTGCACCCTCTGTAGGGTCCAAGTATCACCTCATGCTACCAGTAGTGACATTGACCGTAGCCAAATGCAAAACTACTGAAAAACAGTCAGAAAAGATGAAGAGGGGAAAATGTCAGTGGCCTCCACCTCTTAAACCATTCCTGTTTTGGGGGTCATCTCATTGTTGCCCCTCCAGTGCACCTGTTGTTAATTTCATTAACACCAAAGCAGCTGAAACTGATTAACAACCCCCTCTGACACTTAACTGACCAGATTAATATCGCAGAGGTTCCAATGACCTGATGCTATACTCTGATTGAAAAGTGTTCCTTTAATTTTTTTGAGCCGTATATTTATGTTGTCACGCACGTGTGCATGGGAGGCAGTCTAAGGGCTTAGCTGAAGGTAAGCAACAGAAACTGGGGGTAATGAACAGCACTAATGCCTTTTCTCCCTTTTCCACAGACCTTCAGATGGGAAGACCACTTAAAAAAAAACTTCACCCACTTCCATCTCCAGACCACGCCCCTCTACTGACCTCACTTCCCTTCTTATTCCACCTCTTCCTGCAAAGAAAGTATAAGAATGAACCCACAACTCATCAGATCAGTCTCATATGACTCAGTTTTTTATGATTACTCGTGACAATATTGTGTTGGTACCAACAATATATGGGGTGGATTCCCCAATCCTTTATAATTGTTCTCTTCTCTTGTTTACAATGTATTTGGGTAACAAATCTATTTTTCCATAATGATTGAGTTTTATTGCAATGACCTGACTGTAAGGTAATTCGCAACATTTAGCTCTTTGAATGTACTGATTTGGCTGTTCAACCTTTTATCATTATTTTATTGTGATTGCTTCTTTACCACAGCTGGAAATTAACTTAGGTATGCTAGTCCTTTGGATATACTTTTTTATTCACCTGCCTTTAGTCAGCTTGTTCTACAGAAAGAAAAACACGCTAAGCAACAATTCACAACAATACTTTTCTTCTTCTGTATCAATTGCATTTATCAAATTTGTCAATAACTATTTTTTACCAATAAACTATAGCTGTCAAGATGCTTGGAGGCAAAACGCTCAAAAAAGAAAATCATACATGAATGCATCTCATGACTTTTCACATATTAACAATGCAGAAGATACCAACAATATGCTTACCCTGGCTGAGTACAACAGAATTATTTATGGACCTGTAAATAGAGTTTACTTATGCAAGCAGCCAATATGTTTTAAATTAGCATACTGTTCTTTAAAAAAGCTAAATAAAGTGGATATGTATTACATAAGCTGTTTTTCTGAACTCAGGCAGCACATTAAAAACAATAGACTTAACGTGGTATCAGTTATCCTAACTTTAGCCGTAATCAATTACCATTCCTTTAAAGGACACCATACAAAATGAACAGTTGATGCATCCATCCACCCATCCACTTATTTTCATACCATTTTATACCTTGGAAGTGTATTAATATCAGTGCACAGTATTTGCATTTATGTCAAAGGTACAAGCTATGAATCTTGAACTCCTGGTCACTCCAGATCACTAAGGAGGTGAGGCTCATTTATTTTGTTCCTTATAGTATGGCTGGATGCATTGCAGTGTAGTATACTATATATTTGTACAATGTACAAATCCAACAAAACAGAAAGTGAATGACTTTCCGACCTTGGTGAGATTGTTCCTTGCATTCAGCTATCCTGTGAGCCCAAGTAGCATAACATGGGATTGTAAATAAAAGACCAAATGCTTTACTTTATTAGAGGATGATGGGTGAGGAACCGGACAATTACTAAATATGATGCATGTAAATTTTAAAGCCAACACAACACAAAATTTTTACTTAGATTTTTACATCAGTCAGCTGAACTCGTCATATTTATGAAAGCACATGTCAGATAGTTAAGCTAAAAGATTTATAATCTTGGCTCCGCTAATTTTAGCAATCTAATTCCAAATGGCAATGGTTGTTGCTATGACTTTGATAATTTGTGCTGCTGAGTGTTTTAAGTGAACAAGTTTGTAGAAGAAGGTTCTTCAATGGCAGGGGTAACCAGATTAATAAATGTCCACCTTCTTACCTAAGCAGGTTTTGCAACAATGCTATCCAAATAGAAAAATTTATGTTGCCAGTGTTATGATTCAGATGAAAATCATTTTTTTCCTGCTATGTGTAAAATTTTGTTTTAGATTTACATTTACTGTACATTTAGGAAGGTTTCAACATCAGGGAATCAGCCTGTATAATTATGATATATTGTTATTGTCTATAGACATCAGTTATAATTATTACAGTTATGTTTTTGTTTCATCATGATGCTATTTTTTTTTCACAGGCATTATCATTTCATATTCCCACTGCAACAATGCATTGATTGGTCTCTCATCTTCGTTGTGCCACTTTATAAGCAATAAGGTGCTGCAGGATCATTAACATTAGAGATTGTTGTGGGTTATTTTTCACAACGTTTGACTATTCTTAGTTATATACAGATTAGAACTAGAATTCTGAGCTATGAGTTTGCCCACCATTTTGGATTTAGTGCCTGATTTTTCTGATCTACTGGTTTTGGCTTTTGTCTTTTACATTTTATCTTTTCGTTTCCTTATCTTTTTCTGCCTGGCTCTTTTTGTAGCATCGATGCTTGGATTTTAAAAAGCAGGTAGATTTTTAGCTTAGCATTTAAAATAAATTGAAGACAGAGATAGAGACTTTTGGAACTAAGTTTAATGTATTTTAAAAATAGGACCTCAAAAAAACAAATAATGAAAAGAGGAGAGATCATAATTCCAAGTATTAGGTAGAGGAAGGAATTAACAAAACAATTTATTCAATAAATAGAACATACTGCTGTTTGGCCAGAGATTCCTCTGGGGTTTTAGTTTCTTTTTATTTGTTACCTTTTTCAATTTTTAAGCAAATATTTGTGTTTATATTATTGAATATACAACGTATTTTGTTGTTTTTTTCCTCTTTGTTTTGTGTAACTCTTTTTGTATTGTCTTACCGATTGTTTTTTTGTATTTTATGGTAATTTTCTGAATCACTTTCTTCATCTTCTTTATGTTAAGCCCAGGCAGAAGTGCCCCCTTGGCACTGCCGCTCAGGTACCCAGAGTGTATACAAGATCTTTGATCCCTGTACTGAGGCATTACCATTTCTACTATTGATGGTTGATTAAGTTAGGATTTCTTCATTTTTGTAAGTATTCTTCTTTTGTTTCTCTGAACTTTTTCTCTCATTTCTGGTGTTTGATTTTTGAACTACAGATTTACATTTGTTCAGTTATGATATGTTTGCCTCTTTCTGGCAACCTTTTGATACTTTTGACCTTGTTTTGCTTTTGCCAATCCGTTTGTCAATAAACTTTATTAATTATTAAAATATATTGTTTTGTTATTGGTGCCTTGGTCTAGAAACACAAAAGAAATTTGACAAACGAGAGGAGACCATTCAGTCCATCAAGTCCATTTGTTTAGCTAATAGCTAAGCTGTCCCAATATCTCATCCAGATTCTTCTTAAAGGTTGTCAAAGTTTCTGCTTTAATTACATGTCTCGGTAGTTTGTTCCAGTGTCCCACAACTCTTTAAATAAAGCAATCCTTCCTTACTTCAGTTTTAAATGCACTTCCCCTTAATTTCCAGTGATGTAGAGTATGTGATTCACTCTTAAGTTGAAAGAATGTTGCTGGATTTGCTTTATCAGTTACTTTGTGGATTTTAAGTACCTGGATTATGTCCTCATGCAGTCTCTTTTGCTCGAATCTAAAAAGGTTTAGTTCTCTATGTCTGTTAGAGTAAGACATGTCCTTAAGTCCTAGGATGCACTCGGTTGCACTCCTCTACACAGCTTCACATGCTGCTATGTCTTTCTTGTAGCGCGGTGACCAGAACGGCACACAATGCTCCAGATGCTGTCTCACTAGTACATTATACAGTTTAAGCATAACATCCCTTGACTTAAATTCAACAGTTTTCATCATATAACCTAATATTTTATGTGCCTTTTTAATTGCTTCTGTGCATTGCTTAGTTGATGAAAACATTGTGTCAATATATTCCCCTAAATCCTTTGCAGAGGTTGCTTCATGTATAACTGTGTCTCCCATCTTGTATTTGTAATTGATGTTCCTTTTGCCCGTGTGCAGCACTTTGCACTTTTCTACATTAAACTGCATTTTCCAAGTGTTCACCCTGTTCTAAATGTTGTCCAGAAATGTTTTAATTCCTTTTTCTTCCTTACATTTGAGGGTTATAAACTTGACCCCTTTTGTCTGGAGAGACTGCAAAACCTGTTTCTTGAGATTTGTGAGCCAGGTATACTTTCTGCTGTGAGGACTACCTAGTGTTTTAGGCCTATATGGGAGTACAGGCCTGCTTTTCGAGTTTCATGGGCCTTGTAAACATAACAGTATATAACAGAAACCAGTTACCAGAAGAAGCAAGAGAGATGAGTTAATGGGAAGAATAGGCAATTGAGAGAGGCCATCAGACTTTACAATTTAGTACAACTGAATATGAAAAGAAGCTTCTTTGTTTAGGTAATACCTAAACTGTCCCAATGTCATATCCAGACACTTTTTAAAGACTGTCAAGATTTCTGCTTAAACTACATGTCTTGGTAGTTTGATCCAGATTTTCACAAGTCTTTGCATAAAGAATTGCTGCCTTGCTTCAGTCCCAAATATTCTCCATCTTAATTTGTTGAATACATGATTTACCATTAAGTTGAAAGAATTCTGCTGGATCTACTTTATCATTTTGTAGATAAGAAGTAAGTCCCATCCCACAGTCTCATCTGCTTGACACAAATATGTGGAGTACAATCAGTCCTCAAGCCCCAGGATGCTCCTGATTGCTCTATTCTACACAGCTTCAAGTGCTGCTATGTCTTTCTTGTATTGTGGTAACCAGAACTGCACACAACACTCCAGGTGAAGTCTCACAATTGTATTATATAGTATGAGCATGTCATCTGTTGATTTATAGTAAACAGCCTTTACAATACAATCTTTTGTTTGCATTTAATTGCTTCTGTACATTGCTTACATGATGAAAATGCTGTGTCAACATGAAGCTCTAAATCCTTTTCAGAGCTGCATCCTGTAGAACAGTTTCTTCCTTTTTGCATTTACAATTGACGTTCCTTTTGCCCATTTGTAGCATTTTACAGTTTTTCTGTGATAACTTGCTTTTTCCAACTGTTTTCCCAGTTCTGAAGTATGTCCAAGTCTTTTTGAATTGTTTTACTGCCTACTCAGGGTCTGCCAATCCTCCAATTTTAGTGTCATCTATGAATTTCACAAGTTTACTAACTATACCGACATCTATGTCATTAACATAAATTCGAGAAAGTAAAGGTACCAAGCACAGACCCCTTGGCGTCTCTATTGATGATCTCACCATGTGTGGAGCATTCTCTTTTAATCTGTATTTTTTGTTTCCTGGCAGTTAAAAGACTTTATATCCAGTTTTGCTACCTCTGATACCAGCAGCTTCTAGTTTCAGAAATAATCTTTGGTGTGGGACTGAATCAAAGTATTTTTGAACATCTAAGTAAGTTATGTCGTATACTTTGCTTTTGTCAACTATTGCAGTTGACTTCTCAAAAAAATCAGATTTTTTTGGCAAGGATCACCCTATTATAAACCACTGCTGGCTGTTATTTAGTATATTATTTTTATGCAGGTATTTTTCTAAATTATTTCTTATTATAGTTTCCATTACTTGTCATGTTACAGAAGTCAGACTTTTGTTTGTAATTACTGGGATGCATTTTGCCTTTCTTCTCGAAGATTTGAGTCACAGTTCATGTCCTCCAGTACTTCTCCTTTCTCAAGTGACCACTCAAATATGTCAAATGAGGGTTTGTATGTAGACATCTTTCATTCTTTCAGTACAATTAGTAAAATTCTATTAGGTCTAGGGGCTTTATTAGTCTTCAGCATATCAAGAAGTTGAAGCAGATCTGACTCTTCTTTGTTTAAAATCTGTGAACTCTGAGCTTGTTTTTAGTTCTGCATGAGGCACTCCATTAGTTTCTTCCTTTACAAATACTTGGGTGAAACATTTATTCAGTTAATTTGCTATTTTCCTCTCACTTTCAATTATTTCTCCTTTCTTGCCCCTAAGGTTGATTAAATTTTCTTTTAGCATCTTTTTACTGGAGTAGTTCTCAAAAAATTTGTTTGTTCTGTCTTTATTAGTATTTTTTTCAGTTTCTCTTTTGACCTTTCAAAATCTCTACAGTTAAGAGATTTTTTTGATCTCTAACTGTAGTTTCCACTTTTCCCTTAAGTAATAATTACTGTTTTAGTTTTCTTGTGTTTTAGGGTTCTTGTAAAACTGAAATTATCTTTTCAGTTTTACTTTATTTAATAATGCCATTATTTAACCATTTCAGATGATTTTTTAGTCTTTTTGTTTTATTTGTTTTAGGAATACTGTATACAAATTTTGATTTTTGGATCAGATAGTTTATGAAGTGACCTCTTCCATCATTCTATCTATTATAATGTCCTGTTACCCTCCAGAGAGCAGGGTGGGAAAATATGATTGCCTACCTATATTCAAAGAGCAACTTATAAATATCAGGGGATTACTTGTGCAGTTTAAGAATATTTCCCATCTGTTTTTAGCCCCAGGCCATCAAATGTAGGTTGCACAGATCAGGGTTAGAATGTGTTTTGCTTACTTTGTTTTAAGTAAAGGAGTTTTCTGTTAAATTATAAAGAACATCTACGGCCTTCTCAAGGGGAAACAGGGCAGAAGTTACTAAAATACTAAACAAGCTCTTTTTGAAGCAAATAATGTATATCCAAAACATGATTATAGGAGTTTGAGTCTCCATATTAAGCTAACATCACAGATGAGGCATCATGCTGTCCAACATTTATCGCTCTAATGCAGCATTTTCCAACCTTTTTTCTGTGGTGGCACAATATTTGTACCCAAAAACATCCCAGGGCACCTCACTATTCTATTAACCACAGAGACATTATATCTCATATATGTGCTCAACCATCCAAAGAAGGGGACTACTGGAGAAGCCTGTAAAAAAGCAGCTCTGAGATCAGCATTCGTAGACAAAGCACTTAGTGAGCACTTTGGACACGTCTCTCAGCTGCTTCATCCCTTTGCCCACCCCTCTCTGCCTCAAATGAAACTCGGTATTCACTGGCTCTGTGAGACTTGCTGGAGGCCACATTCCCATGCAGATGGACTCCAGCAGTGTCAGCAACACAGCAATCGTGGAGCTGCTTTTATGCCAGCTTCTCCCGGTAGTCTTGTCCTCTTCAGAAAGGTCTCAGTTACCTGACGAGCTTGTCCCTCTCAGTTTCAAACCCAGGTATACTACACTATTATTTTCACGGCAACCTGTGTAGCTCTCATGGCACACCACTGTGTTGTGGGACACTGGTTGAAAAACAGTGCACTTAAGTGTTCAATTTGTACAAATGATATTTGGTAACCATATTTATATGCTGAATAAGTTAGGCATAAATAAACTAAAATAATTATAGTTGGGATTTCAAAAATTCTGGTCAAGCTATGCCAAGAGATCGGAATGTTTATTTTATTTAAAAAAAATTGTAATATTTATACTGTATATACAGCTTCAAAAGTGCTGGATAAATAACTCAAAACAACACAGAATATTTCGACTGTTTTTACTTCTCTCTTACATAGGCCTTGTGAAAATAATACTGGGGTTTCCCAAAGGCACAAAATAAAAAATTGTTTGTGTGAGAAAGTGTTTTCTCACACTCTGAAAGATTAATTTATTGCACATAAATGACAACACCAATGAGACAGCTGGTAATAGGAACTGATATCTACAGAAAAGGGCAATGTCTCTTATATAAGCAAAGTAAGCAAGAAGAATTTTTCTACAGGATGGGCCATGGAAAAGTAGCCTGCCTCTGGCGATAGTATGACAAGATGAATGATCAAGTGGATTGTTTTTATTCACTTACCCACAAGTTACAACAGATGCTGAAAGTGGTCCCTGTTCACGTCTATGCACCTTTGGACACATCAGAGCATGTTGGCTGATACTGCTTACAGCTCTTGAACAGTGATGCTGCAGATAGGGTTCACGATGTTTTCCTTGAGTTCATCCAAGGTATGTGGATTGTTGGGGTACACTTTCTGCTTTAAATTTCCCCACAGATAAAAATCGCATGTGGACAAGTCCGGGGAACATGGTGGCCATAACCCCTTGCTCATAGTTCTCTCCTCGTTAACAATTCATGAACCCGTTCCAGTGAGTTGCATGAGGTGTGGCATGTTGCCCCATCATGTTGGAAAAAGCAGTACATTTTTTCTTCTGGTGATAGTTGGTCGTAATATTGTTCAAAGATGTTCAGGTATTCACAGTTAATTCAAAGAAAATTGGGCCCACTATTCGTGTTCCTGACACTGCGCACCAAACGCGAATTTTCTGGTCATGAAGTGGCTACGGGATCCTCCAAATTCCGTGTCATTGGTATTGGAGGCGAGCTACTTTTCCGTGGCCCATCCTGTATTTTCAGATACCCTCAGTATTTACTAAATATTCAAAGAAAATGTGAAGGCCATCTCAGAGATATTGAGACATGAAGCTTGCCATAGTTTATTTAAAGTCTTAAAATTAATTTTTTTTGTTACAAAAGAATCTGTTATGTTACAGATCAGGGTTTATTCCCTGATTTTCTTTATCTTTTTTCCTTTTTTGTGTCTTCTTTGTTTATTTTAAATTATTGTTTATATATATTTTTGCTATTACTCTTTTTTAACACCAGTTCCGCTCCCATGTGACACTATATTTTGTACTACGTTCTCTTGCATTCCTTGCATTTTTAGGGTGGTACCCCCAGGAGGCAGGGTCACCCTGACGTCACTGTTGCAAGGACCTCCTTCTGGCTATATGTTGAGCAAGGAAAATGTATTTGATTTTTCTTTTAATATTTCTGATTTTGTGGATTTTTGCTTATGCTTTTGGATTCTGCTTATTGGATTACATTTTGGCACTTGTTTGTCTGGGGTGGCCTTTTTGGCATTTTTTTAGATGTTCTTCTATTTAAGTTCCTTTTTGATTTATTTCAATACACAATTCCATTCATAAAGATTCTTTTTGGACTGTTTCTCAATGGACATTTTTTTTCACAGTTTTCCTTTGCCTTGAGAGGCACTTTAAGATATTTCTGACTATTTAAAGTATTTTGAAGCCAAAATCCCTTTTAGACCTGTGTGGGCTGATACAGGCCAGTAGACTTTGGGGTCAGGCTGCCTGAGGTGAGACCTATTTTTGTGCAGGCTAGGACAGGCCCTGGCCTGGTTTATAGGTCTGTTTCAAGGTCTCTCGCTGTAATGATCTGGGCTGGCTGAAGCAGCCACAGTGTCCTTGAACCTGGAAACATTGAAAGCCATGATAGGGACAAGCCATTACAATGAGAACACTAACAAGCAAGAAATGGTGCAAAGTGCAGTCCTTTTATTCCAAAAAAACAAACTGCTCAGAACAAAGCACAGTGCAGATCTACTTCCATTATATATAGATAAATAAATAATCTGTAATACAAACAAAGTACTCATTGCAGGAGTAAAATCAGTTAATAAAAAAAATCCAACTTGGAAAGGTAACAATAAACACATACACATACGGTCTTCTTTCCATTTACTTTTCCCAGTCTTCATCAGGACCCATGGGCATCCCCTTTGCACCACCACCTCCTTTGGTGCCTGCGGACACAGACCTGTAACTTTCATCTTTCTTCCAGAACTCGCAGGGTGCTGTGCCCTTTCCCAATACTGCTGCGTCAGGACCCCAACCTTCACCCTGCTGTCATGGCCTCTCAAACCTTCTCACCAGCACTGCTTCTTCAGCTGATGAGAGTGCCGACACCTCCCAGAGCTACACTAGCCTTCTGTCCTGCTTCCTATTCAGTGCTCAGCACTCTGGCACTGCCCATCAAGTCTTTCACTGCCTAACTTTCCTACTCCCAGCAACCAATTTTCTCCAGAGATGACCCTTGAGGTGGAAATGATGAACTCTGCTAGCAGTGCTGGATGAACAGTGTTACCACATGTATGGTGAACAGCAAGGTTATTCCATAGGACCTTGACAGACAAAAGCCCCTATTCCCAGTTTTATCATCCATAATTTAAATAAGAAAGAAATCAGATCATGGACCACAGTGTTTCCTCTGTCCACAATATCATTTTCCATGACTACCAACATTCCAATAAATACTGAGTGATGTAGCATTTTTGTCTTTAAAATAGATTAAGGACTAACACATTCACAGAAAGTTATAGATGAGATGTTACACTTAGTTTTGGACTTTAGGGTATGGGCTAAAAGACTAAAAAAATTAAATTTACAGAAGCAATAAGGTTGATGCCAGCTGTATTCTAAAATGAACTCTTCCAAAATTTTTTTATAAAACATCCATCCATCCATTTTCTTAACCCGTTATTCCAAGGCAGGGTCGCTGGATCTTATACCATGTTTTTGAGAAGCAGTTTGCCTGAATACTCCAATGAGTGTTGTCATTAGCTATCCTTCTTTTAGCTTTGCTAAATGATTTGAGATCTCAGTACCAAGTTTAACCCCGGACTTATTTTCTGTCAGTGTTAGTTTATTCTTAACTACACAAAATGTTTTTGATCTAACTAGTTACTATTCTTTTGGGTAGATACAATAAGTGTGTGGGTGTGGGGTTTGCTCCTGAGCACCCCCAGAGGATTTGAAATGGATTTTAATCATATAAGCTATCTAACGAGTGCACAAGTACATATTTACTTAATTATTTAAGTCTACAACTAGCATGAGGAACATGTCAAATAATACTGGATTCTAATTTGTAGTATTTAAAGTACCAGTGAATGGCTGATCCAGAAGGATTAGGTGTAGTTAAAACCAGTGGTTATTTCAACCCTCAAGGAACTGTGGGGAACAGGTTTTGCAGTTATAGTGTGGGCCTCAGCCTTTTTTTCACTGGTAACTCTTGTACCAGTGGTAGCAAAGATTATTGCTAAAGAAAAACACATAATCTCTTTATTTCTGACTTTTGCACAGTGCATCTGCAAGCAATACTAAATCTACCTTCTTCATTGCTACCTACCCTATTTGTCCACTTGAAGCAATTCCATTAAATGACCTGTTTTCCTTCGAGTTGTAGATTGACTCATTACAGAACATTCTCTCCCTTTTATATATCCATTTATGATGTTCTTTATGCCCACTTCACCTTATTAGACACTCAAATGACATAATGGGGAGTCATCTTTTTCAGCAGTAATGACTGCACACAGGGAAGAAATGCAATATCGGTATCTACAAAGCATGCCATTTTAGTGACCACCTGCCCTTAGTCTTTAGTATGCCTTCTCCCCCTAAACAACAAAACAGGCACAAGTATAGATTTGATAAATAAAGTTATGTTTTACAAAATTACAATCGTATAATTATATATTTAAGTCACAACGCTTCACAGCTAAAACCCCTCTTCATTACGTTTAATTGCATGAAACATTTTGCTTGTTCTAAACACAGATTTCACAGGATTGCCACTTTGAAGATGTTCTAGTCTAGTATTACATTAATATGGTGCAGGAAGCAAATGCATAGGAAAGGGAAATAAAGTGAAAAGGCTACCCGAATACCAAAACGTTAATTGCATTATGACTCCATGATCATTTAATAATGATTTTAAAAGTGCATACAAATTACTATTTAATTAAAAGCTTTTGCTTACATTATCTCTGATTACCTTTTTAGCGAACAGGCAATTTTACAGACAGAAAATGATTTATCATCCTGTCAATTCTACCTTATTACTGCTCTTAGAACTTCTTAAATAATTTATTTTAACTGTATTTAATTTTTTAGCTTACCGTTTCTGCTATTGCTTTTATATATTTTTTCCATCAATCCATTTCTGGGCCTGTGTTTTCATTACTATTGCAGTTCCTATTGCATTAAACATTAGGCAAAAAGCACATTGGGATGTGACTCCAGTTCATGGCAGGGCATCCTTGTGTACTTATCTACACTAAGTAATGCCAGGATAATTTAGATTTGCCAATTAATCTAAAAGGCATGCTTTTAGGATGTGGGAAAAAAAACAATAAAGTCATTGGAAGAACATGCAAACTCCACAACCACAGTGGCTGAGTTGAAGTCTAATCCTGATCACCAAAGCAGAGTGGCAGCAGTGCTGGTGTAGCAGGGTTAATTCAATTCATTTTTATGTATGTATATATTATTTATGTTTCCCCCTAATCGTTGTGCCCCATTTTGTTCAATGTTTTTTTAACATAGGTGGGAACCATTATTGAGAGACCCACCCCAGAGTATGGGCAGGAGCCTCCATTACTTTGTATTTATTTTCATCCTCCCAGGTATTGTATACATATTTATGTGCAAGTTAGACCTGTTTATATTGTTTATGAACAACATGTATAAATTGTTTATAAATAACTGTTCATGTTGTTAGTAGGTGGGGATTTAGCTTGCTGGAAAAAGGTTAGAAATAGGAGCCCCCACCCCAGAATGTGTGCAGGAGCCTCCGTTACCTTGCATTTCTTTTTAGTCTCCCAGACACCAAGGAAATAAAATATGAGAAATTCAAGGCAACTGATATTTTTGTCTTTTGTTACCTGACGCAAAGTGAAGGAAAGACCAGTATAGCTTAGTCTACACTAAGGTTACACTAACCAATCTGCCACTGTGCTGCCACACGTTAGTTTTTTTTTAAATTGTGTGCACTCACCACAAAGTGCTTTTATTAGAGGTTAAGCTAGACAATCTGCTGCATATCTAAAGGATCTAAAGCTTTACAGACGTTTGGCATTAGGTACTGCTGAAGAAAAAATATACTACACAAGTGAGAGTACAGTATAGTGTTTGCGGTTGCTTCTTTTGGCAGGATAGCCATTGAGACCAGTGATGCACCATTAATGCGTTAAGCAAATGAGTTAGTGACTAAGATGTGAACCTGTGACCTTCCTCCTGCATGACTCATATTTGTGTACAGTAAAGTAATGTTCTTGTATGTGTTAAACCACTAGGGCCCCATTTTACGTGGAATATTAGCCATGCACATAATTAAGTTAGACACATTCCAGTGGTTCCTGTAAATCTGTCAGTCAGCACACAGACTTAAGCATTTATACTGGAGACAATTTAAAGAAATGTCTACTTTTCCCTATAAGATTCTCTAAACAGTAAACAAAGAAAAATTAAAAAAAATTCAAGCCCACCCATTTCAGCTCACAGATTTACAGCACTATAAACAGAAATGGACATTTTGAGTCACCTTAAAGCCACTTCTCTTTTCCTTGCTTAAGGTTTCACATCAGCACCATTTAACTGTATCAGTAGTTGAAGATGTTCAAAAATAGTGAAAAATGAAACAAGTCATGCAAAATGTTAATCAACCTTCACTTTTAGGTTGACATTCAACCATTTTGTAAGTTTAGAATTCAGGTAATAGTATCAGAAACAGATGATCACTGTGTTGCAATTGATGGGCAGGCAACAATGACAGATAGACTAACCTCCACTGGGAAGACCTGGGTCATTGTGGCTTCCTGTCTAATCTGTAAAGCAATTTAGTTTAAAATTAAACGATTACCTTTGCACCTTAAATGATTAAAATGCAGATTATAGTGAAACGCAGCAGGCTCCAAACTGTATAAATTTGAAGAAGTGTAAACTGTGCAGAAGTTTGCCAATGGCTCCTTGAAGGTCTAATTCAATTATGTTGCATGCTTTTCTTTTGACAACTACAGCAGTAGCCTGCTGAAAAAATAAAAGCTAAAAGGTTGGTTTTTGTAACATTTTCCTCTCAGAAACCCATCTTGTCTGTTATTTAGTACATTATTTTCATAAAGGTAATTTTCAAATGCATTTCTTGTTATACTTTCAAGAATTTTGGATGGTACCGAAGTAAGACGTGTTAGTCAGTAATTACCAGGATCAATTTTGTCTCTCTTCATGAAGATTAGAGTCACATTTGCAACTTTTAAGGCCTCAGATACTTCTCTTTTCTCAGACATATCTAATAAGGATTTATAAATGACATCTTTCATTTCTTTCATTACAAATGGTAAAAATCTCATAAAAGTGGACAAATAGCTTTCTTCTCTTTGTGTTGTTTGCTTCAAAATAACCAGGGGTAGTGACTGTCTGTTTCAAAACAATCACAACACTAGCCCTGCTGTATAAGACTCACCAAAACCTCATTTGTTTGAAATAAACATTGCAATAGGAAAATGATTACCCAGCTTGCACACTGGGGCAGTGATATTATAGGAATAGTAGAGGTCAGGTACCAAAGTGGTAGACAGGTTCATCAAAAATCAGTAGCCAAATTCCAAAAGCAGATCTTCTAAATATTATAAAATACTAGGGGGTTCCCCAATGCTCATTTCACTTGCCAACCCCCTGGCCTGCACTATGCACCAGCCACGTCATGTCTCTGACACTTGTGTTGTGAAGAGGGGGGCTGAACGCACCCCAAGAAGATACAGTCGCTCCTCCGAAACCCCCTCTTAAACGGTCATACAATGGGAAACAAATACAGTTTTTTTTTACCTCCTCTTTGCTCAATCAACTGCTGGCTTTCTGCTGCTGCAGTGCCGCGTGATCTGCATCTTGCACAGCGCTTTGAACATTTAAAAGCCTGTACAGCAGCTGTCCTACTCTTTGTCTTTTATTACTGGCCCCTGGCGTGGTTCAATCTTTTAAAACAAAGTCTTGTCTTGCGGGACGTGAGTTCTTAATATTTTTTAGTTTATAATTTAAAAACTCTGTGGTGGGCTGGCGCCCTGCCCGGGGTTTGTTTCCTGCCTTGCTCCCTGTGTTGGCTGGGATTTGCTCCAGCAGACTGCCGTGACCCTGTAGTTAGGATATAGCGGGTTGGATAATGGATGGATGGATGGAATTTAAAAACTACAGGTGTGATAGAGAATAACTATCTGGTGACAACTGAGTGGTTTTGACATACAGTAACACAGTCTACATCAAGTGTCTCCAACTCCGGTCATGGAGTGCTACTGTGGCTGCAAGTTTTCATTCTAACCCTTTTCTTAATTAGTGACCCATTTTTGCTGTTAATTAGCTTCTTTTCTTTTATTTTAATTGACTTGTTTATTAAGATTATTAAGATTCAGTCCTCTGAATGCCTTCATTTTTTCTTAAATGGTTCCCTAACAAAAATGAGATATGAATTGAGTCAGCAGATAACCAGCTAGGTTGGGGCATCAAACTCCAACCAATTTCACTCCAACCAGTTTCTTAAAGATTATTGTTGTTAAATAAAGAAGTTATTTAATTTCATGGCAAGTGAAAAATTAAAGAAAACGTACTAAGTAATTGTAACACAAACACTGACTTAATCAGTTTTAAAGTGAAAAGATGCCGACAAAAGAAGAGAAGAAGCGGGCTGCTAGGGTGGAGAAAAGAAGAGCTGGTCAGAAAGCAGCAAGCGCATCAACCTCTGAGCAAACGAATGATAAACGTACAGAGAAAGAGGATGAAAATGATGAATGCTCAAGTCAAGTGTATTCACTGCACGTTATTGTGCAGTGTGCCATTACTGGTTTTCAGATAATGTATAGTGGGCACAGGTTTGCTGTTCATGCATTGGCTCATTTTGTATCTCATTATTGTTTGGCTGCTAATTAAGGAAAAAAAAATAATTAAGGGGTCAGAGTCTTAAATACATCAATTAAAATTAAGGCAAAATAGTTAATTAGCAGCAAAAACTGGTCAATAACTAACAAAAAGGTTAGAATGAAACCCAGCAGCCACAGTAGCACTCCAGGACTGGAGTTGGACACCCCTGGGCTACACTAGATTCTGTGTATACTAAATCATTAATTTAATTACTTGGGTTTAATAGATAGCAATTAAAGAAATGAGCTGAACATTTTAAACATGTAAACAGATGGTTGTATTAGAAGATGTCTATGAAGGTGTTTTTGCAGATCACATGCAAGACTGAAAGATGAGCACAATGAGTAAACACATGCTGCAGCACGATCTCCAGAGGCTTTGCTTGCAATGTTTGATTAATGGTGATTGATTTTATTACGACTTAAGATACATACAAATTAGTTTTTTAGGTTTTAGATGTGAATTTCAAGTGTATGGTAGTCAAACGAACCTGATAGCAAAGAACATCATTAAACATCTGACAAGTAAATGTTTTGACCATCTCTCTGTCCACTTTCACATGTCACTTGATGCAATTTTAGGGTTGTGGGGAGCCTAAGTGTGTGATGTAATTGACTATTTTATCACATAGACACACTTCTGTGTGTACACTACGGTGGATTTTTAGGCTTGTGGTACTAGTAGAAAGTTGATATTACGTGTGAAACCCAGTGTTGCATATTTCAATTTTGTTAGTAAACATACCAAAACATCATCTTGCCCCAGAGGATTTATTGAATATTACAATGAACTAGACAGGAACTATCCCTGGACTTGGCTCCAGTTTTAATAATTCTCAATGAGCCTTTTTTTTTGAAAGATGAGAAAACAACTAGGCACAGAGAAGAATACAGACTTGCTATACTTCCTAAGAAGCAAATCTTTTTGAGTCTCTCTTCTTGGTGAACATAGGAAATTAGCTTCATTTGAAAAAATGTTTTGAATACATCATGTAAGGTTGGTAAAAGCCTATGGTTCTATGCCAGTTAGACAATTCGAGGGCTTAGTGAAAGTGAAGAGTTGGCAAAAGACTATGATCCTGCCTACCAGTCCTTCTAGACCTTACTCTTAAATAAGACTCCTGATTCCATGTTCTCCAGATACCAGGGCTGCCACCTGGCTATAAGGTGGTTCGGTGGACAGTCATTAATGACTCCAGTCAGTTATTTTGTAGGGAGCCAGGAACTCTGACATCTGCAGTGGGGATAGCCCTCTAATATCCTAAGGGAATCTTTACTGTTTCCTTAAGTGTAAGAAATACCCCTGGGTAATCCAGGGATCCCAGTAGACTTCCAGTGTTGTGTCAGCACTTACTTTTTACTCTGGTACTAAGGAATATAAATTAGCCATGAAGAATGGTATCTATTAGGTTATACATATTTTAAGCAGAAAAATCATATCATACCTGGATATACGCAGATGGACCAGTATCATGCAGAATTTACTTATACATTGTATGTGTAACACTAAAATGGCAATTTCATTATGCAGATCAAGGTAACTGAGGGACACAGACCAGAGCTGCAGCTGTAATTATCTATGAGCACAGAAGTCAGAAAAATGTCATTGTGGCAGTAAAGCCCTGTAACCCTGAAAAGTAAACGCTATCAGTGTGAAGGTATCAGCAATTTCTGTCACTTTTTGCTATTGATTGTTAAACTCTTCAGCATCACTGAGATCAAGGCAAGCATCAATAACTGCATGGGCCTCCTATTTACATTTTTTTCTGAAGTTCTATTTCTTGAATCTTCCTGTGACTTGTCAAAAGTTGTTTTTACCTCTCCTGCTGCAATCTTTTCCCCAGGTAAATGAAGCACATGCACAAAGAAATCTAGGATTTAAAAGATAACATGCTTCACCAGACCAGGTCACCTTCTTCCACTACTCCATGGTCCAGTTATGATGCTCACGTGCCGACTACAAGTGCTTTCTGGAGTGGACAACGGTCAGCTTGGGCACTAAGATTGGTCTGCCGTTATTTAGCCCCATACACAGCAATCTGCGATGGTGTGTTCTAGTATCTTTCTCTGATAGCCAGTATTAAGTTTTTCTGCAATTCGTGCTACAGTAGCTCTTTTGTGGGATTGGACCAGATGGACTAGCCTTCTCTCACCAAGCTGATTAATGAGCCTTAGGCCAGGTTTATACTTCACACGACACAGCGCGTGCTCCAGCGGATGCTACTACTATGCAAGCGTTGTACTGTTTACATTTGCGTGCATACTTTATATAAATCTGGAAGATTCCACCAGGTGGCAGTGCAAGATATCATGATGGTGAAAAAACATTTGGCTTCCCTGTGTTGAAACACCCATTAAATTCTGAGGACACCTTGCCACAATATCTCTGAAAAGGATGGATGTTTAATGATTCCAGAAAGCATCAGGTGTGAGACAGAAACAATCCCTGGACGGGGCATCAGCTCATCGCAAGGTGAATACAAACTGTCACGCATACGCGAGTAGGAGGCTGCGGACGGACCTGAAACCGCTTCGAAGGACATTCGCCGGTAGGGAATGGCGGGGTACTAACCTTTCTGCTCTCTCTTTTAGGAAAAAAGACGCTCCGCCATCATAACCTGACCGCACTACGCCCACTTCCGCCCTTCCTCCGCCATCTTCCCTGACGTCAGCAATCCCGTCATCCCTCACGCCTCCTTCCCAGCATTCCTCCACTTCCGGCTCCTCCTATATAAAATGGCCACGGACGCCTGTGAAGGCGTCGCGCATATGAACAATTTTGTTTGTATATTTTGACCTGTTGAAAAATAATTTTTTTGTTTACAGTATACGGGGCCGGAAACCCCAACCCTTTGTGCTGTGTCTTTTCATTCTTGTTACAAAACATACACACATTAGCATGATTTTCGCATCACCAAATCTCCAAACCTGCATGTCCTTGGAAGGGAACCAGAACACACTGTGGAAACCCATCAGAAAAACACCGCAAAGTCCAGGCAGGGAACACCAGGGACATGACTCCCTGTGAGACAACTTCTCTGCCACCGTGCCGTCCAAACATGTTATGTCCCCACATGTAATTATGTGTAAACAGTATTCATTATTTAAATGAAGTTAATGCTTTATCTGTAAAATGTAACATACATTCTTTAATGCATTTCATCATGAAAGTGATATCAAGTATAAATCTAAGGATTCTAAATGTGCAAAAAGCTGGAATGTCATAAATTTAATGTGTTCTGTGTGGTGATTGCTGTTTGCCGCTGCTGTCAGTTCAGGAGGAAGCCCCAGAAGCACAAAGCGATTAACAACTGTGTTGGTTTTTAAGATGACGTTTACGACAGTCTACTTTAATGATAAAATAAACTACGAGATTAAAGTGGACATTTCGAAATTTAAGCTGAAATTTTCACTTTAATTACAGAATAGACCTTTTCACCGTGTCCTTAATTTTTTTCACTGTGGTTCAAATACGCTGCTGTACATTCTGATGCTGTTATGAAGATGCAAGTAAAATGAAGCAGAAGAGGAATGTGAGACTTTCAAAATGTATCATGTCATTACTTTGGGGAATATGCAACACTTGAATATAAAAGCACCCACAAATGCATTTGTATGTCAGTATTTTGATTCACCACATCAAACCATTCATCAAACATTGAAGCACACATATTGATCCTTTAGGATCTGCATAGTAGCTTTCTGTCACATGTAGATAGTAAACAGAGACTTTGACATCACATTATGACTTGATCACACTGCGCTCCCCAACTTTTTGCTGGTACTGCAACTCACGCATGTGTCACATTAATTTCTGAGGATGTGCTCAGAGGACGCGTCAAGTGAATGCTGGGAACACGTGGCAGCCATGATGCATGCACGTACACATTCTGAGCGTAAAGCATAAACAGGTTCTAAGCCGCCCATGAGCTTGTCACTAGTTAACCTTCCTGGTTATCCTTCCTTGGACCACTTTTGGTAGGTAATAACCCTTGCATACCATAAGACCTGATGCTTCGAACATGCTTTGTGTCATGTTTCAGCCAGCATTTTCTCTTTGGCTGCTGTTCACAGTTGTGTTTTATGTCTGTCTTGGTTAATTTTATATCATTTATATGTATTAATGCTTATTTTATTTATTATATATATTTTTCTGTGTGTATGTTAGAAACTGGGGAAGCCCTTAGCTATGTCCCTTGACTTGTCAAAAGATGTTTTTACCTCTGCTGCCAGATGGGCTGCTGTCACTCAGGTATCTAGCCCTGCTCCCCCTTTGAAGAGCTGTTTAGTGGCTCTGACAAATCAAGTTATGGGCACTGAGTGATTACAACACCTAAAATACCTTTGTGGACACCTTTCTTTACAATATAAATCCTCTTTAATCAAATGCACCTATTCTTTTCCTGTAGACTACAGTATGCCACTAAAACTCTGTTGGGGGTTAACAGTGAAAAGGCTTGCAACATCATAAAACTCAGCCATTCATATCAGTGAAACACACCTTCCTTAAAACTGAACTCACAAGGTGTCTTTTTAGATTAAAAAAATAGTTAGGATATATGTTTACTGTCAGAAAGTAACTTCTTTATTTTAAACGGGCATGGGTTTTCCTTCTCTGTCAGTATGAGGGTCACATATTGTGGTTTTCTAAGTGACCTCTGTTACCCTGATAGTACCCTTGCCAACAGGCAACACATCCTAACCAATACTATTCAGTGTCACAGAAAAGCAGCTTTGTTCTGTTTAATATTTAAAATTTATAAAGGAAGATAAAGAGTTTTCACTTCTCAGTCAAGCTAACTTATCCATTATGAAAGCAGCTTCATCAATTAAAATTCCTCCAAGCATAAATAGAATGAACATGCTGAATTATTTCAGTAGCATATTAGATAATAAAACATAGTGTACATACTGATCAGTCTGACAGTAAAGGATTTGGTCACAGGAGCAAAGTGTTTTGTTTTCTCTAATTACTGATCATGATTAATTGGCTCAGGTTTGGAAACTACAACCATCCTCTTTTTCCTTCAATTACATTCCATTAAAACTGGTAAAAAAAAAAAAAAACTTAAGAGTAGTGCATATATTGTAAACGCCAGTCTTGATATAATTAATGCTTTTTTATTAGTAGTCTTTCTTATTCCTTTAAAGAAGCACTGCTATGCCTTTATTCAATAAGCCAAATCTTTGTAAACCTCTGTTAAATCTTTGCAAAAGATTAATAATGCATTGCTATACTCTGAAACAAGATATGCTGCAGTTATTATACTTTTGGTTCTATCATATCCTTAGTCTGCTGTCTCAATGAGATAAAACAGGAGATGGTTGAAAACTACTTATCTTAAGCTCAGGGGAAACAAGTTTCAGGAGTGGCCAGAAATTCCCCAGACAGTCATACAATATAATCAGCTCTAAAACCAAACAGCTCAGAATGACGTTTTTCTAAATCTGCTAGAAGTGGATGTGTTATATGTGACACAGGTCTTCCTGAAAACACTGAAGTCAATTCACTATCAAAGGTTTCCTTTATTTATCATTATAATGCCTTAAAGCACAGATAATTTTAGCTTTACGCAGCGTTAGAAAAGTAAATTTGTGCACAGGCATAATACATTATTTTCTTGTAGCTCGAAGAATTTTCTCACCACATTACAATTAATTAAAAATACATAAGGATCAAAGCAAGTACTGTACAGTAGAATAATATCACCCATGTTCTTAAGTCTCTTTATTAAAACTCAGTTAACTTGATAACTATTTTTTAAAATTCTTTCAAATAAAAGCAGCTAATGGTTTAGCATCTATTTATCTTGCTGATGTTAACCCTAATTGACAAAAGCCTTGAACTCTGCTGTCAAAATATAGCAGGTTATAATTCTAGCAATAATAAAAGTTATCAAAAATGGTGAAGCCTTAAATTTACAATATACCTAAAACTACAAAACATGAGGAATAACCCATCAGTTTCTACATTAGAAATAATTGCACAGTGAAGAGTCCACATGAGCTTTTGTTGCAGAAGGACACCCGAGATGGTAGTTGTCATCCATTTCTCCCTCCCTATCTACTGTTAGAAACTTCTTAATTATTCAACTTGAATCTGAAAATACTTTCTACTCGCCACACATTCTGTCATCTGGATTCTGTAGATCACATTGTGAACATTCTAACCCATCATAAAGGTAATCAGTGCAGAGTTAAGGTTATATGATTGGATCAGTGCAGTTGGCAGACCTTTTAGGAAATATTAAGTCTCTTGCTCACAAACAGCTTGTTGTAAGGTGCAAATCCAGCAGAGCTTCAAAATGCAGCTCGGTTTGCCCCGGCATCACCTGCCAACAGCGGAGCCTGATCAGGTAAAACTCTCACAAGATGTCGGCAAATCTATGAGCACTCTAAAGCAACAGGACTGACAAATCCATTCCATGGAGGGACTGTGTCATGGCATCTTTGAGTACCAAACTAAATGGACTTGAGGAACAGAAACAGGTACTGGTCCCCATGTCAGGATTCATCTCACCCAAAGCTGCTGATATTAAAATTTATAAATTATAATGATGCTAAATAGTTCTTCTGCCACAGAGGAAAGCCTCTATCATTTCATTTGTAGATCAATGTGTATTTATTTCTATATGCCGACTATTCTGCTGCTATTGTGTTCTGGCCATGGCTACTATCAAGATATTGTCAGGTTGCATCCATTGCTACTCTATCCTGTCCATCTTAAGCTGTCTCACACTTCAAGGAGTGTCGCCTTTGATTGTCAGAAACAGCCCATTGAGCACCATAACTTTCAACTCACCTTTGTGAGCCATGCCATAATCAGTCTTCATCCCATCGTGTTATGTTTTATTAAGAGAATATGCTTGATTTGCACAAGCATCTTTCTTCATTCAGTGATTCATTGAGTCACTGATGTATCTGCACAAGGGCAGAGGATTGCCTGGTATGCAGTGTGCATTTTAAGTGCCTCTTGTGTTTTTTCAGTGCTGTTGTTTAAGGTGATGCTTCAATTAATCCTACAAGAATACAAAAACACACCTACAAATGTGCATAAAATAAAACATATAAATGCATGATTCTATATTATACTGTATATAGAAGAACACATACAGCATTTGTCATTATAACTGGATGTTTAGTAAACTTACAAGCTGTGGATAAAAACTGTCCCTGAATTTACTGATTAGTGTGTTAATGGTTGTGACCCGTTTGCACAAGGGACAGTTAAGAAAAGCATCTGTGCAGAATGGCTAAGGTTTTTAATAATAATGTTAACTTTTCTAAAGTAGATAGTGTTGTATACTGTATGTTCTGAACTGAAGGAAGATGGTTGCTGGTAATATCCCATGCAGCCTTTGCCATTCTCTGAAGTCCTTTATGATCTTCAACTGAGCAAGTGCTGTACCACAATTCTTCTGGGTATCTTTAGAAGTCAGTAAGAAAAGATGGGAAAATCCAAGTAGAAGTAAAAGTATTGCTAAGCTTTGTTGGCAAGAGCCAAAATAAGTTGTGTCCATGTCCGTTCATCAGTGATTATCACTCCAAGTAATTTTAAACTGCTGACCCTCTCAAAAGCATCTCTTCAGATGTAGATGTGAGAGTGGACTGCTTTTTTCTTTCTTAAATCTATGACCTGTTCTTTAGTTTTACTGAGATTAAAAGTAAGATTGTTGCCCTGGCAAGCTATACTTTGTAATCTTCCTCATCAATGTTGATGATCTGGCCAGTGATGTTGGTATCATTAGTTCATTTAACAATGGAGTTGAACCTGTGTTTGGCCACACAGTGAAAGGTGAACAAGGAGTAAACTGCCTGTGTTAAGGCTAAATACGGAGAACTGGATGCTGCTAATTTGCAGATGGTGAGGTGTGCCAGTTTGTCCAAAATCCAGTTGCAGAGGGTAGCAGTAAGTCCAAAGTTGAGAAGAATGGTGTTCTGTTTGGCTGGTACACTATTGTTAAATGCTGAACTATAATTAATAAACAGGAGACTGCCATAACAGAGTTTTGTTATTCAAATGTAGAGTTGGGGTGATGCAGTATATGGCAAGCCGAATTGTTAATTTGGCTTGCCATAGCAGTACAAAGTGACTTATTACTGTAATGTAATAACAATACAATGTAATTAACAAAGTAGTGCAATGTGATACAATTTATATTCTTGCAATCACAGGTACTGACTTAGCTGCAATTTTGTTACTTGTGTTACACAAATGTTTCAAAACAAATAATACGTGAATGTTGTAAATGTCTTAAAGAGCAGGCATTTCTTTTCACATAATGTTCAAGGACACCATTTGCCCTATTTGCACATGCAGCCATAAGGTAAATTGAATTTTATATATAATTTGATACTGCTAGATCAGCTGGGCTTTTTGAATTCAGCCATTTCATGACACTTTGACCCAGATGACTAGCCATCACGATTTGACCCTTTTCAAAGTCACTCATATGCTTGTCCATTTTTCCTGCTTCCAAGACATTACCTGCAAGAACTGAATGTTCATTTGCGGCCTAATATATTCCACCCATTGACAGGCGCCATTGTAACAAGATATTCAATGTTATTCACTTCACCTCTCAGTGCTTTTAATGTTGTGACTGATCGGTGAACTTCAGAATTGTTATGAGGTTCACTTTGCCTTTATTAAAAAAAAATAAAGATATTTTGATTTTTACTTTGAATGATAACAATATTCACTGCTACAGTGGATAGAAAGACCATGATTAAGAGAAAGAATTTAACTTTAATTTAAGGAAGACAAAGCAAAGTGAACCTTGGTGTACATGTGCAATCTTTTACAATCAAATATATGATAGCTATGTATGTTAGTATTTTTGCTCACTGTGATATATAGTCTCTTGATCAAAGAGCTTATAATTAATTAGGTGTACAGAAATAAAAAATCTTAACAAGCATTAGTGTTGTGAAAGGTAGTGCCATCCATCATGCATTTTAATTTTTTCAAATTAATCTTTACTTAGTGAGTGTAAAATAGTTAATTGCAAAATTTAAATGCTTTCTTTTTTGCATTATATTGGCTATTATTTCAGTAGCATCTTTGAAAGTTTGGAGGCCTTGCGTCCAATACTGAAAGATCAATGCTTAAGGTTAGTTATGATGTAGGTGTTATTGTATTGCCTTTGTTCAGGTATCAAATATTAGCAGTACAGTAGGTGGTATTTAGAGGCTGCTTAATCTTCTGCCCAATCTAACAAACTCAGTGTGACTGTACTATTGTGATATGATGTTCAGAACAAAATCTTTGCCTCAGTCCCTGATGATCTAGATAGGTTCTGCTATATACAATGACATGCAAAAGTTTGGGCACCTTGTTTAAAATGTCCGTTACTGTGAATAGTTAAGTGAGCAGAAGATGAACTGATTACCAAAAGGCATAAAGTTAAAGATGACACTTTTGATTCTTTTCAGCATTTTATGCAAGATTAGTGTATGGTATTGTTTGGTACAATTATACAGTGAAGAAAGGAAAGGAGCACCAGGGAAAAATTTGGGCACCCCTAGATATGTGAGGTCTCAGACCATAATTAGCTCCTTTGGGCTATGGCTTATTCACCCCAGGAGATGTAAATTGCAAAGCTCTACAAATTCTCTGATACCTCAAATCAACAACAATCAGCACCCATGGGCTTCTCTGAGCAGCTGCCTAACACTCTGAAAAATAATGAAAATGATGCTCACTAAACAGGAGAAGGCTACAAGAAGATTGGAAAGCATTTTCAGGTAGCCGTTTCCTCAGTCGGTAATGTTAAGACATGGCAATTAACAGGAACAGTGGACAGTGGAGGTCAAGTTGAGGTCTGGAAGACCAAGAAAACCTTATGAAAGAACTGCTCATAGGATTGCTAGAAATACAAATAAAAAATCTGGTTTGACTGCAGAAGACCTTCAGGAAGATTTAGCAGACTCTGTAGTGGAGGTGCACTGTACTACTGTACCTCCTGAACAAATATGACCATCAGAAGAAAACCTTTCCCACATCCTAGCCATAAAATTCAACACCTGAACTTTGCAAATGAACATCTAAACAAGCCTAATGCATTTTAGAATGAGGTCCTTTGGACTGATGAAGTCAAAATGGAACATTTTGGCCACTATGTGCAAAGGTATGTTTGGAGAAAAAAGGGTGTCGAATTCCAGAAAAAGAACACGTCTCCAACTATTAAGCATGGGGGTGGATCAATCATGCTTTGGTCACGTGTTGCAGCTAGCAGCATAGGGAACATGTAATTAATAGAGGGAAGAATAGATTCAAATAAATACCTGCAAATTTCAGAAGCAAACCATCTGTAAAGAAGTTGAAGTTATAAAGAGGACAGGTCCTACAACAAGATAATGACCCGAAACACACCTCAAAATCTACAATGAAAAACCACAAAAGGCACAGGCTGACAGTTTTGACATGGCCCTCACAGTCCTCCGACCTAAACATTACTGAAAATCTGTGGACAGCTCTCAAAGGAGCAGTGCATGCCCGACGGCCCAAGAATCTAGCAGAATTAGAAGCCTTTTGCAAGTATGAATGGGTGAAAATACCCCAAGTAAGATTTGAAAGATTCTCAGCTGGCCACAAAAAGCATTTATAAGCAGTGATACTTGCCAAAGGGGGAGTTAGTAAGTACTGAACATGTGCCCAAACCTTTGATTCATGCCCTTTTAATTTTTTGTGAATGATGGAAATAAAAATGTAACCCTGCTTAAAATTAAAGAAATGTGTCATGTTTAACTTTATGCCTTTTGGTGATCAGTTCATCTTCTTCTCACTTAACTATTCATAGTAACAAACATTTGAAGCAATGGGGCCCAAACTTTTCTATGCCACTGTACTATTTGCAGTAGGCAGTAGGAAACTTACACTTTTTGCCACTTAAGCTCCTCCACCATATTAACCTTTCTTTTTTTGTTACTAACTAATCAGTACCTAAATTTTGATTTTTATGAATTCATTATTCATTACAACTGATCATGCCAATTACTGAGGTGCAGGCTCTTTATTCCTCTTTTTTTGTCTCCCATGTAGGTCAGTTAATACATTTTATCTGTCTATCTGTCTTCTTCACTTTCATTCTATCCTTTGCTGTTCTTTATTGTGGAAGAATAATTTTAGGATAACATAGCATTCATTTTAAAGAAATAGCATAAAGGGTTACTAAATATCAGAAACCTGTTCAGGCATACCAGGAAACCAGATGAAGGTCAAGTAAACAACAGAGACAAAGATGTAATACACAAAATGTACTGATGACTAAGAGATGACTAAGAAGTCAGCAGATGTCCTGTAAACAGCCAGATTGTCATATACACAGAAATTTCAAGGGTGGTGGCTGAGGTCCCTGAGGCTAGGGATCTGCACTGGCAATCGGAAGGTTGCCGGTTCGAATCCTGTAAATGCCAAAAGGGACTCTTCTCTGTTGGGCCCTTAAGCAAGGCCCTTAACCTGCAATTGCTGAGCGCTTTGAGTAGTGAGAAAAGCGCTATATAAATGCAAAGAATTATTATTATTAACCCAAAAAGTATAGGAAGAGCCATAATATAATATAATGAACTTTTATTTTTTAGAAGTCACTTGGGGGTAAAAACCAAAAAATCAACCAGAGTAAATGTATGCATTGATTGACACTGTTATATAAATCAGTTGCTTATAAAAAGACCTACACCTTTAATATTTGACCATTCTCATCATGCCAAGGACTGCTGTGAGAAATCCGTGCTGCAGGTGAAGTAAATGACGTAGATAGATAAGCTTTTATTCTCCTGCCTGATTATTGACTCAAAAAAAGTTTTATCAGACTTGTCTTGTTAGAAAATAAATTACTTTTATTTAATTAGGATGTTCATTTCTACCACATTATTCAGTCTTTCTCATCTAAAACAAAACCTGTTTCTGCATTGTGTGTAACAATCAGATCATGAGGGAGTTTGACATTCTCCTCTTACTCTAGCATCAAAGAACATCTATCACCTATATTCCCAATTGAATTTTGCACACCATTTTTAATTTTATTCTTGAATTTTGCTTTGGGCCTTTCAGATGATCCATTAAATATTTTCTTTATTCTTTATTCATTAATATTTTCTTTATTCTTTCAAGTCCCTTCTTGGCCATGTTTTGGGAATGTCTCACAGGCTTGGCTCTATGGCATACTGTCTCAAAATTTCTTTCTACCATTCTATCCTACACAATTGATTTTCAACCTCTCTGTCTGTCTTTCAACTGAAAATATTCTATTTAGGACCAGAAGGCAAAAGACACCACAAGTATAGTCAAAATTAGTTCTGAAACACATACAGGAAAAAAACAAAACCAAAATTTGCACAAAACACCATTCCAAACTCATGTGACAGGTGTCTGGTCACACCTGTAGGTAATCTAACCTAAACACAGTGTCACACACGTGCGCATGGGGGGCAGCTAAAGGGCTTGAGTGAAGGCAGTTCGGAGGCATGCCGGGATGTGGCAGAGTGCACTGACTCTTTTTCTCCCTTGCCTGTAGACCATTCCCGGGGGATTCCACCTGGCTCTCCTGACATCACTTCCGGGACCGAGCCAATGGAGGTCAACCACACCAGCTCCAGCCCCTCTGATGTCACGTCCGGCTGTGATCCAATGGTTGAAGACCACGTGCTTGATCCTTATGACCTCACTTCCTGCCTTCCCCTTTAAAAACCTGCCCCTTTTCCCTATTATCCTCAGTCTCGTTTTGGACTCCGTGGTATGCACTTCAGTGCTGGTTATTTTGATAAGAACGACTTTTGCAGCCAGGATACCATATTACACGGGTGGCTGCCCCAAACCTTTATCTGTCTATGTCTCGTTTTTGTGACAACAGTTAAAATACGCCACCCAGTTTTATTAAGAGTCTGGAACTCTTGAAATTTTAAAACAATGGCACAAAGGTTTCTTTAAATTGTGTGGTGAATAAACACACAAATGAAAGATGTGGCCACAATTTCAAGAGAAACAACAGTAACTAGCATTACACAAGACAATATAAAATATACTGTACCAAGAAGATAAAAGTAGATAAGAGTCTAAAAATATCAAGAGCGAAAACTTTTTAAAAAGAGAGTACACAGTCCACCCTCTTAAATTCCAGTAAAACATAACAATGGAGGATACAAGCTTTGGTGGTGCAAAGTCCAAGTTGGGTGCTGTGTTACCACAACAATTAATATTCCAACTGTCCCAATGAAACACTTTGCTCGACGAATGTTTTTTTCCCAAAAGAAGTCCGCTGGCTTCACTCTGTCTTTTTGTGAGTCTTCCCCCTCTTGCTGGACCTGGTGCCTCTCTTGTGAAACTGTCTCTTTCTCCCTGGAGGTAGGTATCACCATCTGTGTGCCTTGCATTCTGTCAGCCATGTACCCCAGTCTGCCTGCGATTTAATGTTCTCAGTACGAGTAAGCTTGACAGCGTTCTTGGTAGACAGTCTCCCCAGTACACTGTCTGCCCTTTAACACCATCCTCTAGACTTGCTCCATCCCTTCTGCTCTCTTTGTACCGTCCAAACACCACCCACTGCCCAGAAGTATATAACTGCTTCATACTCTGCCTAGATCAACATGACAATCGATTAAACAATGGTAAATATCAATTTACTTCGCTTATCACTTTAAACACATTTTCATTGGTGAAAAAAAAGAGTATTGTTGTCTATTGTATACCACTGTATGCTGATTCGAAACCAATGTCCTCAGAACATGTTCATTTTCAAAGGAAGCAGCCAGTCCTGTATCACAATATTGTATGTTGATAAGATATCAATCAAAGCAGACTGATTTTCAAAGCAGGTGACTCTTTTGCAAAACAGGTAGATATCTATGTCCTGTAGACAGCCACTACAATAACCTGTAACATAATTTTTCAGGAAATTTGCCTTTTGTCTTATCTCCAAGTCTCAACAAAAGGTTGCCTATTATCCCTTCATCTATTGGCTTTTACATTTATTATTACCTGTTTTTTTGCCTAAGAGAAAAAGAAAACCACCCATTGCACAAAAATGTTCTCACTTTGACACTTAAAGTCATGAAAGCAAGCCACAAGTATTTTGCACTGATGTAATCTGTAAATAATACCTCTTAACACTTTGATAATTTGTTTTAAGCACGTATTCCAAAGTTGTAGATGCCAGGAGAAGCATTTTATTCCAATCTTTACTCCCCAGAAATTACTTAATGTCACACAACTTTATGGCATCACATAAAAGCATCAAGAACACGTTGCCATATACAAGGTGGCCAGTGATCCTAAGATAAATAATACAAAATGGTGGCACAAAATAAAATGGAACCCAAAATTAATAATGAAATGACAAAAATGTTCAAATTAGGCAAAATGATAATAGAAATAACTAGAATAAGAAAAAAGTTATATATTGATGCAAATTCCACACAACCATAACAAAGACTGTACACTCTTTGGGTATAGTTCTGGTAAATTTCCACTACTGTATGTTTGAATTTCCTCATTTTTAATACTATAATTCTAGGAGCATCCAGCTCTTGTATCCTAAATTGACAATCTTGTGCAAACCTTGTATAGTATACAGTCTTATTTATTGGAGCTGGGTGTTTTATTATTTTAAGTCAACTGTATTTCACTGTTGTTTTTTATTACTATATGTGACCTTTATTTATCTAATACAATTTTTTGATCACAAAAAATTGAAAAGTGTTCACTGGCAAATAAGGGGATGCCTGGGACAAAAGTGTCATTAAGGTGACAAGAAACAAAAAAATAACCTATTACAAGATAGATAAATTGAGCGAAAGAGAGAAACCCACACTTACACTGGGAGAACAAGTAAAGTATGAGTAGACAGGTACCACCATGGGGTGGTATGCACAATATATGCATTATGAAGACTTGAAATAATTGAGCTAATGATCCTGGAGATTCATAGAGTACCCCTAAGCCCTGGGGCATAACCTAGAAGTAATTTAGTGGCACAATTTGAACTCCACTCTTAGGTAGTGCAACATTAAATCTAGAATGAGGTGATAAGTTGAACAGAGTGTAGCTGCTGACTTCTGAAGCTCGGCAATTCAGGAGCTCTGCTGAACAGCCAATCGAAATGTATATTAAAGTCATATGATTTACACAGTAGAAAGTCAGATCAAGGTCTGGCTGCAGTCTGCAGTATTTGACGACAAGGTTGCTACCCAAGAGACAGAGGTACTACAAGACACGCCAACCATAAGACACGTCCATTCAACAGCTGTTCTTACCAATGAGTAATATAACCATCCCACAATCTTAATCTTAACCATAGTGTAAGGAAGTTTTGTGAGAATGAAGCATGAAGAATGCCTTGAAATGGGTGTGTTGTGTAAGACACAAATACTGGGTGTATTGGGTAACACCACTGACGAATAACACAAAGGCTGCTACACGTCATTGGATGTATGCTATTTAATTTGCTCCTCTGCAGCTAGGCTCTTTTGGGAGAGTTGCAAAATGGCTCAGTGTGACAAGAAGAGGCTAGAGGCTGAAAGAGTGAGTGCTCATGGTATGTCAGGAGAGTGAAAAGCAGGGAATTCATCTTATTCACTCTTAAAACAAACCCAAAGGGAAGAAGGCATTTTGTTGTTTTGTAGGTTCTGTTTTTTCAATTTATTAGTCATCTCTCCCTTTTGTTAGAAATGAAACATTTATTACTAGTAGGGGAGATAATTTAGATGTTCTCTTGTTACACAAGACTGAGCAATCAATAGTTTATCATAGCATACTTCTGCAAGAGCTGCAGTCATCCTCTGCAGGATGATGTCTTTTTTCATATTTATTTATCAGTATTGTTAGAAGTTAACTATATTTTCAATATTAGGGACTTCAGTTACAGGTTTTATTTCCCATCTGGAATATTCCAGATTGAGTGGGAATGATTTATAGATGCACTTTACACCAGTGTGCTGGAGAAGACAGAATCTTCTGTACAGCCTATGCAACAAACTGTAAAGTCAAGAGTTGAATCTCCACATCAGCAATGCTTGATTTCACCTAATCTTTTGTGAGAGACAGGACACAGAAGTTACTCATGACTCATTTGAAGTTCAAGTTAGTTTTGTGTCCTCTGCAGTGTTGAAAGACAGGCCTTTGTTTTGGGAGAAAAAGAACAAATAAAGTATAAAGAAATAAAGCTTGCATTTTTTGTCCATTTAGAAAGTGCGGAAGGATGTCTGGAGCAAGACCTGGGAGGAACGTCTACAGCAGATGTGAGGTTATTAGAGCCAAAAATAGTTTGATGATGATTTTTGATGATAGTTGGGAGCTGCGTAAAATGTTTCATCTCTTGATACAAGAATACAAAAAACTTAATAGCAAATATGAAAGAACTATACTTATTTTCAAGCCATGGATTAGTAATGAATTATGAGACTACCTTACTAAAATATTCTTTATCATTCTCCTTGTTCCCACATTAAGTGTGAGTTAAGTAACTACTTATAGGGAAAAGTCAGTTGAAGCGTTTATCATATTTTTATATCCAACTATTTAATTTTACAAGTCATTACCATTGTTATTGGCTCCAGCCGACCCCCGTGACCCTGTGTTCGGATTCAGCGGGTTGGATAATGGATGGATGGATTACCATTGTCTTAGACTAGCTTGACAAACTGATACAATGCCGCTTTAGTTTTCTGAACCTGTGTTTTCAATACTGCATTTCAGGAGGACATTATATAAAACCCCTTAAACCCCAATCCAGTTTAGACTTGGAAGTGATCAGTGCCTATCCCGGCAGCACTAAGTAACAAGGCAGAAAAAGGCAGTGAAAAAAGGTTGCCAGTCCTTCATAGTGTCCACTCACACAAGCACCCACAGTACAGATTTGGAATCATCAGTTCACCTAACTAGAATGTCTTTAAGGATAGGAGCTGGGATAGAGTGGGTTAAGGCACAGGGATGGACTGCGAATACGGGCAGTGACTGGGTGTGAGCTTTAAACCCAAAATGATGGATCCATGAGACAGCACATCACTTAACTAATTAAAAGTTATAGTATAGGGCTGCAACCCTGGATGTCTCTAACTCAGAAATTAACGCTGCAGAACAATTTTTCACCTTCTGCTTTCGCTATATATCTGATGGTAACAAACTTATCTCAAACTCTCTAGACTGTGGCCTTCTATACTGGGGCGAACATTGTTTGTATAAGCCTTCACTAATAACCAGTTGAATCCAGTCTAATTCATATTTTTTTATATATCCCAGGAAGTATGGATTCTGATTCTTGAATTGAATTAACTGACCACGTTCATGTGTAGATCTGAATATGAGTTAAATTCTTATAATGTAATGTTGACATGATGCAGGCACTAGAGGCACATTAACTTTGATACTATGTAGTAATTGTTAATCAAATATTCCAAAATGAACATTATTACAAAATATTTATAGGATTTTTTAGTGGGGATTCCAGGAATGCATCCAGCTTTGGACAGACCCACATACACTCACAGACAGAGACACAAATCAAACAAATGAGTGAAATATATTAAGTGTAAAATCAAATATAAACAACAAAACTCAGATAACCCTCCCATTCCCTTTCCCCTCCCAACCACAAAAATAAACACTCACGACAATGTCCTTATCACGACAAGGGGTGAGATTTGTGGGCGCACTCACTCTGAAGACTAATCCACAACTATTCATATGAGAGACAGGCATGAAACAGTCCATTGATCCTTGCGAGAAATGATCCATGGTATAAATGATTTCACTGGGTGTTATGTTAGATGGGACACACAGGATACTCAGAAACACAGACCTTCACTTGCTGCTTCACTGGCTACTTTTCAAGTTTCCCACTGGCCCTTCTTGTCCTTAGCATGCCCTGTGCCTGGTTTAGACATCCAATGAAGGCACTACCCTTTGGGGTTGCTGGGAAATAGAGTCCTTCCATTGGTAGCACTGCTACAATACAGTGAAATGAAACTCACTGGCTAACCCTGCAGTCTAAATGAACGTAAAACACATGAGTGTACGCCCTCAGCAGAGCGTGCTTGCCATCTTCTTTAGAGTCACCCTGATAAAAGATGTTTCTGCAGTACAAAAATTTCCTGTACTGTTCTACTTATGAAATAACTAGAAATAACTGTGCGTTGGAACTGGGGAGTTCTCTACAACACATCTTCAACCTGAGCCTGGAACAGGGGAGAGTCCCGAGGCTTTGGAAAACATCTTGTATCACCCCAGTCCCAAAGGTATCACGTCCTAGTGAGCTGAATGACTTCCGGCCTGTTGCTCTGATGTCACATGTGATGAAGACCATGGAGCGGCTGCTGCTTCACCACCTGAGGCCACAGGTCCGCCATGCCCTCGACCTTCTGCAGTTCGCAAACCAGGAGAAGGTGGGAGCGGAGGATGCCATCATCTATATCAAGGGTTCCCAAAGTGGTCGATATCGACCCCCTGGGGTCGATTTGAACTTTCTAGGGGTCGAAAATATCAATAAAAAAATTGGGGGGTCAACGACAGCAAAAATAGACCCCCTTACTACTGCTATTTGTTTGTTACTTCAAAATATCTATGATTCCAATTGGTACCTAATTAAGAAGTAAAATAATTCAAAAAAACACTTTTTTGATAAAAACACATTACATACCAAACTTGCGAACAAAAAGGTAAAATGTGTCATTAAAAGAGTCACACGTAAGAATGCATGAAAATACATGTAACACAAACATACAGTATCTGTGCATTGTCTTATCGAACGTATCAAAGCAAGTGCGGACATGAAAAACCGTTGCATGTCCGCTCTTGCTTGCGGTGGGACGAGACGACGGATATTCTATATTAGCAGAATCTATCAGTCTTGTACGGTCATGCTTTCATAAAACACTATAAATTGGTTCGTTTGATGTGACATGTACTTATTTGTGATTTGAACTTTGAATATAATTATTTATTGAGGAGCAGTACTATGAAAAAGAAAATTGGAGGACACAGTTTATTTATTCGAGTAAGAACAAAAATCTTCTGTTTCAAGTAAGTACATACTTTATTTTTTTTTTTTTTTTTTAATCACAGGGGCTGTCAAAATTGTTTGTTAATAAAAGTTTGTATTTCTTCAGATAATAATATGACTGAACCAAAAAAGAAATGCAGACAGTACAGCTTGGACTATTTTTCCTTTTTTTGAATTTACATATTTATTTCATAAATGTCAAAAATGTAAAAAAAAAAAAAAAAACTCTGCTCGTATTTTTTTGCTTAAATTTTCATTAGTGCAGGTTTCGATATTAAATGTTGCACAGGATAATGCCATATTCTGTAGCCATTTTATCTTTTTAAATCATAATTAGAAGTGATTAAAATCTGATATCTAGTGAAATATTTAATATTGAGTACTGTACAAATGTATTAATTTGAGTAAGTAAAGTAAATGACTAGGGGGTCGACGGTTTTAAAAGTTTTTGGTAAAGGGGTCGGCGGCCGAAAAAAGTTTGGGAACTATTGATCTATATGCTACACCGATCCCTCTCACACCTAGACAGAGGCAGTGGTGCTGTAAGAATTATGTTTTTGGACTTCTCTAGCGCATTCAGCACCATCCAACCTCTGCTCCTTAGGAACAAGCTGACTAAGATAGGAGTAGATTCACACCTGGTGGCATGGATCGTGGACTATCTTACAGACAGACCTCAGTATGTGCGTCTCGGGAACTGCAGGTCTGACATTGTGGTCAGCAACACAGGAGCGCCACAAGGGACTGTACTTTCTCCGGTCCTGTTCAGCCTATATACATCAGACTTCCAATATGATTCGGAGTCCTACCACGTGCAAAAGTTCACTGACGACACCGCTATTGTGGGCTGCATCAGGAGTGGACAGGAGGAGGAGTATAGGAAGCTAATCAAAGACTTTGTTAAATTGTGCGACTCAAACCACTTACACCTGAACACCAGCAAGACCAAGGAACTGGTGGTGGATTTTAGGCGACCCAGGCCCTTCCCGGAGCCCGTGGTCATCTGAGGTGACTGTATGCAGAGGGTACAGACCTATAAATACCTGGGAGTGCAGCTGGATGACAACTTGGACTGGTCTGCCAATACTGATGCTCTGTGTAAGAAAGGTCAGAGCTGACTATACTTCCTTAGAAGGTTGGCATCCTTCAACATCTGCAATAAGATGCTGCAGATGTTCTACCAGGCTGTTGTGGCAAGTGCCCTCTTCTACGCGGTGGTGTGCTGGGGAGGCAGCATAAAGAAGAAGGACGTCTCACACCTGGACAAACTTGTTAAGAAGGCAGGCTCTATTGTAGGAATAAACTGGACAGTTTAACATCTGTGGCAGAGCGACAGGCACTAAGCAAACTCCTGTAAATCATAAAGAATCCACTGCATCCACTAAATAGTGTCATCTCCAGGCAGAGGAGCAGCTTCAGCGACAGACTGTTGTCACTGTCTTCCTTCACTGACAGACTGAGGAGATCGTTCCTCCCCCACACTATCTATCTATCTTATTCTGCTTGCAGAACTCTTCCTGTCACAAATGGTAACTGTCACATACCTCTGTCTGCCTCCAACCTAAAACTAACCATGCTCAAAGTAATGTTTGTCCTTTATTAAAAACTGTTATGACTTTTTGAGTATTTTCTACTCAGCTCTTTTTTCAGAGTATTAAAAATAACTGAGGCTGTATACGACAGGTTTTCAATGTCGTTTCTTGAAATAATATTTTATTGAATTTCATAGGGGCGGCACAATGGCGCAGTGGGTAGCGCTGTCGCCTCGCAGTTAGGAGACCGGGGTTCGCCTTCCGGGTCCTCCCTGCGTGGTTTGCATGTTCTCCCCGTGTCTGTGTGGGTTTCCTATGGGTACTCCGGTTTCCTCCCAGAGTCCAAAGACATGCAGGTTAGGTGCACTGATGATTCTAAATTGTCCCAAGTGTGTGTGTGTGTGTGTTTGCCCTGCGGTGGGCTGGTGCCCTGCCTGGGGTTTGTTTCCTGCCTTGTGCCCTGTGTTGGCTGGGATTGGCTCCAGCGGACCCCGTGACCCTGTAGTTAGGATGTAGCAGGTTGGATAATGGATGGATGAATTTCATAGCTAAGAGAAAAGACACCACTGGAATAAACTGCAATTGTCAATGTCACAAAACACAATGGTTGTTTGAACAATCAGTGAATACTTGATTACTACCACCATTATTATCAAGTCTGCACAATATCAATAACTGTGCTTCATTTTTGGTCCAGGATGTGGAAACTTTATTGTTATTCTTTTTAAACAGCTGCCATCAAATCATTGGCAAAGAAGTGCCTGTTAAAAGTATGATTTGTTGTTTAGTCCATATAATGAATAATCAAGTGCATTAAAATGTAATTTTAGTTTTAGAAATTATGCATTTCAAGTCTTTCAAAAGAACTAAGCACAATACATTATAGAACAATTAATCATAAAAAAAATGGCATTATTCACAGTGTGAATCTTTTCAGTGGAGTTTCAAAAAACACCCTTAAAAGACCTTATTTGTGACCTCTAATTTTATGCTATGGCATTCTTATAAGTCTAAATGGAGATAGGTGAGCAAAAATGCTTTATTGTAAAGGGACCAATTTCTAACCCCAGTGAGAACTTTCCATTTCATTTTTTCTTATGTGTTTTTCTTTTTTTCTTGTAAATGGAATTATGACAGATTGTTGTTTACAACAGATAGCTTCACATACAGCATAATAACATATAAGGTCAGAACATGATGGATTATGGTACAAGAAACTTGTTCCATATTAAATGATATTAATAGCAGAATCCTACACAGATCAACTTGGGGTGTCTACTCTTTTTAATAATGATATATATATTTAAGGTAACCTATTAGATGTTTAAGTTTGCCTTTTAAATCAGCTAGATTACCAAGAATAAGCACTATTACAGAATAGTTTTGGACAAAATTTGCATTTGGACAGATATGCGATAATGTAAACACGTGTAAAATTGTGTATTTCTGAAGTAAAAGTGTTTTGAAATTTAAAGGTAGGTCTTATGAGGAAAAACCTGGTAATTTACTAATCTTTTGTCTACGTATAGGCATAAGTGATTTAAAAGGCTAATAAGATCTTAAGGTAGAGGTCATTGAATGCTGTGTAAAGAAAAGACAAGAGGAATGCAGGAAGACTTGGAAACACATCTGGGGAGTCACTGTTGGCTGGTGGTGAACTTATTATTAAAGGTGTAGAATGGAGAAAGTGTCAGTGATCAGAAGTAATTCTTTCTGTGACTCATCTTTACTACAGAATGATATGAATAGGCAAACTGGATCTTTTATAACTTGCCAACCAGGCGAGGTAAAGGGTTGGACAGAGACAGGACATACAGGCCTGCTTCCTGTTCTGGAGGTTTTCAGCTAAAAAGAATTTAGACAGAAATTTAACTCTGTGGCCATTCTCTGAACCCTGAGTTACCTATAATTAGGTCCTTGGATGACTGGTGGAATGCTCACATTCTGGATGGTTATGTGGGGTGCAATTTAAAAGAGATTGTGCTTCAGCTATAATGCATTTGACAATCCATATCTGGTATTAGGCAATTAGAAATTAAGGAGTGATATGATAGAAATGCTTTAAATAATGAAGCAAGAAAATTAGGTAATCATGATCTTTGCAGCTCCTTTACCGACCTCTCCTACACTACACTATTATTTAGTTTTACAACATGTATTATAGATAGATTTAGTGCATTGTCTCATGCTTAGTAAGAATTTGGGGTGGGTGTTTGGCAAAAACGTGTCTTGCCTCAAGCAGCTTTTGTAACACACTGGCCATGTGAAGAACTGAAGTTTGCTACATATTACAATACTTACAATATTACGATATTACGAGACTTCAGCACCTGGGCCATTAAAATGTTAACTTCCATCCAATCTTTTACTTGACCTCTGACCAAAACTTGATTATTTCGGCAACCATACTTAAAATCAGTGCACACCACCAGTTCAATTCTTGCTGTTTTATTTTTCTTTGTCTTTAAGATGCATTGTGCAACTTCATATATCTGATATTTAGTTATTAGATTAGTTATAATTCATTAATCCCAAGGGGAAACTACATTGCATACAGCTTCAGAAACATAAAAAATGATACAGACTCACAGAACAAATAATACAGCCAATAAATCAATTGATACATAAACAAACAAATAAATTAAATAAATAAATGTTTGTTGTGCAGAAATTTCAAAGTGAACTTAAAGAGTATGTCAGGATTTAGCATTCAGTTGCCAGCTAGCAGGGGGTAGAAAAGACCACAGACATATAATTACTAGACACCACATGACCAGCAGTATCGTTCGTTAACGTCGCCGCCGTATTGCGAGTGGAACTGCTGTGGAGTGAAGTAATGGATAAAGATGCCTCATGCATGTGCTGCTTGAGATTGTGCAAACCGCTGTCAACTCCAAACCAGATCCCGGTGGATTACATTTCATAGGTAAGGCTGAATAATTGTTTTGGTTATATTTGGCCATTAGAAAATCCCGTTTTATAACCTTAACTTTAGCTACGCAAGGCTAAGCTAGCAAAGCTATGCATTTATGTGCTTAAGTGAGCCTCCAAACAATGTTTTGGCTGAACGTATTTAGTCACTAACTATGTAGATTGTTGTTAGCTGTTAACATTTCTCAAACTCTGAAGGTTTCCCAAAGAAATCCACCTCAGGAAGCAGTGGGAGGTAGTCCTTAGATGGGATTTTGAGAAAGCTGTCCTGTGATATGTGCCATGCTAGTTTGGTAACAGATGCTGTACCGGCATAACATGATCAAAGCTACCACTTGCTCACATTAAAAAACAAAGGAGGTTTGATGATTCCTTCTGAGGGTACAGTCAAGGTGGTCAAAGTAGCTAAGCGTGTTATCCGACAGTCGACATTAGGGCAAGCTGTCAGTGTATGTTTGATCAATCAGTTTGTTCGGGCTGAGATTGGTTCAGATGATAATTTAAAATTGACAACCATCATTTTATGCTCATGTCTTTAGTTGTGTCTGTCTTCCACAAACTAAACACTCAAATTACAGGATCTGAGTGAGCGAAAGGGAGTGTAAGTCCGGAGGAGATCAGTGAGGTAAGGGGGAGCAAGACTGTGGAGAGCTTTAAATGTTAAGAGCGGTATTTTGTATTGTACTCAGTAGTGAACAGGGAGCCAGTGAAGTTGTTAGAGAATAGGTGTAATATGTTCAGTGGATTTAGAACAGCAGGTTATTATCCTGGCAGCAGAATTTTGAAGAAGTTGTAAGCGATGGATACGTTTTTGTGGGATGCCAGATAGAATAGCATTACAATAATCTATACGTGAGGTGGCTAGGACATTAACCAATACTTCAGTACTGTGTTGCGTAAGAACAGGACGAAGTCTAGAAATGTTTCGGAGATGGAAGAAGGCAGTCCGAGAAATGTTACTTATATTGGAGGAATTATTTAATCATAATAAAAATAAAAATAATAATAATAATAATAATTATTATTATTATTTAATAATTGCCATTATTAGTGTATAAATGGATATAAATAATTGCATTTAAATGGTTCACCATAATCTGTTGTATGTAAATGATAGAGTTTTAAATGTTATTGTTTTTTCATAAGAAAACCCAGTTTCTACCTGTGTTAGTTTAAATGGCACTTTTGCCACTCGCAATATAGCAGATGCGCTGACGTATCGTGTCGACTGGGCAAAACAGTGAATGCACCGTCTATCTACAGTATATATGTCTATGGAAAAGACTCCCAGATGTGTTTCTTAGCACACAATGGTGGATTAAGCCTAGGGCTAAAAGTGTTCCAAGAGAGCACCTCCTGGAGTAGATGGAGCCATTTTCTCATGATGGCATCCAGTTTTGCCACCATCCTCTATATATGTATTTTTTTTAAATTGGAATATTTTTCTATTGCTCTGTTCAGGAATTTGTGTCTGTTATGTCATTCTGCTATTTACTGTATTGCTGCTGTGTGTTTCTGCACCAGTGAGACTTAGCAACAAATGTGTTACTTGCCCAAAGGTATAATAACAGTAAATTGAACTGAGTATATCAAAAGGTAATAGATTAGGTCATGATGAGGTCAGTTTTTCTCAATTTCTTTTTGCCATTTTTTCAGAAAACTTTATTATTATTATGTATGGGTGTTTTTAAATTCCTTAAATTAAAAACAATGTGAGTTATATCTTAATCCAGCAGGAGAGGAAAGTATTAAAAAATATATATTGTGTGAATTTTTTGTTCGCTGTTGTCAGGCAACATATAATAATTTTAAATGTTATTTTATATAAATAGTAAACTAGATGTTGTTTCCAGTGAATCTGTATGTTTACACATTTTGTTCCCGTGAACAGTTTGGTTTATAGTTCTGTGTATATCAAGGATACTCTCCTTCTTACATGCATCTTCTGATACAATGATACACATCATCAGTGATGTAGCTGATTGTTATTGGGTGTCTTGGGTGTTTCAACATCACATACCCTAACATGGGTTACCCAATAGAGGTCCACTTCCACCTTTGTCTTAGTAGCATTGGTCCATGACTCACTTGTACTCTGCCACAGCCATCTTAAGGTCCTCACTGCTGACTCTGTGCTTTTTCTGATGGCCTGCTTTCTTTGTACCCCCTTGATGCAAAGGGACTGTCCAGCAAACCATCTACAGCTCACCTCTATGGGCAAACATCATGGCTGTCACCCTTGCCTGTGTCTGCATACCTAGCTTGTTTCTGTAGACCTCATCCTGTCTTCCCAGGGGACTGTGAGGTCCAGCATGTGTAGAAGGAACATTTTTTATATTAGCATAGAGAATGGCAAATTAACATAAAGAGCCATAAAAAGTAATTAAAAGCTTCTAAAACATTAGATTAAGCATAAACTAGAATGTTAAGCAAATAAGATAAGTCAAGCAAATAGTTAAAAAAAAAATCAGTCATATTGCATTATTTTTTAAACTTACAGCAAAATTTCTAGTCTGGGAAAGAACAGAAATTGATGCACCGAAACCAGCATAGAGCAGGATAAGAGTTTGAGAACACCTGTGATTCAAGGCTAGGAAGCTAGGAAGCGATAACACAGAGAAGATGGCTGTGGAAAGCATGTAGCGAAACCAGCTGGATTGATGAATCAGCAGAAAGGCAACAAAAGGCTTTTGCTGTAAGCAAGGTCACACTGTAACGCATGAAGAGAAAATCTTAGTAAATTCAGGCTATAGCTAAAATATTATAAGAATATATTAGAAATTAGCTTTAGTGTAGAAATTAAGACAAAGTATGCCAAGCAATGATTAAATGAAAGCATATACAATATTTGTTTTTAATTAAAGTTTAGCTTTAGGCCAATATTATAGTATAGCTTGAAAGGCTAGAGGAGGAAGTGACACCATGAAAGACCAAATATGGAATAGAGGACATCTGCCCAGTTGAAGAACCAATCAGGAATAAGAAAAACAGAAACTGAAATGAACAATAGACAGTATAGCCAGGTGCAGAATGAGCTCATTGAACAAGGTTAAAATGATAAGAAATTGTTATAAAAACTTTGATTATGGCAATGTTCAGGGCTCAGCTCAATTTGGCCGTATTGGGTTGAGTCCTTGTTATTTTTTGTGTTGTTTTATTGCAATAAAGCAATAAAACTCTGTCTGTCTATCCCGTGTCCTAATAGCCTTTATTTTTAGGTGAAAAGCCTTCTGATGATAAATTTTTCGCCACGACACATGACCACTTGTTTTGATGACCCTGATGAGAGCATCATGTCTGGCATAAGCATGGTCACAGTTATGGACTCCCCAGGTTGACCTTCAACTGTAAGTTTTGGGTTTGGTTGTACCTTGGTCTTCTCCTTATCTTAATAAAGAAAATCATCAAATGTACTGGCCAGTGGTGCTTGTGCTGGATGATGGCTGAGGTGATAATATCTTCTAAAATCTTCAGCACTTGATCATGGCACCACCAGTAGCGCCCCGTCTCCCATGGCTTTTGGGCAACTGCGAAGAATATGCACTAGTGTCCCTGTTCTAGAGCATGCCAGTGTTTCTGCTTTGCCCCACCTGTAAAGGTTAGATTGGCGGGGGAGTATGTCATAGACTGACTAGATCTAGAAATGGATGTAATGGAGTTCAGAATTCCATTGCTTTTCCCAAGATCTTTGATGGTCCAAAGCTTGATGCCATGTTGTTGTTCCTGAATAGTAATTCATCACTTTTTTTTTATTATTTTTAAGTTATTTCTTAAATATGTTCATTTATGTTTTTGTATTCTTGTACTTGTGCATTTAAGTTTGAATACTTTCCTTGCACTTTGTGAGTGGAACCTCAGAAGGCAAGGCCACCCTGACGTCACTGCTGCGGGTCTGCCCTCAGCCTTTATAATTCAGACTAGGGAACAGGTCCTCCAGCTGTTAACTGATTGTTGAAGAGTGCATTAGCGGTGACTATTTTTGGTTTCTGGATGTTTTCAATGTCTTTGGACTTCAATTATTGGATAACAGTTTAAGACTTGTTTGCTGTGAGTTGCCTTTTTAGGCAAACCTTTTTGTCTTTTCCTTTGCTTTTGCCATTTTGGTTCTTCTTTTGTTAATTATAAATTCATTCCATTATAAATATTCATTGCTGGACTTGTGTCTTAAGCCAGAGGTTTGACAGTTTCCTCTCCTATAAAGGGCATTTTTGTATATTTTGAGACATTTAGAATATTTTTAAACTTGAAAAGCCTCTTTAGCATTTTGGACCAATGTCTACCTATGGAGTTTGGGGTTAGACTGCCTGGGGTGAAGTCTATCTCTAGACAGATCAGAGAAAATTCTGGCCTGATTTCTGGATCTTTTTTGCTATTTGTTGCACAGTTAATCATAACACAATAAGATACTCAGCATTTCCGTGACATCCAGCAGTGTTTAACAGATAGTTATCCTGATGCAAAAAGACATTCATCTACATTTTTCCTTTAGACTGCTTCTACATTACAGTACTTTCTGTAGAGAAATATTTGTGTAAAAATCATATCAAACGTAAAGACTCAAATATTGTATAACTCACTCAAGAGTAAAGTATAAGCTGTACAGGAAGTTTTATCTACTTTTCTATGGTGCAGGTCATAAAACGCCAACTTACAACTAGAAATTATGAAGGAGTGCACCTTTCACAGGTAACCAAAGCACACATTAAATAATAACACCATTCTGTCTAACCTTAATGCTTTGCAATATACTCCAGGAAATCTTCATTTTGTAATCCACAAGCTAGACAAGAAATGGAGTCAATTACTTATTGCTGTCTGATGCAGCCCTCAGGATTTAAAAATACACAACCACTTCAGAGAACAAAGATTTGATTTTGGGAAAATGTTTGCTTAATTTAAATTTAATAGTTTTAATCAAATATTTCATTCCAATATACAGTTTTGGGGTACACTTTATGTGTTTTCATAAGTGGTGACCTTTTAAGTCACAGAGTTACTTACATCAGTCCCTGCAAATCACATGGCCATGTGGTTTGGCCACCATGCTTGCAAAATGGTGTTGCCCATACAGGAAATAAAATTGTGCTGCAAATGGTATAAAAATGATTTCCAAAACCGTTAATAGTTTTTTTTGCCAGAATTTCACATAGATTATTTGAAATCACCCCTAATTAGGCTGAAATGTGAATTTTAAACTTGAATGAGAGCAAAAGCAAATTAGAAAGAAAACTCCATCATAACACTTGCTTGTTTAATGAATCCATTCAACATAACAATACAATGCAAATTATCTGTATTTGTGTGTGTCTTGACAGTACAATATGTATTCACACTTTTGACATAATTCATTTTAATCCTTTGTCTTATAACACTTGTCTTATGAGTCAGAAATGTTAAATGACTGAGCCCATAGTGTGCCAAAAGCTAAATGTGACTTTTGCAAAGCACACTGAAAACAATTGGCATCGTGAGGCGAACAAGACTATTGTAATGTATAAACGTATAATAAAAACATTTGATTCCTTGTATTATTTATTCATTTTTAGAAGCAATTGTATAATAAAAACATTTGATTCCTTGTATTATTTATTCATTTTTATTTCATTTTTAGAAGCCATTTATTTTTGGAATATGTTAAAACATGTATAATTGTGTTTAGAGCAAATTTAAGAATGACTCATAGTTTTCATGCCAAGCAATAACCACCTTTCTTGCAAAAGCAGAAATAGTGCATAGTGATTTTATTTAGTTTAGTTGTAAGTCTCCAAGCAACTGATAACAAACATTTTTAGAATACATGTGTGATGTTAGCAAGTAAAGGAGACTCACTGTCTTCTTGAAAAGAGTAACATTGACAACTACAAAGCACAGTGACATGGGCTGTCAAAGTGATGATGTTGAAATGTAGGCATTGATGGTTATACATATACTAAGGCAGCTGAGACAATATGGATATGTATAAAAATTGTGACAGCTCTGCACATACACAGAGTAACACCAGAGGCTAAACCATAAGGAAAAGTTGCTCCTTTAATAATAACATTACAAAAAGAGGAATTATTACTTGAAGAACACAATGTAGAAAAAACAGAAGTTAAACAATTAACTTTCTGCTCTGTTGCCCCACCTAGAATGCACATTTTTGATCCAGAACCCATCTCACCAATAGAGCGGATTGTCCATTGTCTATGACAACATCAAACACAAGCACAGTAGCCTGTCCATATCTTTGTGTCTTTCGCTCTTCCTTTTACACTTTTTTTCCTCAGCTTTGGTCTTGCTAGTTGAGCTTCCAGACTAAATTTTGCTTTGAGTGCGGGAGAGCTTTACCACTCTCTCCAAGGATCATTCCTGGCTTAGGCCCAAAATGGCTTTCAGAGTCAAAGGCATTTACACCATCAAAACACCAACGTAATATGACCTCTACTGGCTCTAGGTGTTCTACACCCCTGAGTATACAGGGCCATGTCTCTAAAGCATCTTGCCTGGAGCCTGATCTGTTATTTTTTAGGCATAGCACATATTTATATATTCCCATTTGGAACCATCTGTCTTGCAGAAGTGAGGTGCTGTTTTTTGTGCCCCCTCTCTGCCATAAATCTTTTCTTAGAAGAGAGTCACATAGCTGCAGGGTCACCTGTGCACTATTGCCAAAGGAAAACATTGCATGTACCTACTAAGGCTACTACTTTCTCCTCCTTATATAGATGCCTCTGACTAAGGCAACCATAAACCATCCCAGCCCCTAGAAGCATGTACTGTCTTTTCTGGGAGCTTTTCTCTTGCCTTGTGCCCACTAGCCAGTGCCCTTAGCTCTGGAAACGTCTGGCCACTTGTGCTCCTCCTTATTCTGTCAGTCTGTCTACAGTATGTTCAGTTTGCTTTACCTCCTTGGGTGAAATGTGGAACATAAGAAAAATCAATCAGACATGGATTAAAGTATAAGATGCCTCAAAGCTTGTTCTGTTTTCTCTTCGGGTGAAGACCAAAAATTGTCCTTTGGGACACAGCCCAGCAAAGAGACAAAATGCAGAGGATGAGTAGAATTACTTTATTTTGTTTTGATTTAATTTAAAAGTTAGAGATGACATTGAGTCCCAATGATCAAACAGGAAATGATTAGGCATTGCAAGAGCAATTTTAGGCAAAACCACCAAAACTAAATCAATTTCCTGAGGCCAGGCCATGGCAAAATAGAGTAAACTTTGTATAATGGGTGGAATTTAAGGGATGGCCAAGGTGGATGCAGTATGTTATCAAAATAAATAAAGCACATTCTTCCTCAATTGTTTTAAAACACAGTTAATGTAAACATGTTAATAATCAATGCATATCCCACATAGTGATGCAGTGGGACGTCATAGTAAGGGGTGTAAGGATCATGTTCCAGGTGCTCCCTGCATGGAGTTTGTAAGTCCACATGGGCTTGGTACGATTTCCTTCCACAGTCTAAAGACAATTCCCAAAAAATTTCAAATTTCAATTCAATTCAATTATCACAATTTTATTAGTCACATGCAAAATAATACAGTATTATTAGCAGTGAGATGCAGTGAAGGTATGGAGGTTAGGTGAATTGCTGATATTAAATTGGCCTTTATGTGTGTGTTTATTCTGTGATGGCCCTGTCCAGGGGATGTTCCTGTGTGCACCCGATGCTTGCTGGGATAGGCTCCAGCTGCCCCCCTGCCATGGATAAGCAGGTTTACACGACGAATGCATCAATAAATACCATAATCAGGCCTGCCCAAGACAACTCTCAATTGAACTGTCCCTATCCTTAAGGCAAACGGAGAAATATTCTGTATAATTCCAAATACTAAGTAGTGTACTGTTTCAGATTTAGCATGAGAGAGGAGATTTAAACATGTGTATTTTGTATATAGTGTTTTTCACTTTTACATGCCTGATAACTTCTCCTTTTGTCAAAACAGATCCTAAGTAGTCAGCACGAGCATTTGACACGTTAGTGCTCACATGTCTTCTGCTTATGCCTGCCTGAGCATACAATGGCCTGTCGGTCTGAGCAAACCTCTGTCACACATCACACATACCACTGTGATGAAATGTTTACAAAAGCAAAAATGTGATACCAGACTCTTTGATAAAGCAAATAGAAACAGAAAACTTTCCTACTTCCTAATCAGTTAACTTTGCAAACATTTTCTAACTTGTTAAAATAATGAAGTACTAGGGGGCTTTGCCCCCTGCTCGCCTCGCTCACCAACCCCCATTTTTGTTTTTCCGGATACACACTTTTAAGATTTTTTTTTATTTGTATTGTTGCTATTTCATTAGTTTCACTTTTTTTTCAAAACTTCTGTAAAAACAATATTTGGAATCTTTCGAGTCCCAATGTGCTGAATCGTTTTAATGACTTTGTACCATAATTCAGGATAGGTTTCTCTGTTTGAAATTTCGGCACAGACAAAACGATCTATATCATCAGCAGTTAATCATTTTTTTTGCAAAGTAACCAATAAATGCATGTGAGGTAAACTCTGTTTTTGAAATTCTCTTGAATTAAACTTCAAAGCCTTACAATATTTACATACTTCTGACATAGCACCTTTGTCCAAATATTCAATCTCTATTTGCCTTTTCTTTATTTCTCTGAGTAATAATTTCTCTTTCTTTGCGCTAATGCGATGTTTACTTGTTTTTTAACCTCTTTATGACGTTTTACTTTGTTTCCTACTCTGTTTTTTATTTCTGACCTTGCTTTATCCTGCTTTTCTTTCAATGACACCTGGTCTGTGGTGATTATTTTCCTTTTTTTAAGTAATAATTTCTGTTTGTTTGCGCTACTGCAATCTTTACTTTCTTTTTTTATACTTTCTAATTTTCCTACTTTCATATTCTTTAACTTTCTCCACATGTGTATCGCGCCAATGTTTTATTTTTTTTGAGCCTTTTGAATTCCACTGCTTTCATAATCTCTAACCTGCTCTGCATATGTATAGCGCCAACATCCGGATTGGACGTGCTTTTATTTCAGTTGCACTTGTTCCGAGGTGATAATTACTTTCCTTATTTTCTGAATTTGCACCTAGATTATTCTTTTTCTTTTTTGTCTCTCCAACGCTTTTGAGTCTCTTTTCTCCGCACTGCTTTCTTCTGTGTTTAGTCGTTTACGTTTCATTTATAACATATTGTCCTTATATGCTTTATATGCCCTGAGAGCCCTGGATCTGTGTGTGCTCAAAGCCAAAACACGACTGAATGTGTTGCTGCCCATGCTCTTATTTGATATTGGTTGTAAGTAGGGCATGTCTTGCAAGAATCTCATGTTCTTCGTCATCACGAGACGGTCCTGGGTTAATCACTTGGCACAAAGTGATTTTTTTTTATAATAGAGGCTTATTTTTCCACAATTACAATACATAGACAAAAAAAGCAATGTTTTCTCTCATTAAAATATAGTTAATGGTACTTGTTTATTTTTTCTTAATTGGGAAGTTTTGAACATGTTAATGGAGTGAGACTTACTTCATATTGTGAATTTATATTATGAACAATTTGCCATATTTGACATCTGAGATGAAGACTGGACTCCTTCAGTACTGTGCCTCTTCAGAGAATACTTGAGTACTGGTGGTTTGACTTTGTATCGAACGAGCAGTTGTGACGGATTACTGAATGTGACACATTACCTGATCTGAAATTGAATGTCATGCACAGTAAATATGTAGCAGTACAATTGAGATGCTAAAAAATGCAATTATCTTTTAGTTAGTCCTGTACCCCTAACCCTAAATGGCAAACTTTGCCTATGCTTCACATAAGAGACTACTTCAGGGACCCAACAAGGAAAACAGGTAGCCAAATGGGTACTTATTTGCAAGATTTAAATTATATACTATATATATATATATATATATATATACACACATACAGTATAGGCCAAAAGTTTGGACACACCTCCTCATTCAATGTGTTTTCTTTATTTTCATGACTGAAGGCATCAAAACTATGAATGAACACACGTGGAGTTATGTACTTAACAAAAAAAGGTGAAATAACTGAAAACATGTTTTATATTCTAGTTTCTTCAAAATAGCCACCCTTTGCTCTGATTACTGCTTTGCACACTCTTG
>JANRMT010062856.1:58162118-58199795 GCA_026402145.1 Polypterus bichir lapradei | reverse complement strand
ATTGTGGTCCCCGGCCGGGACGCCCAGGAGGATGTGAGGAGGGCTTGTGCCTCCTCCAGACCGCGAGGGGGCGTCCGTCCTGGTTCTGTTGGGGGCCGCGGGTGAAGGGCTTGGAAGCCCAGCCCTGTAGGGGCCTGTGGCCACCGCCAGGTGGCGCCCCGATGCCGGTTTATCCCGTGTGGTCCCTGGCCGGGGCTGGAGCCCGGCCGGGACGCCTAGGAGGACCAGAGGAGGGCGTGTGCCTCCTCCAGACCGAGCGGGGGCGTCCGTCCTGGTTATGCAGGAGGCCTCGGGTAGGGGGCTTAGAAGCCCAGCCCTGTAGGGACCCGTGGCCACCGCCAGGCGGCGCCCCAGTGCCCATTTATCCCGGGAGCCCGGCACTTCCACCACACCAGGAAGTGCCGGGGGGAAGACGACAGGGGTTACACGGATGGCTTCCGGGTGCGCAGCCGGCACTTCTGCCACACAGGGGTGTGGCTAACATTAATTGCCGGGGAGCAGCTGGAGCTCATCCGGGTTCCCATAAGAGGGGCCGCCTCCCTCCAGTCAGCAGTGGATGTCGGGTGGAAGAGGACAGAGCTGGAGAGAGGACGGGAGGCGGCCAAGAGAAAGGCACTAGAAGAGTGTGGCCTGGACATTGGGGGAATCGGTGCTGGAGGCACTGGGGTTTGTGAGTGCACCTCAAAATTGTAAATAAACAGTGTGTGGTGAAACTATGTTGTCCGTCTGCCTGTGTCCGGGTTCAAGTTCACAATATATATAATAATTTTAAGCCAGACAGAACAAAGATTTGGGGATTTGCCCTGTATATTTTATGGAGCAGGCAATTCAGACTGATACTAGTCTCTTTTATCTGCAAAATAACAAAAGACACATGAAAATTGTACATTAGTTGGTTTTATATTAAGGCCACAGGAAGTGGGATGAGGTCATCGGCATGGGATGGAAGTGAGGTCATCTATAAGGAAATGGAAGTGGCAAGGCTTTGGTTATTTTTCTGTGGGTCTGTAAGAAGAGAAAACACATTAGTACTCATCACCAAACCTTTTTCCAATGTTTTAATGCCCTGTGTTGGACCCTTTAGCGGTGAGCAACAAAGAGCTTGAATTTGATGCAGCACTGATTGTATCTTTGGCTGCACTGACCTGAGCTCAGCCAAACCCAAAATCAGAGGTTCCACTGTCTGTCATAATAGTTACTAAATGTCTCTGTTGTTTGGTGCATGTTGTGTTCTATTCATCACCATATCCATTGAATCTTATTATGGGGATTAACTAAATTTAACATAGTCCTATCACAGTGTTTATTTAAAAAATGTTATTACCAATAATAATTTTATTATTACATGTGGATGTTTGCTGCTTTTTGTGAAGTCAAGGGCAAATATAAGGGCAGAAATAATTACATTTCTATCAAACAAAAACTCTAACCTTGTGCAGTTCTTAAAAGATACAGATTGGAGCATGAAGTTATGTTCCCTGCAGACATACTTTACCTTGTAAAAAAAATAACTTACCACTTCAGGAAACAAATAAAACAATATTTGGCAGCAATAATAAAACAGAAGGCTCAAAAAAAGAAAATGAAACTTTGGATACAAAAAATTGAAAACAACTTCTTTGATGACTTCAAAACTTAACTCATCAAATTAATGAGGCAGAAGTGAGAAACAAAGATTACAATTTTAACAACCTAAAACATTGATATCAGTCATTTACAAAATATCATTAGTTAAATGTGAAGACTCAGTAGAAGGTTTTTATGTGGGTTCTGGACTCGTTTAACAATTAATTATATTTAATCTGAACAAGTAAACAATGATCTCTCTATAATTGAAGAAGTTGTGTTGACTGATCATTCCTCATACGTTATATTAAAAAATGTAAAACTAGTTTACTTCTTGATAAATTTTAGGTAAAAAAAAACAAAGTGAGTGTGAGTTTTTAAGTTCATATTCCAGACTTTTGAGACAAGGGTCCTCTGCTTGATAGTTTGAATGAGTGATCCGAAGTCCTGCTTCAGCACTTCTGATTGGTGGTAATTGATGTCATTCATGCCAGTCTGCTACAGTCCTAATTCCCTAATCTTCTGTTTCTTAAAAACTTATAAGGCCTTCCTTTTGATATGCTGTACACAATATAAGTGCCAGGGAAGCAGGACGCAAACATGTTGTTCTCAAAGTTTGGAAAGTTTAGGTTCAGAAGAACAGAGTTGATGATAAAGTTAACATCTTGACAGTGAGCAGACAAGTTGGGAGAACTGAGTGGATCAAATTGGTCAGACTAGGGATTCTGGGGTGGACTGTGCTTCTGGTGCTGCTACTGATCTGCATCATAAAACAAATAAGACTTCGCTTAAGGCAACCATTAAGTGTTGACACCTCAGAATCAGTCAGAAAAAAACTAAAGTGGAAGAAATTTTGCGCACAGTCTGAAAACTTTCTTTTCTAACAGTATCTTTTGGCATTACAGAAACTGCTCAATTTCCTTTTCCAGAGTGTATAGTTCCTCGCAGATGTCTGAAAACTTAAAGTGAGTATTCCTGTGTTGTCTGTGTTCATCCACTTTCTGCACTGTCCATAGTAAAATGTAGGGGCACTCAAAAGCTGGCCCCAAACCAAATGACCCAAGGAATCAAAAAGTAAAAAAAAAACAAAAACAAGAAGGGTTTTGATTATACAGAGTTAAACACAACAGGAAGAACATAAAGCACAACAAAAAGGTAAAATTAACAAATGAGTCCTTGAATACCATATGAGTTGAATGGTTCACCTCCCCACAATACCATACTGTCAATCACTGCTCACCTTCCACAGATTTGCTAGATGCAATCCTATGCAATAAACCTTAGGCACCCACATAACATGTAGAGGAATCCCTCTGTGTCCTGGTCATGGGGAACATTGAAAATACTATTAGAAATTTAAATAAACTCAAGATCATGAACTGCCCTGATTCTGCATGGAAGCACACACTACTTTATTTTACTTTAGCATTATTTTATCCAAACACCAAGAGGCAGGTAACTGTCATATATAACGTCTTTTGTATTGCTAGGATACTTTGAAATTTACGGTAAAAACACTTTCTTGGTCATTAATTTTTATAAACAACTCTCATTAAATCTACATATTTCTAGCCTATAATCAGGTTTATGATTAATTTTTCTCTTCACCTTTACCTTCTTCCCACAGTTTGTCATTCTTCCAATTCTTTTTCTTATTTTCCTGAACACTAATTGTCTATTTTAGTCAGTCTTTCAAATTACATATTTTCTTGAAGTTTCTTATTTTTTTTTACCTTGCTGTGATTCCCAACTAGTTTACAGTACTTCTCTACATACAATACAGCCCAACTAAAATACACTAAAGCCCAGCAAAAAATAGAAAGCCCGGGCATTCCTTGAGCTTTGCTAAAACAGAGCACAACCTGGAATTAATTAAACAACTAGAACATAAAAACTCTACACAAATCACACACATTATCATAATATTAAAAAAATGACTAAATAAATATACAGTCCATTTTAAGTCTCTAGGAAAATGCAAAGGCTCATCTGAAAAACATCTGAAAATTTTATTGAGCAACTAGCCATGCTACCTTACTAAGACGGTTTGAAATCTAAGTAATCAACGTTTAACTCATTGTTCACGTTTATAGTGCAGCACTTATTAAAGTATATTTTGTAATGCATGTAGTAATAAAATGCATTGCATTTGTCATTCTAAAAGATGGCACATTACAAATATTTGTAGTAATAAAATGCATTTCTGTATATGTTGAAATGACAAATGCAAAGCATTTGTCTCTGTTATGCTATTTAGCAATGGATTCGTAAAAGCAGTGTTAATGTTTGTGAAGTGCCATCTGTTGAAATGACAAATGCAATACATTTCATTTCTACAAAGGTTTGTGATACACAATCTCTGGGAATGACAGAGATATAACAACCGGACAGACACACAGACAATTGTCCTTTTATTAAGGTGGACCACTGTGTGTTTGTAATGAATAGATTATTTATTACCTACAAAGCAAATAGTCTAAAGGCTATTCTAGAATTTTGAAATTAGAATGAAATGTTCCCACTGTGGGCATCACGGTGGTGCAGTGGGTAGCGCTACTGCCTTGCAGTTAGGAGACCCAGGTTTGCTTCCCGGGTCCTCCCTACGTGGAGTTTGCATGTTCTCCCTGTGTCTGTGTGGGTTCCCTCCCAAAGACATGCAGGTTAGGTGCATTGGTGATTCTAAATTGCGCTGTGTGTGTGTGTGCCCTGCTGTGGGATAGCACCCTGCCCGGGGTTTGTTTCCTGTGTTGGCTGGGATTGGCTCCAGCAGTCCCCCATGACCCTGTAGTTAGGATATAGTGGGTTGGATAATGGATGGATGGATTGATGTCATCAACCCAGGAGCCAGTGGGACAGTCAGTTACCTACTTTGTTCAGTTGGACATATTGTACTTTAACCTATTGATTACATACCTATAGCATTTCCTTGTTGCTAATTATTCCTTTTTTTGTTGTTAGTTTGTTGTTTTTAGGTCGTTATGTGGGAACGGTCCTGATTGCACCCGCAAAAATCCACAATATACAGGTGGGCAAAAGTAGGTTTACAGTTGTTTATATGGAAAAATGCTGAGAGGAACGTACAGGAAGATCTGGTGCCACCAGGTTGAGTCTTGTTCATATAACACCAGGGATTGATGACATCTGCGGTGGGCTGGCATCCTACCCAGGGTTTATTTCCTGCCTTGTGCCCTGTGCTGGCTGGGATTGGCTCCAGCAGACCCCCATGACCCTGTAGTTAGGATATACTGTAGCAGGTTGGGTAATGAATGGATGGATGTTCCCACTGCCGTTGAAAAGTGTATTTTATCTCTCTCTATATACTAAAATAAATTTTATAGATCCATACTTTCAGTGTCCAAAACAAAAAGAAAGTAAAGCCTCTGCATAGTGCTTCTAGTGCAGAAAGCTTGAGCCCTGCAAGACTTCTGAGACTTTAATGAAGGTTTGACAGACAAATCCTGCATCAATGCAACTGTCAGAGTCATCCATGGTCTTATTCTCACACTTATGTACAGACACAAATGGGAAGTCTATAGAAAAAACAGGTCATGACAAACCAAACTGTCATTGTACTTATACATCTAAAAATAATTATTACATTAATGAATATCATTACATTGATTTAGTTTAGGTTTCAAAAGTGTGGACACTGGACCATAATGATCTTAAGGACTTAACAGCATCTTCTAGTCTATTAAGTCGCCCTATATCAGTGTACTGCCAGCATCAATCAAAATCTTCCCATCTTAAGCATGGGAAAGGCTCTATATAAATAAAATGTATTACTATTATTAACATTAACTGATTGTCAGTCCATGTTTTGGGAGAAACACAGTCATTATCTGTATCATTTGCAGCAGAAACTTCTGCGTTCATGGTTGAATCCAGCAAATTCTCTGGTGAAATCAGTGGCTTGATAATGGTGGATTATCTGAGACAACGTTTTTTTAAGGATGAGCCTTTGTGTTTTTGGAGTATCTGCTCTTCTAAAAGTTTATTTTGCTGTATTTTCTGCAAGACAGTTTTTGTTTTTTTACATGTTGCCCTTGGTAAGATGATGTGCTGTGTCCTCAGTTCTTAATAGCTCAAATAATAGTTTAAAGTGGTGCATTACTTAGTGCCATCATTTAGTTTTACCAATATAAATGGGCCATCCCTTTCAGCTCATTACTCCAAAGAGAAAGAAGTCAGTACAGGGTGGTCCAGATCTGATTATGTAGATCCAGATTATCTGGATGACTTTGATTTATGCGAGGACGATTCCAGCTCAGTGCGAAGATGACTTTTCATATCGTCTGTTTGCACACTTCTCGATGGTCTTTTTTCGGGTGATTTTCTATGTAACAAACGTAATAAGTTATAGCGTAATGAAAATTGCATAATTAGATCTGGACCACCCTATATGTCTAGCATGAGAAGTTGTTATTAGTTTCCAAATATACAGTATCTTACAAATATTATTGCTTTAAGAAAAATAATAAGGTAGTGGATTTTACAAGGACCAGGGTGGTTTAAAAGGGTTTTGGGGTGCCTTGCTTTCAGATACATATTCAGCAAACCTTTCAACGAGTAATGAATCAAACAAAAAGTGGTTGTTTAAGATGTTTATATGGGTTCAAAACTGACTTAACACAGGAAGTAAAGGATTATGATGTGAGGTACTTTTTTAATGTTCAAAGTGGTGTCTCAGGAACCAGTTTTAGAGCCAAAGCTCTTTTTAATATACATAAATCATCTTGATAAGAATATAAATTTCAAGTAGGTTAAGTTTGCAGATGTTATCAAATTATTAGGATTGCCAGATACTCTTGAGTTAGATGAATCATTGCAGAAATACCTGGACAAAATTCAGACTTGGACAAATTTGTGGCAAATGAAATTTAATATAAGTAAATGTAAAAAATATTACATGGTGCAAGTTATTTGGAGGAGATCTGAGCTCTAACAGACATCCTGACAGTGTACAGACGCGATTAAGATGTTAGGATATACAACCTCATGTGCGGAGTACACGTAAGTAGAGGTTATGCTTAAACTTCTGTAAATAATACACCACACAAGGAGCACACAGTCAAGCTATGGACACATGGCAAATAGTATGGCAGACAGCAGGACTTCAAAACTCAAACTGATGATATTTGACAGAAATTACGTGACTAGGATTGATGATCTTTATTTGGCTGAATGGCCATCAAAATTGTTCCATTGTTCTAATAAGCATTTAATAAACTTGGCTAATTCAAGAGGTACATGTAGAAGATATGAATAGAAAGTGTTAACTTTTCATTGTAGCAGTACGGATGTAAAATGGCCAGGTGAAAGGCCACGTTAATCTGCAGCTTTGTGTGTACAAGTAAAGGGTAATCAGTTCTGCTTTACTAATTATTGTTTCTAGGGAGTTTATAATGAAACCATTTTACAAATTGGAGGCTATGTTTTTCCATAATCACCAAGGTGATAACATCAATTCTCATTTCTCACCTCTGCTCTAAAACATCCTGATGCAGTTTTTTTTTTTTTTGTAATAATCCTGAGGTGTTCAACAACTTTTTTAATTGTGCTGTGATTCCTGCTGTTTATTACAAGCAATGGGGCATAGTGATTAAGGCTTTAGTCTTCAATTCCTGAGTTTGTGGGTTCAAATACTGATACTAAAACTGTGAAACCATGAGCAAGTTACTTCACCTGCCTCTGCTCTAATTGAAAAAATGAAAGAAATATAACTAATTGTATGTGAAATGTTGTAAGTTGTCTTGGCTAAATAGATACATTCAAAAATGACACTCATGGTTCATTCAATGGCTTAGTTTTGTTTCAATCTTTTTATCTCTCATTGTTAAGTAAGAAGACTGCTTATTTTGTAATATTTGTTTTCTTATTTTTTTCTGGAATTAAATGTCTCTGTTAGGACTATGACCCTAGCATGATGGGGATGTCATTGTATCTAATTAATCATTACAGCTACTTGGTTCTGTAGTGATTAAAGGAATATTACACCAAAAAAGGTTTTTTTTTTTTACGTTATTGAATTTGTTAAAATCAAGTAACATTCCATACAAGCATGTCAAGTTTTACAAAACTAGGTTTGAAACAAATCAAACCACACCCATGATAAAGAGAGCTAGGCCAACAGAGTAAAGCTTTAATAGCAGGAAAAATAAGTAAATACGTAAAAATAAACAGAGTAAAAAAAGGGAAGAGAATCCGCTTCCTCAATTTAAAAGCTTATTCTAAAATGTTATTGATTAGATCCTGCCAAGTTTTGAAAAGTTTTTGTACAGATCCTCTAAGTGAGAATTAGATTTTTTCCAATTTCAAACAGTATATAACATCAGTTACCCACTGAATTACAAGAGGAGAGTTATGATTCTTCCATTTGAACAAGATAAGTCTACGTGTTAATAGTGAAGTAAAGGCAACTACAGTTTGTCCACCTAATACAGATGTTAATGGGTTAGGAGGGATTATGACACCAAGGCTGTCTGAAGGTATTTAAAGATTTTGGTCCAGAATGATGTTAATTTGGTGTACGCCCTAAACATATTACCCAATGAGGCTGGAACTTGATTGCAACGTTCTCAGGTTGGATTTTGCCCTGGAAACATTTTGGACAATTTTTAAATGATATATATAAACGATATATAATTTTAAGTTTAATAATTGTATGCTTTGCACATATGGAGCTTGAGTGAATTTCTTACATGGTAAGATTTTTTTTATCTGTTACTTACTCTGTGTTGTTTCTAGTGATGGCAGAGAAAATATTTTAATCTAATCTGTTTGTGAGGAACTGACACAAAAACTTCTGTGACAACCAATGATGAACTTCTTCTTCTTCTTCTTCATCTTTCCCCATTTTTATGTGGGTTAGATGTGCTTGATCAACCTTCTCCATACAACTCGGTCCTGCACCTCCTCCCCATCAGATCCTTTTCCTTCAGATTTTCTTTTCCTTTATTCATCCACCTCAGTTTTGGCTTCCATTACTTTTTCTTGCTCTGCTCTTCCATTCCCATCCCTGCTTTGCCCATATGTTTATTTTGTCTACTCATCACATGTCCTTACAACTTACACCTACTTTCCTTTTATTTCTTAGATTTCTCACCCTCTTTTGTTGTACCTAATATTGTCTCATTTCTTATTCTGTCCTTTTTTATAACTCCACAAATCCATCTCAACAGTCCCATTTCTTCTACATCTAACTTTTTCTCCTGCACTCCCTTGATTGTCAATGTCTCAGCTCTATACATCATTGCTGATCTTTTCAATGTCTTTAAAAACCTTACTTTTAGCCTTTACCTTAATTCTTCAATCACAGAACACTCCTGATACCTTCATTCAATTGTTCTATCTACACTGCACTCTATGGGTTATCACAGCATCTAAATTTCCATCTTGGGCTACCACTGATCCCAGATATTTAAATGTATCCTCTCTTTTCAATAGCTCTCCCTACAGGCTAACTTCTGTATTCTGATCATCATTAAACCTCATATATTCTGTCTTCTTCCTATTTATCTTCAATCCTCTATCTTCCAAAACCCTTCTCCATTCTTTCAACTTCCTTTACACTTCTTCTTTTCTGGTGCAACATAATGTGTCATCAGCAAAAAGCATTCATCAGGGGGATTGGTCTTTTATCCCATGACTCAACACATCCATAACCAGATCAAAGAGGTAAGGGCTCAAAGGTGCTGCTGAACAAACATCAAAAAATTCAAAAACCTTCATGAAACCGATCTCAGTTAACTCATGTTGCATAACCTATGTCATGTATCAAATGGTTTCTCACAATATTCTAACACATGTACTTTAGATAAAATATTTTAAATAAACCACTCATAAGCAGCTAGAGGTCCTGCGCAGTAATAACTCATTCATTGGCTATCATTACACTTTTTGTTATCAACATTGACAAACATATAGGAAAGAAAAGCCAGTGAAAACATTAACAGCCGGAGAGTATACCTTCAACTTGTACATATCTGAGGTGTCTCAATAAGCAGAAGGTCAATTCAGTGGTGGAGTTTCATAAACTGTCATTGAAAAACCCAGAAATATGGCATTATGGTTTAATGACCAATTAATGAGTGGAGAGTCAGGTCTTCAGTTCAAAAGCTTCATTCCTTTTGCACATGTTCCTCAGTCATTCATGAGGGGATTTTCCGGAAGTGGTTTGTTTAAAAATATTTTAGCCCAAAAAAACGTGTCTGATATTGTAAGCATACAACTGGATATTTGACATATGGATTAGGTAACAGGAGTAAATTGAGATTTTGTTCCTGGTTGTTTTAATGTTGCTTACACTTTTCTCAGCACTGGTCCCCATAGAAGCTTTTTGTGTCAGAAAGTTTGTTATCTCCGTTCTCCATAAAAACCTGAGATTAAAATTTTCTTGGGTATTACTACAAACAACATGATGTAAGTAACAGAGGAATACTCCAGCCAAAAATTACCGTATATACTCATGGATAAGTTCTCCCGGGAATAGTCGGGACTTGATTTTACAGTATAATTTCTAGTATTTTATGATGTCGGTCATATAAGTTGAATGCAGAAAACTCACGTTATTGGTGCAAGGGATTATGATATGCTAAAGCTCACCTGGGAGAGTAACCACAGAGCAGACTGCCTTTTTTTTCCTATGTGGGTGCGGCAATTCACTGTATCACCACGTGCTCCTCAACTCTCTCTCTCTATTGTGCCTATGTGACCACACGGTAATACCCAAACTATTTTGAAGCAACGTTTGCACTGATTTGTGTTTTTTGTATCTCACACCCTCATACACCTTTATCGTAAGAACGTTTCTTATCTACAATGGAGCGTTCGATCAGAAAAAAATATGAAGCTGGATTTAAATTAAACGTTGTTGAAGTAGCGAAAGAAATTGGTAACTGCACTGCTGCAACAAAATTTGATGTGTCTGAAAAACTGATGCGAGATTGGAGGAGGAAAGAAGATATAAAAAAAATGAAGTGTCGCATTTTTGAATGGGTGTATACGTTAGGGTCTGATTTTATGATCGATTTTTTGGGTTTCCAGACCTGACTTATATGTGATGTCACACATGTGCGCATGGGAGGCAGCTAAAGGGCTTGAGTAAGGACAGTTCCGAGACATACCGGGATGTGGCAGAGTGCACTGACTCTTTTTCTCCCTTGCCTGCAGACCATTCATGGGAGATTCCACCTGGTCCTCTTGATGTCATTTCCGGGACCGGGCCAATGGAAGGAGACCTTGCCGGCTCCGGCCCCTGTGATGTCATGTCCGGGCTCGCATAAATGACAGAATACCTACATGAGCCCGACCCCTTTGACTTCATTTCCTGTCTTCCCCTTTAAAAGCCTCCACCTTTTCCCTGTTCCCTCAGTTCTGTTTTGGACTCGGTTTTATGCACATCAGTGCTGTATTTATTGAAAAACTACTTTGCAGCCAGGAAACCAGATTATACGGGTGGCTGCCCCAAACCTTTATATGACTCTGTCTCGAGTTTCTGACAGTGAGTATATACGGTATATATTTTTTAAGTCTTGAGCCATAACCCTTTTGTATATTTACAATCTCAGAGAAGAGATAATGTGTAACATTTTCGCTAACATAACAAACTGTGGCATCTGGCTCTACAACAGAAAGTGTTGCCCTCAGGTGGAAAGGCTCAATAAAATTCAAAGAATTTTTTTTCAGAATCAGATTCAGGGATTGCTGCAGGTGTTTCTGAAAGAGAGAAGCCAGACAAGATGAATCCTCTGTGTGAGCATAATCAAAATGGGCAAGACAAAATATCATTGAGCATCTCTTAATAGTTTTATTCATCATGATAGCCTAAAGGTCTGGAATTTTTTTTAATTGTTTCAAAATACAACTTTTTACACAGTTAAATGTTTAATAGGCTTGAGCAGAAGTTAAGCAGAATTTGGAGCATATTTTGCAAATGTTATGTTATCAGAATCATTGAGCTTTCTATTGAGGGACTCTCTGGGTGAAGAAAGGCAAAGTATTCACTTTTTGGCTCACAGGATGTATTGTTATCAGTATGCCAGACAAAAATGCTTCAACTAAAAGAAAACACTTAACATGCCTAGCCTGAGCTAGAGGCTTTCCCAAGGACTACTCTCAAAAGGAGTTTTTTAATTCCTCTGCCACTGCTATTATGAGACTCCTGTAGGACCATTGTTGCCAAGGCAACAGAGATAGATGGGCAAGGCCAGAGGCAAATGGTGCCTGGAACAAACCTACCTGCGGGCCACGAACATCATCCAAAAATCTCATTAGCCATTTTTAATATTTTTCAAAGAGGTATTGGACTCCAATTTCTCAACAGATCAATTATCTGTGACCTTGAGCTGGATAAGCACATAACGCAACTTGAAGCTCTTATATGGTAACAGTTTCTTTTCTTCTTATGTGTCCACAATTTTTCCTAATGCAACAAATAAAGACTTTCCAGGAGTGACTGTGCACTTAACATAGCTTTGCCAGAAGGCGGTGTTTAATATCTTCTTATCTAAACCTATGTCTTTAGGTTGATTTCTCTTTTATCTGTGTGTCCACATATACAAGAATGGATGCTTTAACAGCCTTTCAATATGTTTGTAGGCACACATATCTTATTTTGACATTTCTCTTTGTAATGCCCAATAATAAGCTCACTAACATTTAGCCTAGGTATCACTCTCAGAAAAATGCAAAGCACCCATGTAAGATAATATTTATAAAAAAAAAAGCTTCCTATTGTTATTTATCTCTTGGGATGAGTTAGCCTAATTTGTGCCCCTACCCTTTATCTGAAAGGGAGTGAAAAGGTTAAATTCTGCATTGGAGGAATAGGAAATGATCATAACTGCTGAAAGCCCTTACTCAGCTACCATTCTAATAATGTGGTTCCCTGTTCTTTTATTGCATTATCTGTGCACAATTTTATAAGCCCTAATAAAAATGAATTTATTTCTAATAATAGTAAATGTTATTTAAAGCCACCTTTTTAAGGCAAAAGTATCTTTAAAGAAAACTACAAAATAAACACCATCAAATAATTATTTAGAAATAATGCAAACATAGAAAAATGGACCGTCTGAAAAGCCATACGTGTGTGTGCGCGCGCGCGCGCGTGTGTGTGTGTGTGTGTGTGTGTGTACGTGTTTGTGTGTGTGTTTTTAAATAGCAATAGCAGGAGAGTGACGGATGTCTAGAGGAAGGGAATTCCACAGCCTGGAGCAACAGCTATAAATGCTTGGTCACCCAGGGACAAGTATCTAGTGTAGGGCCAATGAGTTATTCCTCATTAGTGGCTACAAGCTGTGAAACAGTATAGCAGGTATAAACAATATGAAGAAGCAATAGGTTAAAGGGCTTTGTGGGCAGAGAGAAGAATTTTGTAAGAAATATAATATGTAATTGGTAACCAATGGAGAGTAATGAATGAGGCAGCGATGAGTCTAAGGTTTTGTGTGGGTCATAACACTGACTGATGAGCATATTATAATCTGCTTATTACTTTGTTAGATTCTCCAGAAGGCACGGCATTATACTGAAACGGTATAAATGAGAAGTGGGAAAAGAATGAACAAGTTTTTCAGTTGTCTAGTCAGTCATAGAAAGTCATTGTTGCAAAATATTTCTGAAAGAAAGTAAATTTAGTTAAAGAAAATAGATTTAATTAAATTTTTTACATTTTTCAAATGAAAGCTTTGGATTTAAAATGACATTGCAATTCCTTATTTGGCAGCAAAGATAGAGTAACCACTGTCTATGCCAAAATGTTTTAGCACATACACTGTAAGTAATACTTCCACCTTTTTCCCTTAACGTTTTACAGAGTGTTGGCTGAACAAGGCATAAATATGCATGAAATATTCAACAAATAATGTTAATGGAAAGTCATCTGCAGGCTTGTGTGAACACAGAAAATCTCAGGGTATGTACACAAACAAACTCATCTAGATAGAAAGGGTGTATGAGTGGGTCAAATACTGAGCTGTACCAAGAAAATGCATGGATTTGTAGCTGGCAAAAGATGCAAACTGTTGTCTGCCAGACAGATAACATTGAAACCATATCTCCTGCGCACCTGTAAGATGTCAGTGTGATTTAAAGCATTAGATAAGAACAAAATTGCACAATGTATCAAAACAAGTGAAAGGTTCAGTAAATGTAAGAACTGAGCAGTAACTTTTGTCAGCAGCTATAAGACAATAATTCATTATTTTAACCATACCAGTCCAGGTGCTATTGTTAGCACTGAATCCTTGAATGGAAGTGATCAAACAAATTTTCCTATGAGTATTACGAATTTTAGCTCTGATGGGAAAGGTAAACCATCAAAACACTTTGCCGTAGAGCATTTTAATTGTTTGAAATAATGCATTAAATTATATAAATGTAACATTCTTTTATATATAATTTTCCTGTATAAGACTGCAATTTGTGAGCTTCAAGGGCCTTGTTTCTGATGCAGATGTGAGCAGCACTGGAGCACCACAAGGAACAGTCCTGTCTCCTTTTCTCCTCAACCTGTACACTTTGTAGTATAAATATAAAACTGGTTTATGTCAGCCCTGCATTGGGCTGGCGCCCTGCCCGGGGTTTGTTTCCTGCCTTGCACCCTGTGTTGGCTGGGATTGTCTCCAGCAGACCCCTGTGACCCTGCAGTTAGGATATAGCGGGTTGGAAAATGGATGGATAGATGGTTTATGTCACTTGCAGAAATTCTTAGATGATTCTGCACTCATGGAGTGCATTGATAAGGAGGGTAAAACAGAGTATAGGAGTCAGGTGCAGAACTTTGTTTCTTGGTGCTAACATCAGCAAAACCAAGGAACTGGTTATTGACATTCACTGCACTAAACAGCCTCCACGTCTGCTCGCTATTCAAGGAGTGGGTGTAGAGGTGGTCCACTCCTACAAGTGCCTGGGGGTCCACATCAATGACACGTTTAACTGAACACAAAGGAACTACTGTATATAAGAAAGGGCAGAGCAGGCTCTCTGTCCTTAGCAGACTGTGTTCCTATGTGAGAAATGACATTCTTCACATCTTGTGCAACTCTGTGAGGGCCAGTGCAGTTTCATATTCAGTGGTGTGCTAGGCTGGTCACATAGCTTAAAAATTAATTAATTAACAGGATAAATAAAAGGGCATGCTCAGTTATAGGACCCACTCTGGACTACCTGGAGGTAGTAGCAAAGGGGAGAATTAAAACAAAAGTGAGTGCCATTATCAATAATGCTGAACATCTTCTGTCTGAGACACTGAGGACTTTCAGCCAACAAATCAATGAGCAGACGTTTGTCAAGAAATGCTACTGGGGCTCCAGTATACCAACAGCAATATGCCTGCATGATGTCTCACTCTGACTGTGACAGCTAAAACTGAAGAATGGCAAAATAAAAAAAAAAAACATGAAAGATTAAAGAAAAATTCACAATTATGAAAATGCATAGATTGAAACCAAAAAAATGAAATAAGGAAAGGATAGTATATGATAATAAAATCAACAATTAACTACTAAACAGAAAGCTCCACAAGAAATAAATCTAAAACTTAGGAATTCAGAATATTGCAAGTCCTAAAAGTAGATAAAGAGAAACCAGTTAAACAAATGAGACAAAAATATTATACTTGGTCTTTTATTTATTAAGGAAATTGATCAAATATTACATATTTGTGAGTGGCAAAAGTATGTGAACCTTTGCTTTCAGTATCTGGTGTGACCCCTGTTCTGATCTCACTATTACGTGGTAATAGATATTCAGGCAGCTAAACTCCTCCCTTGATCAACATGATGACCCAGAGACCGACTTGACATGAGGTGTACAAATCTCCAGTTTATTAATAAAGAGCAGGTGTGAAACTACAAGTAAAGAAATATAATATTTAGCATGCGGTGGTGTGCTGGGGTGGCAGCATAAAGATGAAAGACGCCTCACGCCTGGACAAACTTGTTAAGAAGGCAGGCTCTATTGTAGGAGTAAAGTTGGACAGTTTAACATCTGTGGCAGAGCGACGGGCACTAAGCAAACTCCTGTCAGTCATGAAGAATCCACTGCATCCACTGAACAGTGTCATCTCCAGGCAGAGGAGTAGCTTCAGTGACAGACTTTTGTCACTGTCCTGCTCCACTGACAGACTGAGGAGATCGTTCCTCCCCCACACTATGCGACTCTTCAATCTATCTATCTATCTATCTATCTATCTATCTATCTATCTATCTATCTATCTATCTATCTATCTATCTATCTATCAAACAGTTTGATAACAGATTTAAACTATAAGTAGCAGTACAGAATGGTAACATTTTACAAATATAAACTTACCGGCTATGCTACCATAGGCCATAGGATTAAACGGGCAGGGTGAACTTCGCTCTCTGTGTTTGTGGCAGATACATTACCTACATCGGGAACACCCCACTCTAAGGCGGCTCAGGAAGGACAAACGTTACAAAACATGCCTATCTGAACACAACAACCGCCCACAAATGGAAATGGTCAATAATTAAGCACTTTACCTTTCCCAACAAACATGACACTCCCCGCCTGATATCGAAGATATCATCCTTAACAACTATGATGAAATAAGAAGAACAAGTTCAGATATAGGCCTATTGTAAAGTCTGGTCTCATTATCTCTACAAACTTTAACCTCTACTTTACGAACTCTACCATCCTCACTAGGAAACACTTTAGTCACCAGTCCAAGAGGCCAATCATTCCTTTTAGATTGACAATTCCGCACTAGAACCACATCTCCAGATTTTAGGTTTGGCCTTCCAGATTGCCATTTACTGCGCGGCTGCGGAGTGGAGAGGTACTGTTTCCTCCATTTGTCCCAAAAAACATTAGCCAAACACTGCACTTGTCTCCAATGGTGCTTATACAAGTCTTTTGTGTTAAAGTCACCAGGCGGAGCCTCAATCAGGCCAATCTTTTGGGTGAGCAGTGTGGAAGGAGTTAGAGGCTGTGGATCCTCTGGGTCATCAGTCATTAATGTCAAGGGTCTGGCATTCATAATAGCCATTACTTCAGCCATGAAAGTTACAAGAGAATCATGAGTGAGTCTTGCCGTCCCTGCTTGTAAAAATATGGAATCGAGTATTCTCTGGGCCATACCTATCATGCGCTCCCACACCCCTCCCATGTGTGAAGAATGTGGAAGATTAAATGTCCAGGTACAACCTTGCTCAGACAAGTATTTCTCAATGCAGTCAATGTCGAGGTTTGATGCAATTCTTAGCTTTTTACAAGCTCCAATAAAATTAGTCCCTCTATCAGAGCGGATTCTTTTAACTGGGCCCCTAACAGATATGAACCACCGGAAAGCATTGATAAAGCTTGAGGTGTCCATGGATTCAACCACCTCTGTGTGGACAGCCCTGATACTCATACAAGTAAATATGACTGCCCAGCGTTTACTGTTCACCAGTGTGACGTGAGGCAACAATCCAAGGACCAAACACATTGAGCTCTACATTTGAAAAGGGAGGTTCCATACTAAGCCGGTCAGAAGGTAAGTCAGCCATCTTCTGAGTCTGGAAAACTCCATGAAGTTTTTGGCAGATGACACATTTAAATATGGTGCCACTTATAACTCTTTTTGCACCTATGATCCATATACCAGCAACACTAGAGCTCCTTCTGTAAATAGACGCCCTTGATGTTTAGTCTGCTCATGGTAATGGTACACTAACAAAGGAGCAATGTGATGACTTCCAGGGATTAAAAGAGGGTTTTTTTCTTCAAGAGTAAACTGGACTTCCTTAATATGACCACCAACTCTGAGCATTTCTTTCTCTTCTATGAAAGGATCGAGTTTTCTTAGAGCCTTGAATTTGGGAATGGCTTCTCCATTTCTGAGACTCTGCAACTCTTTAGCATGCATCTCTTGCTGCACAGTGCGGATAATAACATCCCTTGACTGTTTAAGCTCTTCTACTGTGTGTGCTCTCTTACAGTAATGCCATCCCTTACAGCTGCTCTTACCTGCAGCAGAAGCTTTGAAGAGCTGAACTATATGAAGAAGGCTGGCAACAGCACGGACCAAGGATTTCCAGGTTGAGAATTTTTCAAAACAATGTGACCCGAGAGTCTGGATTGAGGTGGTGGTATTGAATACTGATACCTCAGGGCGGATTTCAATATCACAGCCCTGGTCGTCTAGCTCAAATGTTTCACGCATTGCAGTGTACTGCTCCACCTTTGCCAATGAAGAAGGTCCAGTAAGCCAAGTGGTATATTTCAACCGACTAGCTGAGACTGTTCTTGTGGCATGGTCAGCTGGGTTTAAGTCAGTAGGTACAAACAGTAATGCCACTGCTTTGGATGTGTGAAATTCTGAATCCGTAAAACCCTGTTATTAACATATACATAGAATCTTCTTGTCTCATTGTGAATGTAGCCTAACACTACCTTGCTGTCTGTGTAAAATTCAGTCTCTTCAAGTTCAACATCTATTTCTGATGAAATGAGCTCTGCCATTACTACTGCTAACACTGCGGCACAGAGCTCTAGTCTTGGTACAGTGATTTCAGGACGTGGAGCTAACTTTGCTTTTCCCATAACAAACCCAATGTTACATTGTCCTTTAAGGTTTATGGTTTTAATGTAGGCTACAGCAGCTATTGAATTAATGGAAGCATCAGAGAAGACACAGAGTTTCCTAGTTTGTATTTCCTCTTGGGGAATAAAGGAATATGAACGTGGGACTTGGAGGTCTGACAGAGCTTTCAGAGAGTTTCTCAACCCCTTCCACAAGCTTTCTTTGTCTGGAGAAAGTGGACAATCTCAATCACTTGGCTCTGTAGTCAGTTCCCGGAGTATTGCTTTGCCCTGAATAGTGACTGGGCAGCAAAACCTAGGGGGTCGTATAAACTATTGATGGTAGACAAAACACCTTGGCTAGTAAAGGGTTTCTCCTCATTATTGACTTTAAATTCAAAGGTGTCAGTTTTTAAATTCCAGATCAGACCAAGACTGTGCTATATTGGCAATATGTCTGCTCCTAGGTCTAAATCCTTCAGGTTGCTTGCATATTCTCTAGATGGAAAGGCCTTAATAACATCCAAGCTGTTAGAAGCAATCTTGTGCAACCTAAGGTTTGAACAAGCAAACATGTCTTGTGTTCTTTTCAGCAAGCTGACAGCAGCTTCAACAGAGGGCAAAGACTTCAGTCCGTCGTCCATATAAAAATCTCTCTACAAATTTCTTAACATCATTTCCATATTGTGCTTCACCTTCCTGTGCACATTGATTATGGCCATAAATTGCAATTGCAGGTGAAGGACTGTTTCCAAATACATGTACCATCATTCAATATTCAATTATGCCTTTGGAGGGATCATTATCCTTGAACCAGAAGAACCTTAAGAAGTTCCTGTCTTCTTCTCTGACAAGGAAACAATGGAACATTTGCTGAATATTGACTATAAAGGCGATAGAATCTTTGTGAAATCAGATAAGCACCCCGAGAAGTTTATTGTTCAAGTCTGGACCAGTAAGGAGGACATAATTTAAAGAAACCCCTCTGTATTTAGAGCTGGAGTCAAACACTACTCTAATCTTCCCCGGCTTCTTTGGGTGATACACCCCAAATATTGGAAGGTACCAACACTCTTCCTTTTCTTTAAGACTAGGTGCAATCTCTGAATGCTTATTTTCAAATATTTTCTCCATAAATGAAAAGAAGTGCTCTTTCATCTCTGGTTTCTTTTGGAATGCACGTCTGAGTGACCAGAAACGATTCAAGGCTTCCTCCCTGTTGTTAGGGAGACATTGTCTCTGAGGTTTAAAAGGGAGTGGAGCCACCCAGCTGTTTGAGGCATCCTTAAACAGTCCTACCTTCAGGATTTTAGGAAGGCTTTATCTTCAATAGAAAGGGCAATTTTGTTGTCCTCTTTTGTCCTCAGGAAAACCATGCACCCTAAATGATTGTCATTCCCATCACACAGTGAGTAGACATTGTAAGGGCTCTGGAGCTGACTGGGTTGTTTGGTAGAGCTGTAAGTTTCTTTTACAGAGAGATGATTAGGGCACGGCTGAAAAAGGGATGGATGACCATTTCCCAATGTATTTGTAAACAGAGTACTAACACTTGAAGGCTTATGCACATCTCCCAAGCAAACATCACCTACTATGACCCATCCTAGGTCCAATTTCTGGGCATAAGGAGAATTGTGTGAGCCATTTACTTGTTTTCTAACTTTATGAACCCTTATAATGTCTCTCCCAAGGAGCAGTAGTATCTGAGCCTGTGGATCAAGTTCAGGGATCTGGGAAGCTAGATGTTTTAGATGTACATGATGAAGGGCTACCTCTAGTGTGGGAATTTCTGATCTGTTATCAGGAATCTGATTGCATTCAATCAGCGTTGGCAGGGGCATGCAGAGCTGTCCATCAAGTGACTAAATCTGATAACCAGATGCTCTCCTTCCAGCTGTCTCCACTACTCCTGCACAGGTTTTGAGAGTGTAAGGAGTACGGGGGCCTTTTATTTTAAAAAGGCTGAAAAATGTTGGGCTTGCTAGGGACTTACTTTGTTAATCGAGGATAGCATAAAGTCTTATCGCTTCACTTGGGTGGCCTGCAGGGTATACTTTCACAAGGCATATCTTAGAACAAGATCTGCCTTTAGTACCCTCCCTACAAACATCAGTACAGTGAGTATTTACCTCTGGTTGGGGTACAGTATTTTGCTCCTCCACGCCATGCTCGCTGACCTGGTTTCTATTTTGTGCAGTCCATGGTGCTGGGCCAGGGTGTAAAGCTGTATTATGACTGTCACTGTCGCACTCTGAGCATTTCACACTGGCCTTACAGCTCTTTGTAAGATGGGATGTTGAAGAGCAACACATAAAGCATATATTAGAACATTAGAACATTAGAACACTCTAGACGAAAACAGGCCATTCAGCCCAACAAAGCTCGCCAGTTCTATGCACTTGTTTCCTCCAAGAAAACATCAAGTCGAGTTTTGAAAGTCTCTAACGTCTTACTGTCTACCACACTACGTGGTAGCTTATTCCAAGTGTCTATCGTTCTTTCTGTAAAGAAAAACTTCCTAATGTTTGTGCAAAATTTACCCTTAACAAGTTTCCAACTGTGTCCCCGTGTTCTTGATGAACACATTTTAAAATACAAGTCTCGATCCACTGTACTAATTCCCTTCATAATTTTAAACACTTCAATCATGTCACCTCTTAATCTTCTTTTGCTTAAACTGTAAAGGCTCAGCTCTTTTAATCTTCCCTCATAATGCAACCCCTGTAGCCCTGGAATCAGCCTAGTCATTCTTCTCTGGACCTTTTCTAGTGCTGCTATGTCCTTTTTGTAGCCTGGAGACCAAACCTGCACACAGTACTCAAGATGAGGCCTCACCAGTGCATTATAAAGGTTGAGCATAACCTCCTTGGACTTGTACTCCACAGATATGCTATATAACCTAACATTCTGTTAGCCTTCTTAATGGCTTCTGAACACTGTTGGGAAGTTGATAGCTTAGAGTCCACTATGGCTCCTAAATCCTTCTCATAAGGTGTACTCTCGATTTTCCGACCTCCCATTGTGTATTTAAACCTAATATTTTTACTTCCTATGTGTAATACTTTACATTTACTGACATTAAATTTCATCTGCCACAAATCTGCCTAAGCCTGTATGCTATCCAAGTCCTTCTGTAATGATATAACAGATTCCAAATTATCTGCTATCCCACCTATCTTGAGATCATCTGCAAACTTAACCAGCTTGTTACTTATATTCCTATCTAAATCATATATATATATATATATTAAAAATAGCAGCGGCCCTAGCACTGACCCCTGTGGAACACCACTCTTAACATCGGCCAGTTCTGATGAGGTTCCTCGCACCATCACCCTCTGCTTCCTGTGTTTGAGCCAATTCTGCACCCATCTAAAAACATCACCCTGAACTCCCACTTCTTTTAACTTGATGCTCATCCTCTCATGTGGCACCTTATCAAATGCGTCCTGAAAGTCCAGATAAATAATATCATAAGCTCACCTTTGATCGTATGCTTTTGTTGCAACCTCATAGAATTCCAACATGTTAGTAAAACACGACTTCCCTCTTCTGAACCCATGCTGACTGTTCAGAATAACTCCTGTCCTTGCCATGTGTTGCTCAATCTTATCTTTAATAATTCCTTCCATTAATTTTCCTGTGATGCATGTTAAGCTTACTGGCCTATAGTTGCTTGGATCTGCCCTGTCACCCTTTTTATATAATGGGATGATATTTGCCATTTTCTAGTCCTTCGGAATCTCTCCAGTGCTCAGTGACTTCCTAAAAATATGTGTCAAGGGTTTATATATGTACTCACTAGCCTCCTTAAGAACACGAGGATAAATATTATCTGGGCCTGGTGATTTGTTTGATTTCATCTTATTTAATCTGAGCAGCACTTCTCCCTCTACAATTGCCAAATCCCTCAGTACCTCCTTACTAGTCGCGTTTACTTCTAGGAGGTTATCCACTTGCTCACTTGTGAACACCTGTGACAATGCGGGTTCTGGTTCCACGCTCCCATCTCTGTTTGGGAGCCCTTCAACCCGTCACCATCGATAATGTCACCGAGTGAGCTTGTCAGTGAAGGCAATAACAATCGAGCAAGGGGATGGTACAAAAAGTGCAGAAGTACTTTTATTTAAAAGACAATCAAAACAAAAACAAAGTGTCCATAAAATGCAGTGCTTCAAAAATTCAATAAATAATTCATAAAAAGGAACGTGGAGGTAAAATCAATAAATAGAAAAAACAATCCTTAAAACCAGAGGTTAAAATGTTTCTTTGGAAGCAGTCTTTTAAAATCAACAACAACAAGCCCGGTGCTTCTTCTGTGCTAGCGTCTCACCTGCTTATCCCGCTTGGGCTTAGCAGCAGGCAAGACACTCTCTGCAGCTGCCCTTTTTCCATTACACATTCAAATGAGACTGGAGACCTCCCAATCCCTGGCTTCGGTCTGGCACTCATCCCAGTCCCCGAGACTTGGTTCACACCAATGGCCAGGACGCACACGTTGGGGAATCCACTACCAAGCCTCACGACTCCCGCTGTCTTTCCGGCCTTCCGCGGCCAGTCGTCTTTCCCAGGTCATTCCCGCTACCTGCTCACTCAGCGGGGCGACTTCCAACTCCTACGCCTGGGTGTAGGCCTAACACCCAGGCCCTCGCAGCTGCCCACGAGCGCTCGTTCGCTCGCTCACCCACACGCTACGTGTGTCTCTCTCTCTCTCTCTCGCACCGTCCTGCTTCCTCGTTCGCTCCCAGTAACCTCCGTCCTCTTTCCTTCTCTTTTCTTTCATTCTTTTTCTTCCCCCTAACCAACTCGCGCTTCTTTTTTAGGGGCTATAGCAGCTGTAACAAATTAGCCACGGGAATAATCACAGATGTGGGCAGTTCCTCACCTGTGCACTCGGTGAGAAACACCCACACCTCAGATCGCCCTGCGGCTTGCTACAACCACTACGCCCCCTCACGAAACCGCGAGCGCGGTGATCATTTATTTAAATGGCCTTTGCTCAGCGAGCAGTGGACCCGCTATACCACAACACCTCAGAAAAAATTAAGTTTAATGCATCCGCTATTTCATTGTATCTTTTAATTCTTCTTTACTATTTCTGATGCACTTCACCTCCTCCTTGACTGTTCTTTTACTACTAAAGTACTGAAAGAATCTCTTGGGGTCTTCTTTCACCTTATCTGCTATATTCCTCTCCAACTGTCTTTTAGCCTCCCTGATATCCTTCTTAATGGTTGCCCTCATATTCTCATACGCTCTACGATTCACTTTGCAGTCATTAGTCTTATAGGTCTTATACAGCAGTTTTTTCCTTTGCAACTTCTTTTTTAAATCTTTATTAATCCACCGTGAAGTTTTTTTTAGTTTCCTATTAATTCCAAATTTAGGTATGTATCTGTCCTGCATTCCATGTAAAACATTTTTAAACCTGTTCCACTGCTCCTCGACTGTCTCCACATTTAAAAGCTTATCCCAGTCTATCCTACTTAGACTTTGTCACATCTGCTCAAAATTAGCCCTACCAAAGTTCAACTTCACAAACCACATGTCCTCACTAAGATGGGGCTCATCATCCAACTGAAGATGACTTACATTTAAACCCTGTTTGGCATAAACAGCAACCCCACCTCCTTTTCTGTTCTGTCTATCCTGCCTAAAAAATGTGTATCCCTCTATGTTACACTCATCCCCATCTTTGTTATTTAGCCAGGTTTCCGTTTTTGCTATAATATCATAATTATGCTCTGCTACATACAACTCCTTATTTTTGATACTTCTAGCATTAAGGCAAGCTATTTTTAATGTGTTAATCCTTCTACATTTACGTGTTTGCTTAGAATTTACATTACTATGCATTTTTATTTCTACACCATTGTTTGATCTTCTATGTATAGATCTAAACCTGGCCTGTCCTAAACTCCCTGCCCCCCCCATTCCCTAGTTTAAACAATCCTTGACTAGCCTACACATACGCCTCCCCAATACATTGGTGCCCCTCCAGTTCAGGTGTAACCGTCACGGCGGAACAGGTCCCATCTGTTCCAAAAGGAGTCCCAATGCCCCATAAACCAATACCCTTCTACCCTGCACCAAGATTTGAGCCATGCGTTAAGCCTTCTAATCTCCTCAGTCTTACCTGGACTGGCGCGTGGCACAGGCAGAACTTCGGAGAAGACTACCTTGTCAGTTCTGCTCCTCAGCTTGGTACCTAACTCTTTTAATTTGGATCGCAGAACTGACAGACTACCCTTATGTATGTCATTTGTTCCAACATGGACAATGACAACTGGATCCACCCTTCCAGGGAGGTCTCCCACCTGTGCTCCCGGAAGGCAACACACCGTGCGAGACTCTTTCTCTCTGTAGCACACCTGCGCTTCAATCCCCCTAATGATTGAGTCCCCAACTATCACTACCTCTCTCTTTTAAGGGAAGTGGTTTTGAGGTGGCCCGTTGGGGCTCCTCAACCCTGCCTACCACCTCAGAATTATCAGAGTCACCGTCCAGCTCCGCAAGGACATGATAACGGTTAGACACTTCTAATTCTGGGGTTGATGCCCCCAGACAGTGTGCACCCTTTACCTTACGCCTTGTGACCGTGACCCACCTATTCCTACCTGTCTAGTCTGGAATCTCCTCCCGCGCCACCTTAAGGGTGCACACTATCTTTCTAATGGACACCTGGGCCAAGTCCGCCAATTCTCTATTAAAATGCAGGTCAGCCAACTCCTCCTCCAGTTCAGCGACCCTGAGCTCGAGGTGCTGGATCAGCTGGCATCTCTTGCAGATGTAGCCCTCATAGACAAAAGGCTCTTCCAAACCATCATCTAAAAAGTCTAACATCCAACAGGACTTGCATTGCACTGGCCTCATTATTAAAATTTGACTTGGGATTACTAAGCTGCCTTAACTTTTTTTTTCTTAAAATTAAATTTCTTCTTCTTTCAGCTGCTCCTTAACTTAAATGGTAACACTAAGATCTGCTACAGATATTTTACACCTTTTCCCCTTAAGCTCCTGTACTATTCTCCCTCTCAGCTGCCTGCTATTTGCCTTTCTATGAGGTTAACTTTACTTTTCTCTGTCTCTTCTCCTAACTTTGCACTCCTCTTACTTATAAGCTTTTCACTCGCACTGTTTGTATTCCCCCATATTAATGAACCCTTACGCTGTCTCCCACTTAACTGTTCTGCCTCTGGACCGCTAAGGACTGTTTAATCTAAAATAAACAAATAAATAAAACTTTACTACCTTATTTGCTCCTACTGCTCCTTGTGCCTGATCGGCGTCAACGCAGGCCGCTTTTACTGCTTTGAAGTCAGCCGTGGCCTTTTTTTCTTTTCCTTTAAACTAAGGAATCGCTGTTACGACAACCCGGTTATTTATTTACAAATGCCGATATAAGTTACTGCTGCTTTCTACCCTGCCTCCTCGATGCTAATTCAAATACAGATAACAAGACAGGTACAAGTACAAATAACGTTTTCAAGCACACTTCCAAACACCCAGCTACTTTTGCTCTTGTGCGGGCGAAAAAAAAGCAAAAAAAAACATTCTAAAGGGAAAAAAAGCTTTAAAAATTCCCACACGGTTCCTTAGCGGCAACCAAAACCCAAGTTTTTAAGAGTAAAATGTATTTTTTTTTAAATTTAAATCTCACACCACAGAACAAACCAACAACTCTCAACAGAGTTGATCTTGAGAAAGGTCTTACGTCTTCCAATGACTTCTCCTTAAGGGAACGACATTTCTGGAGCGGATGAGGTTTCCTGTGTAAAAGGGCATTAGCTACTTGGGTCCTTTACTTTGGACCTTTCATCTTGATCTGCAGAGCTAGACATAGAGACTATGTATAATGACTCCGAGGAGGCTATATTTGTTTTGTGGGCTGCTACAGCCGTGCTCCGGTAAGTGTGTGAGGTAGAAGACGTCTCAGATTTGGGGCAAGCAATATTAGATAACCCTAAAACAAAGCTAGGGTCATTCTTAGCCTTTGCTTGTTCACAAATAAAGTCCACAAAAAAGTAAAATGGGGGGAAGGAGACTGTATTGCTGTTTATACTTGAATCCTCTTGCTGCCTACTACTCTTGTAGATTGTATGGCAATTTTTGCACAATTGAGTTGACGCCATATGCAGTGTCTAAAAATGTGAGACCCTGCAAATCCCCTTCTGTCTTGGCAGCTTGGAGTTCCATCAACATATCACCTAACTCTCTAAGTTTCTGGTAATTTGTGCTGGATATTTTTGGAAAGTCATGAATTTGTTGGAAGAGTGCGTTTTCGATCATCTCTGGTGAGCCATAACATTCCTCCAGCCTTGCCCAGACTATTCTCAGTCCCCTGGCTGGTTAATTTATGTTTATCATTCTGATGCGTTTTGCATGTTCAGCTGATTCACTTCCATGCCATTTAACTAAAAGGTCTATCTCCTCATTGGCTGACAGTTCTAAGTTTCTGACTGCACTCCGGAACGACGATCGCCAGGCTCGATAGCTTTCAGGACGGTCATCAAATTTTGTGAGACCCTTACTGACAAGTTCATGCCGAGCAAAGAATTTAGCAAAGTCGGAAGGAGTCTGATTAACATTTAAATGAGTGTCAGGAATGCTATTGTATCCTGGAGCATAGTTATATCTGTTGGTCGTCCTTTCCAAAGGACCACCTCCATCATACTTCTTTCCATATTGTAGCCTGAAGGTCTTTGCATTTGCTGTATGAAGAGGTTGCTGTGGGCAATTCTGCCTTGAGAAGCATCTTCTTCTTTAAAATGTAAGACTAGGTCGCCACCTTGAGGCCGCTGGTTCTGTGAACAGATCGATCAAGTGGTTGGAATATGCTTTACGTTTTGAATCGTGTGAGGGTTGCAGTACACGTCGCTGTGTTCAAGTACGTACTCTGAAGTGCGTTGGGTGGTTCTGTGGAGACCGAGCTCTGCATCAAGAGTTAAGTTCGGTTTTCCGTTTTCATATTCTGCCTCCGAATTCGTAAGTTCTGCTTCCGCAATGGCCGCTGCTTTTATTGCTTCAGCTTCGGCCACAGCCACTGCCACTTCCCTTCTTCTCGCTAGCTTTTCCAAAGTGGCCTCTATATGAGCTTTCTCTGTTTGTATCTGCATTTCTTCGTCAGCAATCGCCTCCCGTGCCTTTGCCGCTTCAGCTTTTGCGTGCGCCAAAGCAGCCGCTGCGCTGCTGAATGACTTGTTTGAGCGTTTCGTGGAGTATGACACGCAGGACCTGGTCTCAAAGATGGACAACCGTTTCTCTGACATTGTTTAGAGAGCTCGTCCGCGTAATCTCTGTACAACTCTATAGCGGCACAGATGCAGTGTCCTGTCTGTTCATACCGATCCGTAACCCATTATAAGCCTGCCAGGAAGCAGCCGTTTCACTGTTCTGATCTCACTATTACATAGTAATAGATATTCAGGCAGCTAAACTCCTCCCTTGATCAATATGACGACCCGGAGACTGACTTGACACGAGGTGTACAAATCTCCAGTTTATTAATAAAGAGCAGGTGTGAAACTACAAGTAAAGAAATATAATATTTAGCATGCAAACAGTTTGATAACAGATTTATATTATAAGTAGCATTACAGAATGGTCACATTTTACAAATATAAACTTACCGGCTATGCTACCATAGGATTAAACAGGCAGAATGAACTTCACTCTATGTGTTTGTGGCAGATACATTACCTACATCGGGAACACCCCACTCTAAGGCGGCTCAGGAACGACAAACGTTACAAAGCATGCATATCTGAACACAATAACCGCCCACAAATGGAAACAGTCAATAATTAAGCACTTTACCTTTCCCAACAAACATGACAACCCCCCTTTGCAACAAAAACTGCAACTAAACATTTCCGTTAACTTTTGATCATTCCTGCACACTGGCTTGGAGCAATTTTAGCCCATTCCTCCGTACAGAACAGCTTCAACTCTGGGATGTCGGTGGATTTCCTCACATTAACTGCTCGCTTCAGGTCCTTCCACAATATTTCAATTGGATTAAGGTCAGGACTTTGACTTGGCCATTCCAAAACATTAACTTTATTCTTCTTTAACCATTCTTTGGTAGAATGACTTGTGTGCTTAGGGTCGTTGTCTTGCTGCATGACCCACCTTCTCTTGAGATTCAGTTCATGGACAGATGTCCTGACTCTTTCCTTTAGAACTCTCTGATATAATTCAGAATTCATTGTTCAGTCAATGAAGGCAAGCTGTCCTGGCCCAGATGCAGCAAAACATGCCCAAACCATGATACTACCACCTCCATGTTTCACGGATGGGATAAGGTTCAAGTTCAAGCACTTTATTGTCATTGTGTAACACAATGAAATTACTTTTTGTGACAGCCCCAAGGTGCATTTAAAGAAAAGTCAAATAATTCCAAATATGTCATATACAGTGTTAAGTGATCAAGTAACCAGAGCAAATTATTATTGCTCAAAGTACGGCAGCATAAATTGTTATTGCACCTGTTAATGAATAGTACATTACATATTCTATATTGTAATACATTAGTATATTGCACATTACCAATATAGCTCATTGCAGATGTTCAATTAAAAACTGAGGAGATTCAGAGTTCAGAAAGTTTATGGCAGATGGGAAAAACCTATTTTTTAGTCTGCATATGCGTACACGGATTGACCTAAAGTGTCTTCTTGATGGGAGGAGCTCAAACAAAGAATTTCCAGGATGAGTTTTGTCCTTGAGAATGTTTTTGGCCCTTCTCACACAGCAAGTCTTATACGAGAGTTTGAGTGATGGCAGTTCAGTCCCAGTAATGGCCTGTGCTGTTTTTAAGAGCCGCTGCAGGGCTTCTTTAGCAGCCTTGGTGCAGCTGTTGTACCAGGCCATCATGCAGTTAGTTAAAATGCTCCCTATAGTGCATCTGTAGAAATTAACCAGCAGCTTCTGAGGGAGGTCAGCTCTCCTTAGCTTCCTGAGAAAATAGAGGCGTTGTTGTGCTTTGCCTATTATAGCCAAATTGTTGTCAGCCCAGGACAGGTCCTCTGAGATAGTGACTCCTAGAAACTTAAAGCTGGAAACTCTCCACAGCATCTGCATTGATTGTTATCGGACTGTAATTGGTCTTTTTAGTGGTCCTAAAGTCCAGAATAACTTCTTTGGTCTTTTTGGTATTTAAGACCAGATTGTTGGTGTTGCACCATTCTGTCAGATTCTGAACCTCTTCCCTATATGCAGCTTTACTGTTGTCTGTTACAAGCCCAATGATAGTTGTATCATCTGCGAATTTAACAATAATGTTTGATTGGTGGATGGGTTGACAGTCATGGGTGAAGAGTGCATAGAGAAGGGGACAGTACACATCCTTGCGGCACACCAGTGCTCAGGGTAAGGGTGGAGGATGCGTGTTTGCCCATCCTGATAGACTGGCGGCGGTTGGTGAGAAAATCCAGTAACCAGTTGCATATGGACGGAGCAAGTCCTAGTGTATAGAGTTTTTGGAACAGCTGGTTAGGTATGATGGTATTAAATACAGAGCTGTAGTCAATGAAGAGCATCCTAACATAGGTGTTGGGATTTTCCAGGTGCGAGAGAGCAGCATGTAGAGCCACACAGATGGCGTCCTCAGTTGATCTGTTTGACCAATAGGCAAAATGGTGTTGGTCTAGATCAGCTGGGATGGAGGCTTTGATGTGGGTGATTACCAGTCGTTCAAAGCACTTTGTGATGACAGGGGTGAGAGCAACTGGTCGATAGTCATTAAGACAGGTTATCCTCGGTTTTTTGGGAACAGGTACAATGGTTGTGGATTTCAGGCACAAGGGGACTACACCTGAGGAGAGAGAGAGGTTGAATATGTGTGTAAATACCTCCGCTAATTGGTCAGCGCAGGCCTGGAGCACACGTCCTTGCACATTATCAGGACCTGCCGCCTTCTTTGTATTGAGGCTTTTGAGTGCCCGCCACACATCATGTATGTGTATGACCAAAGACTGTGAGTCTCCGGTCAACTTGAAGCTGACTGATAGCTGGTTATCGTCCTTGTCAAACTGTGCAAAGAAACTGTTAAGTTCCTCTGCTAGGTTGGCATTGTTATTAGCCAGTGTGTCTTGTACGTCATTTTTCTTTTTGTAGTCCGTGATTAATCGGATGCCTTGCCACATTCGCTGTGAGTTTGAGTTAGTGTCAAAGTCCTCCTCAATCCGTTGTTTGTATATTAGTTTAGCAGACTTGATGCCCTTCTTGAGGTTAGCTCTGGCAGCTCTATAGCCTGAGGTGTCTCCTAATTTAAAGGCTTTGTCCCTTTCCCTGAATAGTTGTTTGACTTCACTGTTCATCCATGGTTTCTCATTTGAGTAGACCTTAATCCTTTTGTTGACAGTGACATTGTCCACACAGTAATTAATATATGACAGCACAGATGAAGTTCTTATTCTGGAATTCTTATGCTGGAATGCAGTGTTTTCCTTTCTCCAAACATAACGCTTTTCATTTAAACCAAAAAGTTCTATTTTGGTCTCATCCGTCCACAAAACATTCTTCCAATAGCCTTCTGGTTTGTCCACGTGATCTTTAGCAAACTGCAGACGAGCAGCAATGTTTTTTTGGAGAGCAGTGGCTTTCTCCTTGCAACCCTGCCATGCACACCATTGTTGTTCAGTGTTCTCCTGATGGTGGACTGATGAACATGAACATTAGCCAATGTGAGGGAGGCCTTCAGTTGCTTAGAAGTTACCCTGGGGTCCGTTGTGACCTCGCCGACTATTATATGCCTTGCTCTTGGAGTGATCTTTGTTGGTCGACCACTCATGGGGAGGGTAACAATGGTCTTGAATTTCCTCCATTTGTACACAATCTGTCTGACTGTGGATTGGTAGTGTCCAAACTCTTCAGAGATGATTTTGTAACCTTTTCCAGCCTGATGAGCATCAACAACTCTTTTTCTGAGGTCCTCAGAAATCTCCTTTGTTCGTGCCATGATACACTTTCACAAACAAGTGTTGTGAAGAGCAGACTTTGATAGATCCCTGTTCTTTAAATAGCACAGGGTGCCCACTCACACCTGATTGTCATCCCATTGATTGAAAACACCTGACTCTAATTTCACTTTCAAACTAACTGCTAATCCTAGAGGTTCACTTACTTTTGCCACTCACAAATATGTAATATTCGATCATTTTCCTCAATAAATAAATGACCAAGTATAATATTTTTGTCTCATTTGTTTAAAGGGTTTCTCTTTATCTACTTTTAGGACTTGAGTGAAAATCTGATGATGTTTTAGGTCATATTAATGCAGAAATATAGAAAATTCTAAAGCGTTCACAAACTTTCAAGCACAACTGTAAATTCATTCTAATTGTATAAACTAAGGTGCTGAATGTCTGGATGAAGCAGCCTAAAATTTTAAATGACTAACAATCGCAATCAAATGCAGTGATATAAGAGACATTAACATGATACAGAGAGAGTGGTCTGGTCTGCTCGGATTGACATTTGCCACCATTGACTCTCATGAAACAAGTAGATGGGAAATGAATTGAGGTTTCCAAAAGAAATGAAACACTTGAATAATGCAAGAAGTACAATGAGAAAATTTCCTTTGTGAAGTTAAAGATTTAATAGGAACACTTAACATGAATTACAGTGAAAATGCCTACTGAGCATATTATTATATAGTGTGTACCTTGGTTCTTTAACATTATAGCTACAGCATCAATGATTTGCTATTGTTCTGCTCGATTTGCTAATGCAAAAGACATTTGAATAGGAATAATGTGTTTTAAATATGTACTCTAACTCTCCTAACATTATAAAATAGACTTTTGATCCAAATTACACCTAGTTATTACATTATTGCTTGTTGTGTCATTGACTATCTGCTGAGCTGAATGAACAGGGACATGGTCAGCCAATGTTTTAACATGGGTAAATAACCACTGGCTGAGCATAACAGGATATGATACTCATACACAGAAATGGTTTGACATTTGTTGATGAATTAGATGCAGTTGAATGCATTGATATTTAAAATAGCCAGTTGTCTCTTTCTATAAATAGAAGTACCTGCTTTTGAATAAGATGATTCATTTTTCTTAAAAAGCTAACTAACATTGCCTCACTACCAGAAGTGCGTATCATTTTTAAGCAGATGTTCAAAATGAAGAATGTTATTTTAAGAATAGCTTCAATAAGTAAAGTAGACAAACAGCTACTTTCTGAAAGATTCTGGGTTCTCTGTATTAGCTGGGAAAAGATTTTTATTTCTGATCAAAAATATTCTGTTTATTGGGTGTAGCGTTATCTGTGCTTTCCCTCACACGGCTTTCTTCTTGTATGTTGGCAATCTGCTATTAAGATGAATTTTCTTTAAAATGCTGAACTATTAAATTCAGGGTATTCGTTTTCCAACTTTCCACCCATCAGCCATAATGTTAAGAGAGCAAAGCAACTGCACAAATAATTGCCATTATATCACAATGTATTTGACAGCTACCATTTCAGAATTTTTAAAGACACTGAATATAGCCACAGAAAAAGACATAAATCAGTTTAATTACAGGACATGTTTTTTATCGGCTTAGGAGGAGGGTGAGTTGTTTGCCAAAGCCTCCCAAAGGTTTAATCCCCCGCCACAAAAAAATTAAATAAATAAATATGTGAGGCCATTTTGTTGTCATTTCACAGCAAATAAGAAATCAATCCAGCAACCCACTTCTAGCATTTCATTGTGTTCCTAGTTTTAATGAGTTGTGTTCCTTGAGGGATGAAGTTACATATGTCGGTGTTATTATCAATACAAAAATAGCAATGTAAAAATATAAAAGGTAATGGAAAGACTTTTATTTTGTAAAAATACCAGTGCACCTTTATATGGTCAGAATTTAAATTTGTCCAGACATTTTACAAATTTATTTTGCTACTTTTTGACCTTAACAGTACTGATCTTAAAGTGACTAATTACTTTTCTATGTAAAAATGTCTTTAAAAAGAAAGACACAAATAGAAAGGCTGCAAATTCCCATTATCACATAATCAGAGTTTAAGCAGTAATTATCAGAGATGCTTAATAGAGTATTTATTCAATTAAATTTTGCTATTTTTATACAACACACTAAAACAAAATGCAAAATAATATGTCAAAAGAATAGCATAAAACAAAAATGTTCAAATAGAATACTTGTATACACTACGACTGTATGGGGCGCCAAGAGCAACAGGAAGAGAACGAAAGCTTTGGCCAAGCAATATAAAAGGTGCATTTCAAAGTCTTTACTAATTCCAGAAAAAAAGGCAAAAAAGTAATGGCTGCATATTTGGCTTTTATCCTTAATTTCCCCAAAGACATGAAACATTTGTAAGTCCTTACTGAATCATTCTCTCCTGGATTTTATCTCCATGGGCCCCATTTAACAAAAGATAAATTGTACATCCATTAAAGGGTGGAATACCTGACCCGTTAGCCAATCTGGATCTGACAGGCCTAGCTGGTGCATCCCTTTATGCAGCTATCATGGTTTTCTTTATCTCCTGGACTCCTTTTGCAGCCCTACAATCCCAGCCTGAGAACATGAAAGAACTCACTTCTAGATATCTGGAGCTTGTTTACCTGAGCCTTAGGTTTTCCCTAAGCTTCTGTGCCAGGCCTCACAAGGTGCTGCAAGGAACTATGACAATACATATATTGTAAACCTAGAAATCTTCATTTACTGCAGACAGCACTGCTGTGAACATCCACACTGCCCCTTTACTAAAGTGGCTCTGTCTGTAGCAGGGCATCTATTTTCAGGAGCAGCAGTGTAACTCAAGTTGCATGAGGATCCACTGTTGGAGGTAAGACAAACATAGCAGAGAAGTCCTTCCTGTATTCTGAGGAATCTCTCTGGAGAATGAAGTGCTTTTCCTTACAGTTTCTGCATGCAATGAAATCAAATTTCTAATTGCTACGCTATTTTTTCTGACAGCAAAACATCAAAAACAGTTACAATACAGGGGAACCTCGGGTCACAAACATCTCGGAACACGTACAAATCGGGTTACGACCAAAAACTTCGCCAAACTTTTGCATCTGTTCACGACCACACACTCGGGTGACGAACATGCTAGTTTCCCTTCCGGTTCGTACACGTCAATGACTTCCGTACGTGTTCAGTCTCTCCCTGTGCATTCGCTGTGAACTCTTTGTGCTCTATTTTGTTTCCCTTCCGGTTCGTACGCACCGGTGATTTACGTAAATGTTCAGTCTCTCCCTGTACAGTACATTGTTCTCGGTCAGATGTGCATCGCACAGAGGGACTTTACCTCAAAACTGTAATCTCCTCTCCACCCAGCTTCCTGCTCACTTCCTTCATGCCAGAACTCGACTCATGCAAGGTTAGTTTTCTTGGTTGTTTATGGTTAGTTTTTGTATAAATTAAGGATTTTTCAAATGTTCATTTTTTTCCATGTGCTTAAAACTCATTTAAAAAAAAAGTGTTTACAGCGAGCAGTTCGTAAGGCTGTAGCGTGAACTCTTGCAATGTTAGTTTTCTCTGTTCTAGGTTTTCTCAGTGTTATTCAATTTTTTCACATTTAGTTTACTATTACACTGTGCATTCTATGGTATAATTAACTATTTTTGTGCTTAAAAATCTTAAAAAAAAATATTTACATACAGTTCGTACGGTCTGGAACAGTATAATTGTATTTACATACAATCCTATAGGGGAAATCACTTTGGGTCAGGACCAAATCAGGTTGCGACCAGACTTTTGGAATGAATTACGGTCGTGACCCGAGGTTCCACTGTACCTACAGACATTTTTTGTTTTGTTCCTAACACTCCCTATAATACTAGCAGACCTGTTAAAAATGATGGTCAGAAACAAAGTTATAAAATTCGATGAAGATGCTATCTGACAAGGATGTGACTGACCTGCTGTGACTTTCCCTGCTCCTTCATTTGTTTTCAATATTTTGAAAACCACACTTACTTTTCCTAATGGTTCATTTGCTATTCTTAGCTGGCTTACTGTTCTCAATATCGGAGATGATGGGCTGAGTTCCCTATTTGAAGTCATTTTGATTGACTCTTCATCTGTGGAAAAACAAAAAAAATTACATTTACATTTCAAGAGAGAGTAAGGCACAAACACTGCCTGTTGTCTTCCGTTGTTGGGAACCTTTGTTGATCTTCCTTTTTCCTGTTTATAATAAAACTTTCAAACAACCCCAGGTAAAACTCAACCCTTAGTTAGCATCAGAATCACTTTGCAAAATTGGAGAAAACTGAAAAAGTAAACAATTCAGAAGAGGTATGTCCATCTTTTATTTTCTGTTTTCATGAATACATTAAGGTATTCCTTTGACAAAACTTAGTTCTGAAATCATAAATATCTATAAGGAAGAGTAACCTGTATACAGACATAACAAAGAAAATGATACAAGTTGTTAAACTATACATACCTTTATATTAAACTTTGACCAGTTGGCAAAGGAAAAGTGGAAAAATAAAATTCCAGTCCACAAAGGTTACAGAAAATGATTAACTTCTGGGGCACATAAACATTAGGAAAAGTTAAAGTCGATTTATTCAAGACATCTGGCAACTGAACCTAACCAGGGGCCTTGTACAGAGTACCACACTGCAAGCTAGTATCCATTATTTGGATGAAATATTACATAAGTCTTATTCTGGGCATATCATTGATAATAGTAATGTCTCTCATCTGTTCTGTGATTCTGTCCACATAATAGGTGGAAATTGGGAAAGGCTAAACAAAAATAAACCACAACAACTGTAACAGTTGCTAAAATGCTATATGAACTGCCTAGCCAAAAGATCTCAAAGTATCATGCAGTGAAAAATAACACACCTTGAGATTTGATTTAAAAGTTAAAATTGATGGGTGTCTTTCATTTTTTCAGACAGATCACTGCAGAATTTAGGGGCTCTTTAGCTGAATGTTTTTCCATCTGCATTAGTTTTTTTCTCCTTGACATTTTAAGAAAGAGGGTATCTAGTGAATGTGCGGTGTATTTTCTGGAAAATAGACATTAACAAATTCTTTAAGATTAGCAAGCACTACAACATTTTATTCTTGGACAAATATTACATTATTTTGTTTGGAAAGGTTTAGAGTAGGCCACTGTGAAATGAAAGCATAGTTTTCTTTTATTTACTCAAAGTGTAATTTTGTCTTCTTCCATCTGCCTCCTCTAGTGAAGTTATGCATTTTTTACATTCTTCTTTATCATGATGCTAGAGAGTAACAATGTGTTGCATGCTGATCAGACATAGGAGTCATGGTTTCACTGTACTGTACATGTGACAGTACTACTTCTAATACAAATGTATGCTTCTTTAACTGTTCTGTAAGTTTTGCACTCTGATCTATTTCATTCTGCTTCTTTTTTTCAGATTTATTTAGTTATTGCATTAATTTTTATATTGCTTTGTTATGTTTTGGATCTACTAAGGCACAGAAATTATGTTAATAATTGTGACGCTATAAGCATAAGATGTCAGACAAGGTTGTAATTTCTAGCAAACCAAGAAGACGAAGAAGAGAAACATTCAATTAGAAGAAGAAAACAAAATAAAATTACACTGGTTGAAAATGAACCTCTGAAAATTTCTGGGAGATATATTTTATAATGTTAAAAGCTGAGATAATGTTTCTTAAACATAAAAGGAATCAGAATAGATCAGATATGAAACAAAGAAGTTAAATCAAAATATGGAAGATGGAAGAACTACTTCTCCCTAAAGTAATGAGAACAGAAGAACAAAGAAAAGGCATTTGTTGACACCTGGCGGGACACAAAATATACTAATCATAAGTCATCAGATATGTGCAATGGATTTGCTACACCTTCCCTTAAGTCTTACTTACAATTTATTTGATACTGGTTTCAGCAATCCTTTTATAAATTCCCATGAAATAATATTTCAGCTACTTGCTAAATCCTTTGTGTCTCTTAGAGGTTGCATGATTTGAGTGTAAATAAAACTCAAAGAAAGGAACATTTCTACTCTCAAATTCTAATGTAAATTGCATCAGGGTTTGTAAAGATGGCACATATAAATGATGAAAAAAATGTGTTTCACTAGCTCTGTAACACTAGCAGTGAGTATTTTAGCCAACAAATCATTGAGCATATGTGTGTCAAGACATGTTACTGGGGCTCCTTTCTACCAATGGCAATATGCCTGCATAATGCCATGCTGAGACATTGGATTGTCATTATTCCAGTATGTGTTCAGACCATACTGAATATTTGTTTATTTATCTATTTATTCTACTGATGAAGCTAAATTTCCCCCTGGGAACAAATAAAGTTCTATCTATCTATCTATCAGACCAACCAGGGGAAATTCTGCCTGGGCCTGACAGGTTCCTGTTCCTGTGACGTCACTTCCCCTGCCCATCTTTAAAATCACCATGTTTTGTCTACCGAACCAGTTCTGTCTTTAACTAAACCTGTAAAGACCTGTTTTGCCATTTTTGAAGTATACAGGAAAGCTTCAAACATTTTTATGCATATCTATCTATCTATCTATCTATCTATCTATCTATCTATCTATCTATCTATCTATCTATCTATCTATCT